>OY977960.1:10909942-11545935 GCA_963854355.1 Epinotia brunnichana | reverse complement strand
TCGTGCGTATTATGTTCGTTAATTGTAACAAGGTTCCATGGTGGGTCATGGATTCAGTTGGTTCGATTGTACCTACATTTTACAGCGGTTAGTAACTACGAGTTAGTACCTACGGGCCTCAACGTTCTGACGTCATAATTATTTACCTGGCAACTTAGAATAATAAGGCCTAGAAACGCAGTTCACGCGCAACGGTGAGGCCACTAAAACTCGGCCATAAATGGCCCAGTACGCCGATCGGTGGAACAAAATTGGTGCGTTTGTGTGCGTATTGGCGCGTCTGAATTTTAGTTGTTCACAACTACATGAATCCATTTTATGCCTCACGCTTGGCGCGTCGGCCGTATGAAACTATCCTTCTATGCGTTATTATTCTAAACCTGGCAATCAGTATGGACCGTCTTCAACCGTAGGCAGCGCGGTGCGACTCTGACTCTTTTATGTGCTCTTATTCTAGTTGGTCCCATACAACCCTTATTACAGAAGACCGTAGCCATAATAGCACCACTGGTTTGTAGTGTTGCTATATTATTGCATGCTATGAAGCATGTGGTGTTGTGTTCCTGGTGGTGAGTAAGGTCGCCAGAGCTCCCTAGGGTGCGTTGTGTTGGGAGTGAGGGACCTGCATGTCTCTATCTGCCAACACAGCGAATCCTCAAGTGAATAAAGGGTCGGCAACGCGCTTGTGATTCTTCTGGAGTCACAAGTGTCCATAGGTGACAGTACCAGCTTAACATCAGGCAGGCCGTAAGCTTGTTTGCCACCGTTCGTAGTATAAAAAAAAAAAAAAAAAAAAAACAAAACGACAGCTGTGAGAGGAGCCTCGTAAAATCTACCAATTGCATTTTTTTTATTTTTAAAGCAACGTAATTGGTAATAATAGACTCGATCTGCACGCATCTCTTCCTTAATGGTGATTTTTAGAGTTCCGTACCTGTGCGAGTCGGACTCGCGCACGAAGGGTTCCGTACCATTTTTTTAGGGTTCCGTAGCCAAATGGCAAAAAAAGGAACCCTTATAGGTTCGTCATGTCTGTCTGTCTGTCTGTCCGTCCGTATGTCACAGCCACTTTTTTCCGAAAGTATAAGAGCTATACTGTTGAAACTTGGTAAGTAGATGTATTCTGTAAACCGCATTAAGATTTTCACACAAAAATATAAAAAAAAACAATAAATTTTGGGGTTCCCCATACTAAGAACTGAAACTCAAAAAATTTTTTTCATCAAATCCATACATGTGGGGTATCTATGGATAGGTCTTCAAAAATGATATTGAGGTTTCTAACATCATTTTTTTCTAAACTGAATAGTTTGCGCGAGAGACACTTCCAAAGTGGTAAAATGTGTGTGTCCCCCCTGTTACTTCTAAAATAAGAGAATAATAAATCTAAAAAAAATATATGATGTACATTACCATGCAAACTTTCAACGAAAATTGGTTTGAACGAGATCTAGTAAGCAGTTTTTTTTAATACGTCATAAATCGTAAAAAGCTATTTAATTAACGGAACCCTTCATGTGCGAGTCCGACTCGCACTTGGCCGCTTTTTTTGTAATTTCATTACATAACTATGTAGCAGCTAACAAAATACACCTACGCTCCAAATTTTATTCAAATACACCTCATACTTTTCGAGTAAAATGCCTGCATTCATACGGACAGATGGATCTAGACGGGCAGACATGATGAAACTATAAGGGTTCCGTTTCTGACATTTTGACTACGGAACCCTAAAAAAGCCCGCTACGCATTGTACCGAGTATGCTGGCAGTATTTCCTCGTTGAACTGCAATGCTGATGCGTTCCACGAGAAAACCGCCAGCTCTTCGATTATCAATTATGATGGTAGGTACTAATGCTGAAATAACTCTTGAGTCTGTAAATTCCTACAATTGAGGAGCTAAAACCTATAGTTAAATTTAAAATTGAAACGCAGACTAAGTTAAAAACCACTATCTTGAAATAGCTTACAAAGTTGAGGAAAGCCTCGTTTTCGACCATGGTTTTCTATTATGTCGCTGAACCGATTGTTATGTATTGGTAGGGGAGAGCGGGGACAAACGTAACACTTTGCACTTTGACCGTGGTTTCTAGTTAGGTGTCATGATTTTCGGGTAGTTAATGATACCATATTAAAATTTCATTCATATTCTTCGAATTGATGTCTTAATTTATTTTATTATTGCGTGTTGTGTGTGATTTAAAAACACTTTAAAAAAAAATGTCATTTGTTACTTTTGACCACGATATGAGGTCACAAGTAACGCAGTGTGGGTCAAAAGTAACAGGATAAAGGTTTATGCAATAAAATCAACTTCATTATTAAATCAACAATTATTTATTAAAAAACAATGTAATAGTGACAACAATTAGCTTCTGAAAATAAAAAAAATAAAACGAATGCCTCCTCATCAGTACTTATTATAAAATTATGAGTTAAGATCAACAATTTTTTATTACAAAACTATGTAATAGTACCTATCAAAAATAATCTTCTGTTACGAATGAACAACAATAATCTTCTGTGAATATTACTAAACAAAAATAATCTTCTGTGAAGAAAAAACAAAAATAATCTTCTGTGACGAAAAAAAAAAGAAATAATCTTCTGTGAAGAATAAAAAAAAGTAATTCGTCAGTTCTTATTAATAATCAGTCTAGATAATTTATTACTTATTATACTTAATTATACTCTTCTACTCAGACATGCATTTGTGGCACACATAATTGGCATCATCAGAGACGCATGCAGCATGGGACCACTTTTTACAGTCAATGCATTGTAGGTATCCATTGTTCGTTCGGCCGGCTATTGCTAAAAGGTTCTAGACAAACAAGGCACAGGCAATCTTCGTCGTCAGATTCAAGATTTTCCTTTTCGAATTAAGTGATCTTGGTATCTCTTCAACGGGAAGACGAAAAAAGGAGGAATGTGCCCTCCTTGAGCATTAATAGCGACGGCAACAGTCACTAATCTCCCACGTTCCGCCGAGGTTACTGCACCGACTTGTTTGATTCCTTTCTGTGCTACTATCTTACTAGGTTTTTGGACAGTCGTCACTCCCGTCTCATCCATATTCCAGATATCTTTTGGCTCGAATTTATATCTATCCATTACTGTTGCTAGATTGTCGAAGAATTTACCCACGTTATGCTCATTAAAACTTGAAGCTCGCGACAGACTTGTTGCTTGAGGACACCTCAGAGATAGAGTTGGGTGACGTTTTAAAAAACCGGTTAAGCATTCTTTACCCGCCATTTGACTATCATGCCATTTATCCGGAAATGTTTTACCGTTTTTAACCGCTAACTCGTAGGCCACCTTGCGTACTTCCGATGGGCATAGTCCAAAATAAACGCCTGAGCACTCAATTAAGTAGTCCTGTAGTGTATTTTCTTCATTGACAGTAAAGACACGGTTGACGCAACGGTAGCCAACAATTGCTTCAGTGTTTCCTGCCTTTAACTTTTTAATATACCTGTACAATGTCACATGGCAAACATTGTATTTTTTTAGAAAGGGCTCTAATTTTTGCACCATCTTTTAAATGCTCGCCAGCTGCTTTTCTATACACCTCCATGTCAGTGGTTCCTCGCGTGGTTTTTCTTATGCGTTGTCGAGGCATTCTGTTGAGATAAACAAACACGCATGAAAAACATATGTAATTTAGTCATAACGGGCCAAAAGTAACAGGTCGGGGACACAAGTAACATGTTACTCTTGTCCCCGCAGTGGTATGTTACGTTTGTACCCAACCATGTTTTTGATAATTAACGAACGCTAACCTCAAAATGGATTATACTAGACGAAAACGAATTATAACACTATGAAATCAATTTAATGAAAAACTACTATGCAAACAATCACATTTCTAATACCACGTAAACAGTAAATGAAAAAAACATCAAAATACTTACTTTTGGTTCGTAAAAACACGTTCCGTCCCGTAGCACAACCAAACAGCGCGCTGCGCACGCGGCAACCGGCAACTGGATGCAACTGAGGGGGGCGCGGCCGGCTATCGCTCGAGGGGGGCAACGCCATGTTTTGTCTAAAGCGTAAGCCTACAGAGCGTTTGTTACTATGGACCCGCTGTTACGTTTGTCCCCGCTCTCCCCTACTCATTAGACGCATAATTTTATGTTCTTTTATTTTCACGCCACTGCTCGGAAATATGGCCAAAGATGGATTGAAATGAGAGTAGAAAGTAGTTCTTAGTAGTACAATTCAAAAACAGTCAAACAATGTAGATTTGCAAAGTAAAATGTATTGTTTAGCGGCCTTTTTACTTTCTACCTACTCTGCTATTGGTCGATTATTTTTGAGTGGTTGGTCATTGTAATAGTGGTTGTTCAGTTTGAACAGCTCTTTGGTCACAGAGTCACAGGGCGTCGAGCGGGAGGAGCGGCGCCGCCACGCTTCTTTTGTTTTTTGATTAGTATTATGATCTTCAATTAGGAACTTAATTTTGATTTAAAATTATGATTATTTGCAATTTCCTCGCAGTAGACGTGAAAAGCACTATGTTAAGCCTCGGCCGAAAGTGCAATAGCTGGACTCGTAATTTCGAGGGCCTCCGCTATTCTAGCCTCTACAACAATGTACTATTCCTAGTGAGTAACTTTTCGCCAGGATGCACCGTATAGAAGCTACGAGTGAGAAACCAAAAAAAGTCCCTAAATTTCGAGGATTTGTGGCTGAGAAATTTTGTCTCAAGATATTTCGTGTTAACCATTTTCGATATTTGCTCGGTTGTATCGATGTAAGCAATATTAAAAAATAAAAATTTTCACCACCTTTTGCAACAAAGAATTACTCTACGGACTGGCCTACTATATACTCGTATATATATTCAATTTTCTCACCACCACTCCTCTATTTTCAAGGCATTAGGGTGCATGTGCCAATATTTTTGAACACCTATATAGTGTACCGATGTATGTGATGGCGACTGTGCACTCTACTATAAGTTATAACTATAAGCTCTGGCTCTAGTATAAGTTTTATCGATACATACCTATACGTTTACGAACGCGTTTGCGTTGAGTTTAAATTTGTATGGCAACGCGTAGTTCCTAATAGTTACCACCACCGACGCTGTGCGCGTTGCCATACAAATTGAAACTAAACGCAAACGCGTTCGAAAACGTAATGTATCGATAAAACTTATACTAGAGACTCTTCCCTGAGTGGTCGTGGTCGTGTTTATGGTGTACTCGGTGGGTCTTTATCTGGTTTGTGACTCTTCGGTCGTAGTTTTAGCTATGACGCGCCTATAGGTACGTACCTAGATAATATGTAGGTATACCACAGAACGGTAAGTGAGTACCTAAGTAGTGTACCTAATTAGTAATCGGTAGACACAACCATCTGGGCGATGCCCCTATGTTGTTGGACGATTGCAATTGCTTGAACCATGATATCTCCCGCGGGGGGTCATTTTATTATTACATGTAGGTACCTACGTACACAAAGTGTCGCAAAGGATAGTGTGCGAAAGTCAAATATTTTTACAAGCTTTTATTTACTTTCACCTGTCCCGTTGTCTGTCTGTCTGTCTGTCATCAAATCTTGCAAGTTAAATTTGACCCACTTCCCGGTTTCCGATTGCGCTGAAATTTTGCATGCATATCTATATGACAATGCAATATTATGATGACATGGAGCTGATCTGATGCTGGAGCTGGAAGGTGGCCATAGGAACTCCGCAATAAAACGACACAACCCCATACAGTTTGGGCTTGTTAGAATCGTCTCAATGAGTAATTGATGATGGTATGCAGAAAAGTACAGTCGGCAATAAAAGCTTGTACCAAAAAAATAATTTTTGACGGAAACTTGTCATATTATAACATTGTTACTGTAACTATATGTGAGCAAATAAAATATGTACAGTTGAATTCATCAATATTTGTACGTTCCCAAAAGTTCAAAAATATCCCAGATACCTTATGTCCTTAAAAGTAAAGTCGTTGTCATATATTTTGATCACTTTTGCCGTAGCCGCTTTCCTTTTTATAATATTAGCATAAATTATCTCCTTTTTAATTCATAAAAGGCCGCTATTTACAACTTTTTTAGTTACGAGTACCTAATATACCGAATTCATTCAACAGTTAAATGGCATTATACTCACCAACTACACAATGCACATACAGTCTGGTTTCAGGGTTTATTAAGATAAGATAAGATAAGAATTTATTTATTTAGCACACAAAGTAAAGAAAATATACATAGAATCGAAAAAGGTACAAACATAATATAAAATGTGCTAAATAGGACCCTGACTCAGCATGTTGGCACGGAGGCCATGACGCAGACTTTCAGAGAAATTACATAGGCCTCCCCCACAGAGTGCCACAATTATCATTTATTATTACCATTAATATTAGCACTAACAGTTATACCTTACATGCTAATTGGTAAATTAATATTTATCATGCGAGTTTAGAGTGTATAATGTCAAAAGAATAATAATTATTGTTAAAAAGTAGTTTTTTTTTTTTGTGGTATCAAATTGAGATTCTTACAACGAAATACAGAAGGTCAATAAAACTTACAAAACTAAAATTATATAATATTAATAGGTCCAGGTTATTTTAATAATATAGATTATGTCGTTATGGAGCTAGGAGTGACAACTTTTTCTAAATATTGATAGGCAGCCACCAAAAATTTAGGTTTCGGGCTTAAAAATATGTCCAGTTGGCTGTCACTGTCGAGTATGTCATTTAATAATAGTTTTAGTACTAGATGCAGCGGGGAAGAGGCTAGTGCGCGAGTCCTAGTTGGAGGGACAGCGAAGAGACCGCGGTGACGAGGGCGTAGTTGCTTTGTGGATAGACTTGGAACTCGGAGTCCTATAAGAGCAAGCAGTTGTGGATTGGTTACAAGGCCGCGTATTAAATTGAAGAAGTATTTTACTAGATACATATTTCTCCGGGTCTCCAATGAAGTATACCCTACCATACCAAGCACGAATAGGGTAGGATACATGTAAGGGTAGCTGCCATATAGTGTTTTGTATAGGAATCGAGCGAATATTTTTTGGACTTTTTCCACACGGAGCGTGTATTCTTGTTCGTGGGGATTCCAGATGCTGGCGTTTGTTTCCAATTTGCTACGAACAAATGACAATGACCGGTCCTGCGCCACCCGCGCCCGTATTTCACCTGAGGTCTACCCACGCTGCCTTCCGGTACGTGGTCGCCACTAGAGAACCTTTGCGCCCCGACGGCCATCGGTCCTACGGTAATATATAGGTGCCAATAAAATAAAAAAGTATACATTTTAACATTATTTATTGTTAAGTCTGTCTGTAGTAATGCGGCGCTATGTCTAAAAGCCAGTCCTTGTCTATTGTCATCATATCCCGCATATATGTTTTGTCGCCCGTGCTCTGGACACTGGCAAACACCACCCTGTAATAAAAAAAAAATTAAGCACATTGTTACACAAAAAGAACAATGCCTTTATTCACAAACGTCCGTCAAACCTATTTATACACGACTGCCCAACGAAAAGGAGTGTTTCATCATAACGTTATGACGTACGCAGAATTTCGCGATCGAAAAAGCAGTTTACTTGATTTTCCATACAACGATTAGTACAAATAACAGTTGTGACGAGTGTACGACAGAAAAAGTACTGAGGTTGACTGATGTAGCATGACAAATACGAACATTTCCGAGAAAATACAATGGGAAATGATTATTCACTACATCTGTAATGTAGTTTTAATTTTCTTTTAAATTCGTTTTTTATCCTTTCACGGCTGATAGTTTCTGATAAACCGTTCAGAAGTTAAGGAATACATTTTTTTTGCATTCCGTCACCATAATAGTTTTTAACCAAAATAATAGTTCGGTACGCTCAGTTTACCGGACGGCAGCCCTAGCTATATTTATTTATTATCGACTGTTTTTAACAAGCTAGGCTCTAGACTGCTATGGTTATTTATAGCAAGTAGATATTTATGTTTAAGACTAATTTGAATGAGTTCATATTTAAATACGTGCAAAGTGAATGTTGTCTTATTTAAATTTGACGACCGCTTTAGCCTAGTTGGTAGTGAACCTGCCTACGAAGCAAGAGGTCCTGGGTTCGAATCCCGTTAAGGGCATTTATTTGTGTGATGAGCACGAATATTTGTTCCTGAGTCATGGATGTTTTCCATGACAAGTGATAAGTGATTATTATTTTTTAATTTTTCTCAAACGATTGTAACCATATGTACCTACATAACGATTGCAGGTATGTGCAAACATATGTAGGTGCATACGAGTAACTAATATATATGTTGCATTATCCTCTGCCGTACTTAAACAGTTCGAATATTAACTTACACTTCTAACTAAAGTTAAACAATAAGTAGAGTAAAAATAAATCAATGCACATCCGTGCCGCCAACAGGTCGTAATTTCGTATGAACTCTGTAGGGACTTACGGCTTTTTGGCTGGGGCGGTAGTGTAGTGTTTCGATGTACCGCGATAATATTATCTTTTTATTTAAGTGAGCGAATCGCCAACAAACTGCTTTGCAGTTTGGCGAATCTTTAGGTTAAGTTACTAAAATTGTATTTTTTTTTGATTCCAATAAAAAAAAAAAAAAATCTTTATATAAGTATGTTTATCGTCGTCTAGTACCCACGTAAGATTGTCCACAAATATTTATTATTATATATTTATTATTATTTTTAAATTAATATCAAAATTTAACATGAAAATCTACTATTTTGAACAAAATTCATATATGACGTATTTCCAATTGGTCATATGTTTGGAGTGCAGGTAAATCCATATGGACGTATTTCTTTCGACAAAATTGACATACTTAATAAAGTATGTAAATTTTAATTTAGGACATAATAAAATTTTAGCATTATTCAGGCTGGACAATTTTCCATGTCGAGGATTTTCAAATTTACACTATCGGGCATTCCACAGGGATCACACCTTGGCCCTTTTTATTAATGATATCAGCCTATGTTTTCAAAATTCCAAATTATATTTATTTGCTGACGACTTAAAGGTAACATCGCAGATTCACGAGTTATCCGATTCAGTAGCGTTCCAAAGCGATCTTAATAGACTGTCAGATTGGTGTGTGACAAATGAAATGGCTTTAAACGTAAAAAAATGCAAACATATAAAATTTACAAAAAACAGAAATATCATACCAACTACCTATAACTTGAATGGTGAAGTCCTTGAGGAAATTAAGAATATAAGGGATCTTGGTGTGACCTTTGATAGTAAACTAAAATTCGCGGAGCACATGGATAATGTAATTTTGAAAGCAACCTCTATCAGACTTTGGTTTTACGAGAATGTAAAAACTTTAGAGATGTTGGTACGAAGCTCATCATGTATAACGCCTTGGTGAGAAGCAACTTAGAATACTGTAACGTAGTGTGGTCACCTTGTTATAATATACATATAAATAGAATTGAAAGGGTCCAGAAAAAGTTTGTTACAAGTTTAACATATAGCTGCAAAAAAACCAAGGTGTTAAGAAGTTATCGTGAGCGACTTAAATACTTTGAGATGGGATCGTTGGCTGACAGAAGAACTATAAATGATCTAGTGTTTTTGAAGATAATTGTTACCGGTGCATTAGATTGCCCAGATTTATTGCAGAAGATAAATTTCCACGCACCCTCTAGAATTCCTAGAGCATGTAATATTACGTCCTTACCTATGAAATTGGCGGTGTGTATGGAGAATTTTATGAAAACTGTGATTTTCATGCATTGAATTTTGCGGATTATTCAGCAATTCAAAGCAAACTAAATTTTGGTAGGAATAAAGATAACTTTTAAGCTACTTTACACATATCTTCATTCCTTAAAAATAGTTCGCATCATAAAACTATACGTAATTGAAACACTTTAACCGGCAGCACATGAAAAGGGCGGTTTTCAAGCTTTAATTTGAAACACTAAATAAAAAATTCAAACCTATTTTTTGTATTTAAAACCTTTGTTACATAGTCTAATAATGAAATTAAAAAATTATTTGGAAGTTGCAATAGAAATGAATAAATTACGTACAAAATAATATCTGTGAAAAAACCGCCAATTTCATAGGTAAGGAATTATTTTAAACTATTCAGTTTAGCTACTCATCGTACTAACCTCAAGGTACACTTTTTCCCCTATCACGGATGTTTACGGCTTATAAGAAACATCAGAATTGTATTGATCTCAACTCGTCAACTATCCCATTCATAAAAGCCACGGTTGCTGGCAAGACTTGGTCTGTAGCCTGACTTGGCACAAATTTTATGTTTTTATTTCATTTAAAATTTGAATCTGACATAGAATAGGTTAGAAGTCAAACTAATTGTAATCTGTTTTTATTTTTATTTTCACTATTAATTGGTGCATGCTGTGTCCTTACTAATAATTACTTAATAAGGTACTTGGTTTTAATTTGTGCTTGTGCTAGCTTATGTAATGGTATACTTATTGTTGAAGGTCCTTAATAAATAATAATAAATAATATTCAGATTCGAACAACAATTTCGAGTTGTCAATTTTTCATTTGTGCCTAATGAGAGTAAATATGTCACAGCGCTCACCACGACGGCTGCTGCACTCTATACAGACAGCTGTCCGGGCTGATGTGCAGTACCGCGCCTCTGACGCCTCTGTATGTCGAGTCTGTGCTCAGATGCGCCGCTTGTGGGAAGAAACCGGATAGCACGCATTTCATTATGCGTTGACATTTCGCTGGGGAAATAAACAATGTTTTTTTTAGTTTTTTTGTTGAATGCGATATTTTTTAAGGCAATTCTAGTTTGTATACCAATTAGTACATTGATAGCCACGCACCGTTACGTGTGCTACGCCGTACGCATGGCTCATATGTGAGTCCTTGAATGAGTTATGCTTATGTCACTTATAGCATACCTACTTTTATTTTTCCTATTTTGTTCCCATTTTACAGAACTGTATTATTACAAATTTTAGATAATTCAAGTGCTGTTATACTTATGATTTCTTAATTATAAAGAATCTCGAAACATTCTATTGGAAATTATTTTTTTTAAACAATATAGGGAATTTCTGCATGCCTCATTGGGCATTCTTACTGTTCTAAAAATTTAATTGTAGGCAACCAGTTTAACATTAGTATTCGATAAAAGAGTGACAAATGGACATGACATTAAATAATGACTATATTAATCTGTTCAATAACAGCATGACACTTGAAATTAGGACTTAATTTTTTTTTTTTTATACCACCAGTAAAGTTACTGGAAAAGTAGTTTACGGAATGTATAAAAACACATACCGGTCCCTAAGTCTGGGCCTTCGATCGTTTTATTTTCAATGCCGAATTTCCTTTTTATCAGCTTTTCCAAGCTATCTCTTATGTCACACGCCTGTAAAGGAAACAAAATATTATTTATATTTGATACACAATATTTATTTATTTTAAGCTATGTAATTTCAATCATGACATGTTAAAAGTCGCGGGAGTCCGTTGGCCGCGGGTGGCGCAGGACCGGACATTGTGACACTCTTTGGGGGAGGCGTATGTCCAGCAGTGGACGTCTTTCGGCTGGTATTATGATGATGATGATAATAACTTTAACCAATAAGGCATAAATAAAGTATAAGGAGATCGCCCAGGTTTGAGTAAGGGACCTACAATATAAACTAAACTTAGAAAAGTTGAAAAACCCCCAACATTTTCATTTCAAAGTTCAATATCTCAAAAACGGCTGAACCGATTTTGTTGAAACGTAGCTAAGAACCATCTCGATCATGTCAGCTTTCGGATAAAAAACCTCATTCAAATCGGTCCATCCGGTGGGTTCGAATCCCGGTAAGGGCATTTATTTGTGTGATGAGCACCAATATTTGTTCCTGAGTCATGGATGTTTTCTATGTATTTAAGTATTTATTTCTCTATATAAGTATCTATATCGTCGTCTAGTACCCATAGTACAAGCTTTGCTTAGTTTGGGACTAGGTTGATTTGTGTAAGATTGTCCGCAAATATGTATGTATGTATGTATGTATTAGTTTAGGAGCAACGATGACACATACAGACACACACAGACACTTCAAATATACACCGTGGGCGTTAATAACCCGAAAGATTTTAACCACGCATTCCGGAGGTCATTAGGAGTAAAAATGTTATATGAAACCAATCCAAATTCAGCAAAAAAAAAAATTTTTTTTATGTATTTTTTTCGGTTTTTGTAAATAAAATTTGGATAAGTATCGCTTCCCGGATGGAAATCATCCCTTTTAATAAAATTGTAACAATTATTTCTCCAAAAAATAATGAATTTAGTGAGTGGTAGCTGTCACTTTGATGTATGTCAATAACGACTCGAAACTTGGCCAACATCGGTAGCAACGTCTCCATCAAAAGAGCTTAATGCACTTTACTAATCACAATAAATAGTTTACATGAAAATGATAATATCTTCAAAACTAAGCAGGATTTGACTGGGGTTCAAATAACATTTTTTGCGCCTAATGACCTAAGGAATGCGTGGTTAAAATATTTCGGGTTATTAACACCCTCTTTTTCCGTCGGGGGTTATAAAGCGTCGGCAAAACGTTGAAAAGTCTCCTGTGTCTTGTGTACAATAAATTTATTTACATACATACATACAAAAGTCTTCATATAGAGGCTACTCCAGATTCCATCAGGCAGGCCGTATACTCGATTGCCACCGTCACGGTATAAAAAATCATGAATATGTGTACCCTGTGTGATGTAGGATTAAACTAACACCCCTTTCTTCTAGTAAGTATCTTAAACGTCTACTATGGGAACCGGGTATGAGTATTTTGTGCGCGATGGGCTACCAACCTATCACTGTTTTATTACATTATCTCCATCTTTAAACCCACAATTGGCACTGAAACTCTGGCTACCCCTTTTAGGAATACAGGTGTGAGTTTACATGGTATGTGTGTATGTATGTATCAAGATTGGTATAGTTAAACCGATTTCAACTGAGCTCATGAATGCCCATTGTTCTGAGGCTATGAATAGACATTGTTTGCGAACGCGTGCCAAATTTTACAAAAAAAATGCTATCGCCACGTAAAATGTTCATTGAATAATGAACTCTATCTTCTTCTACAATTGATTCCAAATTAGCTTACAGTAAAAAATACCACAGACAGCGCTGGGAGCGGGTTTTTTTCTCTTTTAGTCCATTTTGAATCTATTGAATAAGACGATAGAGTTCATTATACAATGAACATTTTGTGTGGCGCTTACCTTTTTCGTGTAAAAAATGGCACGCGTCCGACCACACAATCGTATTGTTAGACTTGAATGCTATTGTTCTGAAGATAATAAGATCAGTCCAGTTCAGAAAATCTCAACTATAAAAAAAATAAAAAATATTTCGGAGAACTGTTTCCATAGTTTTTGTTAGTAACTGCCTTAAAAAACTATGTTAGACACATGAAACAGATAAAAATATAACTCTAAAACTAACTCACAGGCAGGGTTCGAAAGGATAATCATCAATGATAACTAACACGACAATTATCATGATATACTATACTATTACGTAGAACCGATGGCCGTAGGGGCGGAAAGGTTCTCGAGTGGCGACCAAGTACCGGCTTGCGCGGCGTGGGTAGGCCCCCCACAAGGTGGACTGATGACCTGGTAAAGGTCGCGGGAGTCGCAGTCGCAGGACCGGCCATTGTGGCACTCTTTGGGGGAAGCCTATGTCCAGCAGTGGACGTCTTTCGGCTGATATGATGATGATGATGCCTATACTATACCTTTTCCATAACACGGTGGTTGATGTACATCTTTTGACACCATTCCCTGCACGCTTTCTTTGACCTTTTCTCATCGGGGGTAGAGTTCTTTATTTTCATGTACGAGTCGAAAACGTTGAGGTACATTATTATATCGCCTTCTGCTACCTGTAATAAGAATAAATGTTTTTTAGGGTTCCGTACTCAAAGAGTAAAACGGGACCCTATTACTAAGTCCGTCCGTCCGTCCATCCGTCTGTCTGTCGCCAGGCTGTATCTCACTGATACCGTGATAGTTCCAGTTGAAATTTTCACAGATGATGTATTTCTGTTGCCGCTATAAAAACACAGAATAAAATAGGTTTTTTTTTATAGATAATGGTATGGAACCCTTCGTGCGCGAGTCCGATTCGCACTTGGCCAGTTTTGTTTTACTCGGTCATATCCTGGTCTAAATTTAAACATGTCAACTTCTACTACAAAGTAGCTTGCTATTGCAGCACGCCGTTAATTAAAATTAGAGCCAAAATACGCTTGTATAGACAGCCGAGCTTCCTGGGAACTCTTAAGATATGCCCGATATTTTTGGGTATATTGAAGTGTCAGAGGCTCTAGTATAAGTTTTATCGATACAATACGTTTTCGAACGCGTTTGCGTTTAGTTTCAATTTGTATAGCAACGCGAACAACGCCTCTGGTGGTAACTATTAGGTACTACTACTAGTACCTAATAGTTACCACGGTCTCTAAGCGTCAAAACAAAAACCTCAATGTAATATTGTCAGAGATGTACAGGGTCAGTCAATAAAACGTGTCAAGAACAGAATGATGTCTCTCGTCAATACGAAAATAATAATAATAACTTTTCCATCATTTTCACCCAATAACCGAAGCGTTCATAGCCCGGCGGCGCAAGCAAAGACGGCAGGGGTCAGTCTTTGGATGGGTGACCGCCTGTTTGAGTGGTTACTACAAATGAGAGCTTCCGTGCTTTGGAAGGCACGCAAAGCAGTTGATCGCGGCTGCTGTCTATGACAGTAGTCGTTAAGCCAAATTAGAGTCCTTCGGGCGGCTTAAGAACCTCTAAGAGTCGAGTTGCCCTCTCACTTGACAAAGGGGGGACAACTGTCACTTGCGTCCGCAGGAGCTACCTACCACAACCCTGCACGTGTCCCCTGGGTGGTACTAAAAAGTGACAATTTCAAAAAGACCAAAAATAATATATGCCATACGATTAAATAAACCCAATAACCCGTTTTCAGATATCATCAACCAGCGATATTATTCAAACATTATTGTTGATTACATGTTTAATTGAAAAGAATGACGCCTGTTTGCCACCTGCCACTCCTGTCACTGTCAGTGTCAATGGCGCTAGTGTGCTGTTACAGATCACGCAGGAGTGAAATGGCTGCGTTCATAAATCACTGGAAAATATTATTATATGTTATGTTCTATTTTTAATTTCGTTAATTGTCCCTTCTCGTTTTTAATTAAGTTTTTATCATTATTTTGTTTTTTTTTTGTTTGTTATCCACCGTGAACTCACTCGACGGTTCTATCGGAAGACCAGCGCTGGCAGCAATGCCAGCATTATGCTGAGATAGAACCGTTTCGTGACAAACGCTGTGTGTTGTTTGTCTCGAATAAATGTTTCTTTCTTTCTTTCTTTGAATAGTCCCTATACACCCCAGCGGGTGCTGTCTCTGTGTGCGTCCCATGACACGGGCAGGGACAGCATCCGCTCGGTGTACTCCTTGCATTTCATTAAATTGTCAAAAGGGCCTCTACGTGTTGGCTCAGGTGGTACTTTGTAGGTACCTAGCCCCACGCACGCCTCCCAAAGGTCCGGGACATCATTGCCCCGTGAGCGGGAAAGACTATATTAAATAATACATTTTCGGATCTAACCTCAAAATTATTTCTCCTCGACATCCTAGCGGCGATATTGTCCTTTCCAGTGGCGCTTTTCGTAAAAACGCCTTCCACTTGCAGCATACAAGCTATCGATAATGCTTCTTCTACGCAGCCATATTCCCCTGAAATCCATACTAATATTATAAATGCGAAAGTGTGTCTGTCTGTCTGTTACCTTTTCGCGCTTAAACCGCTGTACCGATTGAGATGAAATTTGGCATAAAGATAGTTTGAAACCCGGGGAAGGACAAAGGAGGGTTTTTATCCCGGAAATCATACCCTAAGGGGGTGAAATGGGGGTGAAAGTTTGTATGGAGCTACGATATAAAAGAGTTCTACGCGGACGGAGTAATTATACAATATATCGGAGATGATGAGGTTGCTCTCACACGGTGTCATCGTTAGGGAATTTAAAATTATGCTAAAAAAGGTTTGCCCATATGAACGGCAATTTCCATGTCCATTCTAAATGTTAGTATAGGTAAATAATAGTACATTACTGCAGCCGCCGGGAAAGAAGGGCTTGCCGGGTGAGTAGGTATAGTGATACGAAGCCGGCAAGCCCTTTTCACGGCCAGGCATGTATAGTGCTTTTCTCAAACATTCAATGAAATAAATAAAAAAAACTTCAAGTAATCAAACCCATTTTTTATAGCTGAACTCCGTGACCATTGCCACAAATTGTGGAATAAAATTAAAAAAAAATTACTTCCCGGTCTAGGCCTTCAATTTCCTATGAAATTCCTATACAGTTATCTCTCTTCTTCTTCCGCCTGAAACGTGATACTTTGAAGCCTGTTATAACGCACGGAATGACGAAATATCATTGCATGTTTGAGAAAAGGATTATTAAACCGAATGACTAGTTTCCGATCCTCCTCCTCAGTGCGTAATGCAGTTCAGTATTGAGCTAACTTATTTATCGGACGAGCGAACTTATTTATCGAACGAGCGAACTTATTTATCGAACGAGCGAACGTATTTATCGAACGAGCGAACTTGTTTATCGAACGAGCGAACTTATTTATTGAACGAGCGAACTTATTTATCGAACGAGTGCACTTATTTATCTAACGAGTGAGCGAAGCGAACGAAGTTCTATGCTTCAGCTTGGGCCGAAAATCGTTTGTCCGGTGTCCAATGGCCCGCTGTCTGGCTGTTTTCCTCTACAGGTCACATTTATCAACTGATTCTCGTGAAATATTGTGGCGAGCTTGCATTTTTTTTTTAAATGACTCAATAAACTAAATTTTTTGAGAATCGGTTGTAGAGGAGAACAGCGCGAAAGCGGGACATCCGGACATCTGTAGCTCTAGTATAAGTGTTAAAGATACATTTACGTTTTCGCACGCGTTTGCGTTTAGTTTCAATTTGTATGGCAACGCGTAGTTCCTAATAGTTACCACCAGAGGCGCAGTTCACGTTGCCATACAAATTGAAACTAAACGCAAACGCGTTCGAAAACGTATTGTATCGATAAAACTTATACTAGAGCCTCTGTACCTACGAACGAATTTCGGCCCAAGCTGAAGCATAGTATTTCGTTCGATTATATAGTTTTTTTGTGTTGAGTATTACGTACGTATATAAACGTATTCGAATTTCTATTTTTCTTTAAATAGACATGCTACCGAGTTCTACAGCTCACAGAGCCGAAAGTTTATTTCAATTAACAAATCTTACAGTACAAGAACGCTAAAAGGATATTAGTATGTATAAACTCACCACTATTACAAATCATCTTGGCGCACATGGGCCTCAACGGCAACTCGGCCATCCACTCTCCCTCGGGCGTGGTCAGGTTTCCATCTCCATCTATCGCCTTTAAGGCGTACAGCGTCTCTAGGCCCGCGAGGAGAGACTTGGCTGGCGGCGGCGTTGGGAATGTGAACCTTATGGTGAAACACATAGGGGTTAATATGCTTGTGATCTAAGATTTGTTTACAATGCCATTAGAACCAGTTTTTGGAGAGGAACAAATGTTTGTATTGTAGCAACTACAATAAACCGTTTTAATATGGCTCGTCAGAGAGCGACAACAATAGTGGATCGCGACGTCACGATCCCCGAGCGTCATAGTAAATGACAATCGTTTCAGATGAAGGTGCGTTTTGGGGAAAAGTGTCAGAATATTTTTGACAATATCTTTAATCTTTTTCGATTGATGAATAGCTTATAGACTAACATGACATCCAAAGCAC
The DNA here is from genome assembly GCA_963854355.1 of Epinotia brunnichana. Classification (NCBI taxonomy): domain Eukaryota; kingdom Metazoa; phylum Arthropoda; class Insecta; order Lepidoptera; family Tortricidae; genus Epinotia; species Epinotia brunnichana. Next base: position 11,528,062 of record OY977960.1, on the reverse strand, counting down.
ACACATCGTAATCAACAAGTTAGCGCATTATGTAATCAACTACGAGGTAGGGTGTTGCTTAAAAACCGAAAAGAGCGTAGCCGTGTTTTCATGGAAAATCGGCCCTTCCAACAAATGTTTACTGTATTTTTTTTATTAAGAGCCCTCATGGCAAGTGTTATTTCCTGTGAGTTTCAGCTTCCTATCTTTGTTATTTTCTGAGATATGATTTTTTTTAACTTTTTACTAAAACAAAAAAAAACCACACCGGCTAATGCGATTTACGTAAAATATAGAGACTATAGAGACGTATTCCTTAAATAATATTTTATTTTTTCAAAAAAAATCTTGGATAAATGTAGGAAATAAAACTTTAGAATTTTTTTTCTAGCTTTCTAGAAAAGCGACACCAACAGTTCTTCGTTAGGTAAGTAATTGCTTATATAAAGATCTGCAATGTGTATTTTTTTCAAAATAATCCAGTTGGTAATACCCTACCCTTGTAATATCTTGTAATACCATGGTTTGCAAACAATAAATGAATTATGAATTAATTCATACTAGAAAATTAAAAATTAAAGGATAAGGTATACCCATACCAGATATTTTAGTCGCAAAAGAGATTATGCACATTACAACCTCTTTATTGTTAACGTTATAGGTACTGGCAGATTACATTTTTAAGGGTATTCAATTCAATTCAATTCATTTATTACTCAGATAACGAGATCCATTATTTGTTAGTAGTATCCTTAGAACGACTATGTTAGTACTTAATATATCAAAAATAAATAAAATCATTAATGTGTTAGTTCAAGTAACTTAAAAACTTATGTTAGTAGCTATAAAATTTACATAACATGGAGTTGGTCCCAGTGCTGCATTATGGGACAGTCCAGCCTATTTGCTATTATTGCTAGGCGGCTGTTGGGGCTGTCCCTTACACGGCGCTTCATGCCGGCGACCCGTTTTCGCAAGATTGCGTGGAAACCGTCTACACGTGTCACGGCAAACATTCCCGAAGCGCTACAGTGTCTAGGAAGACCCAACAGCAACCTAAGCGTATTATTATACTGAACGCGCAAGACGTTGATCGCCCGTTGAGTGTAGCTGACCCACAAGCCGCACGTGTAAAAGGATTGGCAGTAAGCCTTGAAAAGGGTTAACTTAACTTCCTGCGTACATCGTGCAAACCTGCGAGCCAACATATTCCCCCGCACAGCCAACGCCCTGCGCTCCCTCTCAATGTCAGGGTCATCTGAGAGGTACTCCGTGACCCAGTGACAGTATTACGTGCAATTATTACAGTTTGACATTGACATACGTCGAAAGTGTGTCTGTCTGTTACCACGTCACCCTTAAACCGCTGAACCGATTTAGATGAAAGGTATAGAGATAGTTTGAGTCCCGGGGATGGACATAGCATAGTTTTTATCCCGGAAATCATCCCCTAAGGGAGTGAAATGGGGGGTTAAAGTTTGTATGGAGCTACGATATAAACGAGTTCCACACGGACGGAGTCGCGGGAAGAATCTAGTAAGCAATATGTTGTATATTTTATATTATAAAATTAAATTATATTATAATTTAAAAAAAAAATTAAAATTAAAAAAAATATATTATACCTGAGTAAGTTATGTATGCCTAGTGCTTTCAGCTGAAGCAGTACTGAAGATAAATCGCTTCGTGATATTTCAGGGGGCACACTCGTCGGTAACTTTTCAAATTCCGCTTCTGTACATAACCTGCAACATAAAATAAAACATTGTTTTTAATACAGTTGCTCAAAAAGTGATACTTTTTGTAGCTGCAAATCGTGCGCAAAGTTGTATTTTGCGCACTAGTGCTTTTTACTTTTCCACGTTTTTTAATACAGTTGCGAAAAAATAAGAAAAACAACAAGGAAGGAATTTATATTATTAATTCTGTAACATCATTGTACAACAGATGCAAAAAAAAGTAAATGTACAAAAAATTTTTTTTTTGAATACTGTTTTTTTTTATTTTTTCGCAACTGTATTAAAAAACGTCGTTCGATACACGTGCGGAAATGTCATTCTTCACTCGTCCCGAGTCTTACCACTCGCCTACGGCTCGTGGCAAGATATCTCGGCACTCGTTAAGTAATAACATACTTTCCGCACTAGCATCGAAATGTACTATTACCTATACTACGACGTGGGTACATAAGCACGCATACCGAATTTCGTCCAAATTAGTTCAGCGGTTTAAACGGGAAAAGGTAACTATTACTTATTATTACAAACTTTATATTAACTTGCACTGTTCGTATGTATGTAAGTTGTCCGTCAAAATTTGCAATCCACTTTTCAGTCACTTCCCGTTATCCAATAGGGAACATTACTGCAATGTTCTGCCGCCAGAGGCAGCACTACCACTAATAGTAAACCACTATAGGAGTATAGGGATTCACACACACATGCACAATTGATTGTCAAATGAGTGACAAGGATGCTTTCATAGACAATACCGCAAGTGGGAATGAGATACAATGTCAACGCTGCTAGTGTCGCCACCTACGAAGAGTTTTGCGTAATGTTCCCTATTGAGCTGAAATTTTGCAAGCATATGTATATCGCATGACAATGCAATATTATAATGACTTGGAGCTGATCTGATGCTGGAGCTGGAAGGTGGCCATAGGAACTCCGCAATAAAACGACACAACCCCATTGAGTTTGGGCTCGTTAGAATCGTCTCAATGAGTAGTTGATGCTGGTATGCAGAAAAGTACAGTCGGCAATAAAAGTTTGTACCAAAAATTAATTTTTTGACGGTTTTTTTTATTATTAGTTAGGTACTCTCATTTATCGAACGAAGTTCTAGATGCTTCAGGTTGGGCCGAAAATCGTTCGTATGTCACGCTGTCCGGCTGTTCTCCTCTACAGGTCGCATTTCTCAGCCGATTTTCGTGAAATTATATGAGCCGGTTCGTTAATTAGATTTTTTTGTGGTCAGATTTTCAAAATTAAAAAAAAATGATTTTTTTTTGACAAAGACTGTCTTGCGAGTTCTACAGAGCCACCAGTTGTAAATGGGATATTTAAAACGGCTGTAACGGTGTCGATGACATTTACAATAGTTATAGGGTTTTACCCGAACAACAAAATCGTTGTAATGTAAATGGCAATTATGTATGTACTCGTATGTAAATAACTTTATTGTCTATAAGACACAGGTAAAAATACATACAAAAATAGGTTAAATAGGTTAGGTTTTGGGTTAGGTGGTAAGGTGCCAATTGGGAATGGATGAACATTTTAGAAGTGCCTGATTATTTTTTTGGTAATAGGAATAACCGAACAAAAAAATCCGTGGTAAACTGGCACTGGCAATGATATTGACAGCTGCAGCAGATATATTTGGCAATGCTAGGGTCAGATATTTAAAATATTTTTTACACTATGAGGCGGATCAAGGAAAGTGTCTCATTCGCCGTCCTTAACCCAAAACGTAATTGAGGAAATTGTTTATATTTTTCAAAAATTATTAACGCAGCTAACAAGTTTGCAACTTTTTTTCTGGTGCTAAGGAAGGTTATTCCTATCACCAGAAAAATAATCAGGCACTTCTAAAATGTTCATCCATTCCCCATTGTGGTTGCCGTGGGAACAGTTGTTAAGGTTGACATTTTCTTCCCTTTTTGTTATCCATGACCCCAAATGAACCCAGCATAGTCACCTGTAACATTTCCCCCGCTGCGTGCGGCCCGCGCGGCCGGCGCGTTGTCGCGCATTGTCGCGCGACAACGGACACACCGACAAACTCTCCACGCCCACCGCCGGGTCGAAGTATGGCAGCTTGTGGAACCCGCAGTCGATCACTGGAACAAATTACATTATGAAACTTTGGGTACTCTTTACATCTCAATTTTTAGGGGTTCCGTACTCAAAGAGTAAAACGTCCGTCCGTCTGTCTGTCACCAGGCTATATCTCAAGAACCGTGATAGCGTTAGAAATTTTCACAGTTATGTATTTCTGTTGCCGCTGTAACAACAAATACTAAAAACAAAATAAAATATTTTTTAAGGGGGGCTCCCATACAACAAACGTGATTTTTTTTGCCGTTTTTATAGATAATGGTACGGAACCCATCGTGCGCGAGTCCAACTCGCACTTGGCCGGTTTTTATTTTGACATAGACTCTTTACATCTCTTTACTATAAAAAAAACTACGACAATGTCAGATAAGTTTATTATAATGTATAGGACCCGGAAGCTACGGTTATGGTAGTGTAAGTATATTGTACTGTCTAAAATACTCGCGAGCAGAGACGTCGTCAGGAACACCGGCTATTGCTCGAACGGCTCGCTTTTGTAGCACAAATACCCGATGCCAGTCCGCCGCTCTGGCCCAGAGCTCGGTACCATACGAGATAAGTGCTTGCACTAATGAGAAAAAGCAGCTCTTGACGACGTCTCTCGTCGCAGTACTGGCAAGACGCCTCATAGCGTAGCACGCACTGCCCAGCTTAGCGCACAGCTGGTCAATGCGCGTCCCACCGCAGCCCACTATCTAAGGAGAACCTCAATAGTTTAGTTTCGGTCACCTGTTTGACTGCGTCATCAGCTTAGTGTACCCTCAACGCTTGGGACATGTTGGAGGTCTTACTTTTGTTGAGGGCTAAACCGTTCGCATTGAACCACTGGCTCAGCTGGTGAAGTGTACTGTCGACATTTATATCCAGTTGTTCATGAGATGTACCTGTGACAATGGCCGTTACATCGTCAGCGTACATATAGATGATGCAGCCTTTTATGGCCTGTGGGAGGTCGTTCAGAAGAATGCTGAAGAGGGTATTCGAGAGGCATGAACCTTGAGGTACCCCCAGTAAGCTCACACGACACGGCCACGATCACCCACACCCACTTGACATATATCTGACATAAAAGACAACAATAATGCCAGCGCCGGCCCGCGAACGCCATAATGCTCTAATTTGCCAGCAATAAGGCGATGGTTTGCGGTATCAAAAGCACGCAAGAGGTCGCAGCACACCGCCGCTACCTGTAGCCCGGCCTCCCGCGCGCTTAGCACCTGCCATACCACTTCACGCACTAAGCCAGTCGTCGAGCGCCCGTGACGGTATGCATATTGCCTTTCGGAGAGAGTAGACTGCGGTGCCCAGAGAGATAGCAATCTCTTGTTCAGCCCGACTTCTAGTAATTTACTAATGGCGGGTACCAGTGATATAGGGCGATACGAATTCAGAGCTGCTTTGGAGCCTTTGCCTTTATACAGTGGGGTAACTTTTACTTTTTTAAGACTTTCCGGGATTACAGCTTGACTTATGCCCCTGCCATTTACTAGTGCAGCGTCGAGCATTCGGACGTTTACCTTAATCAACATTTTAGAAACGTTTCGATGCTTTGCTGCCAATATTGACAATAATAATTAATTCTGATATACCCCGTAGAAAGAGGAATGTGGATAGCGAATGGCCGGAATGGACGATGGTGAATTAACCTTACTAAATTGAGAAGTATCAAAGGACTAATTACAGTAATTACATTCTTGACGTCTAATGTCGCTTATAATTTAGTCGTGTTATATCGGTGACGTCAGTTTTAGTACAATATTTTGACATGTGGTGACAAACAAACTGGAGACAAACAAAACAGGAGGACAAACAGGACAGGAGATTTCAAATTGTATCTCGTTCCCACTTGTGGTATTGTGTATCCTTGTCACTCATGTGTGTGTGTGTGTGTGTGTGTGTGTGTGTGTGTGTGTGTGTGTGTGTGTGTGTGTGTGTGAATCCCTCTATTCTATTCATCCTCTACGGATATACCCTAATTTTCTCTACAATTTCTATGGCTACGCTCTGCAAAGTTTTTGATGTCTCAATTAACCGCTAGATGTCGCTGTACCGCCCGGAAACTAGCTAACGATATGTCGTTAGAGAATATACTAGTTGTTTGAAGATTATAAAATAGGTCAATGATCACTCAACATTATTTTGTTGATTTCAATTTTTAAAAAGCAATCGCGAATATCGCGATGGCTTGGAGACGCTTGTAATTACTCGTTGAAGTAAAGAACACAAATTAATTACATTTATCAGAAATTAATTGAAACCACGCCACGCGGCACGCACAATACAAAAATCTTCTAATAAAATAGCGGCTTTGTGAGGCGGCTTTCCTGTTCCTTATGTACAGTCAAGGTCACCAATATGTATATACCCAAAGTTGCAAAAATATGTATACAAAAACCTTACTTCCGTAGTAATAAGGTCTGTATACATATTTCTGTAAGTTTGTGGCAAAGATAATTATGAATAATATAGAGATAGAGACGTCAGTCAAGGTTTTGCATGCCGCGAGTCATCTAGTATTTCGTCTGTTCAACAGCCCAATAGTTAGCTTTAGTAAGTTCATATGTGTGCGTCGAGTGTACGCATGTGTGCGTGAACGGAAATACTCACACACACATATACACTTTACCTGTACATGCATACATCATCATTTTCTTGCCCTTATCCCATTTATTTGGGGTCGGCGCAGCGTGTCCTTTTCTTCCATACCTCCCTGTTGCTCGTCATCGCGTCACTTAGTTCCTTTCTGTTCATATCCTCTCTCACACAGTCCATCCACCTTTTCCTTGGCCTACCTCGTTTCTTCCATCCCTCCACGTTTATACCTAACACTTTTTTGGTCACATGACTGTCATCCCTCCGCATAATATGCCCATACCACGCAAGGCGATGGGATCTCAATTTGTCGATGATAGGTGCTAGGTATCGATATTATATATCAATATATATAATATTATGTCAACTCCTGCTTAACGAATAAATTTAAAATAATAAAGGCAATTTCTGAGTTCTAATATATTTTATTCGAGGAATCACAGTCAATTACGAACATGAAACAGTTATTCAAGCAGTAGGTTACATCAGTTTGGTATTCTATTACGAGTTTGATATGATATTACTGACTTACAATCGTCAATAACCAAATCAAGGTGGATGAGAAAACAGCAGGTCCAAGCGATCAGCGCACTCGTAACACACGATAATAAACGATAAATAATAATTAAAGGCAATTATGTAACTATTTTCAAAGTAACGGTGACAGTCTGACAATGACGCGAATGACGGAAGTCTGGGCATAGACTATATTGAATAAAGTTTGGATTGGTTACGTTCCATTTCACGTAAAATGCTCGAACCGTAAATTCAATTTTCTGTTTTGATAATAAAGTATATATAAATAGTAAGTTTTTTTAGCCGAAGCAATTGTATAACGAATATACTAACGTGGAAATGTAGTCTAAGTTATAATCAAACTACGTAAAATGGAATTTGCCTGAATGTCATACTTAGACAGGCCTGATTCCGCTTTCGCTTTGGACTGCCACCTGCAGGCGCTGACAGAGGACTACGACAGGTCTCCTCAAACACGACGCTATTTTGACGTATAACCGTCAAAATAGGCTTTATAAGGCACTGAAAACACCGTGGCTTGTGGTTTATACATATTAGTGACCTTGACTGTACTTACATAAATACACTACAATGATATAGTATTGTTAGCAGATGACACCTCACTTATTTTCAAACTCATACGAAAGCAACAAGCTTGTAATGATGTAAACAATATCAGAGGACTAATTACATTCTTGACGTCTAATGTCGTTTATAATTATTATAAAAAAAATATTTCGTTTATATTAAAAAAAAAAAAAGTGTTATATCGGTGACGACAGTTTTATTACAATATTTTTCTACTCGTCGACTTTAATCTTTGAATTAAGATTTCGTACACGAAACTAAGATCACATACTTTTTAATCCTGGAGCTCCACGAGCTCGTCACGGAGCTCGTATGGTTTCATAAGATAACCGCCAGCAGTCATCTTATGAATCCAGGAGCTGTATAAGATAACTGTGAAGACATCAACGCGCAAAATTACTAAGCTGCTGCGTTTCATTTCAGCAGGGCGATTTGCAATAGATACCAAGTTTGTTTAATAAATTATTATTTCCGTTGACTCGTAGAAAAAGTATTGTATACAATAGTTATATAATTAGCTTTTTAAGTCTCGTACCTTAATTAGGCCACTCAGCTTAAAAAGCATCCATTATATAACGATTGCATAAACTACTATTTGACATGTGGTGACAAATAAGGTGGAGACAAACAGAAAAAGCCTATACGCGCTGAAGGACAGGAGATTTCACATTGTATCTCGTTCCCAGTTGTGGTACTTATTGTGTAAGCCTTTACATTCTTGTCACTCGTGTGTGTGTGTGTGTGTGTGTGTGTGTGTGTGTGTGTGTGTGTGTGTGTGTGTGTGTGTGTGTGTGTGTGTGTGTGTGTGTGTGAGTGTGTGTGTGTGTGTGTGTGTGTGTGTGTGTGTGTGTGTGTGTGTGTGTGTGTGTGTGTGTGTGAATCCCTCTATTCTATTCATCCTCTACGGATATAATATAATATAACCCAATATTCTCTACAGTTTCTATGGCTACGCTGCAAAGTTTTTGGTATCTCAATTAACCGCTAGATGTCGCTGTACCGCCCGGAAACTAGCTAACGGTATGTCGTTACAGAATATGCTAGTTGTTTGAAGGTTAGCACATAGCTCAACTTTATTTTCTTACTTAAAATTAAATTTTTTGAAAGCGTTCACTGATCTCTGATCGCTGACGCTTTGAGACGCTTATTTATATTTACTCGTTGAAGTAATGAACACAAATTACTTTTCATCACACTTGCTCATAAATGGTGTTATTCCTTGCCTGTATACAGAAAGACAATGGCCTAAATTGTTCCCGCGGGAAATAATGGCCCATGGGAAGTAATGAGCTTGTGTGTGATCTGATTGGTTAAAAGCAAATCAAACAAATTGGTTGGCAAATCTAGTTGACCGCGCGTCACAAGAATTCTTCTCTGTGATTGGTTGAAAGAAATCTAGCAGGCCGTGGGGCGCCACGCCCCGCCTCCTCGCCCTCCACTCGCAAATCTGTATGTGAAGTTGTCAATTTCGTAAATTTTTGATTGGTGCGGTTGTATGAAACTTAGATTTTTATGTCTTTTGTAGTTATTTATTTCCTCGCAAATGTGATGAAAGACATTGTGTATAACACGGGCGTAAGAATATTGCAAACGAGAGTCTATCAGGAGCCCGACGCCGTAAGATGCCGCCGTTTGATGACTCGAGTTTGCATATTCTTCATACGCCCCTTGTTAAACAATGTACTTTAATAAATGAATCTGAAATTAATTGAAAGCTCGCAGCACAATAGGTACAAAAAACTTCTAATAAAATATCGGCTCTGTGAGATCTGAGGGCCTACCGCAAACGGCATTCGAAGTTTTCCCCCTCTGTCGCACTTAAGTACGAAATTGCAAGTATGACAGAGAGAGAGAGAGAACTTCAAATGCCTTTCGCGGTAGGCCCTCTACGAGCCTGTGTTTGTTCGAATAATTTCGAAAAACTGAATCGTCAAACCAAATCTATTTTAATGATTGAACCTGCTTACCAAATATACCGAGAATCGGTTGAAAAATGCGACTTGTAGAGTAACAGCGGGACATCTGGACATACGAACCACTTTTGGCCCGAGCTGAAGCATAGAGTTTCGTTCGCAACGCTCGCTATTGCAATGTTCCCCCGCCAGAGGCAGCGCTACCACTAATAGTAAACCAGTATAGGAATATAGGGATTCCCACACACATGCACAATGTCAAATGAGTGACAAGGATGCTTGCAGAGACAATACCGCAAATGGGAACGAGATACAATGTTAACGCTGCTAGTGTCGCCACCTACGAAGAGTTTTGCGTAATGTTCCAAGAGTTTGTAAAATAAGTTGGGCATTTTCCTTATACAACGTGTTTTTGACAATTTCCGTTAATTGCAAGGGGGCATCATCATCATCATATCAGCCGAAAGACGTCTACTGCTGGAGATAGGCCTCCCCCGAAGAGTGCCACAATGGCCGGCCCTGCGCCACCCGCAACCAGCGGACTCCCGCGACCTTTACCAGGTCTTCAGTGCACCTTGATATTCAATGTTTAATAATCAGTTTTGCAGATTCAACCTCAAATAAATCCTCTTATTGACATCAACTCCACAACCTTTAAAGAGTGTAAAAAGAAAATGATGACTTGGCTAAAAGATAAAAACTACTCCGATGTAGAAAGCTTATTATCAGAAAACGACAGATAAAACTCATTATATACCGACATATTTAGATCCACACCCATACGCGCGCACACACCACACACATAGTCACGCACACACACACACACACACACACACACACACACACACACACACACACACACACACACACACACACACAAACACTGCTTTAGTATTTAAAATAAACAATTAGTATTAGTTTTAGGAGATTTACTCCTCTTATATTATATTATTATTTAAACATGTTCTGTGCACTTCTATACGTTTAAAGTTACACTATGGAAGAGCGGTGTCTCTTGACACAGGTATCTCGATACTTAAAAAGAGACACCAACCTGTATTTAGTTAAGCTATGTTAAGTTACTGAATAAACTATTTTTCATTTTTCATTTCATCAACCAGTGTAAATGGCTCTTAACTGTGACGTCATAACTTCCTCACATTCCGATCCGCCATATGGAACACCTTTATCTGCCTGTAATGCGGTAGACTGCCGTACATGGGCAGTATGGAGAGATTCACTCACCATAGACATCTCCGGGTATAGTGACGCTGGTCTCCGCTATATTGGCGGCCAGCACCACCTTCCTCACATTCCGATCCGCCATCTGGAACACCTTTATCTGCCTGTAATGCGGTAGACTGCCGTACATGGGCAGTATGGAGAGATTCACTCACCATAGACATCCCCGGGTATAGTGACGCTGGTCTCCGCTATATTGGTGGCCAGCACCACCTTCCTCACATTCCGATCCGCCATCTGGAACACCTTTATTTGCCTGTAATGCGGTAGACTGCCGTACATGGGCAGTATGGAGAGATTCACTCACCATAGACATCCCCGGGTATAGTGACGCTGGTCTCCGCTATATTGGTGGCCAGCACCACCTTCCTCACATTCCGATCCGCCATCTGGAACACCTTTATCTGCCTGTAATGCGGTAGACTGCCGTACATGGGCAGTATGGAGAGATTCACTCACCATAGACATCCCCGGGTATAGTGACGCTGGTCTCCGCTATATTGGTGGCCAGCACCACCTTCCTCACATTCCGATCCGCCATCTGGAACACCTTTATTTGCCTGTAATGCGGTAGACTGCCGTACATGGGCAGTATGGAGAGATTCACTCACCATAGACATCCCCGGGTATAGTGACGCTGGTCTCCGCTATATTGGTGGCCAGCACCACCTTCCTCACATTCCGATCCGCCATCTGGAACACCTTTATCTGCCTGTAATGCGGTAGACTGCCGTACATGGGCAGTATGGAGAGATTCACTCACCATATACAACCCCGGGTATAGTGACGCTGGTCTCCGCTATATTGGTGGCCAGCACCACCTTCCTCACATTCCGATCTGCCATTTGGAACACTTTTATCTGTCTGTAATGCGGTAGGCTGCCGTACATGGGCAGTATGGAGAGATTCACTCACCATATACAACCCCGGGTATAGTGACGCTGGTCTCCGCTATATTGGTGGCCAGCACCACCTTCCTTACATTCCGATCTGCCATTTGGAACACTTTTATCTGTCTGTAATGCGGTAGGCTGCCGTACATGGGCAGTATGGAGAGATTCACTCACCATATACAACCCCGGGTATAGTGACGCTGGTCTCCGCTATATTGGTGGCCAGCACCACCTTCCTCACATTCCGATCCGCCATGTGGAACACCTTTATCTGCCTGTAATGCGGTAGACTGCCGTACATGGGCAGTATGGAGAGATTCACTCACCATAGACATCTCCGGGTATAGTGACGCTGGTCTCCGCTATATTGGTGGCCAGCACCACCTTCCTCACATTCCGATCCGCCATCTGGAACACCTTTATCTGCCTGTAATGCGGTAGACTGCCGTACATGGGCAGTATGGAGAGATTCACTCACCATATACAACCCCGGGTATAGTGACGCTGGTCTCCGCTATATTGGTGGCCAGCACCACCTTCCTCACATTCCGATCCGCCATCTGGAACACTTTTATCTGCCTGTAATGCGGTAGGCTGCCGTACATGGGCAGTATGGAGAGATTCGCCGCTTGGACTCCGCTGGGGAACTGTTTTCGGTATTTGTTCTTCTCGTTGTTCTGTTCTGCGTAGATTTGGAGAGTTTCTAGGGCGGTAAGGATCTCTTCCTGTAATTGAAAATTTAGGTATTTAAATGACATTGAAAATAGACGAGGCAGAATTACATTACATTACGGGTTACCGAGGATGCTGAGTCCAATTGATCTATCAAACCCCGCAATGTAGTTAACCTTTTCACCGCCATTGACTTGATACGAAGTCCGCATTTCGTGCCCCACACGCCAACGACTAGATATCAAGTCACGAAATTCAAAATAAAATGCACCTTCATTTGACAATACAAAGTTGACAGTTGTTTACGAGCAATTCGTTGCTTGGCGTGGGTGGCACGCTGTTTCTTTTTTGACGTGGCGGCAAATAGGTTAAACTTGCCATGTCTAAGAGAGGTAGGGCACAGCGGAATGTCATCTCGCTCGTATGTGGAGCAGCCCAACTGGGGAAGTTTACAGAAGACCGCAGCCATAATAGCACCACTGCTTTGTAGTGTTGCTATATTATTGCATGCTACGAGTATGAAGCATGTGGTGTTGTGTTCCTGGTGGTGAGTAAGGTCGCCAGAGCTCCCGAGGATGCGCTGTGTTGGGAGTGAGGGACCTGCATGTCTCTATCTGCCAACACAGCGAATCCTCAAGTGAATAAAGGGTCGGCAACGCGCTTGTGATTCTTCTGGAGTCACAAGTGTCCATAGGCGACGTTACCAGCTTAACATCAGGCAGGCCGTAAGCTTGTTTGCCACCGTCGTAGCATGAAAAAAAAAGTGGAAATTTCGCTATACGAGACATTTTCTTTAACACATTCATTGCCAAGAATCGCCGTATCGTAGTAGCCGATAGCGCCTACAGCGCAGGCGTCTCTTGCTGTGGTATCGTAGCTCCTAAACGAATGAACCGATTTGAATGCCGTTTTTTTCATCCGAAAGCTGACGTGATCGAGATGGACATAACAATGAATAAATGAATATGAATATGGTTCTTACATCAAAATCGGTTTAGCCGTTTTTAGGGTTCCGTACTCAAAGAGTAAAACGGGACCCTAAAGACTCCGCTGTCCGTCTGTCGACAGACCAGGAGTCAACCAGGCTGTATCTCACTGATACCGTGATAGTTCCAGCTGAAATGTTCACGGATGATGTATTTCTGTTGCCGCCATAACAACAAATACTAAAAACACAGAATAAAATAGTGTTTTATATATACGTATGTGTGGTACGGAACCCTTGGTGCGCGAGTCCGACGCGCACTTGGTCGGCTTTTATTGAGATATTGAACTTTGACATGAAAATGTCAGGGGTTTTTCAACTTTTCCAAGTTGTTAGTTATTTAACTAATGCAAACAGTAGCTCTAGTATACGTTTTAACGATACTTATACGTTTTCGAACGCGTTTGCGTTTAGTTTCAATTTGTATGATAACCCGTAGTTCCTAATAGTTACCACCAGAGGCGCTGTTCACGTTGCCATACAAATTAAAACTAAACGCAAACGCGTTCGAAAACGTATTGTATCGATAAAACTTATACTAGAGCCTCAGAGAGAGAGAACGATAGATGGACGCGTATTATCGGGCCGTACATTAACCGGCACCTTTCCTAGCAAAGAAAGTGTTAAGAATGTTCTGGAAGGTATGATCGAATGGTCTAGGGGTAGAGGTCGACCAAGGAGAAGTTTTGTACAGCAACAACGCTATGTTGCGGTCAATTTTTTTTTTGTTTTGTTTGGATTGGGCTGGTGGCTTTTATTGCCGACTGTACTTTTCTGTATACCGTCGTCAACTACTTATTGAGACGATTCTAACGAGCCCAAACTCAAAAGGGTTTCGTCGGTCAAATACTATATTCCCATGGCCACCTTCTGTCTCCATCATCAGATCAGCTCAATTGTAACATTATATTGAATCGTCATCCAAATTATACTAATACCCACAATGGGTTTGTGACCTTACATTTGTTTACAATGCCATTTGAACCAGTTTTTGTAGATGAACAAATGTTTGTATGGAAGCAACTACATTTAAAGGACATTAACACCCAAAAAATCGAGTTAAAGACGGACCTCGCTGACAGCAACCGAAACGCTTCATACTGATTGGCTTTAAAGTATGACGTCACACCTTGCAATTTATACTAACCGTTGCATGGAAAATGAAGTAAATTGCTGTTTCGGTCGCGAAATACTGCGTTTAGGTCCATAGTTGTCATACAAATTTGTATCTATAAAAGCGTAAGGATTCTATTGGTACCTTTAAATTTACTCTTGGACAATAAATAAAAAAACTTTTTTTTCTAAACTTTCAAGGATCATATCTTTTACGATTTGAATTATATTTTGTAATTTATACTTTATTACAATCATTTGATGGTTTACTATCCATTTAGCAACACGACGTTCTCAATTTTAACATCATCAAGCCTATTCCAGCTCAATCGGATGATGGCAAGTGACTCAAAAATGGATTGCACATTTTGACTTACAACTTATACACTTTATATACATACATACAAACAGGTCAAGATATTTGCTTCAAAATCGAGTTGCATTCCACCCGAACAAACATAGTTACATACATTGCAAGTTGCCCACTTGAAAAGGTGGGGACTTTTAAATATTTAGGCCATGTTGTCACTTCAGACCTAAAAGACAACATGGATATCGAACGCGAACGGAGGGCCCTGTCGGTGAGGGCAAACATGATTGCACGTAAATTTGCGCGCTGTACTAGGGAGGTGAAACTAACTCTTTTTAGAGCATATTGCACTTCCCTGTACACGTGCAGCTTATGGGCAAACTACACGCAGCGGGCCTATGGGGCCCTGCGGGTCCAGTATAACAATGCGTTCCGGGTGATGGTGGGGCTGCCCCGCTTCTGTAGCTGTTTTTAGCAGGGATGTTTGCTGAAGCGCGCATAGATTGCTTTTATACGACAATGCGCAAGCGATGCACATCTCTGGTGCGTCGGGTGCGGGCCAGCCCCAACCCCATCCTGCGTTTGTTGGCTTGGGGGTTTAACTGCCCATATTTGAGGCATTGCGATGACATGCATGTTTCTAGAAGTACTTACTATGTCTGACCTACTTAAGTGCTTCTAGAAACATGACATTAAAAATAGGTAAAAATAATAATAACATGTTTAATGATTATGTAATATAGATATTAACATAGCTATAAGTACACACTAACCATAAATATATGAGTCTAAGTTACTTGAAATAAATGATAAATAAAATAAATAATAGAAAGCTTGTAAAAAAACTCAAAACCCATTTAAATCTCGAAAAGTAATGATAAAGTAAAACAGTGAGTATATTTAACGTGGCCGAACGGAACTTACCTGTGACGTGAGAAATGCTAGTACGTCCCCAAATGGCTCGTTCTCGTGTATCCTGATGATTGTGTCTACTGTACCCTTCACATAGTCAGGTACTGGCGCTGAAATGTGTTAATTACGCCATTTTATTTTATTATAATCACTACATAGTATAAAACAAAGTGGCTCTCCGCTGTCTGTCTGTCCCTATGTATGCATAGATCTTAAAAACTACGCAACGGATTTTGATATGGTTTTTTAGGGTTCCGTACTCAAAGAGTAAAACGGGACCCTATTACCAAGACTTCGCTGTCCGTCCGTCCGTCCGTCTGTCTGTCACCAAGCTGTATCTCAAGAACCGTGATAGCTAGAGAGTTGAAATTTTCACAGATTATGTATTTCTGTTGCCGCTATAACAACAATTACTAAAAACAAAATAAAATATTTTTTTAAGGGGGGCTCCCATACAACAAACGTGATTTTTTTGCCGTTTTTATAGATAATGGTACGGAACCTTTCGTGCGCGAGTCCAACTCGCACTTGGCCGGTTTTTTTAATAGATAGAGTGATTCAAGACGAAGGTTTATATGTATTATACATATAAACCCATGCGAAGCCGGGGCGGGCTATACTTTAATATAATTGACAACATTTCAAACTTTGTAATGATGCCTAAATCATAAACCATTTCTGTAATTATGTTACCAGAACGCAATAAAGTAGTTTTCAGATTTATTTAGCCATCCGTTTTAATGGTTTCGCACGCAATATATTTTGTACGTGTTCGCGCATAACACAATTCCACCGATGTAACGATCGATTTATAATACATTAATCTTATTGTACAGTCCACTCTTATTTCTCTCCAAATATCTAGCTAGACCAACACGTTTTTAAGAAAATCGCGATAGTATTAAGTGTTTTAAACCGTGTGTGACGTCAATACTACATCTGTCATACGAAATGTGTGCAAGCTGCCATACAGAGCCGTAACGTTGACGTCATGATTTATAGGTAGTTACGACCTCCTGGCATTCGCTACTTTTCAATTTGATATTTCTCAATGAACATTACAATTTACTCAGAAATAAAAAAGCGAACTAACTCATAAAATGGCCCACTTGAAAAAATTAAATGTTGTCAATATTACTTATTACTTACATACATACGTATATACTTACATACATACGAACAGGTAAAGTTAATATAAAGATTTATAATACCATCATTCAGATTGAATATCAACTAGTCTTAAGTGTTAATAAATTAGGCTTTTTCCTTATATAAAAACAGTTATCAAACTTGGTTACTTACGGGGTACAAGGCTACTTGTCCGTATGTAATGTCGTGACTGATCTGACTCGTAATAGTTGGATATTATGGTGGTTCGATTTCCATACAAAACGTCTTTTGACATTCGCAGTCTAACGGCGTGATATTGTAACAAACTTTCATAATTTGGCTTTCCATTCACGGAAGTCCTTTCCTAGAATAAACTTGTATAAACTAGAATAATTTGAGCAAATAGTTTGGGACGTGATACTTACTTTGGGAAAACTATTTTTAACTATGTAACTGTGTTTGTTCGGGTGGAATCTTGCAACTCAATTTTGAGCCAGTTAACCTCAACCGATTGAGCTGAAATTTTGGGTACTAACATAGATTCGATGGCAATTCAATATTATGGCACCATCGAGCTGATCTGATGATGGAGACAGAAGGTGGCCATGGGAATTCAGAGGCTCTAGTATACGTTTTATCAATACAATACGTTTTCGAACGCGTTTTCGTTTCGTTTTAATTTGTATTGCAACAAGAACAGCGCCTCTGGTGGTAACTATTAGGAACTACGCGTGGCCATACACATTGAAACTAAACGTAAACGCGTTCGAAAACGTATATGTATCGATAAAACTTATACTAGAGCCTCAGTACTTAACCGACGTAACCCCGTTGAGTTTGGGCTCGTTAGAATCGTCACAATGAGTAGTTGATGACGGTATACAGAAAAGTACAGTCGGCAATAAAAGCTTGAACCAAAAATTTTATTTTTGACTAGAAACTTATTTTATTTCGCAAAACGGCATCGACCAAAAAACTATATAATTATTGAACATGCTCACAAAATTTTACGAGAATGTAGAGGAAAACAGCCGGATAGTGGGATATCTGTACATACGAACGAATTTTGGCTCAATCTGAATCGTTCAATTAAGAGTTAATAAGTTAGGCTTTTTCCTTATATGTATAAAAACAACATTGCGATAAAACCTAGTTACCTACGCAGAACAAGGATACTTTTTGATTGCGTTTTCTTTTTTCCGTGTTTTGTGTGCTAAATAAATTTGTTCTTATTCTTAAAATGTCGTGTATTCTGAATCATAATAGTTGGATATCTTGACGATAGTGTTGTTCCTGGCCCCGTAGCATGGTTGGCCGGCCTTATCACGCGATAAGTGACAAGATAGAGCATCCGTCACTGGCTGACACCGTTCGATAGAACGAGACGACGCTCTTATCTTGTCACTTATCGCGTGATAAGGCCAACCATGCTACGGGGCCTGGTCGTGAGTAACGTAGTCAGACTTTCCGAGGATGCGAAGAGAAATATAAATATAAATTATTTATTTGCATAAACACAGTACAGGGATGTTCAATAGTACATTACTAACCTAGGGCGGTAAAACAAAGAATGTTTCATGTCGCAGGTGTTTGACGCCCGAGCCGAAGGCAAGGGCGATAAATATGCGATCTGAGGCTTTCTTTATTACCGCCTGTGGTGAGTACAAAATTTTACGTCTCTCCCTGGCCGGGAAGTGGGATTTTCCGCACGCGCTGCGATTGTGATTATGATTATTATGATCACTATGATGGTTTAATGGCAAGGTGTGACGTAATAGTAGTTTATGTGACTGTACATAATGAAGGGCATTAAATACGAGTGTGGGTTAATAACATCACACGAGTATATTAATGCCTAATTATGTATAGTTACATACACTACTTTATCTATCCACATATCATAAGCCTCCATGATGCATTGAGGAGCCGCATATTATGACCGGCATCGCGGCGTTGTTTTCTGGCAGCTGTCATAGTTCTTTTTTAATTCAGAGACAAACTAGAGTCGGATCCAACTGTCATATCGTTCGATATCTTACTAACGTGCTATTTGCTGTGTGTATTTTGCTGATTTGTCAAATTTGTATGCAAATTAACAATTCATTTCGAACTAAACGTCATCTCGACTGATATTAGAACATGTATTATTTAGCAATAATAACATTTACACAGATAAGAAATTTGTTCTAACAAAACAGTCTATTTTTATGGTGGTTATAATGTGCGGTTCTTGAACGCATCATGGAGGGTTTATGATATTTGGATAGATAAATGTAATAATGGTCATGTGTATATCTAGCTTGCATGCAAACGTGCAAATATGCAGGTACAAGTCGATTAAACTATCAAAAAATAAAACACAAATTAAAATAACCATACAATGTCAAACTGAATTAAATATACTTCATTTACATAATAGGCATAATCATAATAATCGTCAAAGAGGCTAAATAAAATGATATAACTAAACACTACAAGAGTGAGGAACTGCATTCATCTCGTGCTTACAAATCCAGGCTATCATGTCCGCTTACCACCTGCGTGGTTGGAACTCGAGAACCTTTCCGCCCCAACGGCCATCGGTTAAGATTATTATAGTGTAAAAAATAAAATAATACCTTGAGTATAGAACACATCGATGGGGTGGGTCCGACCCTGCATAGACATTATGACCGAAGTGGAACGTTTATCTTTTTCTTTTCTATCTGTTAGGTTGAAGAAATCTTTCAGGAATTCAGCGTCCATAGTGGCAGACGATACGACGATTTTCAAGTTTTTCCGCTTCTGAAAAATATATTTTACGGTTTGTATTTCATTCATTAATTATTCGGTCACAATTTACATTGTATATGAATTTTAGTAACTTAATTTTTAAAATATTGAAACACAGGAAAAGAATTAAAAGTCGAGCTTACATTATATGTCAATATAGGTAATAATTAGTTACCTATGTCAATTAATAATTTTATAAACAGGTGTACAATTACAAATTAATATCAATTGTATATAAATCTAAGACAAAAAATTACAACATTAGATAAAATAGATGTATAGTAGACGTTATAGATAAGTTTATAAATAAATAATATTACGGGACAATCTTACACAAATCGAACTAGCCTCATAATAAGCTCAATAAGGCTTGTGTTATGGATACTAGATGAAGATATAAAAAACTGAAATACATAAGTCTATTCCATAGTGCACCGTGCATATTCTCTCAGAAAATTTATGTCGTTTTTTGTTGATAATTAAAACCACCGACAAAACAAACCTGAGAACTATCTCGAATCTAGATAGGCCAGACTTTCGACAAAAAACCAAACACAGATCTGTTCATCTGTTTGGCAATAGGTACAATGGCACAGACAAACACCAAACACACAGATAAACAAGTTAAACTTATAACGTTTGCGTCGGGGCGGGGGTTAGAAACGTACTAGCTTCATCATCATAAATTTAAGAGCCAGGCTCTTGTCGGTGGAGTAATCGCCATTCTGTTCTTCTTTCTGCCACTGTTTTGAGCTCCTGATACGACATTACATTAACTTTCTCTTTAGCTTGGTCCATAAACGCACGTCTTGGCCTTCCTCTGCCTCTCCTTCCTTCAATTTTTCCTTCAATTATAGTTTTTATGTAATTGTCATGTCGTATCAGGTGCCCCAACATATTTCCCCTTCTGTTTTCAATAGTTTTTAGTAGACATCTTTGTTCTCCTATCAAATTTAGAACCTCTTCGTTTGTTCTTCTTTCTGTCCAACTAATACCTTCCATCCTTCTCCATGCCCACATTTCAAATGTGTTCAGTCTCTCTCTGTCACGCTGGGTTAGAGTCCACGTCTCACTTCCGTACAACGCTATGTTCCAGATGTAGGTCTTAATAAAACGTTTTCTGATCTTTCGAGATATTGCGTGTGATATTAGTACTAGCTTACCTTGGCTATTTTCTTAAGCAAGCCCGTCAGGACATCTGTCATTTGCGATCGTTCATGAACCTGAAACATACAAGTAGTTGATAATTAGTAAACCAGTATCCGAAACAAGTCACTGGAGATGGTCGAGCAGTACTTTCATCTTGGGAATATTCTGCCTTTTGACAAGGCGCATCAAAACAAAGAGATCTCCAGGAGAACCCATCGACAAGACAACGACATCCTCAAGACGCATGCCTTAGAACATTAAGTCCACCTTTTGTACTTTTTAATTTAATTAATTTAATTTTAATCTTTATTTCAGATATAGGTAATCCATATTTTGTTAATGAAGACTTACGACTAGTGTTAGTAAATAATAATACTAAATAAATCTAACTTATTTCCTATATGATAGAAAGCTCTTTGTCATCCCTATCCAATGAGCCAAAATTGGATTATCATATCGGCCCGCAACCACCCCCAGAATGCTGTTTTTGTTTGTGCATTAAAGTTTAAATAAATCCTCAAATCCGTTGACGTTCCACAATGCCTGAAGACTCGGTCTCTATAATCAGTGTGTCCTATCCATAGTGACGTATGGTGCTGAGACATGGACGCTCACAAATGAGGCTTATATAACGTATGGGTAATAAATAGCAGAGAGAGTCAAAGCTATGTACACCGTGTTTTTTAAGCAAATTTATGATTTATGGAGCGCGCCATAATGCTTGGCGTTAAGCTACAAGACCGAGTGAGGAATATTGAGATCCGACGTC
The DNA here is from genome assembly GCA_963854355.1 of Epinotia brunnichana. Taxonomy (NCBI): domain Eukaryota; kingdom Metazoa; phylum Arthropoda; class Insecta; order Lepidoptera; family Tortricidae; genus Epinotia; species Epinotia brunnichana. Next base: position 11,506,705 of record OY977960.1, on the reverse strand, counting down.
ACACTAGGGTGCGTGACGTCGGAGAAGTCATAACCAAACTTCAAATGGAGTTGGGAAGGGCATATTGCCAATTATGGTAGGTGGACCAAAGCGTTAACGGATTGGTGGACACTTACAGGAAAAAGAAGCGTCGGTCGTCCATCAGCTCTTATGGCTCGAACGGACTGGGCTAGTATTCTAGTGCGAGTTCATACATTTGTCGCAAGTGCGAGTAGCTTTTGTATGGACTCGCACTAAAATACTAGCCTAGTCCGAACAAGGCTTTGGTTTTAAGCATGTTGCTGTGCCCTTGCATGGCGTCACATGGATACCTAGCTATTAATTGTTCCACCGAATCACAATTTGAATTTAATTTTGATGTTTGTGTTATTTTTTGCCACCGAAGATAGCTATGACGCTACTGCAGCCAAGCGGTAAGGCAAGCCACTTTCATTCAGGAGATGGCGGGTTCGAACCCCGGCCCGTACCACAGGGTTTTTCAAAAAAAACTTATGTACGAAATATCATTTGATATTTAACAGTGGCAAGGAAAACATCGTGAGGAAACCGGTCTAATCCCAATAAGGTCTAGTTTTCCCTCTGGGCTGGAAGGTCAGATGGCAGTCGCTTTCGTAAAACTAGTACCTACGCCAAATCTTGGGTTTAGGTGTCAAAGCGGACCCCGGGCTCTTATCGGACACAATCGGGAATAACGCTAGGAGGATGATGTGATAAGATAACTGTGTCGCTGTTCCTAATAAATTACCAGGAGTTTCACGACTTCTTTTAGCCAATTAGATAGATAATTAATGTCATGTGTAGTATAATTAATGTCTTTGTTGTGATAGACTAGAATTAAGAATCCAATTAAGAGCTCGAGGCACATAAATGGCGGCAGTGAGTATTTTGAGTACTATGTATTATAGTATCTAATAGTAGAGGATACAGGTTGTAGTCGCAGTGGAATAGGGAATACTCGTATGCATGGTCCTTTAATTTTGAATAAATTGCACTCAATCGATGCGGATATTACGTAAAAATATCACACAACAGAAATAAAAAAAAAATCTAATGTATTTAGTTTTGTCTCGAACGTTAAAATCAGGAAATTTGATTTTTGTTTTTTTTTTCATTTTCGGAAAAATTACATAACAGTTAGACAGAATATTGTATTAGAAAATGATATTTTAAACGCAAATTTTAAGGAGATAATTGCAAATTCATGATTAACGCCATAGTAAACGCGCCGAGAATATGGATGGTGACGTCATAGTCTGCGCGTTTAATATAGAGCGTTTCCGGTGGGTGCCGGCCGGCGCGTGCTGATTTGCTGATGCCTATCGATAACATCAGAAATAAAAACGTAAGAAAGTTTTTGTACTCGTCGATTAAAATCTGTGTATTAAGATTTCATATAGAATACTGCAACGTCACTCTTTTCATAGTTGTAGTCCATGTTACTGTCGAAACAATCGAAATAACTGTTTCGATACGCTCCAGACAACCGAAAAAAATTTGAAAATAGAACTAAAATAAATTTGACCATTCACGTGGCTGCTTTACCGAACTGTAATGAATTGGACCAATCGCTTTGATTATTGAGTTTACTCGTTGATGTCGTACGCTCGTTGATGTCTTTTAAGATATCAACGAGCGTACGAGCGATAGGCTGCACTTCGTTTCAACAGTATCGAGTTTGTTTAATTAGTTCAGTTGACTCGTAGAAAATTAATTTTAATGAACTCGTACAAAAAGTATTGTTCACAATAGTGTTATAATCAAGCTTTTTAATCTCGTACCTTACTTAGGCCACTAAGCAAGTACTCGACTAAAAAGCTCTCTATTATAACACGATTGTGAAAAATACTATTTAATGCTACCGTTGGTATTCCTATGGATTATACTTTTAATTTTCGAAATAAAAAAGATGCATATACCCTATTACATGACTGAGATAAGAAAACTTAGGAAGACTGGTTCTCAGGTTGTATTTTCGAAATAAAAGCACCTGAATACTTTTATTCATACGGAGAGAACATATTTTACTCGAATACGCCTGTAACGATTTGGAAAAAAAAATTGGTTGAAAGGGTATAGGGAACATGTTAACACTCGAAGACGCCTGTACCGACTTGGAAATTTTTTTGTTCGAAAGTGTATCCTTCCCTGGTGATGACCATGGGCATCAGGTCAGGATCTGATGATGGGATCTTGAAGGAACTCTTAAAATTTTATAGGCACACTTGAAGCGATTTGGGTACTGATTTGAAGTCGGTCAAAACTTTGTTTTTAAAGTTAATTGTTGTGATCTTATAATCTATGAAAGTATATAAATAAATAAAATAAAAAACATGAAAATATATAATTATATACAATTATACATAGTCACAGCAACCAGCCAGTTGTACAGTCGAAAATATGTTTTTTTTTTCGACGGTGGCAAACAAGCTTACGGCCAGCCTGATGTTAAGCTGGTACAGTAGCCTATGGACACTTGTGACTCCAGAAGAATCACAAGCGCGTTGCCGACCCGTTATTCACTTGAGGATTCGTTGTGTGTTGGCTGTGTGGATGTTTACACTTTTGCACCCTATTCCATTGTAATAAGGCGAAAACAGTAAACATATTTTGGCGTCGACTGTACTAGAGGTAGGTATGCCAATTAGAGTACCTACTGAAATTAAAATAAATATAAATCCATATAAATTGGCCTTTTCCATACCTACTGCTTAACGAAAAACCCAGCCGCATGCTGCTTGAAAATATCAATTTAAATGCATTACGATTGACTAATTCCTTAATATTTTCCTATACAAAATGGTTTAACATATAATATAACTGAAGGATAATAAAACTGACGGCTCTGTGAGTTACAGAAATCACGAGCCTGCCTTTAAAAAAAATACGAAAAACTAAATCGAAAAAATATATATACTTTAATATTTATTGAACCAACTGCGCAAGATAGTGGGTATAATAACAGGACACAACACCTTGAACAGACACCTCCATTACTTAGGTATCACAGCATGTGCAGAGCGTGCTTGGAGGCAGAAGAAACGACTAAACATATACTACTCGACTGTAAGCAGGTAGAAGTATACAGAATGAAGCACCTAGGTTCTCCAGACATACTATGGGACGCAGTCAGCAACACCAAGGCAATCACCAACTTTCTAGACGAGCTGGGGTGGTTAGAGTAGCGCCACACCGCCGTTTCACGCAAAATAGGCACAATGGATGTCGACTTGCGGAAAACGCCCAGTATAACTAACTAACTTGCTCACAAAATTTCACAAGAATCGGTTAAGAAATGCGACCTGTAGACGAGAACAGCGGGACAGACACCGGACACTGGACGCCGCCCGGACAGACAAACGATTTTCGGCCCAAGCTGAAGCATAGAACTTCGTTCGCTCGTTCGAAAATACGCAGGAAACATCCGAACATCAACAACTATTCATTCATGCTTATCACACGAATAAATGCCCTTCCCGGGATCCTAACCTGGGACCGCCAGCTTCGTTAGGCAGGGGCACTAACAACTTGGCCAGTTGTCGTGGTGGTGGTAGTCGTCGTATTGAAAAACCTTTATAATTCCCGCCACAAATATTCACAGTAGGTAGGTATACTACCGGTCAAAAGTTTAAGTTCACTCTTTGTTTTAGGTACAAATGAGTACTTTTGGACAATATTTTTTTGCAGTTCGGAAGCCGAAATTTGTTTCCAACTGATCCGTTATTGTTTCCAGAGATTTGTTTAATTAGTCAGACACAATTCACGTACATTTCTAAACAACGCATTCCCTAAAATCTTATAGGAATGACGGCAAAGGCTGGGCCATATATGGGCTTGCCACTTAAAACGTACAATGATCAGATACAATGTTGGTTTTTAGGGAATCAGTTGTTTAGAAATCTACGTAAATTGTGTCTGACTAATTAAACACATCTCCGTAAACAATAACGAATCAGTTGGAAACAGTTTTCGACATCTGAACTGCAAAACATAATCGCACAAAAGTACAAATTTGTACCAAAAACAAAGGGTGAACTTAAACTTTTGATCGGTACTGTATCGCGTTCAGCGTTCAGGTTCACTTATAAAACGCCTCGTCCACAAATAGGGAATATGATTTATATTTATATATCTTGTCACTTATCGCGTGATACCCGCGTTATCCATGCTACGGGGCCTGTAATGTGACACGCAATAAACATTTATATTTCTATTTATATTTCTACTATAGTATTTAATTAGTTAGGTACATACATTGTAAGTTAATAGAAAGCTTGTAAAAAATAAAATCCACATTCGACTTAGTTAGGTACGAGTATATTACTCGACCGATAGATGGATACGATTTTCGCCACAAAGTAAAACCAATATTCACAGTAGGTATAGCGTTCAGCGTTCAGGTTCACTTATAAAACGCCTCGTCCACAAATAGGAAATATGCATCTTATTTATTATTCCGAAAATCAAAAGTATAATCCAGAGGAATGCCATCTGTAGCATCAAAACTTTCTTATGTTTTTTTCTGATGTTATTGACATTTGAAATCTGCACGCGCCGGCACTATGACGTCACAAATGTCACAATCCATATTCTCGGCGCGTTTACCTATGGAGTTAGTCATTAATTTGCAATAATTTCCTTAAAATTTGCGTTCATGTCGACACTTGTCATACAAAATATAATTTCTAATTCAATATTCTGTCTGGTTTGTAAATTTATCGAAAAAAAAAGGTTTATATCTTTTATATTTTCGTGGTTTTAACGTGAGATAAAACTTACAATCGTTTTTTTTATATTGTCTGTCGTATGATATTTCTACGTATCGATTCCTAAAGATCGTTCGATTACTAAAGAGCTATTGCTGAGTATAGAGTTTTGATCTGATTTCCCAGGGCCACCTTCTGTCTTCATCACCAGATCTGCTCGATCATCATCATCATATCAGCCGAAAGACGTCCATTGCTGGACATAGGCGTCCCCCAAAGAGTGCCAAAATGACCTGTCCTGCGCCACCCGCATCCAGCGGACTCCCGCGACCTTTACCAGGTCATCAGTACACCTTGTGGGGAGGGGGCCTACCCACGCCGCGCCTTCCGGTACGTGGTCGCCACTCGAGAACCTTTCCGCCCCAACGGCCATCGGTTCTACGTGCAATGTGCCCCGTCCACTGCCACTTAAGTTAAGCGATTCGGAGGGCTATATCGGTTACCTTGGTTCTGCTGCGGATAGCCTCATTTCTGATGCGATCACGCAGAGAAACTCCCATCATAGCCCTCTCCATTGCCCTTTGGGTGACTTTGAGCCTTCTTATGAGGCTCATTGTAAGATCAGCTCGATGGTACCATAGTATTGAATCGTCATCGAAACTATACCGTTACTTACGCAAAATTTCAGCTCAATCGGTTGAAGATATCTGCTTCAAAGTTGAGTAGCAAAATTCCACCCGCACAAACATAGTCACATATTTAGATACATATATAGTTACATACAGTTAGGTACATACATTGTAAGTTAATAGAAAGCTTGTAAAAAAGAAAATCCACATTAAACTTAGGTACGAGTATATTACTCGCCCGATAGATGGATACGATTTTCGAGAGATAGGCTATATTTTATCATGTGGCTAGCACGCAGGCAGCTAGTTATACAGGGTGTATTATTATAAGGGTGTAAGTATGTATATTACCTCATCCAGCACCACACACGAATACTGCATCAGAAGTGGAGACGCAAACATCTCTCGAAGCAAAACGCCTTCAGTCATGAACTGAAATTAATAAATTAAAACATCAAGTTGGCATACTAATATTATAAATGCGAAGTGTCTCTGTCTTTCTGTCTATGTGTCTGTCTGTATGTTACCTCTTCACGCTTAAACTGTTGAACCGATTTAGATGAATATTGGTATAGAGACAGTTTGAGTCCCGGGGAAGGACATAGGATGATTTTTATCTTGGAAATCATCCCCTATGAGGTTGAAATGGAGGGTGAAAATGTGTCACAAACGAGATCCACGCCGACGGAGTCGCGGGCAGAAGTTGTTTATAATTTATATCATCATCATCAGCATTATCATATCAGCCGAAAGACGTCCACTGCTGGACACAGGCCTCCCCCAAAGAGTGCCACAATGGCCGGTCCTGCGCCACCCGCATCCAGCAGACTCCCGCGACCTGTACCAGGTCATCAGTCCACCTTGTGGGAGGCCTACCAACGCCGCGCCTTCCGGTACGTGGTCGCCACTCGAGAACCTTTCCGCCCCAACGGCCATCGGTTCTACGTGCAATGTGTTATATCCTGGATCAAAATGTGGGAAACGGAATCTAAGTGCGTGAAAGGGACGGAAGACGCGATAGAGATATAGAATGGCAACATGGCGGTTACCGTTTGTCAAAGAGGTGGTGTTACATTGAGTTTTTAATTAATAGGGAGTATTACTGCAATGTTCTGCCGCCAGAGTGCAGCACTAGCACAAACCGTAAACCATGAAGGATGAATAGAATATGTGTCGGTGAGTCCCCACACACGCATGAGCGACAAGGAGTATGCATAGACAATACAGCAAGTGGGAACGAGATACAATGCCTAATCTGTCAGTGTCGCCCCCAACGCTGAGTATTGCGAAATATTCCCTATTTATCATTGTTTCCGAGGAAATATTTTATATCTGCGCTAATCGCAAGGTACAAAAATATAGGATACTTTTATATGAAGCTATCACTAATTTCTCCTGAAATATATAAGGACAACTAAACTCTATAGAAGGACAGTTAATGGAGGTGTATCATGTACGTACTGCAGAGGGTGGTGAGGTGACCCCCAGAAAAATCTGACATTTGGACTTATATTAGAAGCCTCAATATCATTTTTAAAGACCTATTCATAGACACGTATACGGGTTGAATGAAAAAAAAAATTTTTGAGTTTCAGTTCTGAGTATGGGGAACCCCCAAAAATAATGTTTTTTTTCTATTTTTGTGTAAAAATCTTAATGCGGTTCACAGAATACATCTACTCACCAAATTTCAACAGTATAGGTCTTATAGTTTCGGAAAAAAGTGGCTGTGACATACGGACGGACGGACAGACAGACAGACAGACAGACAGACATGACGAATTTATAAGGGTTCCGTTTTTTGCCATTTGGCTACGGAACCCTAAAAAGTTAAAGCGTAGATTAGATTAAGGCTCTTAACTATGTACACATTTTTTGCAATTCACTTATTTCTGACAATAATTACATCCATATATTGTTAGTATTTTACTTAACCTAAGGTATGTTTAATCGTCATACGATTTCAAGGAATACCATTTTGAAATGCAAATATACCTACATTAGTATTATGAAATCGAGATTAGATCGGGACTGTCGTTGGCAGTCGTGCCATATAAATACGTCTAAGTTTACATAAACTTAGAGTTATATCCAATCCCAAACACAAAAGATAAGATAATTATTTATTAACGCCACGTGACACGATCATCACGTCATCATCACGGTCATCAAGATCATCGTGGTTGAGTAATATTGTCATGTTTGAAAAGCACTTAAGGCCGAAACGCACTGAAAGCGGTGGCGGTGCGGCGCGGTGCGGAGGCGGTACCGGTTGTAATGTTCGAACTAATGCGAAAGGGTCCGCGCAGAATACCGCGGCGGGACGCGGCGCGGCGCGGTATTCTGTGCGGACCTTTTCATATTAGCTCGAACATTACAACCGGTACCGACTCCGCACCGCACCGCACCGCGCCGCCACCGCTGTCTGTGCGTTTCGACCTTCAATGATGAAAAGAGTATAACAAGTTCAATATTCCCCTTTGATGTCCTAGATAAACCAAGAAACTAAGACGAATTTTTCCGTTAAATATATAATGTTAGGTATATGAAATAATTTAAGGTAGGTATAGGATAGTTTAACCATAACCATTTTCTAAAATAGATTGTAGCACGTAAATAATATACTACAAAAACAAAGTTTAAACCGACTTCAATTCAGTACTTCGCCAAGCCACATGGTACATGAAAATTTCTACATTTGCTTTCTAATTTACCACATGAACTGCTTTCCGAGAGCAAATGCGTTGATTATTACAGAAAAAACACAAGTCGCTATATGTGGGCTGATAATATTTGAGGAGTTCCGTCGATTCCTCAAGGATCTCAGAATTAACACTTCATAAGTTGCTACTTCAACGGAATCATGTCAGAATCTTTGACGTACTTTACATCTTTGAGGAGTTCCATAAGTCATTGTGGTCTTCATCATCTGTTCCACTTCACCAAAAACACGATTTCCGAGGGTAAATACACGAGTTATAATAAAAAATACCGAAATCACTACACGCGTGCCAATAAAATTTGAGGGTTGGCCTCAATTTCCCTAGGATTCCGTCATCAGATCCTAAATTGGTGACCACCTCGGAAGTATACTCTTTCGAATAAAAAAAGAATTTTGGAAATCGGTCCTCAGCTGACGGAGAAATCGGTGAACATACATTAAAAAAAAAAACATACAGTGGAACATATAACCTCCTCCTGTTTTGAAGTCGGTTAAATAGCGAAATATATCGCATGTAAGCAACACATCTTTATTGCTGTTGGGTAATTAATTTACTTAATTTAACAGTCGCAAAACTCGGAAAATTGCTGCCAAATACTACTAGCAGTTTCGATATTCTCACGGGAAATTACGAGGCACAGTTTTTAGCGTCACCAAATGTACCTAATAGTACTAATTGAAAACACATAGTGCCACAATTGGTACATACATTGCTTAAAAGAAGAATTACGAACGACCAGAATTTCTGTGCACCAAAGATGAACGCAAAGGATCATATTATGCTGCTAAAGTGAGTCTAATCCATACTAATGTTATACTAATAGTATAAATGCGAAAGCGTGTCTGTCTATTAAATCTTCACGCTTAAACCGCTGAACCGATTGAGATGGACTTTGGTATACTTAGAGATAGTTTCGAGTCCCGGGGAATGACATAGAGGTAGGCTAGTTTTTCCGAAAATCATCCCCTAAGCCCTAAGGGAATCAGGGGTAACAATGTATATGGAGCTACGATATAAACGAGTTCCACGCGGACGGAGTCGCGGGCTGAAGCTAGTAAATTAATCATTTAAAACACCCGCGACACAACAAACGGGTAAGAATCATCCCGACAGACAAGACTTTCAATTTAAATCGGTTCAACCGTTTGCGAGCTACAATACCACAGACACAAACACAGATACATACTTATATGTAGGTATGTGGTGTAGTGTTCCTGGTGGTAAGGTCGACAGAACTTACGAGGACACGCTGTGTTGACAGTCATAAACACGTCATCCACCAAACAATAAGTTTCTGACAAAAATTAAATTTTTGGTACAATCTTTTATTGCCGCCAGACTTTCCTGTATACCGTACCTCATTGCGACTATTCTAACGAGCCCAAACTCAACGGAGCTACGTCGGTTAAGTACTGAATTCCCATGGCCACCTTCTGTCTCCATCATCAGATCAGCTCGATGGTACCATAATATTAAATTGTCATCCAAACTATTACTTTACCCAAAATTTGAGCTCAATCGGATAACGACAAGTAACTGAAAAACGGATTGCAAATTTTGACGGACAATACTTACTTACATACGAACAGTGCAATCAAAAATATAATCTAAGAACAGCGCAGAGTGGAGTGTCGCGAAATGTTTTCTTAGTGTTGTGTGTGTGTTCATGAAAAATTTTGAAAAACACTAGACTACGGTGTCTACTTTCCATCAGTAGGTATGTGTTAACACTGTAAAGACTTACCACTACACTGGATTCCGCAGACCGCACACAAGTCATCCCAGCCGCGTACCCAACATGCTCGCCGAGCGGCTCGCCGAGCTCGTCAGCTACGCGGGCCGCTAGCGACGCCGCTGCCGCTACACGCGGCTGCGTGACGCACACCTTGTGACCAATCTCGTGAAGGTACTGTGGATGATAAAAGTTTATAAGTCATCAGCATCATACAGTAGACGGCAAACTTCGTGCGCAAATGAGGGGAAGTGGGGGGGCAGCTCGCACGTACAAATCGCCTTTGCGCAGGCAAGGTCATTTGCGCACGAAGTTTGCCGTCTACTGTATCAGCCGAAAGACGTCCACTGATGGACATAGGCCTCCCTCAAAGAGTGTCATAATGACCGGTTCTACGCCACCCGCATCCAGCGGACTCCCGCGAACTAAGCGAAGTTTACACAATACAAGGTACCTACTCTTTATTGAACACCTCAATAGTTACCAAACACTATAAAGCACACAGCAAATAAAAGCAGAGGCAACGAACAGGCGGCCTTATCGCTAAAGAGCGATCTCGTCCAGGCAACCTTCTGGTAGCGGGGTACATTGGTAGGGTAAATCGCCAGTAGCTGGCCACTGGCCCCTCATACTAATAATTTACTTTCAAAACAAAGTTTTAACCGACTTCAATTCAGTACTCCGCCAAGCCACATTAACATTTCCACATTTTTTTTCCAATTTACCACATGAACTGATTTCCGAGAACAAAAGCGTTGATTTTTAGACCAATAAACCAAATCGCTGTATGTGGGCCGATAATATTTGAGGACTTCCGTCGATTCCTCAAGGATCTCAGAATTACCTTTGGCACTTCATTGTTTGCTATTTCAACGGAATAATATCAGAATCTGTGACGTACTATACAGTTTGAAGTACATCATTGAGACATCACACAAGCCACAAGCCATCTGTGGTCTTCATCATCACTTCCACTTCACCAAATTTATGATTTCCGGGTGTAAATACACGAGTTATAATAGAAATTACAACACGCGTGCCTAATATATTTGAGGAGTTCCAACAATTCCTCATAGTTCCCATCATCCAACTGGGGTTTTGGAAACAATGGGACCAATCTGGAAGCATATAGTACTTTCAGTTAAAAAAATAATTGCACGTATCGGTTCATAAATGACGGAGTTCTGAGGTATAGTTGTTATTTTCTAAGCCGTCCGTTCTGCAGTGCGGCGTTCTTTAGTGCGGAACGGACGGCTTAGAAAATAACAACTATAACAAACATTAAAAAAATAAAAAAAAAATACATCCGAATTGAGAACCTCCTCCTTTTTTTGAAGTCGGTTAACTGGATGTCTCTTAGTATGTAAGAAACATTGTTTTAGTCTATAAGCTGATGAAATTGTATGCCCGACAGGGTAACTGTTGAAACTACACTGTAAATTGTATGGTCTATGCCACAGATGTATGAATATAAGGAGATCGGACATGCCGGCCGATTTGTATTGAGTACGCCTGTCGCAAGTTCATTAACCCACACAACGCCCAAGTAATTGACAAGACAAAGCACGCACACATCTAAAACACACACAACTGTATACCTACGCGCTTATTGGACAATACACGCGCATCATATCAGGCATTTTGGGAAAAAACGTAATATTCTCTGCGATCAGCACGCGTGCACAGTATGGCAGAGTATGCCCGTTGAGCTAACAGCTGCAACACGGCTGCCGGCGGCTTGTCCTCTCTCTAGTATTCTATGCTCTGAGGTCTATGCCTAATGCCTACACAGTTTGCAATAAATATATTATTTCTTTATTTCTTTCTTTATACCATCTCGCGGGCCGTATGAATGTTTGCCCACGTCGTAGTGTTAAAATGAAAACCACCACAGAGTAGTATAAATAGGTCAAATTTTAAGATGATATCATAAGAGCGCTGAGCTTCACATGTTCAGTTTCATTTGTATTTCTTGTCTATCGGAGAAAAAGTATGAATGTGTGTGTTATGAATTAAATGAATAGACATCGAGATGCAAAATAGAAAACAATAAACGGAAAAAAAATTAAAATAACGGTATTTGGAAAGCGGACATTTCTGAAAAGCAACGCGGAGATTTGCTTTTCACAAATGTAGATGTAGGTGAAAGTGAGTTTTTTAACGATTTATTTACCAAAGCAAAGGCGTTAGATAAGTATAAAAGGCGGACTTAGTGCCTCAAGGCATTCTCTACCAGTCAACCATAGGGCCACAAAGAACTTGTAATGGTGACGACAAGTGACATGCTAACAATAAACTAAACAAAATATTTTGGTTAATCTCAATCTACAAAAAGTATTAAGTTTAAGTTTACTCCAGATGATGTTTACTTTGTGTTAGTGAATAAATGTATCTTTATTTCTTTCTTTCTTAAATACATTTGTAAATTAATAATTAATTAAGTCACTTAAGTCAAACAATAATTTAATGTAATTAAAAATAATAGGTAAAACATATTAATTGTTGAACAATGTATATATCCAAATAAATTATATATTTTTAGAGAGTTAGGGCGCAGCGGAATGTCATCTCGCTCGTATGTGGAGCAGCCCAACTGGGGAAGTACCTCCACCTTACAGAAGACCGCAGCCATAATAGCACCACTGCTTTGTAGTGTTGCTATATTATTGCATGCTATGAAGTGTTTGGTGTTGTGTTCCTGGTGGTGAGTAAGGTCGCCAGAGCTCCCTAGAGTGCGCTGTGTTAGGACACTTAGGAGTGAGGGACCTGCATATCTCTATCTGCCAACACAGCGAATCCTCAAGTTAATAAAGGGTCAGCAACGCGCTTGAGATTATTCTGGAGTCACAAGTGTATATAGGCGACGGTACCAGCTTAACATCAGGCAGGCCGTAAGCTTGTTTGCCACAGTCATAGTATAATAAAAAATATATAAATTCTCACTTTTCTCAATAGAGAAAATGTTGAACCATCGATAGAACTCCGAAGAATCCATTCCTTTGCTTACCCATGGTTTCAATAGCGACCTAACGAGTTGTCTGCTGTCTCCAATTCTGCCATAGCAAACAATAGATTTCAATAATCATTTATACTCTTTTTACAGTGTTTTATTGTGTGTGCATTCCCATAGCGATTAGCGTTCCGTAATACGTAACCTTAACCCAATTGGCAAATAGCCAAACCAGGTGGGTATTTTTTAATTTTTTTTGTATGTCGCTGACTGGTAAAGAATTCGTTGCAGGAACTGAAGATAATATAAAAATACCCTAAAATGAAGAATGAAAGAAAGAATATATTTATTGCAAACTGTACTATAGACTGTCTGCAATTTACAGTGTAGTTTCAACAGTTACCCTGTCGGGCATGCAATTTCATTAGCTTATAAGTAGACTAAAACAATGATTCTTACATAGACATAAAATTACTAACGGACATCCAGTTACCCGTATTTATTTATATTCCAAGGTCAATATTTTTCTTCCAGCTTGTTAGCAATAGGCTTCGCTTCGCTATTTTAGATAATTGGCTACTTTCCGAAAAAAATAATATAAAGTCCGTCAGATAGATTATCAAAAAATATTGGACACGTATTTTATTTTGTCAATCAATCAAAAAATTATGAAGATATAGCCCATTAAAGTCGCGTGTACACATTTTTGCATAATGTGACGTCATCGTCACGCGGAACTTAAACGGGCTATATCTTCATTTTTTTTTTTATTGATAGGCAAAACAAAAACGTGTCCAATATTTTTTGATAGGTAATCGAACTGACGGGCTAAATAGAATTATATATTTTTTTACCCAGGAAATTATCCAATTGTAGCTATGTGATATTATTATAAGTCAATATTGTTATGAGCTATACACATACAGCCGTATAATTTTACCATCATCATCACGCCCCGTAGCATGGATAGCGTTATCACGCAATAAGTGATAGGATAAGCGCGTCGTCTTTTTCTATCGAACGGTGTCAGCCAGGGACGGCAGCTCTATCCTATCACTTATCGCGTGATAAGGCCATCCATGCTACGGGGCCAGCCTCCCATTATTAGCGTTGGTAGTCTACCACGATAGTAAGGAAGGTAACATTGCGTAGTTGGCAGTCAATGGGTTAATAGTTGTCTGTTATACAAGGGAAGAAAGTTGTATTTGACCTGCGACCCTGCGAGTGTTCATTTGAAACACGAGCTAGCGAAAGCACCCTATGATTGACCACGAGCGAAGCGAGTGGTTCAAAAATAGAATCCTGAGCGTAGCGAGTGTTTCAATACACGAGACGTAAAGTAACTTTTCGCCCGTGTATAACACAAAACTTTTCACCTCACTACAGCGAGGAAAACTGTACCTAAATGTAATTTCCATAAATTCCTTAGTTGAATACATAGGGTAATTGCTTGTCCATATATTACGTCATCGTTTTTTGTCACTTTCTTACACCCCCCCCCCCCCCCCCCTTGTTTGGATGACAATGCAATTGTATGGTACTTTCGAGCTGGAGACGGAAGGTGGCCATGGGAATTTAGTACTTAACCGACGTAACCCCGTTGAGTTTGGGCTCGTTATAATCGTCTCAATGAGTAGTTGATGACGGTATACAAAAAAGTACAGTTGGCAACAGGCCTTTGGCAACAAAAGCTTGTAACAAAAATGAAAATTTTGAAAGAAACTTATTGCTTCATCGTCTTCAGTTAAATGTCACGTATATAAGTGTAAGTTCTTATTATTGACTCATTAGTAACGTAATTTTGTAGTAAAATGATAACACAATGATATCAGGTAAGGACCACTTGTATTATCAAAGATACCGACACGACATCAAAGATACTTCATGTTACTCTTTCTTAATCATACCGATAGGTATTTTTCAGGGGACGTCGATGCACAGAAAATATATTTACTATGACTGAACTTGTCTACTGATACGGTTACTTATTGTACAATAGAGTACATCAACCCAAAGATACATACATTTTAGGTACATACCCAAAGGTCCTAAAATATCGTAGCAACCTTATCCTTACCTTTTACAATGGACCTATAATGCTAAGCTATGGTAATAATAATACCACAACTTGTACTTGTCATAGTTCCACAAATGTGTTATTTGCCGTAACTGAGTCAGTAGGTATGTGGTTGCGACAAATTAAGTAGGTTTTCTATGGTAAGCCGTCAGGCATTTGAAGACCATTCTTAATTTAGCTGGATAGGGGCTTTTCCGTCCCTTATTGTGGCAAGGCATATAGCTCCTCTGTAGACATCAACAATAAGTCATGTTCACATGTTTCTGCAAATATTTTCGAACTCGACTGTACAGTCGACGCAAAAAGTATGTTTACAGTTTTCGCCTTATTACAATGGAATAAGGTGCAAAAGTGTAAACATATTTTTGGCGTCGACTGTACATGTAATCGAAGCAAATGTGTGACTAACCCTGACTAGTCCCGTAACTTGCCCGAATATTAACAGAGATAAAGTGCATGCTGAAATCTGCGCTGTACTATACACCTGTATACTTGTATAGGCACTATTATTATAGGGAAAGCTGGCGGAGACACGGCATACAATATGGCTATGTCAATCCTGAAGGTCCATTATCATGTATTTCTTTTGTAATAATCAACAAATTAAAAAAAACATATACTGGAGAAAGATTTTTATTAATCGGATGAGTAATTATACGTTTAGCATAATGAAGTGTTCACGCATAGCGAAACTACATGCCGACAGTACGCGTCCCAGGTCAATTGTGGTGCAACTGGCTTGTCCAAGAATCCGTAACGAACTCTTAGCTGCGACAATTACCTACAACAAAGCTAACCTTCAAGACAAAATAAATAGCTCGCATCTAGGGATCCCAGGCGCAAACTCCTGTGTACCTCCTGGAACACCTGGCCCCGGCGAACAAGCTTATACACGCCGCAGGCAGAAAAAAGGCTAAGGAATGCGGCTACAAGTAAAGAAAGAAAGAAAAAATACATTTATTTACTACACAAAAGACACACAGAGACAAAGGGAGTAGGCATACATTACAATTTAACACATATTGTGTATGTCTTCGCGGCAGTGAATCGGTCGCTGTCTCAGCATTATGCCGAGGTATCAGACAGACACCTACAGCGCTGATTGTCAGACAGCACCGTACGTGACCCACGGAACGCAACACAACATAAGACCATTGATAAACACATAATTATTGTATAGGTACACATAATAAATGTAATAAATTTGTAAAATATGTACCAGTAGCCAAATGGAACAAAAAGAAAAACGTGTGGGTGCGGGACGGCCGGGTGTACGAGGGAGCACATCAAACCCGACGAGTCTGAATATATATACATAAGGAACATTGAAAGCTTAAAAAAATATTTAGGTAGTTATTCAACTAGAAGTTAGTGCCGTCGTAGTATCGCACGTAACTAACATAAAATTATATAAGTAACATTCGAGTTTAAAATATTCTATCAAAATGTTTGAGGCTTACGCACAAAAACTCACAACTTCTATTGTAATCTATTGCATAATAACTATGACATTATTGTGCTAACGAAGACCTGGCTGAAAGGCTCAGTGCTGAGCAGTGAGCTATTTGACAGCAGATACATGGTATATAGGAGGGATAGGGAATCAGTATTATTTTATTTAATCGTATGGCATACATTATTTGGCCTTTGAGATTGTCACTCTTTAGTACAATCACCGGCATAAATATATGATGGAACAAAGGCCGCAAAAATATCCGATGACAATTTTATTCCTAGAGCCGTAAGAGCGTGTTAGATATTTTAGCGGCCTTTGATTAATTATATATTGATGCCGGTGACTGTACCACCCAGGGGACATGTGCAGGGCTGTGGTAGGTAGGTAACATACCTCACGAAAGTTTAAATTCGATAATCTAAAACACTGTTAAGAGATTCTTTAGAATAAAAAAAACAATAGCAAACTTGCAGCAATAGCAAAACATGCATTCAGTGACGGATTTAATTGATACATACTTTTTTAGAAACGCTCATAATAGAGTAAATAAAACTAAATTTTCGAAGCATCATATACATTTATTAATAAATCATTTAAATCGATCGATCGATAACACCAAACAGTTCAATCACAGTTGAAACACTAACATTACATTACCGTCAGATAAACAAAATAACAATATTCATTATATATCAAACGATAACTAATTAAAAAATGTCAATATTATTGATATAACGACATTGAGATATAATTTGATATAATATGAATTGACAAATGATTCCAAATAAATTCTAAGTCGTTTGAATATTCTAACAATTCATAAACATTTATATGTACAAACATTTTCAATGGACAACATCCATAGAGTGAATATTTAAAAAATATGAAGTACAGTCATCGACACAAGCTGACTACTGGTACAGTCAACGATATCTGAAACAACCGTCACAGTGTACTTTCGTATCTTAACAATGTTTCTGTTATATGCTAAAATATCCGATCAAACATTTTTGGGCATTTCATTTGTTATTTCATTACGGGCAATTAAATGAGATTAGAATAAGTAGGAAATGCGCAATCTTAACTTTCTTTATTACCGCCCGTGACGAGTACAAATTTTACGTCACTTCTGGCCATGAGGTGGGACTTTCAGCACGCGTAGCGGGCGGTAATTGCCACTTCATGGCCAGAAGTGACGTAACGTAAATATCTATAATCAGTATTTTCGTTTCTAATTTCACTAATAAGGGATCTCACAGATCTTAAGAATCTAAACCGAGAAAAATATTTTTTCATATTAAAAATAAATTTAAAAAATTTATTGTTCTAAACAATATTTTGTTGTTCTAACTATATTTTTACGCGTTCGCGGAGAGCGCATCACAGGAATGTAAAAAATAGAGCAACCGATGGTGCGTTGTAGCGAATTTCTTTATTTTTTTTTCTTTTATAAACTCTTATAATTTCCTACGCCAAAATCAGTCAAATAGCTAGCATTCTCAAACTACGGCTACGTTCACAATCAATACCATACTGTGCGACGCGACTCGGAGGTTTTAAGTATGTATATCATTCTGTTCCTAGCTATAAAAAGCCTACATGGTGGTGGGGTCAGCTTTCCGTGTTAATATTCTCTACTACGTTCTGCCCTCGAACTCTCTTTACCACCTTTTTATCACCTCTAACTTCCTAGGTCGCGTCGTACTGTCATCGTATCGGCTGGCGTCTCGACAGAGCAGTCTCGAGTAAGGCTCTACATTGGCACATCACCCGTGTATCACAATAACTGTTAACTTCCCACATTCCTGCAAGAATCGCTGCTTGAAGGGAAGAACAAAAACGTTTCATTGTTCTTCTTGAAACAAATTATTCTTCGTCTGTTAATGGCCAGCACAGCTACAAAAATACCGCGCGCGAGAACGACTAGCCGTCTCTTTCTAATTAGAACTGGCTTTCTAACTAGAAAGAGACGGGTAGTCTATGTACGTACGAGCCAGTTCACGCGAGGCCTTGTGCTAACCGTGCAGGCAACTAAATATAATTTTAGTTAAAATATCACTGTTGTTGTCAAACTGAGAACTATATGCTCTTGCAGGAATATAGAAAACATAAAATACCTATTTACATAATTCATAAAATAACTACTTACATAGTTTTTTGAATGTAGTGATATCAAATCTATTTTCTCTATAGACTAAATTAATTCCCTTCCAAGTTTCCCTCAAAATCAGTCAGGTATAAATAACAGACAAATAGATTTCATATTATTTCTAGTGATTTTAGTATTAAAAAGATATTTACTAATAAAGACTTACAATAACATTATAAAAAAATATTTTACAATAATGCAATTAATTAGAAATTTCAAATCAAAGCAATATTTGTGTATTTTAATGGAATACATTTCAATGTAGTTAGTTTATCTTTTCCCAGTAACTACTAATACCCTTCTTAATAAACTTCCATTAAACCCATTTTAGTTAAAATGCAGTTAAAATTTTGTTTGTCCTTATCTGCCATCTGGACATTTATGTTTGTGAGAAAGCGACCAAACACAGTTTAGTTTACAGAGGTTTGATAAGTTTAAAGAATAAGGAGATCAATTTTTTAGAAAAAAAATTACCTAACGCACTTAAAAGAAACTGACGACACAATATTTCTTAGTTGGAGTTGGAATCGGATTACGAAGTGTTAATGCGATTATGCGACCCAACATTACTTAAATGGTAAATTAAAACTTTTTGTTGGTAAGTGTTTTGCTTTTCGATAGAGTAGCTACTTTTCCGAAAAGCATACATTTCCGAAAAGCCAGTTTTCTCAAAAAGCAAGTATCCCCAAAATAAATGCTACGATGCTATGATGTATAGACGAGTACAATTAGAACAACTTGTATATTTGAATTTTAAATTTGAACATGTTTCTCTGAATGTTTATTCCTACATATTTTAAATTCAGATGCAGAAGCGTATCTTTTCAAATTGTATGGCCACGAACAGTCAGCTTTTCCTTTTAACCTTAACATTTTCTACAGTGCCTACAATTTACCCAAAATGTGCACATGTTGAGCACTTTCCAGATATGTTCACATTTAGGAAATACTACAACTGTTTTTTTCTACTCGTCGACTTTAATCTTTGAATTAAGATTTCGTACACGAAACTAAGATCACATACTTTTTAATCCTGGAGCTCTACCGGCTGGTGACGGAGCTCGTATGGTTTCATAAGATAACCGCCAGCAGTCATCTTATGAATCCAGGAGCTGTATAAGATAACTGTGAAGACATCAACGCGCAAAATTACTAAGCTGCTGCGCTTCATTTCAGCAGGGCGATTTTCAATAGATACCACGTTTGTTTAATAAATTATTATTTCCGTTGACTCGTAGAAAAAGTATTGTATACAATAGTTATATAGTTCGCTTTATAAGTCTCGTACCTTAATTAGGTACTCGACTTAAAAAGCATCCATTATATAACGATTGCATAAACTACTATAATGAGCCATTTCAGAAATATTTTAACAGAATCATAAAATTTTGAACTTTTTATTTCTTTAAAAACCATGCTTGTGTTGTATATTTGTGTCACAGCCTCACGACTGTAGTCGTTAATAAATAGATACTGACTAATAAATAGACTTGTCATTGTCTGTCGTCTTTTTAGATTTTGGATTGTTTTGTATTGGGAATCGAAGGCACTTAACTCGGTTAAACGGTCGTCCATTTTAAAAGTAACGCAATACTGCAAGCTGAATGATATCGCCAACATATTTTCAACACGTGGGCATTAATTACGTACTCACTACTTTTCTCATAACTTCATTGTCATGACTCATGACTCATAATCATTGGTCTAAAACGTATAACGGCATTTTTATCAAATCGAGCAATGGTTGAATGATAACAATTAACAGTAGTTTAACGAATATTTATGCAATAATTCTTCGTCTTAATGAGGTAAAGTTTTTCTTGTTTGGCACCTAGACTCTTTTGTTTGACAACAAGTCTTTTTAAACCCCCGACGGAAAAATAGGGGTGTTATATTATAAGTTTGACGTGTCTGTGTGTCTGTGTGGTTGTGTGTGTCTGCGTGTGTGTGTCACGCTGAGCAAAGATGACGTGATCGAGATGGTTCTTAGTTACGTTTCAACAAAATCGGTTCAGCCGTTTTTAGATATTGAACTTTGAAATGAAAATGTAGGGGATTTTTCAACTTTTCTAAGTTGTAGGTTGTAGTTATGTGTAATGAATAAATGTCTTCTTTCTTTCTTTCTATCGAATCACTGATGAAAAGCAGTCACAGTCCAGAGCCACAAAGCGCGTTGCCGACCCTTTATTAATTTCGCTTAGTTACTCGCATCGCGGTGTCAAGGTATAATTGTGGGTGAGCGTTGAGGTGAGCTTTAAACAAGTTACAGAATATTTTTGGTATAAAGTAGGAATTGTATGGCCGAACTAAGAAAAAACTAAAAACGGCTATACTAGTACCACCGTATTTATATACCTGATTTTTTTAAATATTCGCATTCCCGAGATCATAAGGGGTAGTGGCAAATTTCCCTTAAGGCAAAGGTTTTTTTTTTTCGTGGAGGAAACCTGCGTACCAGGTACCCAATCATCGGGGGATGACTGGGTTATGTGGTATTTGTATCCACTAAAAACTCCACGGCGGCCGGCATCTGCGCTCTCATGCGGAGGACTCCAGGATCTCTTACTGAACGCACTGGAGCCCTCCTCGCGCCTCGCCACATTTGGCTCGTCTTTAGGGGCGGCCAATCGACCAATACATACATATAATGTATATGATGGGAGCTGAGAAAGGGGCGGCTGGTACTACACGGCCTAGGGCGGCTAAGAGGCTAGTACTACCCGGCCTAGGCGGCCAAGCAAGACTGCAAATCCGACACTGAAGCGACTGAAGGGGTATACAATTTTATTTTGTTTCAACTTCTTACTTACAAGCTTACAACTCTGAACACAGCTCATCATCGAGAGTTCTAACTATTACCTAACTCACCTAAAGAGCTAGCCACCTCATACCTAAAGAGCAAGCCACCTCATACCTAAAGAGCAAGCCACCTCATACCTAAAGAGCAAGCCACCTCATACCTAAAGAGCAAGCCACCTCATACCTAAAGAGCAAGCCACCTCATACCTAAAGAGCAAGCCACCTCATACCTAAAGAGCAAGCCACCTCATACCTAAAGAGCAAGCCACCTCATACCTAAAGAGCAAGCCACCTCATACCTAAAGAGCAAGCCACCTCATACCTAAAGAGCAAGCCACCTTATACCTAAAGAGCAAGTGGGCCAATCTCCGGGCGTTTGAACCGCTCGGATCTAACGTCATTGTCGGCTCAAGATTATTTCAGCAGAGATAAAACATACCGCCGAAAATTAAATCAAAAATGACTCAGCACCGGTATTGGCTTACGTCTTCATCAAAAGTGGACTCTGATATTCGTCAATTTTAATAGTAGAAATTTCTTGGAGACGACAATGACGCTGAATATTTGCCCCAGTAGTTGTGTTATCGCTGCGGCGGCTTTCTGTTTCTGGGTTCTTCCCCAGTTCTGCTGCCCCAAAATTGAGTCATACATATGACATTCCGCTGTGTCACATCACAGCGGAATGTCATATGTATATCAGTCACATCCATATTAATTTTATAAATGCGAAAGTGTTAAGGAGGTGAAATGGGGGTGTAAGTTTATATGGAGCTGCTATATAAACGAGTTCCACGCGGAAGGAGTCGCGGGCAAAAGCTAGTATCTAAATATAAGGAAGTAGCTTCTGCCCGCGACTCCCCCATTTCACCTCCTTAAGGCATTATTTCCGGGATAAAAACTATCCTATTGTATTTCCCGGGATTAAAACTATCTCCATACCAAATTTCATCTCAATCGGCTCAGCGGTTTAAGCTTGAAGAAGTAACCGACATACACACAGACACACTTTCGCATTTATAGTATTTTGTATAAGTACATATATGGATATCTTAACCTGAAATACGAGTATATTTCGTGGATGCGGGTCGCATAATACGATACTTTTTTTCTAAGAATTCACCCCTTAAGGGCTGAAACAAGGGTGAAAATGTGTAAAGGCGATCAAAGAACTCTAGGCGGAAAAATAGCGGACATAAGCTTATATTAATTACAGCAAGAAATTTATTGACCTGCCTGCTAAAGACTAAAGTGACTAACTTACAATCAAGACCACAGCAATTTCAATGAAATCATCATGGACACTTTAGTCATATTCCTAAAATATTTGTACAGTACGTCAACGATACATTTTACGCCGTATTACAATGGAATAAGGTGCAAATTTTTAAACATCTGTGTCGAAGACTGTAATAATAATACCGCATCGTCAACTACTTAGGGACGTCCCCCTGACATATGGTTGTTGGGATTATTTATTTGTGTCACTTAAATTCAAATTCAAATAAATCCACTCTAAGATAATTGAACAAGAGTGATTATAACGTTAATTCGGTGATTTGAAAGGCAGTATTTTTGTATCATGGCTAATTCTAAAGCATTATTCTTTACAAATAATTAAAATTTTAATGGATTCGATATAATTGACAGCAATTTATCTATCTTTAAAAAAACTCTTTGTGGATTTGTATAATTTAGATTTAACAGACCTGGATTTATCTAGATTTGAAAAAAATACAATTAAAAATTGTCAGCCATGTTGAACAAACTTTTTTCGCTGATTGGCTTAGTTGGACTTGCATTACATGTGTATAAACGATGCATGGTTTGGGTGTAAGTAATTTAATTTTTTGCAAGCGCGGCCGCGGCGTTTTTGGTGACGTCATTACAGGGGAGACAGACTCCTTAGAGACTGTCTCCCTGCAGTTTTGGAATCCAGGGTACATGCCTAACAACATACCAAATTATGGCGCCGGTATCCGAAAGTGAAGTATTTTCCCCTAAACAATAAACTGAAACTATAGCCTGCGGCATGAATCTCCTGCCAGAAATGTGGAAAATCATGCCGGTCGCGTATTGGTCTCTGCAGTCATCAAAAACGATATCTGCATAGCAATATTAGCAATGTTTAAATCGTCTGAAATAGACGCAAATGCCTACGATGATGTTAGTTAGTGCGGGTCAAATCTTGCACGTCAAATAGTTAAGTACGTAAGTGCAGTTATATAAAGCTGGTACGATGGGGACGGAAGGCGGCCATAGGATCTCTTCAAGTTACACAAGATAAACCCGTCATGTTTGGGAGCTCATTGGAAATGTCACAACGAGTACCTAGATGATGGTACCTACTTAATTAACAAAATACCTATTGATAATTAACAAAATTACTCAATTATTTATGGTAATTTATTTAAGTAATATTATAATTGTAACAAATTCAACTTAAAAACCAGAAAAAAATAATAAATAAAACTACTTATTACTAAACTAAGGGGTCTCCCCGCGGCATGGTGCCGAAGATGCTGGCAGCATTTCCCCATTATTTATTATGTGTGACATTTGACATTGCTTTGGATATCCTAATTATGTATAGGTACAAGTTTATTGACATTTTTACAAGCTTTATATTAACTTGACCTGTTCCTATGTAAGTAGGTACCTAAGTATATGTAAGTTGTCCGTCAAAATTTGCAATCCATGTTTCAGTCACTTTGCTGTTATCCGATTGAGCTGAATTTTTGGGTATTAGTATAGTTTGGATGACAATTCAATATTATGGTACCATCGAGCTGATCTGATGATGGAGGCAGAAGGTGTCCATGGGAATTCAGTATTCAACCGACGTAACCCCGTTGAGTTTGGGCTCTTTAGAATCGTCCCAATGAGTACTTGATGATGGTATACAGAAAAGTACAGTCGACAATAAAAGCTTGTACCAAAAATGTTTTTTTTTTACAGAAACTTGTACTGTAAAACTTTGATATTGACTTGTAAAATATAAACTAGCAGCTTCTTGGAACTAGCCACTGACATCTAAAATGTTATTGATAGAAACTACTATGTTCTGAGAACAAATACAACCTACTCGTACAACCGCCTTTTATTTGAGGTGGCCATTGATATTTTATTATTTTCTTTTTGACTTTCACTTGTGACATTTTCTATTGTTTTGATATTGTCGAATTATTATAGGACTGACGATCTTTTAGTGAATCTATCTTATTTTTACCCGACTGCCGAAGGAGGGTTATGTTTTTCGAGCGTATGTATAGTATACTGTGTGTATGTCTTATTCTTTGACAAGCCCTGCAGCCTAAACCGTTTGACGGATTTTGACATATGAGGTGTCGTTGAATTCCTCTTAATCGTAGAGTGACTATAACATTTGTAAAAAACCGGCTAAATGCGAGTTGGACTCGCGAACGAAGGGTTCCGTACCATTATCTATAAAAACGGCGAAAAAAAATACATTTGTTGTATGGGAGGCCCCTTAAAAAAATATTTTATTTTGTTTATATTATTTGTTGTTATAGCGGCAACAGAAATACATAATCTGTGAAAGTTTCAACTCTCTAGCTATCACGGTTCTTGAGATACAGCCTGGTGACAGACAGACGGACAGCGAAGTCTTAGTAATAGGGTCCCGTTTTACTCTTAGAGTAACTACGGAACCCTAAAAAGCAGTTGGGTTTTTCGACAATACTTTTGATTTCACTTGTTATAATATGATTTATTTTATATCAAGGGGTTTCATTAGTTCCCTCCGTGCACCATCTGATTTCAAGTAGAGTTAATATAATAATTTGCTTAAAACAAAAAAGTTTTACCTAATCTAATTCAATTCAGTACTCCGCCAAAGCCACATACATGAACATTTCTACTTTAAGTACCTACAACATAAACTGCTTTCCGATAGCAAATGCGAATATAATAGAAAAAACCCAAGTCGCTGTATGTGTCGCCTATAAAATTTTGAAGAGTTCCCTCGATTTCTTCAGGGTATCATCATCAGATCCTGACCTGGTGACCATGGAACCATCTGGGAAGGATAGCCTTTGAAACAAAAAAAGATTTTTCCAATACGGGTCCAGGCGTCTTCGAGTAATCGGGGAACATACATTAAGGCGCCGTAGCCGTAGGTTCAGCGAAGTTAAGCGAACAGAGTTTTTGAATAGTAGTTTATGTGACTGTACATAATGAAGGGAATTAAACACGAGTGTTTTAATGCCTAATTATGTACAGTTACATACACTGCTTTATCTATCCACATACCATAAGCCTCCATGATGCATTCAGGAGCCGCATATTGAGACCGGCATCGCGGCGTTGTTTTCTGGCAGCTGTCATAGTTTTTTTTTTTAATATATAACTAGAGTCAGCTCTGACTATCATATCGTTCGATATCTTACTTACGTGCGACATTTGTCAAATTTGTATGCAACTTGATAATTAATTTCGAACTAAACGTCATCTCGACTGATATTAGAATAGAGGTGAAAATCAAATTTCTTTGTTTTTCAGAGATGTTCGAAATTTAAATGAAATAATATTATCGAAATCGATGTTATTATTTAGCAATAATAACATTTTCACAGATAAGAAATTTGTTCTAACAAGACAGTCTGTTTTTATGGTGGTCATAATGTGCGGTTCTTGAACGCATCATGGAGTGTTTATGATATTTGGATAGATAAACAATATAAGAATCTTGAGGCTTTTCTGCAGGTGCACAGGGAGTACAGAGCAACTGTTTGAAAAAAAAATTAAAGTCGCTGAGCCCACATTTTTTTTTTTTCCCCACCCCACTACACCCGCACCCACCGCCCGCGGCCTGCCAGCACGAAGATTATAGGAAAAGGTTGTTCAGGGAAGTAGCTAACGGAGTTTCAATACAGCTGATGAAGCCACATGACCGATTTGGTCGCTAGCTCTTATACTATCCATTTTACCTTGAATTCGGGTTTGTGTTTAGTTACCAAATATGCGGTAAAACGTGACAAAATATGCCTTTATCATTTATCAACCTACTTATATATAGTTCATTTAAATCATTAATTTATATTAGGCATAAATTTATTTATTTATCCTTATGGTTTAGGATAATTTTATCGAAACACGTGTGCCGTAAATTGCAAAAAACAACTTTGCCTCATTCCAGATAGCATTACAATTTTAAGAGACAAATTCGTCTATGTTTCTTCGTTTATCTAGTCTATAACAAACGAAATTGTACTACTTTCACAAATTTCGATCATTAAGTGCCTTCCAAACAATAATTTACTTTAAAAACAAAGTTTAAACCAACTTCAATTCAGCACTTCGCCAAGCTCAGCGTCAAATACTATGTACCTAGCATTCAAAGTGGCCAAATAGTTCAGTAGGTACATCATACTAAATATATGGTGTACCGAACTATTTGACTACTTTGGTTGCTACAAAGCTGAGTTTACATGAAAATTTCCACATTTTCTATCCAATTTACCACATGAACTGCTTTCCGAGAGCAAATGCGTTGATTATTACAGAAAAAAACCCAAGTCGCTATCTGTGGGCTGATAAGTGATAATATTTGAGGACTTCCGTCGATTCCTCAAGGATTTCAGAATTTACACTTCATTACTTACTTGCTACTTCAACGGAATCATGTCAAAATATTTGACGTAATCTTTGAGGAGTTCCATAAGTCATCTGTGGTCTTCATCATCAGTTCCACTTCACCAACATTGCGATTTCCGAGGGTAAATACACGAGTTATAATAGAAAATACCGAAATCACTACACGCGTGCGTATAAAATTTGAGGGTTTCCCTCGATTTCCCTGGGATCCCATTGGAGTTTAGTTGGAATCAAAATAATAAATCGGACTTCTTTATATTATTTGTGTTCAATACGGTGAATTTAAAAGCCCTCTATGCGTCTGCCATAGAGAACAACTAAGACCAACGACTTAAGGGGACGTAGGTTCGTGGTCTTCTCTCCCTCTCACTGAGCATAAACGTGAGCGAGATGGACGTGCGTGTTTGGAAGCGCGGATATCATGTTTTTTTATTTTAATTTTTTGTTCGTGTTAATAAATAAAAAAGTAATAGCTGATTTCCCTCAAACATGACATTGCTGATTTTTAGAACCAATTTTAATATGTTTAGCTGTTGTGCATAATTTGTTATAATTTTTTTAAATGTATTTTAGACCTATGTTCGTGATTTTTTTCTATCGAGCGAAAGTCAAAAACTCAGGATTCGAATAGCTGATTTCCCTCGAGAAAGATCTCAAGATTGCTAATTAAATTTAGGGCAGCCCTATTATAATCCTAACAAGAGCTACGATTTTTTAAAAATCTGTTTTTGGAGCTCACGTCGCCTTAAGAGGATTGTGAACCTGTAAATTTTCATAAAAAAAGCGATAACGTTTTTCACCCCGTAAACATCGTTCGATTTTTATTAGGGTTCCGTAGCCAAATGGCAAAAAACGGAACCCTTATAGATTCGTCATGTCTGCCTGTCTGTCTGTCCGTCCGTATTTCACAGCCACTTCTTGTGAAATGCAGTTAGCTCCAGAACTACTAAATACTACAAATGTAAGTAGGAGTATCATCCAATCATCATGCTCCTAGCGTTATTCCCGGTTGTACCTTAAAGAAGTCCGGGGTCCGCTTTGACACCTAATCTTACGATTTGGCTAATTTAACGAAAGCGACTGCCATCTGACCTTCCAACCCACAGGGGAAACTAGACCTTATTGGGTATTAGACCGGATTCCTTCGGAGAGCTAACGGTAAATATTCCGTACATAAGTTCCGAAAAAGTCATTGGTACGAGCCGGGATTCGAACCCACGACCGCCTCTTGACAGCCGCATGCCTGAACCCTCAGAGCAATTCATTACATCTGTGCCTGAACCACTAGGCTACCGTAGCTTTTGTAGGAGTATGTCAGTTTCAATACAGTCCGTCTGTCAATACATGTCAACCTATGGTTATAAGAGTGCTAAAGGAAGCGATAAACAACACTGGAACGCAAAAGTGGGTGTCAGTACCAGCCCGTTTAGATAAGCAGTGATTGCTAAAAGCAGACATGCCTACACGCATATTGGTGTCATGTGTATACAATACAAGCTGCCCGCGCGGCTTCGCCAGCGTATTCCAGATGCAGTCTACAAGCAGAAGTATTTTTTTTTATCGGTTATGCGGTTGCGGAGATTACCCAGAACATACAAATTTACAAAGCTGCAAGCTCACAGACTTTTCCCAGAAGGCCCCGACTACCTACTCACTAAACCCCCAACGATTTCAAACATGTCGCTGTCAAGGAGGGCCAAAGGTTCGTTTGGCGCATCCCGGAACCCGCCCTGTGCTACAGCCCAAACTCTAAATGGCTTTAATATCACAGAGAAGTGGAAAGCTGAATGGGCCTCAGTCACGGCAGGGAAAGATGTCCACCTCACTGACCCAACAATCAAACCAAAAGGGTTCGATCTCCCTCGCAAACTTTGGTGCCGCATGAACAGGTCGCGAACTGGGCATGGACGCTGCAATGCCTTCCAGCATAAGTGGGGGTGGAAGGATTATCCACTCTGCGAGTGCTGCGGAGAGGAAGGTCAAACCACTTAGCACATCTTCTGGCGCTGTCCTCTTCACTCCTAGAAGATCTGCACGCTCTGACACCTGACATAGCTGCCTGGCTTAACAACGTCAAACCTATACTCTGATGGCTCTCATATTATGTTTTGTCATGCGATAAAATAAATAGACAAGACGCCCGGCGTTTTACAAAGAACGCAAGCGAAGGTGCGAGATTAAACATTAGCCTTTGTACGTCGCGATTCCGTTATGTATTCAACTGACCGGCTGACCCGATTTTGTTGAAACGTAGGTCACGATCCAACCATCTCGATCACGTCAGCTTTCGGACAAAAACCCGCATTAAAATCGGTCCATTCGTTTAGGAGCTACGATGCCACAGACAGACTCAGATACACGTCAAACTTAAGTCTAGTCGCGATAAGGTCTTTTAAATTCCAACGAAGCTCAATACAATGGGGCCATATTGAGTAATTTAGTATAGTCCCTA
The DNA here is from genome assembly GCA_963854355.1 of Epinotia brunnichana. Taxonomy (NCBI): domain Eukaryota; kingdom Metazoa; phylum Arthropoda; class Insecta; order Lepidoptera; family Tortricidae; genus Epinotia; species Epinotia brunnichana. The sequence goes on along the minus strand of OY977960.1, from coordinate 11,477,422 downwards.
TGGATATATAGAAAACAGTAACGGCGAGCGCGAGCTGTATCAACCACACTTTACAAGCCTCTAACCACAAATGCCTTCATTCCAATTTTTTTTACACAAATCGCGACAAAGCGCTTGGTTTAATCTGGTCCGTCGATAAAAAGGTCAGCCGGTCAAGGGTGAGGAAAACGAGTCAACGTGACGAAACTAAGGCCGAATCGGTCACGGTGTCTTAGTACGATAAATTGTCGTTCTGAGATTAAAATGGAACAGTTATGGAATCGCCATTGTGTCTGATATCAGTGATATCTATGGCGGCTTATAGCACAAATATACCAGTGTGCTTAAGGCGAGGGCGGTTCACGATCTTCTCTCCCTCTCACTGAGCATAAGCGTGAGCAAGATGGAAGTGCGGGTTCGGAAGTGTGTAAAGTACATATTAATTGAGTTTTGGTATACTGGATAATTTATTAAAAATCTATAGAATTATAAAAAAAGCTATCCTTTTTATAAAAAAAACATAGATTTTCGTTGAAAATTACGAAATCTCGAAAATTAAAGTTTATTTTTACAAGCTTTATATTAACTTGCACTGTTCGTATGTATGTAAAAATGTAAGTATGTAAGTTGTCTGTCAAAATTTGTATTCCATTTTTCAGTCACTTCCCGTTATCCAATTGAGCTGAAATTTTGCAAGCATATGTATATTGCATGACAATGCAATATTATGATGACTTGGAGCTGATCTAATGCTGGAGCTGGAAGGTGGCCATAGGAACTCCGCAATAAAACGACACAACCCCATCGAGTTTGGGCTCGTTAAAATCGTCTCAATGAGTAGTTGATGATGCTATGCAGAAAAGTACAGTCGGCAATAAAAGCTAAAATAAAAATGAAATTTTTGACAGAAACTTTTATAAATTTCAAATTAAAGGATTTTTATTTAATGTAGGTTCCGATGTATGCCTGTGGCTGTATGAGGCTGGCTTAAGGCACTCTAAGCTCTTCATAGAAGGAGTGGACTCGGGCTAGACCAGAAAACTCTGGAAATCCAGTAGGAAGCAACTCAGAATTATATCTGGGGTGTTCACAGGTCACTTCGGGGTCAAGGATCTCTTGGCCAAGATGGGACTATCTGATAGTTTAGACTGTAGAATGTGTGGCGAGGAGGACGAGACTATGGAACACTTATTGTGTGAATGTCATGCCCTTGCCAGACAAAGACTGAACTACTTTGGTAACGGCTACCCGCAACCAAAGGAATTCAAGGTGCTCCCGGCGAACTGCATCATCCGCTTTGTGGAAATGATGGAGCAAGCCTGGGAGCAGGTATAAAGGAGAGGGCAAATGCACAAAAGATCCCACTGGGTCGAAGTGCATCCGAAAGGGCCCTCACCTAGATAAGATAAGAAGATAAGATGCCTGTGGTCGCCGGTTCATATCCGCCTCGGAACCTAAATTTTTCAATTTTTCTTTTAATTTGAAATTTATAAATATCGTTAGCAGCGTAAACTGCTTTATACAAAAATAACCTTTTATAGTTATATTTAAGATTTTTTTACAGAGTTACCAAGCTATTTTTTAATATAATGTTCGGTTATTGTGTTTCTTTGTTTCTTTTTCAGTCCACAGTAATTTTTCTGTAGTACAATTCATCATTATTTCTTCACACTGGAGGCTCAAAAATCAATCTTTTCGTCAGATCGTGAACCGGCCTCGCCTCAAGATATTTTCTTGAATGCGTTCGTAGCAACCATTCTCCTTCACCTCAAATGATGGTGTTTCCGAATAAGTAATTTGCCAAACTTTCATTTGTTTCAGTATCCTAAAAACATGCCTAGCCCTACACATATGTCATTCCGACAGAACGGTATCATCTTCATCATATCAGCCATAATACGTCCAGTGCTGGCCATAGGCCTCCCCAAAGAGAACGGTATACTTGATATATTATTTGAACTGGCCGAATTGCATCAAAGTAATCCATTCTAAAAGCAACTCTACCGTCCAAGGCAGAAGATTCCAATTCCTATTAAAGATTTATAAAAATTCAGCCATATTAAATAATCTCAACATTCACAACAGTCACAAACGTAGACATCTTAAGCTTATGCTTATGCTTAAGCCACAGTTGAGCGGAGAAAGATTGCCTATTTTGGTCACGTACATAGACATGACAAGTACAGTCAAGTCACACAAAGTCAAAACACCTATACACCACAAAGTTACAGAAATATGTATACAGACCTTATTACGACGGAAGTAAGGTTGTTGTATACATATTTTTGCAACTTTGGGTATATACATATTGGTGACCTTGACTGTACGATGTACTGAAAACTATAATAGAGGGAAAAATAGAGGGTAAACGGGGTAGTGGAAGAAGGAGGATGAACTGGCTCGATAATATCAAAAAATGGACGGACATCAAGGACGCGGCAACGCTCGCAAGACTGGCCAAGAATAGGATAGAGTTTGCAAAGGTGGTCACCGACGCCCGATAGGGCATGGCAGATAAAGAAGAAAAACATTCTCAACCATAAAATATCGTGCTGTCGTTGTACACTATATATACATGTACTTTGCAATTCATCGATCGATAATCCACACAAAGTAATAATCATAGGAAAGAATATGTGTCAACTCTACACGCTCGAGAGCTATTACAAAAACAATCGTAGCTGTTAGTTTTCGCCGTCGAAATTATATGTGTTGCTATAAATAATAACTGCTGGCATTAAATAACTAGTTTTCTCATATAAAATAATAAAAAAGCAAATTTTTTTTGTAATTCAGTAATTAAATTTCTTCCGATGCATGTTTAGGCAAAAACTAATGGAACCCTGACTTGGAAACTCAAGTTTGCAGATCTTGTGGAAACTCACTACTCAACTGTGTATCCGCAAGAACAATACATTTAAAATTTGCTTGGTTAGTTTAAGAGTAACTATGGCCACCTTCGGTCTGACCAGTTTTATCGTATTTAACTATAAGACATGTAAATTAAATTAAAAAAATGCAAATAAATTATTTGATTGATTGATTGATCGCACTATAAAAATTGCTGACTTGAATAGAGCTCAGTCCAACCAAACAATAATGTGGATTGTGTGTAATAAATGCGGTTTTAATGTATTAAAACCGCATTAATTACACCCTTTGGGAAATAACGGTTTATGAGGACGTAGATGAAAAAACAAAGACTGAAATAAACCGATCGATGTGTTGCGGATCGAACTTCGAGCTGATAATGCATACAGAGCATTGTTTTCCTATCAACGTAATGTAAGGTATAAGCTATAAATATCTCTTCTTTAAATTTAAGAGTTATCCTCTTGTCGGTGGAGTATTTTCCACTTCTCTCGGTCGTACGCCAGCCCCTTGACTCGCTGATACGAAACGACACCCGCTTTTTCCTTTATTTGGTACCGAATAAAGGAAACAGCAATATAACGGCACCGTGGTTTTCCCCTGCTTGTCTATAAATATCTACAGGTAATAAAATCAATTTAGGTCACCCGGAGTTTCCTCGGACAGGACGTGTCCTACACAGATTATTAATTCTCTTTCAGTTTTTAAGCCTCGACGTAAATGAGGGCTTGTTATACATTTTACGTGTGTATCTGCGTGGCTGTGTGCCATCGTAGCTTCTAAGCGCATGAACCGATTTTAGTGCGGTTTTTTTTTATCGAAAGTCTTGTCTGTCAAGAAATCGCGATGGTTCTTAGCTATGTTTTTTTGTATCGGGAATGTTTATCATTTTTAATTTAGGTCTAAATCCCTGTGTGGTTTTATTTTGACATATGACAAAAATTTGCTATGAACAGAAAATTCCCTTGATTCTGAAAGTCTCCTTTGGTATACGTGTTGAGAAATATTTGAATACGGGACCTCATGACATGATTAAGAATCGTGGATCGTGTAGCATGTTTTTTTACGGAGAGACGTTTGACATTTAGTTGATTTGATTACAAGGATTTAAACGGATCTCGTTGTTTCGAGCCCTTTTCAGCGTGGTCAAGCGGGTAGACTATTTTACTACTTTAAATTGTTAAGTAAAGAAAATATTATTTATTAGATTTGTTCGAAAAAGAACGTTGCGGTTTTGGTTATTAATTTGTTAGTGATAGATAAGTACCTACAATTATAATTTGACGTACAAAAATCTTCACTTTTATTTAGCGGTCCCACCACATCGCGTGTGTGGTTCTCGACAAAATCGATAATAAGACACAGTTACTTCAGAAAAATAACATAATACGAGTAGGTGTAGATCAATACCTATTTTGAAAGAAACCACAGAAAAGGAAATACAATCTAGTACAAATGGATATAATATAATACAGGCAAGCCATAATATATTTAAGTGCTATTGCTGAAAACGAATTACATAAACGACCGACTCGGTCGGTCGTTTGTTAGCCTAGCTAGTGGTTGTGGGTAGTGACACTAGTGACGCTGCCTACGAAGCTGAAGGTCCTGGGTTCGGATCCCGGTAGGGACAAATATTTGTGTGATGAGCATGAATATGTTGCCTTGGATGATTTCTATGTATTTTACGTATTTATATATATTAAATATTATCGTCGTCTAGTTCCCATAACACCAGCCTTATTGAGCTTACTTTGAGGCTAGTTCGATTTGTGTAGAATTATCCTCAATTTTTTTAATCATGTCTGTTATCACATGATAAACGTGGTAAAGCATCCATCTGTTTGTTCGCAACGATCACTCGAAAAGCTAGTATCCATGTAACACGAATGAATGTAAATTATGCCTTACCATTCATTCACTCTCTTCACAAATAACCTTCTACTAAGGTAATTGGTTTTTAGGGTTCCGTACTCAAAGAGTTTAACGGGACCCTAATACTGAAACTCCGCTGTCCGTCTGTCACCAGGCTGTATCTCATGAACGGTGATAGTTAGACAGTTGAAATTTTCATAGATGATGTATTTCTGTTGCCGCTATAACAACAAATACTAAAAAAACCGGCTAAGTGCGAGTCGGACTCGCGCACGAAGGGTTCCGTACCATTATCTATAAAAAACGATTTTATTCTGTTTTTTGTATTTGTTGTTATAGCGGCAACAGAAATACATCATCTGTGAAAATTTCAGCTGGAACTATCACGGTATCAGTGAGATACAGCCTGGTGACAGACAGACGGACGGACGGACGGACGGACGGACAGCGGAGTCTTAGTAATAGGGTCCCGTTTTACTCTTTGAGTACGGAACCCTAAAAACTGATATTTTTGCCGTTTTTATAGATAACGGTACGGAACCCTTCGTGCGCGAGTCCGACTCGCACTTGGCCGGTTTTTTATTGAAAGTGTTAAATTCCAACCAAAACTATTTTATTTATGTTCCTCACGAGCACTGTATATATACGGCGGTGTAAGAAAGAGACGAATTTTGTCATTGTCCGGCGATGATGGCGACAAAGTCAACCATCATCAACCAGGCGCAACCTTACTTAGCGATAAGGTTGTCCCTTTGTCACCCGCATCACCCAAAAACTTCACAATTCGAGTGAACTCGACAATCTCGGCCGAATAGGCCCAACCGAATGAAGAGGCTACCTAAAACCTACCTAAATGGCGATTCATGTTAAATACGGTGTACTCCGCTAGCCAAATTGTTGTCGTCAGTTTCTTTCGTTCTTCACCTTTAATAAATTTTCAAATGATATCAAAAAGTTTTTACCTAATAAAGTCAATAGAGATTTAAGTCGTCAATTCCTTATAAGCAATAAGGCTTGTTGCGTGGTGTTAAATTTGATACCGTCGTGTTGCTAAATGGATAGTAAACCATCAAAATATTGTAATAAAGTATAAATTACAAAATATAATTCAAATCATAAAAAGATATGAACCTTGAAAGTATAGAAAAAAAAGTTTTTTTATTTATTGTCCAAGAGTAAATTTAAAGGTACCAATAGAATCCTTACGCTTTAATAGAAACAAATTTGTATGACAACTATAGACCTAAACGCAGTATTTCGTGACCGAAACAGCAATTTACTTCATTTTCCATGCAACGGTTAGTACAAATTGCACGGTGTGACGTCATACTTTAAAGCCAATCAGTATGAAGCGTTTCGGCTGCTGTCAGCGATGTCCGTCTTTAACTCGAATTTTTGGGTATTAATGTCCTTTAAATGTAGTTGTTCCCATACAAACATTTGTTCATCTACAAAAACTGGTTCGAATGGCATCGTAAACAAATTTAAGGTCACAAGCCCATTGTCAAACTGAAGATGAAAAGATAGAGATCTTTAACCTTAATTAAATTTGGCAATATTAAATATGTCACTATAACTAAATCATAAACTATCTGCACCGTTAAGTACGAACGTTTGTATCGTATCAACGAGGTATTCTGACGTACCAACAGCGATAATCAGACAGGCAAACCCACTGTAATGTACCGCCTTGAGGAACGCCCATGTTTTATCACAGAATACAGCTAAAGACAGCAGGTGTAGGTAGCTGTGGGGATTCACAATACGCCACAAACCTGTCGCGAAAAAGAATAATCCAGATCTGAACATAGTTTCGCGTCTACCGATGTCGTAGTCCGTGCAATTCTCGAGCAGTTCTTGGTAAACGTCAATGTATCTGTTCCAAGCTAGAGACGAAAGAAGCATTTGCCCGGAAAACAAGCCTAGGACTTGAATTATCCTTTGGAAGGTCACTTTGGTTTTGTACGAAATTCCAATCTCGGCTGTATGATCCTTTTCTAAATCTTCACTCGTGTTTATCTCTTTCAGCTGATGATACGGCAGCGTGCTTACTGGCGTATCTCTGTAACCTCTTCTAGGTGGGTTATTCTTAAGGAATATTAAAATACCAATCATCATAGCGACGACGCCTAGCAAATCACAGATACCATCGATCCAGTACCCAGCAGTGCCGACTTCACTTCTCTCGCCCTTTATATGCTTTCGTTCCCTCGCAACGTGCCCGTCAAGGTCATCCAAGAACATTCGAATTTGGAACAAAACAACTGCCAATCGCCGCGCAGCTAGACTCTGGCAGGTTAGGAGCTTAGCACCGATCAGAGCCACGAAAACGTGGAAAAAAGAAATCATGTCTGGAGTCAGGAACAGCCAGCGTTTGGATACCCCAAGCGCTATATCCACTAACGAACAAAAAGGGCCGTAGATGTAGTGATTTATATGATCTATCATCAGAGCTTTCACTGTGGGATGGCATAGTGGATTAATACTGCACGGCACCCATAGCACCTCTTCGTAATTCGCATCCTTCTTCAAAATCGACTTAAAAGTCGAACTATCGCTGCTATTTTGGGGCGCATTCCCAAAAATATCCAGCCTATAATTTCGTATTCTTAAAAATAGGAATGTGTCCATATAAATGCAGTAAACGAATGTCGCTACAAGGATGAAAGTGAGGACTTTGCTAGCGGTAGAAGAGGGCCACATCATGATTATCCAGGCTTCAATGTCAGGTTTATAATAGGGTTTCTTATACCATGTCGCCGTGCGTTGGCGTAAACCAGGGTGTCTATTTCCGAATTTACACAGCAGTTGAAAGAGTTACGAAGCAGCTACTTGAAAGTTATCATTATTAACAATAAACTTGCGTAAATATCGATTAGCACATAGTTACATTTTTTATTCTCTCACAAAGCACATTTTTTCAGTTTCATCAAAACGACACTGCAATAAGAATCCAAGAATCGATCGCTGTTTACTGAAACACTGTCTGTTTTAAAAGCACATCACTTTGTTTTTAAAATCGACATCACGATCGCGAAGTGAATTCTTGTTTTGTGGAAATGTTTTTGTGCGTCCATGCGCGCGCAACGGTACCGCTAGACCGAATGACGTTCCATACAACAGTGATGGCCGCCGGTTGGGGTTCCCGCCAAAATTTAGTATCAACATAGACAAGTCAACCTTTTTCAGAACGGGATAGAGCGCAGATTAAGTTGGCGGTTATGGCTGTTTATCGAGCGCACTGATGTTTGTTGATTAAAGATTTTGTTTGGTTTACTTTATTGAGTTTTTTTTTATTATTTATATTACTTATCGCGTTGAAACGATTGTGAGGGTGTCAGATCAGAATCAGAAAGAATGTTTATTGTAGAACATAGGTAGGCTGTAAGATACAGAGTTGTTGAATACATTTGGTGATCATAAATGGGCGTACAAAACATTAGGTAGGCAGTGTGTTTACATTGAACTGGGTGTTTTACATGGTGTCATTAATGTTCATTTTTGATTTGGTCAATCACGATTTGGGATAAGCTAAGGATTCCAATTTCCACCACCACAATATTCTATTATTCAACATTCAAATATATACTCTCCAAGTTATCTCAATGGTAAATCCTGTAAAAAGGCAAGCAAAAAACGACTTTATAATCAGAGCACAAAGTCGTTTTTAATTGCGTTTGAATTTACTCTAAAACTTACAGTTTCGGATACAGTGTATACAGTTGGGGTAAGAAAACGGATTCGGTTTTCGCCACTTACAGCCCTCTAGAGTGATAATTATTGTTCTGTAAACGCCTGCGAGCGCTGTAAGTCCTACGCGGATTCCGAATGTTTGCGCCCTGCCTACTCCAGGGTAGAAGTCAAATAGTGACTCTCGTAATATTCAGATTTAAAGATATTTCGCTAATGTTATAGCCAGCTTCATGATCTGCAATAATTGCAGCTCTTTCATGGATGTTTAAATTCCTGAGCATTATCAAATTAAATACGTCGCAGAGTTATTAATGTTATTATTGATCGCAAAAATTACAAGAGCAAATATTGACACTTACAATTAAATAGAATATATTTGATTGGAACTCTTATGAAGTTGTTTATTTGACTAGGTCATTTGATGAGGTTTACTGTTGATAGGAAACTAGATAAAAGAAAAGAAAGAAAATACGTTTATTTATATTATATACTTTGTAGGATAAAAGACAAAAAATTACAGACATAATGATTAAATGCTAAAATGGCTGCCACTCAGCTTTGTGCCACGAAATGGTGATACCTATTTCGCAGAGCTGATTTTCAGTGGCGCCTTGATGTTAATTCTATGTAACGAAACAAAAAGTAAAATCTAGTAAAATTAATAAAAATAAAAAATAAAAAAAGCGGCCAAGTGCGAGTCGGACTCGCACATGAAGAGTTCCGTAAAGTAAATTACGGTTTACGATTTATGACGTATTAAAAAAAAACTACTTACTAGATCTCGTTCAAACTTATTTTCGGTGGAAGTTTGCATGGTAATGTACATCACATATTTTTTTTAGTTTTATCATTCACTTATTTTAGAAGTTACAGGGGGGGGACACACATTTTACCACTTTGGAAGTGTGTCTTGGGCAAACTATTCAGTTTAGAAAAAAAATATATAAAAAACCTCAATATCATTTTTGAAGACCTATCCTAGATACCCGTATGGGTTTGATGAAATAAGAGAATGATAATACTAAAAAAAATATATGATGTACATTTTCATGCAAACTTCCAACGAAAAGTAGTTTTATTTTTTATACGTCATAAATCGTAAAAAGCAATTTATTTAACGGAACCCTTCATGTGCGAGTCCGACTCGCACTTGGCCGCTTTTTTAACCTTGACGTTGGCGGAATCATCGGCAATACTGATGGGGCCATAACACAAAGATTGATTGAATCAAAGTTCAGTCAGTGAATGATGTGACCCCGCCAGCATACAAATTTCTATCCATTGGGGATCATGTATCGCTACATCTGACTGTGCATTGCATCACTTGTTTTATATTCATTATTTTTTAATCTAATAAAAGTCAGTTTTTTTTACAAGGTATCCGTTTTTTGTTCATAGCCGTAGAATCATTATTTAGCAGTAGTGACAACATGATTTTAGTTTCCTAGCTGTCAAAGATGGGTTTTGTTAGGACCTTCACTGCGTAGGGACATGACTATTAACTATATCTGTGTCCTTCCTAACTCTGATAATTTTTTTAGAAATATTGATAGAGAACTAAAATATGCACTATTTAACATCTAGCCATACCCAGCTAAATAGATAAATGGTTTAAACATTGGCCTACAAAGCCATTGGCTGTGGGTTCAAAGAGCAGCTATGATTATGTTTTTTGTCAGCTTGTCAGGTTCCAGCCTAGCCATACAATACACAAAGAATTGGCAATAAAAATTAAATGAAGTTATTAGCAAATAGAGTGGAGTTTGGTTTGTTTTAAAATCGAACGAAGCAAAACAAATGCAAGTCTGTTCCAATAAAAAATCGCATAAACTCCATTGAAGCGGCCTTTTGGCGGCTCGAGGTAACGATGTGTTGTGGGTCTGGAATACTTTGTGAGATTAAACAGTAGTCAAAATAACCCAGTTGCTTTTGTTTCATTCATTGTGAGAAGTACATACTGCTCTAGGCTAGGATGTCAGCCAGTATTTGTCAGCACTCAGTTGAGAAAACGACAACCGCTTGGCCGAGACAGCTGCTCTGATCTTTTCCCTACACCATATCGCACCACTGTACTCATTCACCCACACTATACTCTAGCTAGACCCCAGAGTCCAGGGGAAATTAAAAAAAAACTCACCTGTGGCACTTGCGTTGACTTCCCACATCCGGTCTCTCCTATTAGTATCAATGTCTGATATTTTTCCAGCAAATACAGTATATGGTTCCTATACTGGAACACCGGCAGCCGCTGCCTCTGAGTATCCAATGGTAGATGATGATACCGGTTATAAACAAAGTTGGTCTTGGCATCGCTGTCTGTGGTTAGTGCAGAATCTGTGTTTGGGTTAATCAGTATTTCCAATCCGCCATCTTTATTTCTGGATGGATAGAGGGGGTCATTGCCTGAATTAGGGAGAAATTAAACAGTAAACATAACCTCAAAGTGACAATGATCGTTTATTGTAAGTTGGAATCTCTTATTTGAGCAATACAATGAATTGTTTACAATAATGAGCAATACAATAATATATGTCATATAAGTAATGAGAATGAGGATAACTTACCCGGTTTTATAAATCGAGGTTTAGCAGCCAACATTTTATGATGCACTTTGATTGTATCACTCAGAATTACTTACATTCGTCAGTTGTAATTTTAGTTTCACTAACTGATCTATGATAAACCACATTTAACAATTCGTTTTAACGAATAATACAGTTTGGGTTCCGAAATAAAAACAACTATGCATTTGCTATGCAATGCATTGCACTCTTATTTATGAAGCAGCTGTCATTTTGACAGATAACGTCAATGTCATTTTGTGGCGTCTACAGATTATAGATGGTCATCATTTCCTTGCCCCTCAGACTACTCAAAGCCTTGCCCTTATCCCATTTACTTGGTATCACCACAATTAGTCAGTACAACATGTCAAAGTCATAATTGGGTGTGTCGTACAGATGCACAGATATCCTCTATCTACGTACAAATGTAACAATCCGACCACATGTGCACGCAATTTTTCAGTACAACTCGTTTGACAGTTGGATCAGCAGCGCAACATGCCATAGGACCTATTACCGTGGGCCTAGGTTGATTTGTGTAAGATTGTCCCGTAATATTTATTTATTTATAGGATACTCTGGACAGGCTATGGTAATAACAATACCACGAGCGAGCGCGACAGTGCTATACCAAACGCAATAAGTGTGACAGAAAGAGATATATCATTTGTTGTCCTTGTCATAGTTCCACTTTTTTTTGTTGGGCACAACTGATTAAGTATGAAGTTGTGCCCAACAAACCATTACCCGTCCAAATTAAGTAAGTAGGTTGATTATCATTTAGCCATCAGCCATTTTAAGACCAGTTTAGGAGCCTTTCCGTCCCTCGTTGTGGCATCACGTATAGCCTGTCCAGAGTATGCTATGTCCATGCCTCCAGACGATAGCAATTAGTCAGCTTCTGACAAATCATGACATGTATAGACCCCATTAACTTAGCTACCACAGAGGCCCTAGCTCACTAGCGGCGCTACCAAAGAGAATATAAGAATAAGGCCTCTCACAGACTGGCGCGGCCTGGCCGCGCCAGTGTGATGCAGGCTTAAGAGACGGGACTTCGAACAAGGTTTTGACGTCAAACCAGATGTCAACCAAATCAAAACTGTCTTTGGCAAAGGCCCCTGAGGCTGCCACTTCACTTATAACTAACTAACTAACAAGGTTTTGGATGACAGTGACATTGTCATTTGATTTTGACATGACAACTCATTCGAACTTTAGCTAGTTTGAAATATCACTATACAAATAAACATAAACGCTAGTACGGAAGTAGACTTACCAACCTAACGAACGAGGACGATAGTAGGGTAGTAGTACTTAACGTAATCGATATCGATAATATTAGAACACAACGTTATCGATATCGATATATTGTGATTAGGGACGTCGTTGGGCCCACTGCATAAAATGAAAATTGCTTTACAAAATCTAAAACTAATCCGATTTAGGTATGAAATAATAAAAGGAGAACAAATATTTCATACAGTTTATTTCACACTTATTTCCAAAGCACAGTATATTTACAAAAATTCACCAATCTGTACACATATCTTTGCGGTGTCGCGAAGAGGGTTCGCGAGAAATAACCCTTAAATAATATTTGTATATAGCAACATTGACTGAACACCGGATGGACTCAAACTCTATTTTATCTTTGGTAAGCTTTGAATTTTGTCGCTAAAATTCTTTTGTTTTCTGACATTTAAAATGATATAAATTGTGATGGTGAAAATAGTTTTTGTGCCCGTTTCCTGACCTGTTACCCAAAGCTAAGTATCTTGAAAACATGTAGAATATTCCTTTATTTAAGTCTTTATTAATGGAGTGGAAGTTAGGTGACTTGGCGAAACTCATAGAGCTGATCAAGCAACCTATTTCCATCCGATACGCTTATCCGTAATATATCATTAATGTTATTGTCTGTCGCTACTAAGAATCTGAAGAAGGCTTGCGAGCCGCCGTTTTAATATTCGGCAACTTTGAGAACCGAAGGGTTCACCAGTGCACGTAGACTTGGCCAATTCTATAGGCAGGGAATGAGTAAAGAGTCCGCGCGACTCCGTCTGGGTTCGTGTGAGCTCAGGACGAAACATAAGTAAGAGGGTCCTTGCGACTCTGTCTGAGCCTGTGGGCTACCAAGTTCATAACATTCAATAACATGCTAAGGATAAGTCAGTTAACGTTTTTACCTATGCGTTGAAGGCATAGTCAAGTACTTAGAGGATCTAGCAGAGATTCATGTTTTCACCTTTAAACAGATGGGACATTCAACCCAACTACATGGGATCAGCGGACGGTGCCAGGTCAAGGAACACTTATAAGGTAAGACAGCTGACCCAACAATCTGACCAGAAAAATTGACTCAACGTTCCTATTAAAGGATTCTCACTTAAATTTATAAACTACAAGTTAATGGTCTTAATATCAATTTATTATACATAATATTACATACTCTAATTGCGAAGCAGATATATCATATCCAGAGGAAAGTTAATCCAAGAGTTACATTCCATAGGACCTGGAGCTAGAATGTCCTTGTGAGGTTATTCTTCTTTGAATACACTCATGAAGACATTATCACTTTTGTACGCAGCCGTATGTTAAGGAGCGGGACATGCGGGTCGCATTGAATTGTAGTTCTCCCGCTTGTAGGTTTTATCCAAGTACCAACCGTTGTTTTTCATAAGTAAATCAATATTGGCGCTTGATATTTCGTTATTAATACTTACGTGTTTTATTTTATGTTTTCTCGTGAAGTTATAATATCCATGGTAAGCGGCCAACGTCACCATGACAAAATGACAGAAAGAGAAAGAACGGAAGTAGGAGATATCATGAGTCCGCCATAGCAAAAACTTGACACTTGTCAGAACTTGTCAGATTTGATGCTGAATTTGAGCAGTTGGACGTCATTCATGTTTTTGTTCCTAGTTGCGCTACACTGGGCGCTACCACGAACCAAAGAGTACTATGAATCGTAGATCGGACTGTTTAGAACTTTGTACGTAGAAATTGATTAAAAATATTTTCACCTCACTAGCTCGGAAAGGCCTTTTTGTATGTTTGTTAATTATTGAGAAAATCGCTTTTTATCCACATGTGTTAAAAGTTTATTTTTGTTTTTTGTAGGTATATTTTAAGACATATTTTTGTTTAACTTTTATTTTAACTTTTTTTTACTTTTAGTTTACTTTTTTTTTGTTTTTATTTTTTTTTACCTTTTTTTTTTTATTTTTACTTTTTTTTTTTTATTCAACTTTATTTTACTTTTTTTTGTTTTTTTAACTTTTTTTTTACCCTTTTTCTTATTTTCCTTGCTGTGAGGTGAAAACATTTGTGTTATACAAGGGTGAAAAGTTATTTTACGTCTCGTGTGTTGAAACACTCGCTACGCTCAGGATTCTATTTTTGAACCACTAGCTTCGCTCGTGGTCAATCATACAATCCTTTCGCTAGCTCGTGTTTCAAATGAACACTCGCAGGTAAAATACAACTTTCCCCCTTGTATAACAAATAACTATTACCACAGCTATTGCACAGTAGCTCTTCTAAAGGGTAGTTTACTGTAGCGTCAAGATAAAAAGCGTAAAAGGGTATTTATTTATTTATAAATTTTTTGGGTCGGTTGATTGCTTAAATAAAAAGGAACACTTCAATATTTTGTTTATTACAACAACAATAAAATATCATCTCAAGAATACGATTTAATTTTATATTCTTGACAGCAAGTCATGTTTTGGTACAGTTTGGTTACATATTTAATGTGGCGATGGTGACACAATAAAACTTTAGAGCATGAAATAAAATTTGTTATATTTAACCCATGTATTGACGACCGCTTTAGCCTAGTTGGCAGTGACCCTGCCTACGAAGCAAGAGGTCCTGGGTTCGAATCCCGGTAAGGGCATTTATTTGTGTGATGAGCACGAATATTTGTTCTGGAGTCATGGATGTTTTCTATGTATTTAAGTATTTATTTCTCTATATAAGTATATATATCGTCGTCTAGTACCCATAGTACAAGCTTTGTTTAGTTTGGGATCAGGTTGAATTGTGTAAGATTGTCCGCAAATATTTATAATTAAGAACATTCTAAATATATTTGAAATTTTTCAAAATGTGACTTAGGGCGCGGTTTGGACTCCAGCGGACAGCGGCGCGACAAGCGGCAGAGGGCCTACCGCGAAAGGCATTCGAAGTTTCCCCTCTCTGTCATACTGACGAGTTCGTACGTAAGTGCGACAGAGAGAGAAAACTTCGAATGCCGTTCGCGGTAGGCCCTCGGTCATACATCGCCCCGTTTCCAGCTGGCGTCCAGACCGCAGACTTCTGGGGTCTACAGATTATATGATTTCACCAGAATTTGTCAGTACAGAGGGCCTACCGCGAACGGCATTCGAAGTTTTCCCTCTCTGTCGCACTTATGTACGAACTCGTAAGTATGACAGAGAGGGGAAACTTCGAATGCCTTTCGCGGTAGGCCCTCGGCATGTCGAAGTCAGAATTGAATGTGGGAACCACATGTGCATGCAATTTGTCACTACAACTCGTTTGACAGTTGGATCAGCAGCGGAACATGCCTCCAGACGATAGCAAATTAGTCAGCTTCTGACAAATTGGGGCTGACAAATCATGACATGTATAGACCCCATTCCAGTTGCTTAAGGAGACGCTCCACGGGCCGATTTTGTCGGACGGCCAAGCAAGGTCACAGAAAATCTAGTATGGAGTAACACTATGGAGTTGATTTGGCCGGCTGCTCTGCTTCCGACACGTATCCACACGAGCCGAAACACGCGTCAGACGGCATGCAGTCTGGCAGATATCGGCCCGTGTAGCGTCCTTTAGGGCGATTGGCCCGATCTTTCCGAAAGGTCCCTAAGTCAAATCCGGCTCGGAGCAATGAAATTTCCCTTTAATTAAATACTATAATGTATAGAATTTATTTATACTTACAAGATAAGTAGATACTAACATTAACGAGAAATGACATCATTTGATTTCAACATTTTAGTGGGCAAATATTGGATCGAACATTCGTTTGTTGCCCATGACATTATAAAACAAACAATAGATGTTTTAAAACGTGTATTTATCTACAGTGAACGAAACTAAGAAAAAACATCTACCACACGAGTAGATACTTTTTCTCTCGCATAAATCTTTACTTAGCACTTCAAAATAGCGAATCTATTTATCTTACAATTAGGTCGAATGGAAAAAAAACGTGAGTGAGGAGGGTAACCAAAGGGGAGGGGGAGGACAACTTTTTTTTTATCCTACTTAATAAATACAATGATAAATAAGCAAAAGATACACTTTCACGAAAAAGCCAATTAGCTACATAGTTTCTTGGAACTTTTATATTTGGGTACAAAAGTGGCACAAAATCTGATGACTCGTTCGAATGACTGTTTGAGTTCAATAACGCAGCACTGGAATTTGAGCGTTGTTAGCTACTGTGTTTACTGTATTTTCTACATTTGCTTGACTTAATTCTGGCTCTTTAACCAAATTGATTATGTCTACAGTACCATTTGGATTATCTTTGCCTGGTTCATTTGTCTCGATATATCTTGCTCTAACCAAAAGCTTGTCATCTGTACTTTTTATTTCTTCAGGAATCGCAGACATGTCCGATGGTACTACAGTAGCATTGTATTGAGACGCTAAATTTGTGTACAAGTCAGTGTCTGGAGAAGCCGACTTTAAAGTTTGCGGATTCAACAATTCAGTTACATGTTTTGCGAAGGATTTATATGGCATGCGGAATTTAATGTAGTACATCGCTGGGTTGTACTGAGGAGGCGGCTGTTTTATTAAATACGTTAGTTCTACTTCAGCTTCACCGTTGTCTGGATTCAATTTAGCTGAATTCGTTCCGCTAACCCAATCAGCAAGCTTATCAATAACAGGTTGACCATTGTAATAATTTGTATGTGTGAACTGAGGTACATTCGTTTGTATACGAGTCATGCCATATGCATAGTTTTGAGTTGGTTTAGAGTATGTATTCACTTTGTACGTTTGAACTGGTGAAGGTACACTTTGTATGATTTTTTTACCATATATTGTGCTGGGATTTTGGTTTAGGTATTTCACCGTGAAAAGGTTGCCTTGTGGGCGGACAACTGATTGTTGAAACATGTAATTATTGTATCCTTTTGTATAGCCTGGTCGTAATGCCGATAGCTGTGGGTAGTATGGGTATTGATTATTATAGTAATTCAATTTTAAGCCGTATGGATTGTAACCTGCTTTATATGCATAGCTATTCTGATAATTTGGTTTTGGATAAGAGTAGATATTGTAATCTGGTTGAGGAATTTCTGTACTTTGTTCTTTGTCTTGGTTAGGCTGTGAATCAAAAATGTATGATAACTTTTTAATTGAGGGGACACTATTTGTTTGAGGTATATTTTCTACATTAGCTATGGGAGCATTACTTTGTAATTCAATTATATTAGATTCATTAAAACCATCATGGCTAGGATGGTATTTAGAATTTACAAATGTGTTTAATGGGTTCGTGTAATCTTGATTTACAATGGTGTTCTTCACTGGTGGTTGTGATTGAATTGTGTTTGTAATTATGGTGTAAGATTGATTCCAACCGTTATTTAACGGATTTACCTGACTCTGTGTGATATATCCACTTTGTATGACTGGCCCAGAATTAAGAGATGAGACCCAAGGATTATTATACGTTGGTATGTTGACTGTACCAATATTAGGATTTGTTTTTCGAAGCGGTTGCTTAGGGTACAAACTAGAGCCAATTGGCGGTGTTTGTGTATTATTTGATTGATACAATGCATTTATTCTATCAGCAACATTATTAGCGTATTGTAAATCTGCTGTATAATCGTTTCCAATTAGATGATGAGTATCTTTTGAAAGTTTAACTGCATGAAGTAAATTATTTTGTTCATTTGTATTGGAGACTGGCATTTGAGCTGCACCAATCACATTATTAATGTATCCTTGAATTTTCGAAGAGTTCGGGTTCTGAATTAGACTTCCAACATCATTACTACTATTCCATGTAGCTGCATTATCCCCAATATTATTGCTTAGTGGTTCGACATTGATATTTAACTGACCATATTGATTAGCGACTCCAGGATTATACAAACGGTTTTTCGAGGACTGTAAATTAATAGGGCCTTCACTGCACACAGGACTGTTGAACAAATTATTGTAATTCTGATGGACTTTTTCAATTAATTCTTGGAAAGCTTGCTTACAATTGGGCTTGTCATTAGCTATGAGGTCATATTTGAATATTACATTTGATTTTTTAGCCGGCATTAATTCTAAATCGAGCAATTTATGCAGTGGTCTACTATCATGTATGTATATTGATTTGTACTTCGCCAATTCAGCTTCTCTTAGAAACAGTTTTTCTTTAAGATCTACATTTGGGCTGTCTCTGTTTTCTAATATAGTTTTCTTGATCAATGTCAAGGCTAACTGAACATGATCTCGACTTGGGACTTTAACAGTTTTTCCATCCTCATCTAAAAGGTCTGCAAGTATCGTCCAAATTTTAAGAAGTACCTCTTCGTTAGCACGGTCATACTTTTTTGAGATCTCTGTTGTTCCGGATGAAAGAATCTGTAGATTAAAACATAGTATCATAATATTATGGCTCATTAATTTGATAAATATTTTTTCTATCGTGTAGTGTAGACGTTTTTGTTTATCTTTATTTCAACATCTATTAAATTTCTTCGGAAGTAAAATATTGTCTAACATTAATTACTTACATCGTTCTGAGCAAGCACTGTCGATGCGAAACAAAGACTTATCCAAAGCCACATCTTGCCAATACTGCCTCCATACCTTACCGACCGTATAAATACATGTGGTGACAATTAACGGAAATACAGTGTCACATTATACACCGTGAAATCGATTTCTACGGTCAACATATGGAACATAGAAGTTAAAGTGTTAATGGAGAAACGAAGCGATTGTTCGAAAAACTATGTTATTGCTCCTGCTTTCAAGTTAGTTTTGGTATAAACTTAATTTTTTCCTTATGATATTTCGGTTTCTTATTCATTTCAAATTATATTATTTTCTATCGTATTATTACATTTTCCATTTCAGTAGTAAGTAAGTATAAATCAATTTATATATGAATGTTTACGTGCATCTGTATTTAGGAAATTAATAGCTCATATGAAAATTGTTAGTTCTGGTATGCTAACACTGATTTCGAAATGGAAACTAACTAGTTATGTAAATAAGATTGTTTTATTTTTATACGTATTTCGATAATTTAATACAATTTATATACATATCATATTTTTTGTTTTATGACAAATTAAATCACTCAAAGGGCAATGGAGAGGGCTATGCTGGGAGTTTCTCTGCGCGATCGCATCAGAAATGAGGCTATCCGCAGCAGACCCAAGGTAACCGATATAGCTCTCCGAATTGCTAAACTTATGTGGCAGTGGGCGGGGCACATTGCACGTAGAACCGATGGCCGTTGGGGCGGAAAGGTTCTCGAGTGGCGACCACGTACCGGAAGGCGCGGCGTGGGTAGGCCCCCTGCAAGGTGGACTGATGACCTGGTAAAAGTCGCGGGAGTCCGCTGGATGCGGGTGGCCCAGGACCGGCCATTGTGGCACTCTTTGGGGGAGGCCTATGTCCAGCAGTGGACGTCTTTCGGCTGATATGATGATGATGAAATAAAAACCGACCAAAAAGATACAAACTATACACATATAACATGAAAAAGTATATTTACTGAAAGCAGTATGATACAAAATGATTAAAAAGTTGTCAGTTATTTTTCTTAGAATATTTCACAACGTTCTCCTTGAATGGAATCGACCAGCTTTTTAAATTCGTTTATTAATATTTCATCGTATCCGTTATCACACTTGCTATGGTACAATCTCATTAATTCTGGCATGAAAGCCTTTGTTAGTTGATAAACATACTGTTTTGGGGTCGTCCTCGTAAGCTGTCTTGGTTCTTCATATCCAGTCAATTTTATAATTTTTGAAGGTATAGGTTGCCGAGATTCAGGAACAAGATTCCTTGTTGCAAATGTTTGTCCGATTCCATTAGGTTCTATGTATATGGTACTGGAATCTGGATCTTTTGTTATAACTTCTTCATCCTCATTAACTCCAATACCAAATCGTGGTAATGGATGTTCATGTGGGTTCAAAATGTCTGGTTGAATATGAAAACTATTTTGTAGAGCTTCAGAAGGCGTTGACACGTAATAGTTCGGCTGCAGAATATTATGCTTATTTATGTTAATATTAGTCGGTTTATTGTAAGGATAAATTTCTTGATAAAAAATCGGATTAGTATGATCAACTTTAGTACTTCCAATTATTGGTGTCTCTCTATCCTTATAAATTTGAGGAGAGTCGCGTGTAACAAACGTTTTGATATATTCAATAATTTCTCGTGTGTTTGCTCCAGGCCGGACACCATAGTGTATTCTTTCCCTTTCTGGTATTACATTTGTGTTCGGATTAAGGCATACACTTGAAAATATGTTGTTTCCTTGTTGTGGGGAGACATTTCTTGATATGGTTTTTAACCATTGTAGATTTCCGGGTGGCGTTTTATAAGGTACATTTATGGGACGCCTCTGTAAAAGAATATTATTTGCATGTTAATATAATTAAAGTTAAAATACCTAGTCATATCATAAAAATTAATTGAACCTGCAGGAACAAGATTACAACCCTTATTTGATTGCACACTTAATAGTGTATCTTTCTATTTAAAAATATAACAAAGTCTTCCGTGCAATTGGTTTTCATTTCACACAAAAGACCACTAGGCAAAGCATTGGCAGAAAACTATCCATAATAACTATGATTAAGGCATGGCAAGATAATCAGACTTTGGGTGATAATAATTCTTACTTGACTAGGTGTAGTAAATTGATTCCATGTCGTCGTATATCCAGGACTTTGGTGTTGATTTTGTTTTGAAATGTAGGAGTAGCCGGTAACTGGACTTTCTTGTTCATTTGGTTTTAAAATGTGGAGGTGTCTCAAAACTGGACTTTGTTGTTGAACTGGTTTAAAAATGTAGGGATATGCCGGAAGCAGCCTTTGTCTTGTAATCGGATTATTTTCGATTAAAGTGACTGGACTACTATTTAATGCATTATTGATTCTTATTTTTTCTAAAATTTGTCGGAGTGGAGCTCCGGTGGCTTCATTCAATTCACTTTGATCTACAAAAGATGCAACATCATCTGCTGAAATAAGATCATTTACAGGCTCGGTATTAATAGGGACACTATTTTCTTGGTTATTAGCCATATCAGGGGAAATCTGATCATCTTCAGTAATAATGTTTGACGGAATAACATTTTCTTCATTATTTACATGAATCCCTTTCTCAATATCTTTGAGTGGCGTTTGATCAGCAGCAGATACAGAAATCATGCCTTCGTTATTTGAAAAATCTATATCATTTTCAGTCACAGCGCTTACTGGACTAACTCCTTCTTCGTTATTAAGTTGATTTTCTTTAAATGGTTCTTGTACAGCCCAATTTAGATTACTTTGTTCACCTGAAATTATGTCTTCATTATCGGGAGAAATTTGATAATTTTCTGTTACAGCCCCAATTGGACTAATATTTTCTTTGTTATTAATAATCATGTCTTTTATAATATTTTGGAGCGGAGCTTCGTTGGGCTGATTTGGTTTACTTGCATCCACTGAAAATATGGCATCATGGTCAGTAACAGAATGGTTTGTTATCATGCCTTCGTTATTTGGGAAATCTATATAATTTTCAGTCACAGCGCTTACAGGACTAATGCCTTCTTCGTTTTGAAATTGAATCTCTTTAAATGGTTCTTGGACAGCCCAATTTAGATTACTTTGATCACCTGAAATGATGACTTCATTATCGGGAGAAATTAGATAATTTTCTGTTACAGCCCCAATTGGGCTAATGTTTTCTTCATTATTAATAATCATGTCATTTGCAATATTTTGGAGCGGAGCTTCGTTGGGCTGATTTAATTTACTTCCTTCCACGGAAAATATGAGATCATGATCAGTAACAGAATGGTTTGGTTCAGTATTGCCTTCGGTATTGACATTAATTTCGTTTATAATATCATCATATTGAGGTATGGAGTCTTCATTTAGTCCACCCTGGTCTAAAGAAAAAATGGGTTGACCTCCATTTTCAGGATTTTGTTGTACAATATCAATATCTCCACCAGACGCAGATATTGGTACAATTTGATCAACAGAAAGATTGAAATCTCCTCCATCTGCAGAATTTTGCCAAATTTGGTCTTCAGGATGATCGGCCCCATTGTATCCTATATTGAATAGAGTTTGGTCTGTGTAAAGATCGACTGGACTTTCAGGGGTAGAACTTTGCGAATTCTGATATGTAGATTCGATATGTCCTGGATAAAGGTTACTTTGCTTAATAGGAATATCGACAGGTCTTCCACCATCTAAGTCTTGCCAACTTTGATACAGAGATTGGTCGTTATTTTCAGGGCTTAGTTCACTTGGCTCAACCGAAGCATCATTAGGGCGTACACTCTTAGAGTTTTTCCAATTTTGATATGAAGCAATGTTGCCTCTATGTCCAGAATTCACTCCATTTTGCTGTAAAGAAGCATCGACTGCTCCTCCACCGGCAGGATTTTGCCAACTTTGATATACAGTATGTATGTGTCCTATATTTCCAGGATTTATTCCACTTTGCTCTACAGATATACCTATTGGGCTTCCACTGGCAGAATTTTGCCAACTATGATACGCAGATTGACCGATTAGCCCATTATATCCTGAGTGGAGTCCGTATTGGTTGGCAGGTGCAGAGATACCATGTATAGCAGAACTCGGCCAATTGTAGTGTACATTTTGATGTACTTGGCCTCTATTTAAATTATTTTTCAAATAAGAGGCATATAATCCACGTTCACCGAGCATATTGAGTCGTACGCCACCCGGATTCATATAGCTGTATAGTATACCATTTTTGTAAATTGGACCTCTTGGGTTCTGAGGCAGCCCGCTGAAGTATTGTGATGGTGGATGGATGTTTTGGATGTATGGCAGATTCTGGATTAGACGTGTACGGACAGCACGTATCTTGATGCCCTGGATAAAAAAAAATATTATTTTCAGTGTCACTATTATTCGGCTGAAAATATGCAAATCAAAAATTTTACCTTTCTGAAAACCATGTAAATGTTTCAAGTATCATATGTCAAAAACTATTAGGCATACGGAGCTGTGAATTAGCTTGAATTGTTTCAAATTTAATATACTTTCAAAATTATAGGAGCAACTAACGTCAAAAGCCCATAGTTATTGAATAGAACTGCAACTACTGAGAAAAGTCCGAAAATTTTGCAGTTTTTTACGTATTTCACAGCACAACTTTTTTGCTTGCAAAACGTTAACTACGTCTAATCTTCCCCTACAGTTATCGGTACACATTTGATTGAGAGTTCTTAAAGTCGAGTACCGTATTTTGCCGAGTGGCCTAAGTAAGGTACGAGAATTTAAGAGCGAATTGTATTGTATGTATTTTATACAATACTTTTTCTACTCGATGCTGCTGAAATGAAGTGCAGCCCACCTGGGCTCAACTTTCGTTGATGTCTTTTACTCTATGATCAAAGTGACGTTCTATTAGTCAAATAAATTATAAATAGTTCTGTCAAGGCGCCACGTGATTGATCGAATTTATTTCAGTTGTGAAATATTTTTTTAGTTGAGTTGGGAGCTCCATGGACTCTACTTTCTTTTGTTAAATGGATTTCTACGAAAAGTATGTACTTCTCATATCTTGTAGATTATGATATATTTTTTCCGACGGTAAATTGATACGTCATAATGTATAAAGTGGTTACCAAACAACTCATTTTTCCGAAAATTTGAAAGGTCGAGCTTTAGTCGCATAAAAAAATCATTTTTAAGTCCGTACAAGATAACAGCTAGAATGCGAAATTCTAAATACTTAGTAGGTACTTAAAATGTTGTCTATCTAATTGATTACCCATAAAAAAACATTCCATGTAAAAAATGGGCCAAGTCTCGCAACTCTTCCATAGTAAAAAGTGGTGAGATATTTCGTAGAGCCAAGCCAGGCATTCTTATTAATCTGTATTTGCTTGCCAAATAAAATTCTGCAACTTGGGAATCGCACCAATTTACAACATTAACTAATTTTTGCATATCTTAAACTATGTAAGTGTGATTTCCAAGTCACTAAATCTTATTTAGCAAGCAAATAAAGATTCATAAGAATGCCTGACTTGGCTCTATGAAATATCTCACCACTTTTTACTGTGGAAGAGTTGCGAGACTTGGCCCATTTTTTACATTGAATGTTTTTTATGTGATCTAATTTCTTTTTGTAGGTATCACCAACTTTGCATGGAAATGTTATTTTATCAACCGCAAATAACGTTTGTATAGTTTTGCGGAAAGCAACTGCAAAAGTAACTTTGTAATCACATGTATTTGTATAGGATTACAAACTTACCTATGCAGTTTGTATATCTCTGAAACAGGATGGAAACTGCAATATTTTTAGGATTTTTATATATGGATAGGCTAAAACCTTGTTATGTTTATAACTTGGTGCCTGTGGGTCTGCTAGAGGTACCTTAAAATTACGATGATCATAAGTGAGTAAGTGAGAAAATAAATACACCACTATAATTAAACTTAACTAAAACTAAAATACATCTAAATAAAACTAAAATATATCTAAAAATGGCCCCTGCGGCATGGTACCGAAGACAGTGAGTATGTGAGTATGTCAGTGACAAAACTAAGGAATGTTGACGGGCAATAGTTCGTAAACTAAAACTTCAATTTTTTTTTCTCGACTTGGCGTGGGCACTGCCATGCCCCCAGATTAAATAACAAATGATTCAGTTAAAAGTCAATCGTTCTATGATCCCTTATTTTTTTGATGCAACACAACAACATTAAATCAATCTTTCTCTATTTTTGGCTACTGCCACGGTTGAAAGATAGTGAAATAAAAAAGGATGATAAAAAAGCTTACCTCAACATTACAACCAAGTATGGCGAATAATATAAAGAAAAATGTCTTCATATCACTCGGAGAGAATCCGTGTCGGCATAAAAAATAGACTACTTATAGTTTGCGAATTCGCCAACTACGTTACATGATGTACCTTTTTATAGTTTTCTAGGTTTTATCAATTCGTTTCACTACAGAAACCGTGGAATCTACATTATTTGCAATTTTATAAAAACATGACATAAAATGTTAAATTATATAAATAAAATAATTCCTAGCTTTATATAAGGTCTTAAATGACAAGGTTTTATAAATAGCATAAGATTTTTTCGAAGCAAAGCAGTTATAATAATATGTAGTTCAAATATTTAACTCTAAACGTGTCAAGGAAAAACGGTCAATTATACCTACCTACAGAATTTCATCCATTCTTGGTTCAGACGAAAATAAATTCTCTACCATAAGTATTTTGTGGCAACCTTTTATTGCTGGCTGTACTTTTTAAACACAATTACTAAATTTACTCATCAATCATCTACTCTGTCCAGTATTCTGTGTCACTAGAATATGGCGGCAAACTCAAAAACAATGACGTAAACAGTGGAACTGAGGATATTTATTATCTCTTTTTCACACGTGCCTATAGGGTTGTGGACTCTTATTTTACTAAATATCATGTTAATTAAAATGGATCCGTTTTCTTAATATAACAGAAAGAAGACAAAAAATGCCTGATGTGATGACGAAAATCCTATTCAAATAAATCAAAAATTACGAAGACAGGTAGGGTCATTTCGCCGATTGGCGACCACCTAATTTCATGTGCCGGTTAGCGACCACTTAGCTGACTTGGTGAACTGAAAGCATATTTTAACGTTTTTTTTGTAAATTCCTATTCCATAACTACAAACAATAAGGCATACGGCTGACTGTTTCAATAGGCTCTGTAGAATTGATGTTATCTTCAATTGAAAAAACCATGTTCTTCAAGTGGTCGCTAACCGAAGGTGGTCGCGTAACCGGCGAAATGACCCTAGCCGTTTTAATATTGCCACAGAATAATTAATAGTACCTAAAGGAGATGCTACGCGGGCCGATATCGGCCGAACTGCATGCCGGCCGACGCGTGATTCGGTGGATACGTATCGGAAGCACGGTGGACGGCCAAATCAAGGTCACTCCATACTAGATTTTCTGTGACTTTTCTTGCCCGTCCGACTAATTCGTAGGTGGAGCGTCTCCTTTATGGGTAATTGAACTTTTGCTGTCTCTTTTCATTCTATAGCTGCGTCTCTACGTTTTTATAACAAATTGCTAGGTGTATAACGACCTTAAACAGATTTTAACAGACGTAACTCGCGATTATTGGCTGTTTGACACAACCGAGTAGGTATATAGTGTTCAATGTTTGTATTTTACGGAATCCTAAATATTGAATTCTCAAGGTATGTAGATTGACCCGGTCTACGTTTAATACCTTCCTACTAATAGTATGTA
The DNA here is from genome assembly GCA_963854355.1 of Epinotia brunnichana. NCBI lineage: Eukaryota > Metazoa > Arthropoda > Insecta > Lepidoptera > Tortricidae > Epinotia > Epinotia brunnichana. The sequence goes on along the minus strand of OY977960.1, from coordinate 11,450,912 downwards.
TTGAACGAGAACTATTTACTTATTTCATCATCATCATATCAGCCGAAAGACGTCTACTGCTGGACATAAGCCTCCCCCAAAGAGTTCCAAAGTGACCGCGGTCCTGCGCCACCCGCATCCAGCGGACTCCCGCGACCTTTACCAGGTCATCAGTCCACCTTGTCGGAGGCCTACCAACGCCGCGCCTTCCGGTACGTGGTTGCCACTCGAGAACCTTTCCGCCCCAACGGCCATCAGTTATACGTGCAATGTGCCCCGCCCACTGCCACTTAAGTTTAGTGATTCGGAGGGCTATATCGGTTACCTTGGTTCTGCTGCGGATAGCCTCATTTTCATTTCTGATGCGATCACGCAGAGAAACTCCCAACATAACCCTCCATTGCCCTTTGGGTGACTTTGAGCCTTCTTATGAGGCCCATTGTAAGAGACCGCGTTTCCGTGCCATATATCATCACTCGCAACACACACTGGTCAAAGACTCTCGTCTTGAGACACTGCGGAATATTGGACAAAAAGATGTGCCGTAGCTTCCCGAACACTGCCCAGCCGAGTCGGATTCGACGATTGATCTCTAACTTAGGTACCTCTATAGGTATATCTTTGCCTATGCAAAGAGAGTATAACCACTACGTATAGGTAGTTCAATAATAGTATAGTAGAACCAACTCGGGTACAGTCTAAAGTCTCTCACAGACTGGCGCGGCCTGCGGTGGCGGTCAATAGTAAATTTGACAGCTAATGACCAATTTACTATTGACCGCCGTTGCCAGAGGGCCTACCGCGAAAGGCATTCGAAGTTTCCCCTCTCTGTCATACTTACGAGTTCGTACGTCAGTGCGACAGAGAGGGAAAACTTCGAATGCCGTTCGCGGTAGGCCCTCTGGCTGCGCCAGTATGATGCGGGCATAAGGCGCTCATCACATTGCAGCCGCATCCTGCGGCGCTACCACAAACTTCAAACTTCGTATTATCTCCGTCTCTGTCGCTCGAGTACCATAAACCATAAGTGCGATAGAGACGGAGATGTACGAAGTTCGAGATTCGAAGTTCGTGGTTGGCTGCGGCGTGCGGAGCGACGGTTCGCAACGTTGTATGCCAGTACCTCAGTTTTGTATATACATTCAGCATAGTACTCACACTGCACCGCACCGCCGTCCGGCGATATTCGTACGAGGCTCCGCACGCACCAGCGGGATACAGTGGCAGTGTAAACCTTTTCTTGACAATAGTTGGACAATAGGGAACATTACTGCAATGTTCTGCCGCCAGAGTGCAGCACTAACACAAACCGTAAACCAGTAGAGGAAGATAACTCACACACACAAGCACAATGGGGAAGGCAACTGTCAAACTGACAGCACCAATAATGGTATTTAGGAAAGTTAAAGTATGGCGGGAAGTAGGTCGTTTTTATTTATTTTTGCGAATATGTAGATGAATTCCTTTATCACTTATTTCACTCAAAAAAGATCACTGTTTAATTGATCTCTAAAATAAAACAAATAATATTATTAACAAAAATATTTTATTAAAAATGTACGAAACAATTAGAATCTCACTTTTTCTTATCAAACTAACACCAATTCATCAACAAAATCAACAGAAAAAACCAAGTACAATTTTTTTTTCAATAAAATTACCATTTTTAAAACGATTATGCAAGGTGAGCAACACAATGGGTAAGTGAAGAGACATACTTAGTTAACTAAAAAAATAAATTCAATCTCTTACAAAGGCACTATGGTATCTATTAATAATAAAGTAAAAAACTTCATTCAAAGATTGAAAACATTCAAACACGATCAGTGCCTCGTTTCACGAAGCTACAGTACAATTTTACTGTCACAGGCAACACAGTACAAGAAAACCTCAGATCGCATATTTATCGCCCTTGCCTTCGGCTCGGGCATCAAATACCTGCGATCTGAGACATTCTTTGATTTACCGCCCTAGGTAAGTAATGTTATATCACACCAGGCTATAATTGGCAATTACCTCGATACTCATACAGCAACAGTGGACCCACAAAGACAATAATAGTTAGTCCACATGGCACTGATTTCAAGACAGCTGTCACTAGCGGCGCTACCACGTACTTCGAATCTCGAACTTCGTATATCTCCGTCTCTGTCGCTCGAGTACCATAAACCATAAGTGCGATAGAGACGGGGATATACGAAGTTCGAGATTCGAAGTTCGTGGTAGCGCCGCTGATTCTTTCCATCTGAAATACACTCAAGAGCAAAAGTTTCGGTTCGGTGAAATACCGTCATATTTCCTAAAATAGTGCAAGGTTGTAGTTTTTTTAATCCTGTCATGATCTTTATTTTAACACCTAAACTGCAAAAATAACAGTTGAAAAAATAACATTACTAGGTTTAAATAGGACTCGTAAAAAAACCCATAAAAATCAGCGTTAACGGAGCAAGATATCGCAAAAATCGTCATTTTAGGATATTGATATTTTTATGATAGGATCCCGGAAATTGCTAAAACATTTGGGTATTACGAAGAATAGTATATTATGTAATTAAGACTAGTGTAAAATATTTTAAAAAACCTACAGCGGTTATTTAATTTAGGGTGACCCGAAACTTTTGCTCTTGAGTGTAGATTAGTATCTGAGCTATAACCACGAACTTCGAATCTCGAACTTCGTATATCTTCGTCTCTATCGCACTTATGGTTTATGGTACTCGAGCGACAGAGACGGAGATATACGAAGTTCGAGATTCGAAGTTCGTGGTAGCGCCGCTGGTGTGGACCCACTACATACAAAACACTGTTTATGTTTATATAGACTTGGCCCTGAATATCTCGATCCAGTAGCCATCAGGGTCCTGGATGAAAGCCAGACCCTTCATGGTGCCATCTTGGGGCCTCTTGATGAACTTCACTCCCTGCTCCTCGAACCTGGAATAAGTCAAAAGTAATACAGCCGCTGATGGATGCGGGTGGCGCAGGACCGGTCATTTTGGCACTCTTTGGGGGAGGCATATGTCCAGCAGTGGACGTCTTTCGTCTGATATGATGATGATGAATAGTACAGAATAAGTTAAATAAAATTTTGTGACTTGGCAATCACACTTACATAGTTTAAGCCATTTAAGGTATGAAAAGATTAGTAAATGCAGTAAATTTGTGTGATTCCCAAGTTGCAGAATTTTATTTAGCAAGCAAATAAAGAATAATAATAATGCCTGACTTGGCTCTACGAAATATCTCACCACTTTTTACTGTGGATGAGTTCCGAGACTTGGCCTATTTTTTTAATGGAATGTTTTTTTATGGGATTATTTTTACTAAACGGCACCAGTCCAAGGGTGAATGAGCGACCATAGAATAATATGGATTTTATTCATCATCCTCCTAGCGTTATTATTCCCGGTTGTGCCCCTAAAGGAGCCTGGGGTCCGCTTTGACACCTAATCCCAAGATTTGGCATAGGCACTAGTTTTACGAAAGCGACTGCCATCTGACCTTCCAACCCAGAGGGAAAACTAGACCTTATTGGAATTAGACCGGTTTCCTCACGATGTTTTCCTTCACCGAAAAGCTAACGGTAATTCCGTACATAAATTCCGAAAAACTCATTGGTACGAGCCGGGATTCGAACCCACGACCGCCGCTTGACAGCCGCATGCCTGAACCACTAGGCTACCGTAGCTTCTTTATAATAATATGGATTTTATTATCTGAAAATAAATAAATTAATAATAATAATAGAAATTAGGGTATCTCTATCTGTAGCTCTAGTATCCCATAAAAAAACATTCCATGTAAAAAAGTAGACCAAGTCTTGAAACTCTTCCACAGTAAAAAGTGGTGTGATATTTCGTAGAGCCAAGTCAGGCATTATTATTATTCTTTATTTGCTTGCTAAATAAAATTCTGCAAATTGGGAATCACACAACTTTACTGCATTTACTAATTTCTACGCCTCGGTCTCAAATTATTTCTCGCCTCATCAAAATCCGTTTAGCGATTAAGCGTAAAAGTTAACAGTGCGATGAGTTTGTTAGTTTAAATTGCTATTCAATTTAAATTGAAATGTCCGTTTTTACAAATATAAATAAATAAATAATAAATATTTGCGGACAATCTTACACAAATCAACCTAGTCCCAAACTAAGCAAAGCTTGTACTATGGGTACTAGACGACGATATAGATAGGTACTTATATAGAGAAATAAATACTTAAATACATAGAAAACATCCATGACTCAGGAACAAATATTCGTGCTCATCACACAAATAAAAGCCCTTACCGGGATTCGAACCCAGGACCTCCTGCTTCGTAGGCAGGGTCACTACCAACTAGGCTAAAGCGGTCGTCAAATATTTTAAATATCATCACATCAACAGGCGTTTCTGCTTAAATTGTTTTTTTTCATAATGTATAAAGGCAAATCTAGTTTTTTTCATTTCTACTAAGCTACAATACTTTGCCTAACTTCAGTAATTTTACGCACGTTAGTTCGGGCTACCTGTATAGTTTTGAAAGCAAAATTATCTTATGCCAAAAGCTGCTAGTGCTGCACTCTGGCGGCAGAACATTGCAGTAATGCTCCTTATTGTAACAACCCACCTTTAATCTAGTACAGTCAGCATCAAAAATAGCTAAGCAAACGAAGACGTCAAAAGTCTTTATTCAATTCAATTCAATTTATTTATTTCAGACTATGTCCATATCATGTTAGTAACAATAAAAACTTATAGAACAACGTTAAGGCAAAGAGTTTAAATTAAAGGTCATATTAAAAAATTACAAATGTCACAAAATAATTACATACTACACTAAGAACATACCTACACATTACATTATACACTGAACCTCTTGAGCCCATGTGCAGAGTGTTCCAGTGTCTCCACACTGCGCAAGCCGGACTGTTCCAAATCAGCTGAAGAAGGCTGTTGGAACTATCACGCACACGACGCATGAGGGACGCGGATCTGTTTCTTATAATGGCACTGAAACCGTCGACCCGTGCCTCTGCGAACATCCCAGATGCGCTGCAGGGGGGCGATTTTTGACTTTCGAGCGCTCGAAAATTAAATAAAATGACATATGATTGTAATGTCAAAATTGCAGGCACTTAATTTCTACCGATAGAATTGAATACGAGTGGTCAATACCACTCGTTTTTAGATTTTCTATCGCTGTTTAAAAATAGCATTTCCTATTTTTTTACAGTTTTCGAGTGAAAGAGTCGAGCGTTCGAAACTCAAAAATCGGTCCCCAGTACCGTGACAGTCCCATCAACCCTCTGAAGCCGTTGTTATACTGGACACGCAGGGCATTGAGCGACTTTTTAGTGCAGTTCGTCCATAGGCTGCACGTGTAAAAGGATTGACAAAAAGCCTTAAAAAGAGTCCTTTTGACATTCCCGTCACAGCGTGCATTATTAAAAGGGAATAAGAAGTTTTGGCGTCTTCGATTGCGTAGTTACTTTTGATGCTGAACCCTTCAGATACGTACTTGGCACAAGCTGCGTCCACATCGTTGACGTGTACGCCGATGTGTCCGAAGCCGCGCGGCTCCGAGTTGCCGTTGTGGTACGCAGAGTCGTCGCTCTCCGTGCCCCAGTTGCTGTAATCAATACATATTATAAAACAAAGTGGCTTCCCGCTGTCTGTCTGTCTGTCCCTATGTATGCGTAGATCTTTAAAACTACGCAACGGATTTTGATGCGGCTTTTTAGGGTTCCGTAGCCAAATGGCAAAAAACGGAACCCTTATAGTTTCCTCATGTCTGTCTGTCTGTCTGTCCGTCCGTATGTCACAGCCACTTTTTTCCGAAACTATAAGAACTATACTGTTGAAACTTGGTGAGTAGATGTATTTTGTGAGCCGCATTAAGATTTTCACACAAAAAAAGAAAAAAAACAATAATTTTTTGGAGTTCCCCAGCATACTTAGAACTACGTGTACCATCTATGGATTGGTCTTCAAATTGATATTGAGGTTTCTAATATAATTTTTTTCTAAACTGAATAGTTTGCGCGAGAGACACTTCCAAAGTGGTAAAATGTGTCCCCCCCCCTGTAACTTCTAAAATAAGAGAATGGTAAAACTAAAAAAAATATATGATGTACCATGCAAACTCACACCGAAAATTGGTTTGAACGAGATCTAGTTAGTAGTTTTTTTTTGTAAACCGCAATTTATTTTACGGAACCCTTCATGGGCGAGTCCGACTCGCACTTGGCCGCTTTTTTAATAGATAGAGTGATTCAAGAGGAAGGTTTTTATGTATAATACAAACCATTCGTGCATGTATTATACACATAAACCCATGCGAAGCAGGGGCGGGTCGCTAGTAATATTATAAAATAAATAAAAATAGTATATTATGATCATCATATAAAAAAAAAAGTTATATCATATTTTAGTGATTATGCACCCTAATCCCCTGGCAACACAACTCCTACAGCCAGCACGGCTATCACAAGACGGCCGCGACATACTCTCGAGCTCTCTCGCACTATCCGTCCCTTTCTAAGTCGTCTAATATAATAAGAGAGAGACGGATAGCTCGAGAGTATGTCGCTGCCGTCTTGTGATAGCCGTGCAGTTCTTACTCCGATGTGACTAAACAGAAATAATGTTTTTAACCCCCGACGCAAAAAGAGGGGTGCCTGTCTGTGTGTGGCACCGTAGCGCCTATTATTATTATTTCTGGTAGTGGCTTTCCCGCTGTCAAAGCCCTTATATCACTGCGACCATCGCTGATCTATTGTGATCGCCACTTACTACAATTCTTGGTCAAGTCCTGCAAACTCGAAGAATTGCAGGATTTTGTTGAACTCAAGAAATTTGATCTCCTCCGGGCACATGATGTGTTTGCCCAGGAAGGAGTTACGACTGCGCATGAGGCAAGGGCAATCGGTTAGGATGTGTGTAGGCGTCTCCTCTGCTTCAAAGCAGAATCTGCACTGCCTTGTGTCACACAGTCCTATCGTTTGCATGTGCTTATTTAGGCGGCAGTGCCCAGTAAGCACCCTGACCAGCATGCATAGACGGTTCCTACTTAGCGCCAAGGCGTCAGAAGACGCCTTTTTGCTAAAGGCTCTAATAAGTGCCTTGGAATGTTTCAGTCCTGGGTTAGCTCTCCAGGCTTGAATGGTCTTGTAGAAACAATAGGCTTTTAGAGTGAGCTTGGTTAGACTTTTAGGGATACCACAGAACGGCTCTGGTCCGCAGTGTGTTCCCTTCGCCCCCGCTCGTGCAAGCTCATCAGCCTTTTCATTTCCTTCGATGCCTGCATGCCCTGGGACCCAACGTAAAAAATTAGCGCTAAACGAATGGACCGATTTGAATGCGGTTTTCTTTTATCCGAAAGGTGACGTAATCGAGATGGTTCTTAGCTACGTTTCATCAAAATCGGTTCAGCCGTTTTTGAGATATTGAACTTTGAAATGAAAATGTCGGGGGTTTTTCAATTGGGAATGGGTCAAAATTTTAGAAATGCCTGATTTCTTTTGGTTATAGGAATAACCTTCCTTAGCACCAGAAAAAACTTGCAGACTTTTCAGCTGCATCAATTATTTTTGAAAAATAAAAACAGTTTCCTCACAAACATTATGGGTTTAGGACGGCGAATGAGACACATTCCTTGATCCGTCTCATATTACAAAACTCATATTACGTAGCTAAGAACCATCTCGATCACATCAGCTTACCGATAAAAAAAAAACCGCATCCAAAACCGCGTCGTTTAGGAGCTACGTTGCCACAAACATACACACACACACACACAGACACACAGTCACGTCAAACTTATAACACCCCTCTTTTTGCGTTGGGGGTTAAAAAGACAATGATGATCACTATCTTCAATCATGAAGGTTTGACAGGTGATAGATAGGTGCGTCCACACCAAACGCACGCTCACCCGAGCGCGGCTCGCCCTAGCGTGCGCACTAAGTGTGGACGGCGATCAGCGAGCAACGGAGGACATGGGTAGAGTTTGCAAAGGATTTGTATGGAAATTATATTAATTTTCCTTGCTCTTTAGCATACTTACTGAGTCAACTCCAACGTAGCCTTCCTAGTCATCGCCCAGACCTTACGTTCCTCTTCATCCTTCGGTATGTCTGCCGGGTTCTCATAACCCATGAAGAACAGTGAGAACTTCATCGCCGGGAAGTGAAGCTGCTTGAGAAGTGTCATGCCGAGGACTCCGGTGTAGAACGGCAAGGACTTGCGGGGGTCCTTGATGCGGTACATGGTTTGTTGGAAGAGGAAGTCCTGGAAATGGTGGTTATGAAATTAATATGTATTATTGCGCCTGTTTCGGGAGAGATAGGTATAGTTGCACTGAATATTCGGTAATTATTTTATATTCGGCATGTTTTTCAAATTCGGCTGAATTATTTGCTTCAAATGCCGAATATTTACTAAATAATTTTGCAGATGTTTGTCTGCAAGTTGCAAGAATGTAACATAGTCTAGATATTATAATTCTGAAAGTGATTCTTCATGTTTTCTACTAACTTTATTGTAAATATTTCACTTTTAAAATTCGGTTTGGCTAAAGCTGGACTGAACATTCGGCTGAATATTCGTATTCGGTAAAACCCATATTCGGCGTATCTCTAGTAGAGATCACGGATTTACACTTGCTTTGGAGTGTGTAAGGATTGATATAATATGCTTTTTTGCGGGAACTGCTGGCTGTTTATGATTGTTATAAAATAAACCTAACGTTTATTCAGTCTAAACTAAAAATACATTACAAATATCTGGACACAAACACATCAATATAATTCAAAATTAGTATTTCATCATCATTTTTCAAGCCATTTTTTTCAAGTTGAGACCTAAAGTTGTTCACTATGTATTAAAAATGCTTTTATCAAGCAAAAGAAGCCATTATTTTATCGAAATGTCAAAGATCAATGTACCGGTTATCTTCAATGTCCAGCTAACTATAACCATTTCATGATGTCAATAATATATAATAAAGTTTAATTACCTTAGTTCCCTCATGAGGCATCACGCAGAGGGATTCAACCTCTTCAGGAGTCAATCCTTGAGCCATGGTTCTAAAAACAGTTAAAAATGAACAACAGTTTCGAGGTCCAGGTTATATTTGTTCCGGGGTTTCTAATCTAAACGATCTATCGAGAATGAATTGCAACTTTCGAATAAGATGTTTTCATACCTGTGGTTATTGGTTAATAAGATACGCTCTGATCGTGGAGGTTCTAGATAACAATAGATTTGATAAGCGAATCGATAGCACAGCCATTTATTATTAAAGTGTTACACGTACCTGCTAGTGTGTGACGAGGACAGACAAATTGATATTGCTGGGTGCCGGCAAAGACTACAATATACATACTGAGATAGACAGGCAACTCGTCCAAATTGAGAAGGCATTTAATGCTTGCGTATACAGGCGCCATCTCTTCTGCGGTAGTTACAACTTTTCTTTGAATGTACAAAACATACAAAAAGTGCGTCGGTCGTAGGGATTGAACCCCGGATCATCGACTCCAAATACCACCGTCTCTACCCCTAGGCTACTGATGCCTTGTGACAATACGGCGAATTTTGAAATACCTTGACAGCCTAGCCTAGCAATCGCTAGAGCTTCAGAGAGTTCGCCAGCTATCAAGAAGGTGGCACTGTTTTCAATAAGAAACTGGATTTGCATTAAGTTCTAAGTTCGCATAGCATGGCTGCCGGATTGACACTAGACACTACACTGTTGACAGTGACACTTGATTACAAGAAGTTGGTGTACTTGGCGTTGGACTTGCCTGCAGTGCTACCAACCTAACCTAACCAACCCGGTCAATTAGCCCAATGAAGTCAAAGTAAACAACAAAATCCACCTATCAGGCCAAAGAATATGCGTACGTTGCTATGACAGTTCTTTGACAGATCGAGTGCGTTCCGTTTTTCACAGAAATAGGCCCATTCCGTTAGATTTAATTGGCCATAAATGCTTAGAGCATACAGAGCATGCTCTAAGCATAAAATAAATGTAATGGTATCGGTGAAAATGTACAGGAGAATCTACTGGAGATGTATCCATTTTTTCATCTTACTGAATGACGATAAAGTCAAAAAATTCATACTTGTATTCGACTCCAAAAACGTAAGGTCCAAAAAAATTGTTCTACTAGTTTTTTTTTAATGACCTTGTCTTTAAACCCCTTGCTTATAAACAAATAGACATCCTGACATCCTGTGATGATATTTCAAATAGTAGTTGTAGGTTCAACTTTTTTTTAAACACCATTTTGGTGGCAAACCTGATGGTACAGTCGCCATCACATACATCGGAGCAAACAAGCACGTCACAAACATCGGAACACACCTCTATTTTCAAGGCATTAGGGTGCATGTGCCGATGTTTTTGAACACCTAGAGTGTACCTATGTATGTGATGGCGACTGTAAGTGGTCACCGTTGACTATGTATAGTATACTTGCAATTCCAAAGGTGTCACATGCGCTTTGCCAACCCAGAATTTATAATGCTTTTTTTTTTATTCACACATACAAGTTCATTGCGGGTAACTGAGGCCGAGTTCTTCAATCGATCTATCAGAACCCGCAATGTAGTTAAACTTGCATGTGCATCTTGCGCTTCATACTGTAGTACTGCTACAAATCTTTACTTTTTCTACTAGGATTTGAACTTGCAACCTATCAGCTTCAGTCTCGATCTATATTGGCTACCTTGCCACATATTATTTTATATTTTTAATGAGCATCTAGGCTACAATTTCATCTTCCAAACTAGAGGGGAATTTAGACTTTACAGGGATATTCGATTTTATCAAGTCATCCTTCTAGTGTTTATCCTGGTTGTGCTCTATAGGGACCCAGGGTCCGCTTTGGCAGACTTAACTGATAAAAATGTTCAAGCCGACCTTAAGTAAACTTAGGAATTGTAGCATTCATTATCATTGAAAAACTCAGCCAGCATATCTTAAGTGTATATCATGATATGAAATTTAAAATACAGTTACATTCAAATAATTTTATTCCTCTTTCCACAAGTAAAACTTTTCGTACATGTACCTAAGCTCTTCCAACCAAATTATGTCCCTTTCAACAGACGTTAACCGACATTCGTAGGCCGAAATCATCCTCTTACTTTTTAAACTTTCAACAAAAATATCACCAACAACACTGACACAGTCTCCTAGTGAAAAAGAAATCGGTTTCGTACTTTTCTTCTCTATGCCACTGAGTAACCTAGACAAGGTAATAGTATTGTGGTTTCCTCTTCTAGAAGCATTGGCGAAATCTTGAATTAAACTATTAAATGTCAGCTGAGGAATATTACAATTATTCTTCGTAGTGTCGTAATAAATAGATACACATCCTGTTGGGTCTGTTAAATCGAAGTTTGTCGCTGTATTTGAAGCATTAGTATTGTAAACAGCTGTCACGAGCCCATGTAACATCACGTTCTTGAATTTTAAGCCGAATATTTCATAAATATACTTGTTTTCAGTGCTTCTAGTGGCGCGGAAAATATCTTGTATGTACAACTTGAGAGGGTTTGTTTGAAACGAGTTCAAGCCATTTGCACTGGCTGCAGCCATAATAATGTCCTAGTAAGAAGTAACTAATAACTCAGAAAATACATAATACAAATCATAGAGCACGTTTATGGCACTAGGTTTCTTCAAAATGTATTTTGAAATTGAAACTATTGAAATGAAAGTTGAGTTGAGCGTGCGTTTGCGTTAAACGTCAAAATATGTCAAAATCAAACTTTTCCACAGGTAACTTTAGGTTGAATACATGTTGAATACGATGCACAAACTTCACTAATATAAATAACACTTTATAGTGTTCGTATACTTGAGATTTATTTGTATACTAGCTGTTGCCCACGACTTCGTCCGCGTAGAACTTTTTATCGTCTTAGAAAATGATTTCTCTCAATACAAAATTTGAACCCTCTTTTAGGGGATAATTTAAAAAAAAACGTTGATGTTAATTTTCTAGTTTGTGAACAAACAGTCTAAAACCAAAGTTAAAAATCTCATACCTACTTTAAAAATGCCTTGAAATACTCAAACTTTGAACCAATTATAACACTCTTAGGGGATGAATTTGGAAAAACTCTGAAATCAGTTTTGTAGTCTTTTAACGTACAGAATAAGACCGAAGTTAAAAATCTCTTACTCACACTTTAAAATTTTATTGCTCGCCATTTAAAATTTGAACCCCCTTTTAAACCCCCTTAGAGGTTGAATTTTTCTAATCGCTGAAAGAACTTTTTTCGTAAACCTTTAAGTCTCTAGCTCAAAAAAAGTGTTGCCCATACAAAGCTTTCTTAATCTCCTTAGGGGTGGAATTTTCTAAGACTCTGAAAGTACTTTATTATTAATTTTAATAAGTAACATTTCGAATAGTATTAAGTCGAGTAAAAAAAAAAGTTTTTCCCACACAACACTGGCTACCCTTCTTAACCCCCTTAGGGATGGAGTTTTCTAAAACGCTGAAAGTCCTTTTTTATTATTCTAATAAGTAATCTTTTTGCAAAGTTTTAAGTCTCTAACTCAAAAAAAGTGTTGCCCATGCAAAGCTTGCTCTCCTTTTTAACCCTATTAGGGGTGGAATTTTCTAAAACGATTTGTGTTCTTTTTTTGTATTTTAATAAGTAATCTTTCTACAAAGTTTAAAGTCTCTAACTCAAAAACATAAACATTCCCTGATAAAAACTTTGCACTCCTTTTTATCCCCCTTAGGGATAGATTTTTTCAAAACGCTGAAACTTTTTTTTTGTATTTTATAAGTAATCTTTCTACATAGTTTTAAGTGGCTAGCTCAGAAAAAGTGTTCCCCATACAAACCTTGCACCCTTTTTTAACCCCCTTAGGGAATGATTTTTGTAAAACGCCGAATGTAGTATTTTTCATGTTCTAATAAGTAATTTTTCGACAAAATTTTAAGTCTCTATTAAAAAAAAATATGTTTTTCCCATACAAACTTTGCATCCTATTTTACCTCCTTAGGGGTGAAATTTTCCAAAACGCTGAAAGTACTTTCTTTGTATTTAAATAATCTTTCTACAAAGTTTTAGGACTCTAGCTAAAAAAAATAGTTTCCCACATACAAACTTTGCACCTCTATTTTAGCCCCCTATTTTTAGGGGTAGAATTTTCTAAAACGCTGAAAGTACTTTATTTGTATTCTGATGACTAATTTTTCTGCAAAGTTTTAAGTCTCTATTTAAAAAAAAAATTGTTTCCCCCATATACAATTTGCACCCTTATTTTAACTCTTTAGGGGTAGATTTTTTTAAAACACTGAATCTAGGTACTTTATTTGTATTCTAATATGAATAATTTCTCTACAAAGTTTTAAGTCTCTATTTAAAAAAAAAGTAGTTTTTCACATACAAACTTTGCACTCTATTTTACCCCTTTAGGGGTAGAATTTTCTAAAACCCTGAAAGTACTTTATTTGTATTCTAATGACTGATCTTTCTACAAAGTTTTAAATCTCTATTTAAAAAAAAAATTGTTTCCCCCATACAAACCTTGCACCCCTATTTTACCCCCGTAGGGATGGAATTTTCCAAAACACTGAAAGTGTTTCATTTGTATTCTAATAACTAATTTTTCTACAAAGTTTAAGTCTCTAGCTCAAAAAAAAAGGTTCTCCCATACAAACTTTGCACCCCTATTTTACCTCCTTAGGGGTAGAATTTTCAAAAATCCCTTTATATCCCTATCCCACGTTATAAAAGCAACATACTGTGCAAACATCAACTCTCTAAGATTAGTAGTTTCGGCTGTGCGTTGATGAGTGAGTGAGTGAGTGAATAAGTCAGTCAGGACATAGGCATTTATTATGTAGGTATAGATAGATAGAAGATGACGAAACTCCCATTCAAATATCTCAAAAAATTATGAAGCTACATCTGTTTTAATGTCGCTTGTTAGAGTGAGAAAACGATGAGGGACTGTGACGTCAATATCCTCGAGCGTCATAGTAAAAAACAATCGTTTCATATGAAGGTGAGTTTTGCGGAAAAGGGACAGAACATACCCCCTCTTAAAACTTTGGACTCTTATAACTTAGTCATTACCTATATAACCTCTTGCTTTGTTTTTTTCTCCATTTGACTATATTTATTTTAAATTCTTTTTCGAGAAAATACATTATGATTATTTACCATATTTTCGATTCCTGAGCTATAACCACGAACTTCGGAATTCGAAAATATTCGGGTATCTCTATCTCGTGACAGGGATGCAAATATATGAACATTGAGTATCGGTTTTCGTAGTAGCGCCGCAGGTACTTTGGCTGAATGCGCCGAGCGCGTGCCATTGCCATTCAAAAAAAACAAATTCGTGTTAATTATATTGTTCAAATTTGTTGATTTCATTTATTGAAATTACGACATAAAACGACATTTGCGCATATAAGTTCTCATATCAGAATCGAATATTTTTTTATGGTTTATATTTTAGCATTTGTCTCGTAAAGGTCTATCGTAGACGGGATTTAAATTATTAATAAGTGAAAGGCAAAGCAATTCCGCCATTTTACGAAAATTTTACGTTTCTTATTGCCAGTATTTGACAGTTGGAGCAGCGTTTGATTTCAATAAAAATAAATGAAAAATCAAATGAAGTCGTATATTTCGGAAAATTAATTAATTGTCGCAGTCGGATAAAAACTATCCTAAGTTGCAGCTAGAATAATAATGTACCTATATAAAATGTTTCATATTTTTCCGTTCATGGGATGCTGAGAACATTCGTACCACACAAAGCTTAGTTTCAAACTGGCTGATTCTTTTTTTAATTTAGAGATTTATTATAAGTGGAGATTTAGTCAAACCAAAATAAATTAAAAATGTAAAATATATATATATATATATATATATATATATATATTTTTTTTTTTTTATCTCACAAAAACTTAATTATTAACGCTAGTTTTACAGAATATGTTCCGGATAATACACTCGTTACCACTGTTATTTTTATCCGAACTACTTACTTACATTAACCCTAATAAACTAAACCAGGAAAAAGCTAAACCAGGATTTATGTATCAGTTCGAAAAAAAATTGGCTCCGGAGGTATTTTATAGTACAACGTTAAAAATGTCCAAAGTACATTGACTAATTAATTATGGATCCTGATGAAGATTATCACTGGTTCCATTTTACTCCAATTATAAGAGAAACCATTTTTATAACTTATTATGCTCGCTAAGCTTAATAAAATGTCGACTCTATTCCCGTGAAATAAGGTGGTATTTGACGAAACGTGATTGAATAGGATACGAGGCCAAGGAAATTATTCATGGATCTTGTTAACAGAAACAAGTGATCGCGATTACAATGAGATGAGATAACGAGTCTTAGAATAGCGACCATTCCAATGCGGCCCCATCGAACTGTAGGGATGGGACACTGTCGATATCTACAGTTCATTCGAATAGTAAGTCGTTCGTAGGGTTTTTCGGTGAAGGAAAACGTCGTGAGGAAAACAAGATCTAGTTTTCTCTTTGAATTTTGAAGACAGATGGCAGTCGGTTCTGTGAAAGTAGTGCCTACGCCAAATGTGTGTTTTGTGTTTAGGGTAGGTCATTATTACCTGAAAACGCCTGGAGAATGATGATAGTCGGTATTGGTCTTGCAAGCACGTGCAAGGATCAAGACAGTGTAGGGTATACCAACTTCTATTTATTAAATGTTACCAAGCATACCCTTAGCTATTTCTAAATCCAACTAAAATGATATGGTTAGTGGGTCATTAGTGCAGAAATAGAACCTCAACCCATTAATATTATAAATAAATTTTATCGTCATTTGTTAGTATGACATTGTGTTTTGACATTGATTTTTACAAATCAGATGAATGATGATAGTCGTTGCACTCACTCCCAAGTCGTCGTAGTTATCGATAACATCTAATTAAGGTTGCCACGGATATGGAAACCTCTACTCTCTCAAGAAAACACTCGACAAATAAGCGGAGGCAGACAGTTTGCATAATTGCCGCGTTCGATACTCGCTGCACACGTCCCTAGGCTATTCACAAACTTACCGAAAACGCCTCAGCCAAACCCGTATAATTTATTTTTTATTTATTAATTTTATTTATTTATTTATGAACTAAATATATAAAAACTTATTCTAATACATCGGGTTTGGGCTCGTTAGAATCGTCTCAACTAGTAGTTGGTGATGGTATGCAGAAAAGTACAGTCGGCAACAAAAGCTTGTACCAAAAAAAATATTTTTTGACAGAAACTTATTCAAATTAATTAGTCACACTAAGACTGCATTCTAAATGCAAGTGTTTATCAAAAGCTGAACAATTCAGGATATTTTATGAAAAAAAGTTGGGATCAAAGAGAACATCAATAAATGTACTTAATGGTTTTTTTACCCATTACGTCAGTGGAAGCTGAAAGATAATGAACACAAAGGACTCTCAAGTCGTGTCGTAAGGTCGTGGGCATTTTTTTTTAATTTAGGACATTTTTTTTTGATTTGTTTCCATTTTTCCACTCGTACAGAAAAAACATTGTCACATCACTAGTCTGTTAAAATCCGCCAAGTGCTACCTAAATGCCACGAGTCACCGATGTTTAACCGCGACCTTGGCCAACATGTAACCGGTCAACGTAGCCTATTATAGATAGACGCCTTCAACTTCAAAGGAGTCTCATGACATGTTCATTGTCAGCCCTTTATTGTTTTAAGGATGTGCTGTATCGCTAGTGACAGACATGTGTCAGACTAGTTACTCCCAACACAGGACATCCTCTAGAGCTCTGGCGACCTTACTCACCAGTCTCACCACCAGAAACACAGCACCACAGCCACAGAATATAAGGAGATCGGACATGGCGGCCGATTTGTATAGAGTGAGCCTGTTGCAAGTACATTAACCCACACAACGCCCAAGTAATTGACAAGACAAAGCACGCACACATCTAAAACACACACTCTTGTATACCTACTCGCTTATTTGACAATAAACGCGCATATCAGGCATTTTGGGAAAAAACGTAATATTCTCTGCGATCAGCACGCGTGCACAGTATGGCAGTGTATGCCCATTGAGCATACAGCTGCGACACGGCCGCCGGCGGCTTGTCCTCTCTCTAGTATTCTATGCTCTGAGACCACAGCCTATAAGTCGTCTTGATAGTATGGCTGCGACGTTCTGGAGGGAGGTTAGGCTGCTTTTTTTTTTTTTTTTTTTTTTTTTGAACCTGACTGTTGCTATGATAGGACGAACCCAATATAGCAGTCGAACTGCGTGGTTGGAGGGTAGCTTGGGGAAAATCCAAGGGGAACCTCCGGCACGACCACGCGGGAAGGGGTAAACACTGGAATACTCTAAAAGTTTGCGCTCCAGTGAGATTGGTTGAACGGTTTCAACCGAATCTGAGGTGTGAGTGGTGATGAACTACTGGGATTGCTGGTTCGCTAAAACCTACCCTAGCTGAGAAGAGTCCAGCAAGAAACTCAGCTAGGCCCGACATCGGTCGGGTTTGTCGGACTGACTCTACCCGGTATGCGGCGGTACCGGGACGAATATGGACTATAAGTGTCTGTGTTGTCGCGATCACGCGGTGGACGTCCCCGCCGGCGGGAACGCTGTAGTGTACGCGCTGAGTTGGACGCCGAAAGCGCAGCCTTCCATCTTTCGATGGACTCTGTGATTTCGTCGTCCGGATCCGTGAGTGTGTGCCTAGGACGCCGGACCGTGCGGCCCCTAATCAGTGAACGCCGAGTAACGACAGAGGGGGGAGGGACGGGAACGTAGTCAGCAGCCTTCCTAATTAACGGATTCCTATGGTGGGGAGCGTTGTCAAAATAACGTCTGGCAGCCTGCTTAAAGAAACCATACATGGTGCTAATCCCCATGTCGTGGTGCAGGCTGAGGTTCGATTGGTACCACGGGGCACCAGTCGCCCTACGGAGGAAACGATTCTGAATGACCTGAAGCGGTTTGAGCGATGACATAGGCACGTGAGCAAATACTACACTTGCATATGTCATGATAGGACGAACACAAGTTTTGTAGAGTGTCTGCTTATTTCTAAGTGACATTTTACTAAACTTGTTGAAGGTTAGGCTGCATCATTCCAGCGAGAAGACTTTCGCTGTGCCTCTTAAACACCTCTAATGGCTCTGATGGGGCTTCTAAACGGGCCATATTTTCACTGCATACTACTGCCGGCAACTAGTGGTGTCTTTCTCTAACATGTGAGTAAGAGAGGGAGCCCATAAGGCCGCGGACGGGACGCCAGAGGGCAGCAGGGTGACCACTTGACAGTTGCAGTTCATACATTTGATCGAGTGCGCTGGTTGCTGGCGACAACCTCAGCCTAATTTTATTCAGACTTTTTTATTTTGATCTCTTATTACATTCGTTATATTGTGGCTCAAGTTACTTATACAAGATATAAGTGAGCAGAGTATACAGAAATTGTGAATAGCATACCTACTCAGACCATGTTGATGTTGGCAGATGGCAAAATGGCGATGGCTAGTTATAATAGAGAGTCTTATATGAGGAAAGTGTTGGGTAAAGATTTGGTTTCAAGTTTGAAGTTAGAGAGATGAGCTTGTAGTGCTTAAGTGCGTAATCTTAAATAGGGGTGTAGACACTAAATAATATAATCAATTAAGTATGTTGCATTTCTCGAAAGAGGATTAAAAATGTAGTCAAATAGAGAAAAAAAGCAACGCAAAAGGTTAAATAATCACAAAGTTATAAGCGTTCAAAGTTTTAAGAAGGGGTATGTTCTGTCCCTTTTCCGCAAAACGCACCTTCATATGAAACGATTGTCATTTACTATTACGCTAGACGATCGTGACGTCACGATCCCGGAGCGTTTTCTCTCTCTAACAGGCAACATTAAAACGGTTGCAGCTTCGTAATTTTTTGAGATATTCGAATGGGATTTTCGTCATTAGGCATATTTTTTTGCCTTCTTTCTTTTGAAGTGTTAATACATTTTGAGTCTACACCCTTATTGCTCCAACGTTGCTTATAAAGCCTAATATTTCGCACCTTATATTGTTTTTCTACAAAATTGTTGCATATTTTTTTAACCAATAATTTTTCGCATTCTTCTCCCATTAATATAAAATAAAACGCTATTTCATCGAACATCCCAGTTTTGTAAGGCGACCTTAATTATAAAAGCTTGATCCGTTTAAGCTTAAAGCATTTATTTTATTCTCAAAAGCTTTCAAGGTGAGCTTTTTCGCATCGGAAGCCGCAAGCTTAATAATTATCATTAACCTATATACTATAGGAGTGGGGTATAATATTCACGTTGCCTCAGTGAGGAAAACTTTATCTACATTATCAAATTATTTCACAGATATATTCAGGTTTCCGCTGGAGTGCTTTTACATAACAACTTGTGGTAGATATCAGAGGATGTTTCCTAAAACAAATACTCTAGTATGAAATCCACATGCATTACATGCATACTATTGAAGTAGAAATTCAATAGCATGCATGTAATGCATGTGGAGTCGAATAGAGTTGGGGACTTTTTATTATTATTAGGTAAGTAGGTACCTACTCCAAAAGAAACAAAGCAAAAAATATGCCTGATGACAAAAATCCTATTCAAATAAGTATCTCAAAAAATTACGAACACACATAGCTCTTCTTTGACCGAGACTGGTGGGAGACTGCCCAGGATAGGAATACGTGGAAGGAAAAGAGGGAGGCTTTTGCCCAGCATTGGGACACTTAAGGCTATTAAATAAAATAAAATAACAATCGTTTTAATATTGATTGATAGCGAGAGAAAACGTTTGAGACCCGTGACGTCATTTATAACATCGTTCTTAAAACTTTGGATCCCTATAACTTTTCGATTATTTATCGTTTTGTGTTACTTTTTTTCTCCATGTGACTATACTTTTAATCCTTTTTCGAGAAAATTCAACATTACTGATTATTTTATTTAGTGTCAACATCCCTATTTACGGAACCTCCGTTTTACATTATGCAATTTGTTCTGCAATTCAATTCAATTCTTTATTTCGGACATTAATATCCTTAAGTTGTTAGTAAGTACTTATACAATCACGACATATCAACTAAGGTTATTTGTACAAATTAATTTAATCCTAATAGAGTTAGATGCTCCATCCCCTGGCATAGGTTCCTGCACAATGTAGAGCGTTCCAGTGCTTAGGTAATGGCACAGAATAAGTAATAATACTACGTACAGAAGGTTCTCTGTTAACAAATTCCCTGTTTAGGTAAGCCAAACGTGCCTAAATGTGGCCATCCCTTTCTATCGCATGCATAGGACTCCCAACGCGCGGCAGCTACTGAATAGAGCCCCTCCGAAGGGGCGACCGGCATGTACTTGTAGCGATAAAAACAAATCGGGAGTGAGCCGCGCCTGGTAATGGAGCATCCAGCCTCGCAGCCAACGTCCTCAGGATACTGTTACCGCTGCCACACAACCGCCGCATTAGTGATGCCGTCCGGCTGCGTATATTATTGCGTAAAAGCCATCTGCCGCAAACATTCCGGACGCACTACAATATCGTGAAGACGTTTTTATATTGTATGCGCAGGGCGTTATACGACCACTGGGTGTAGCTGGCCTACGGGCTGCAGGTGTAAAAGGATTGGCAGAATGCCTTAAAAACTTGAATTAGTATGACAATTTTGAAGCCTAGAACTTTTGAATGTGGCGTTGTTCCTTGGTGACTCCTCTTGCTAAAGCGTCCATAGACTACTACGGTGTCTGCTTGCCTGATGGCAGGCCTTATCCTTGTTTACCATTGTGGCATAAAAAAAACTCTTGAAAATAGAACTTAATTTGAATATGACCCACACTACCTACAAATTTTATACAAAAAGTTTGTTTCACTAAAAAGGATATATATAAATCTATTACATCAGTGCTAACCCTACATGCAATGCTAATAAAACAAATGTGAAAGTGAATCTGTATGTAATGTATGTTACCTTTTCACGCTTTAAAAGTTATAACCGCTGAACCGATTTCAGTGGATATGGAAATAGTTTGACACCCTAGAAAGGACATACTTAGGATATTTTTTATCTCGGAAATCGACCCGTAAAAGGCTGAAAAGAGCGGTAAAAGGATTGAAAAACCTGTGGGAAGTCTAACAACATATTTGCTATTAGATTTTGTACAGTCATACTACTAATAACTTAAGCCAATTACCTAGTATAAAAAAGCGGCCAAGTGCGAGTCGGACTCGCACATGAAGGGTTCCGTAAAATAAATTGCGGTTTACGATTTATGACGTATTAAAAAAAAACTACTTACTAGATCTCGTTCAAACCAATTTTCGGTGGAAGTTTGCATGGTAATGTACATCATATATTTTTTTTAGTTTTATCATTCTCTTATTTTAGAAGTTACAGGGGGGGGGGACACATTTTACCACTTTGGAAGTGTCTCTTGCGCAAACTATTCAGTTTAGAAAAAAATGATATTAGAAACCTCATTATCATTTTTATAGACCTATCCATAGATACCCCACACGTACGGGTTTGATGAAAAGTTTTTTTTTGAGTTTCAGTTCTGAGTATGGGGACCCCTAAAACTTACGGTTTTTTTTCAATTTTTGTGTGAAAACGGACGGACAGACAGACAGACAGACAGACATGACGAATCTATAAGGGTTCCATTTGGCTACGGAACCTTAAAAAGCTAGTGAGATATATTTGTAGTAATCGCTACTACAATTATAATAAATACATGTATGTAATAATAAATATTTAAATAATATTTACTTATATACATACACAATATATAATAACTTATTAATAATAAATTGAATAACTATTGCTCGAGATGTATACACAGATATATATTACTCTGAACATAATTAATAAACATACCTACACATATAAATAAATATAATAACATTCACTTACATTAGAAATACATAAATATATAAATACATGAAACAAACAAAACACTTACCTCGACCTTGGCAGCCGTGTCGGAACCGAAGCAACGCCGAGTGCCGTGGACAAGACCGCGTGACGTCACACTAGCGGAACCGGCTCCAGAGCGTGCTGCGGGCGCGCGGCCGCGTCGCCCGCCAGTCAGAAACCTTTCTCGGCGCCGATCGCATGTCGCTTTCCTCCACGCGCATATAAGCTTAACGCTTACGATTTATGTTTTGTTTACATGCTACTTATGCTTAAGAATATTGTACCGCTTTGCTAAGTTAGCTGGAATATACTTGTGAATGTGATTAGGTCGTTTTCTTGGACCAACCAACTCGACGACCCCTAAACTGGTGACCCCTACATTGGACGAAGATCGCAGCTTTCTCCTGGATTATCATTCACAATCACCAAGGACAAATCGTAAGTCAAAGTATTAAATATGTCTGTTCACGAAGACGAGGATAATAATGAAGCATTTAGCGACGCGGCGCCCGACATTGCGCTGCGAGATAACGGTACTATGCGCCTTGCCACTGGTGCCGACATATTTCGCGTCGGAGTACGGATACCTCCATTTTGGCCGCAGGAGCCTGCCGTCTGGTTCGCACAGATAGAAGGCCAATTTGTACTGTCGAATATTTCTTCTGACGCGACAAAATTTTATTACGTGTTGTCGCAGCTTGACCACCAGTACGCAGCCGAGGTCAAAGATATCATCATCTCGCCACCTTTAACAAATAAGTACGAAAAGTTAAAAAGCGAACTTATTAAACGCCTGTCGGTGTCTCGTGAGAAAAAGCTGAAGGATCTTTTACTTCACGAGGAATTAGGGGACAGAAAGCCATCGCAGTACAGCACATCGCTGGCCCGCAGGTACCTGACGACTTTTTGAGGACCATTTGGACGAGCCGCTTGCCGCATAATATTCAAGGAGCTATAGCAACTCAGCCACTGTCTACCCTTGACTCTTTAGCAGATCTAGCAGACCGTGTATGGGACATATCACCAGGTACTCCTCAAGTAGCTAGCACCTCTAAACAAGTCGGCAGCGCAGTTATAGAGCAGATGGCTAACCAGATCGCAGCGCTTTCGAGGCAGGTGCAGGAGCTCTCAACCGAGATGCGATCCCGTTCTCGTCCCATCTACAGGGCCGGAGGTAGGCAGCAGCACCGTGGGCGCAGCAGCAGTCAGCGACGCGATAAGAGCACAAATAGTCACCAGCGTTCGCAGTCAAATTACCGCAAGTTTCCAGTGTGCTGGTACCATTACAAATTCCAGTCTCAGGCGACCAGGTGTATCAAGCCATGTGACTTTGCATCGGGAAACGAGCTGGGCAGTCGATAATGGCGGCCGACGATTGCCTGAGCTCCGGTCGCTTGTTCGTCACAGATCGACAATCAAAGACGCAATTTCTCGTAGACACCGGAAGCGATCTCTGCGTCTTTCCTCGATCTGCATTACGCGAGCAGCGTCTTAAAACAAAGTATCAACTTTTCGCAGCTAATGGATCCATCATCAGCACTTACGGTCACGTCCAGTTAAAGCTGAATCTGGGTCTCCGCCGCGAGTATAGTTGGCAGTTCGTCGTAGCAGATGTCACCAAAGCGATTGAAATGAAAGTTTATTCACGAACATATGGTAAGTTCAGTAGATGTTATAAGTGTAGTTACATTGTTGACCCTTAATATATTCTGCCTCAAGGCATGTGAAAATAATTATTATGACATGACATAGTCAGTCATTCATGTCAAAATTAAAATTAAGTTTAAATTGCGTGCATATATTATTAATGTCATAATACTAATATACTAAAATATAAATTAAATTAAATAACTGCCAATTGCCTAAGAACATGCTTAACATATATACAAAATACAACATTTTTAATTTGGAATGTCATTCATTATTATTAGATTACAATTTAAAGTACAATTTTAAATGTCAAAAGTGATGTAAGAATTAAAATTTATAACTAAAATATTCGTCAATTGTGTAAAAACATGCGTTATTTAAAATACTTTTGAATTTAAACTTGAATTCGGCATTAGGCAGTGTCTTAATAGTTGAAGGTATTTTATTGAATATTCGTATACACATATAGTATGCACTTTTCTGTTTTACTTTGAGCTTGCATGGAGGAAGTGTCATATTATTTTGTCTAAGTGGTCTATTTGATATGTTATTAAATTGTGGAAAGAGTTCTAAATTATGTTTTACAAATACAGCGATTATCGGAGTAGACTTTCTATCTTTTTATAACTTAGCCGTCGACTGCCGAAACAAACGCCTACTAGACAACACGACGTCGCTCTCAACGGCGGCAATAACAGCAGATTCTACGGACACCGTGTTCTCAATTAAGACCCTCTACGGTGAGTCCAAGTACCACGACATCCTTAGAGATTACCCCGAAATAACACGGCCTCCCGGTATTCACCGCGATATAAAGCACAACACTGTGCACTATATCACCACCACGGATGGACCACCAATATACTGCACCCCGAGAAGACTAGCACCAGACAAGCTGAAAATAGCCAAGCTGGAATTTGAAGCGATGCTCAAGAACGGCACAGCAAGGCCATCATCAAGCCCCTGGTCTTCGCCACTCCATCTCGCACCGAAGAAGGATAATGGCTGGAGACCCTGTGGAGACTACCGGCAACTAAACGCACGAACAGTCCCAGACCGATACCCCATCCGCCATATCCACGACTTCGCACACCACCTATCCGGTTGTACGATCTTCTCCACCATAGATTTGGTAAAAGCGTACAACCAAATACCGGTGAACGCGGACGACATAGTGAAGAATGCCATAGCCACGCCTTTTGGGCTATATGAGTTCCCGTATATGACGTTCGGGTTAAGGAACGCTGGACAGACATTCCGGAGGTTCGTTGACGAAGTCACAAGAGGGATGGACTTCGTATTCGCGTACCTTGACGACTTCCTCATCTTTTCGGAGAACGAAGAAGCTCATATGGAACATCTGAGGCTACTGTTCAACAAATTAAGGGACTACGGGATTGTCATAAACCCTTCGAAATGTATCTTTGCTGTGCCAGAAGTCAAGTTCCTTGGATACCACATCTCTGCGAAAGGCACAAAACCCTTAGAAACGAAGGTAGAAGCCATCGATACATTTCCAGCGCCGAAAAGCGTTAAAGAATTGCGAAGGTTCTTGGGGATGATCAATTTTTATCGGCGATTCATCCCACAAGCAGCACAGATCCAAGCACCTCTGCACAACTTGTTGACTGGCTCGGTAAAAGGATCCCACCCCGTTTCGCTAAAGGACGAGAACCTGAAGGCGTTCAACGACTGCAAGAGAAGTCTCTGCGAGGCAGCACTCCTAGCACATCCAGACAGCAACGCAGTTCTTGCACTGGTCACGGATGCGTCTGACACATCATTGGGAGGTGTGTTGCAGCAGAAAAAGGGAGACGCATGGCAGCCAATTGCGTTCTACTCAAAGAAATTAAGCCCAGCCGAAAAGAAGTACTCGCCATACGATCGGGAACTACTCGCAATATACAGTGCCATCAAGTACTTCCGTCACATGCTGGAGGCACGAGTCTTCACGGTATTTACCGATCACAAGCCGTTGTGCTTCGCTTTTGCGTCACACAAGTCAAACTGCTCACCAAGACAATTTCGCCACCTCGACCTCATCTCTCAATTCACCACCGATATCCAGCACATATCTGGGAAAAACAACGTGGTTGCGGATACATTGTCGAGGATCGAAGAACTGGAGAAGCCAATTGACCTGGTACAACTTGCAGCAGCACAAGGCAAGGATGCTGAGCTAAAGCAGATTTTAGACGGTGACACAACCCATACCATCAAATTGAAAAAGATGATGATACCAGGTTCCCTCACCGAACTATACTGTGATAGCAGTACCTCCATCTTAAGACCCTACGTGACTACAGAACTTCGCCAGCAAGTCTTCAACAGCCTACACTCGCTTAGTCACCCTGGAACCAAGGCAACAGCGAGACTTGTATCAGAGAGATTTGTTTGGCCGCATATGAATAGAGACTGCCGCAAATGGGCACGAGCCTGCACAGCCTGTCAACGCTCGAAAGTAACGAGGCACGTTCAAGCTCCCTTAGGCACATACCAACTACCTAAAGCCAGATTCTCGCATGTCCATATCGACATTATTGGACCCCTGCCACAGTCTCAAGGCTACCGCTACTGCCTAACAGCCATCGATCGATTCACACGGTGGCCAGAAGCAATTCCGATGATGGATATCACAGCCGAAACAGTTGCGAAGGCTCTTCTGACCGCCTGGATATCCCGATTTGGTTGTCCTGTGGACATCGTCACAGACCGCGGAAGACAGTTCGAATCAGTGCTCTTCACGTTCTTGGCGAAAATAGCAGGATTCAAGCACAGACGCACTACAGCATACCATCCTGCGTCTAACGGAATTATTGAGAGATTTCACAGGCAGTTAAAAGCAGCTATCGTCAGTCACGCGCAGGAAAATTGGACAGCATCCTTGCCACTAGTTCTGTTAGGAATCAGGAGCGCGTTCAAGGAAGACCTGCAAACATCGTCCGCAGAGCTAGTGTACGGGGAAACGCTGAGACTGCCTGGAGAATTCTTCCAGCCCTGTACTGTAACGACCACAGATGTCACCGACTTCACTGCGCGCTTGCGTAATATTACCCAGCAGCTGAACCCTGTGCCAACTTCAAGGCATGGATCACAGAAAACCTTCGTATTTAAAGATCTCAAGACAGCCACTCACGTCTTCGTAAGAGAAGATGCTGTACGTGGCGCGTTAACGGCAGCATATACTGGGCCACACGCAGTGGTAGAACGAGGAGACAAAGTTTATAAACTAATAATAAAGGGAAAAGAAAAGACCGTATCAATAGATCGCTTAAAACCGGCATATACGCTTGAAGACAGCACCAACCGCACCGGTAGCAAACCTAAAGCGAAAGAAAAGAGAGAGATTACCTACCCCCAGCAGACAAAAGAAACACGAGATAAGCCGAAAATATATACCAGATCTGGCAGACAGGTGAAATTCCCTGATTATTATCGCCCGTAAGACGGTCTCTGGGAGGGAGTGATGTAGTAATCGCTACTACAATTATAATAAATACATGTATGTAATAATAAATATTTAAATAATATTTACTTATATACATACACAATATATAATAACTTATTAATAATAAATTGAATAACTATTGCTCGAGATATATACACAGATATATATTACTCTGAACATAATTAATAAACATACACATATAAATAAATATAATAACATTCACTTACATTAGAAATACATAAATATATAAATACATGAAACAAACAAAACACTTACCTCGACCTTAGCAGCCGTGTCGGAACCGAAGCAACGCCGAGTGCCGTGGACAAGACCGCGTGACGTCACACTAGCGGAACCGGCTCCAGAGCGTGCTGCGGGCGCGCGGCCGCGTCGCCCGCCAGTCAGAAACCTTTCTCGGCGCCGGCTTTTAAAATAAAAAAAAACCCCAATTGATTAGGGCCCAAAGCCTGGAACTAATATTTGGCTTCGCGTCAGCCGAGCAGGCAGAATGAATGCGCTAAGCACACAGAGTAGATAGTTACTCCAAAATTGCATCATAGTGTCGTCTAACGTATGGCATAAAATTGGTAACGGTAACCCGTATTGGTTTGTTTGTTCCGGAATCACATAGCACTGATAGCCGCAGGACTATTTGAGGACTGGCGCTGCAGAATATCAAAATAGAATCTGTATTAGGAAGGCTGTTATAATTGAGCTTATTTAATGTGATCGATGTTTTATAAAAACTGTCATTTTAACTTGAATATTTTACCTTGGACGGTAGAGTTGCTTTTTGAATGAACTATTTTGATGCAATTCGGACAACAACTATAACTTCCGAAAATATGAATTAACCTTTAAACGTTTATTCCTATCCAGACAACATCTTTGTCCCAAATTGATGACGAGATTACCACACTCACGGAGACAGTGCTTAATTGAATTGAATTGAAAACATTTAGTTCAGGCAGAGCCCATAAAGTGTTAGTAGTACAATAGTTAGACATAACTTACAAAACTATTGTTAGTAAAAAAAAAACGGCCAAGTGCGAGTCGGACTCTCACACGAAGGGTTCCGTACCATTATCAATAAAAATATTCATTTTATTTTGTTTTTAGTATTTGTTGTTATAGCGGCAACAGAAATACATAATCTGTGAAAATTTCAACTCTCTAGCTATCACGGTTCTTGAGATACAGCCTGGTGACAGACAGACGGACGGACGGACGGACAGCGAAGTCTTAGTAATAGGGTTTTACTCTTTGAGTACGGAACCCTAAAAACGGAGATCACAAACACAGCATACTACATACATACCTATAACTATAACCGGATAAGCAAAAAAAATATTAATGGATTTAAAATTATCAATCAAAGCAAAATATAACTGTTATTTGAATAGGTAGCATGTGCTTTCGTGAACTGGTTATCCTTATTGTACGAAAAGTAATAATTTAATCACAATTGTAACTCAACACCCTTGTTCAAAAATACGTTGTTCACTCATATTCCAAATTTAAATCTTACTAATACTAAGAACAGGATAATAGTACCGACTTACAAATTTTCACTCTCTGCCATGATATTTGGGATGAAAAGTAGTTCATGTCTTTCTCCACGGAAAACCATTTTCATATCGTCAAAATCAGTTTAGCAAATTTTACCTTGTAAATGTAACAAACCGGTAGAAAGTCAGAATTACTTTCCTATTATATTATGCTTTTTTGCTATACCTACAGGGATAGAACAAGCTTTTTATTAGTTTAAATTTTTATTAAACTTTAAAATCTGTTTCTTTTTTGATTGCGATATACCCATTTTTATTAAACGTACAAAAAATATTTTCACTAATTTTACAACCGTACGTTGCGCCATCTAGCCTTCGGTTGTTTACCTTTACCGGACATAGATTCATGTTTGTGTTGTTCATTTAGCTTTTCGAATTTTGAGCAGTTTATTAATCTGTATGACACTGCTGTTGCTGCCAACTTGATAAAATGTAATTTGAGTAATAAATCAAATAAATTATTACAGAAAGTTACCGCATTAGTTTAACTTTTTGGCATCTGTGGTGTAGTTTTTAAACTTCTAACATTTAAACGCTCAACTGTCAAAAATATTCTAATTATTAATTACATTATTTACAATTATCCTGAGGTGTCGGGGACGGGGATATAAGGTGCTTAAAATTTAATTAATTAAACAAATGAGAGCTAATTCATTTGAAGCAGTAAATTTAATACTACTACTTATTCATTTTACTGTAGGTATCTACATAATTCTTCGGGTGACAAGCCAAAGTCACTACCAAAACTGTCACTGCTCTTCAAAACCTCGTATCTCGGTATTCTCGGTACGTAGTCGATATCGAGACCTTTGATTTAAGTAGGTATTTGTTACTTAGTGAGTTTTGCTTGTCACCCGACGTTATGTAGATCTAAATATAATCAGAGCTTGGGAGGGTTCCAAATTATTTTGCGTGTTCCCCTAAGGCCCTAAGGAGTAGGTATACAATTTCATATAAAGTAAGCTGAGTTCGGCTCATTCTTTTCATACATTACTAAGTCAAGCAAGTAAACTTCAAATTAAAGGAAAAATTGAAAAATTTGGGCTCCGAGCCGGATTCGAACCGGCGACCACAGGCATACATGGCGGTTCGAATCCGGCTCGGAGCCTAAATTTTTCCTTTAATTTGAAGTTTATAAATATCGTTAGCAGCGTAACTGCTTTATACAAAATGAATTAATCAAGCAAGTTATATGTGAAAAAAGTGATCATTTAAACTTCTCAAATTGATAAAGCCAATAAGGACATAGGTATTTTGTTAAATTCCAATGTAGTCCAAAGAGAATATTGAGCGGAAGAGGCTCAGTCAATAAAAGACCCTCAAAGTAGCAATTCAATTTACCCTCTCCAAATTCGTGTGGCTACTTGTTAATTACATGATGATTTGTGATTATCGATCTGCTAATGTTTGATTGGTAAACGTAAACTCTGAGTTACAGTACTTTCATTTTACTTCAGGAAGTTTATGTTAATTATAATTTTAAGGAGGCGGGCAAATTCATCGAACGGCGTTATTGCTATGTAACTTTTCGCAGGCGTTATCTTTCAATTAAGCCATTTCCAAAACTATTTTCGGCTGGCTAGTCGGAAGTAATTCAGTTTTTTTTCAAGATTTTTAATGTTGTTCGTTTAGTACGCAGAGCGCTATCTATCTGATAATTTGCGTCCTACTCTACGTTATGATTATAGGTAAGAGATTTTCTTTAAGAGCTAGTTACTAAACAAGATGCTAAGGGTGAATACCCACCAGTGGTCCTCTTCACAAAGCTACAATTTTACAAGTCTAAACAGGCAACACAGATAAGATAAGATAAGATAACATAAGATAAGATACATTTATTGTCAAAAACTGTGTAGGTACAAATAGATCACAACTTCAATATAAAGTTCAACAGTTTGCCCATTTCGGGCGTACAATAGTATATTATCACATTTCAACATTCCTAATCAATCTTAATATCTAAAATATTCTTTAAAAATTAAAAACATTTAATCCCATCTTGCGACTTAATATTACCTACTCATACTCATTTATTCATAAAATATTAAATTATTATTAGGTGAAGGGTCTTAACAACAGGTCAAATGGCAGTTGTTATTGGCCAAGCGCCTCAGTATTATCATTTATCAAATTAAGTTTCGTTATCGTTTCCGCAGGTCAAGCAAAGACGGCAGGGGTCAATCTTTGGATGGGTGACCGCCTGTTTGAGTGGTTACTATAAATGAGCGCTTCCGTGCTTTGGAAGGCACGCTAAGCAGTTGATCCCGGTTGCTGTCTATGACAGTAGTCGTTAGAGGCCTTCGGGCGGCTTAAGAACCTCTAACAGTCGAGTTGCCCACTCACTTGACAAAGGGGGGACAACTGTCACTCGCGTCCGCAGGAGCTACCTACCACAACCCTGCACGTGTCCCCTGGGTGATACTAAAGAGTGACAAACTCAAAGGCCAAAATAATAATTGCCATACGATTAAATAAATAATTTAAGTTTGTAAAATTGTAACTTGTAGCACAGAGTAAGTAATACTTGTAGCTTCGTGAAATGGGCACCACAGAGGCGAGGCTGTGTTTCATTAATCTGCCTGATTTGTTTTTTTTTAATTTTGTGATTTCTTTTGCAAATGGCAGACGCTTCTGCAAGTTGCAGGCCTAGCGCGATGCACCTGAAACGGCCGAGGAAATGCACCCTCTTCTTCCAGGGAGACGCACCCTTAGCGTGGGATTGAAGTGAGTCGCGTTTACTTCAGATGCTACCGCCTATCGTCAAGATTTAGTATGAAAAGTCTATACACCGCCCCTGGTGGTCACTCATAGAACTAAAAATCCAAACTGTAACGTGAGTCACTTATACATTACTTAATTCGCGATCGACTTCACGTTCGTTCGTATAGTTTAATCGATTTTCCAATATTCAACCTTATATCATTTATCGTTTTCATTTAAATGTTTCTCGGTTATGACATTACAGAATACGCGCATCGCGACGTCGACAGTGTCGACTGTCGATACAATATGGCGGCGCGTGGCCATTTATTTGCATTTTTAAATACAAAATACGCGACAATCCGAATTTTGCTGATATATGTTGTCAATTCAAAACCCTTATCTCCACTTATAATAAATCTCTAAATTAAAAAAAGAATCAGCCAGTTTGAAACTAAGCTTTGCGCGGTTCGAATGTTCTCAGCATCCCATGAACGGAAAAATATGAAACATTTTATATAGGTACATTATTATTCTAGCTGCAACTTAGGATAGTTTTTATCCGACTGCGACAGTTAATTAATTTTCCGAAATATACGACTTCATTTAATTTTTCATTTATTTTTATTGAATTCAAACGCTGCTCCAACTGTCAGCTATAAGAACCGTCAAATTTTCGTCAAAATGGCGGAATTGCTTTGCCTTTCACTTATTAATAATTTAAATCCCGTCTACGATAGACCTTTACGAGACAAATGCTAAAATATAAACCATAAAAAAATATTCGATTCTGATATGAGAACTTATATGCGCAAATGTCGTTTTATGTCGTAATTTCAATAAATGAAATCAACAAATTTGAACAATATAATTAACACGAATTTGTTTTTTTGAATGACAATGGCACGCGCTCGGCGCATTCAGCCAAAGTACCTGCGGCGCTACCACGAAAACCGATACTCAATGTTCATATATTTGCATCCCTGTCACTCGAGTATGGTTAGTGCGATAGAGATAGAGATACCCGAATATTTTCGAATTCCGAAGTTCGTGGTTATAGCTCAGGAATCGAAAATATGGTAAATAATCATAATGTATTTTCTCGAAAAAGAATTTAAAATAAATATAGTCAAATGGAGAAAAAAACAAAGCAAGAGGTTATATAGGTAATGATTAAGTTATAAGAGTCCAAAGTTTTAAGAGGGGGTATGTTCTGTCCCTTTTCCGCAAAACGCACCTTCATATGAAACGATTGTTTTTTACTATGACGCTCGAGTATATTGACGTCACAGTCCCTCATCGTTTTCTCACTCTAACAAGCGACATTAAAACGGATGTAGCTTCATAATTTTTTGAGATATTTGAATGGGAGTTTCATTATCTTCTATCTATTTATCTCCACTTATAATAAATCTCTAAATTAAAAAAAGAATCAGCCAGTTTGAAACTAAGCTTTGCGCGGTTCGAATGTTCTCAGCATCCCATGAACGGAAAAATATGAAACATTTTATATAGGTACATTATTATTCTAGCTGCAACTTAGGATAGTTTTTATCCGACTGCGACAGTTAATTAATTTTCCGAAATATACGACTTCATTTAATTTTTCATTTATTTTTATTGAATTCAAACGCTGCTCCAACTGTCAGCTATAAGAACCGTCAAATTTTCGTCAAAATGGCGGAATTGCTTTGCCTTTCACTTATTAATAATTTAAATCCCGTCTACGATAGACCTTTACGAGACAAATGCTAAAATATAAACCATAAAAAAATATTCGATTCTGATATGAGAACTTATATGCGCAAATGTCGTTTTATGTCGTAATTTCAATAAATGAAATCAACAAATTTGAACAATATAATTAACACGAATTTGTTTTTTTGAATGACAATGGCACGCGCTCGGCGCATTCAGCCAAAGTACCTGCGGCGCTACCACGAAAACCGATACTCAATGTTCATATATTTGCATCCCTGTCACTCGAGTATGGTTAGTGCGATAGAGATAGAGATACCCGAATATTTTCGAATTCCGAAGTTCGTGGTTATAGCTCAGGAATCGAAAATATGGTAAATAATCATAATGTATTTTCAAATATAGTCAAATGGAGAAAAAAACAAAGCAAGAGGTTATACTCGTATAGGTAATGATTAAGTTATAAGAGTCCAAAGTTTTAAGAGGGGGTATGTTCTGTCCCTTTTCCGCAAAACGCACCTTCATATGAAACGATTGTTTTTTACTATGACGCTCGAGTATATTGACGTCACAGTCCCTCATCGTTTTCTCACTCTAACAAGCGACATTAAAACGGATGTAGCTTCATAATTTTTTGAGATATTTGAATGGGAGTTTCATTATCTTCTATCTATTTATCTCCACTTATAATAAATCTCTAAATTAAAAAAAGAATCAGCCAGTTTGAAACTAAGCTTTGCGCGGTTCGAATGTTCTCAGCGTCCCATGAACGGAAAAATATGAAACATTTTATATAGGTACATTATTATTCTAGCTGCAACTTAGGATAGTTTTTATCCGACTGCGACAATTAATTAATTTTCCGAAATATACGACTTCATTTAATTTTTCATTTATTTTTATTGAATTCAAACGCTGCTCCAACTGTCAGCTATAAGAACCGTCAAATTTTCGTCAAAATGGCGGAATTGCTTTGCCTTTCACTTATTAATAATTTAAATCCCGTCTACGATAGACCTTTACGAGACAAATGCTAAAATATAAACCATAAAAAAATATTCGATTCTGATATGAGAACTTATATGCGCAAATGTCGTTTTATGTCGTAATTTCAATAAATGAAATCAACAAATTTGAACAATATAATTAACACTCTAACAAGCGACATTAAAACGGATGTAGCTTCATAATTTTTTGAGATATTTGAATGGGAGTTTCATTATCTTCTATCTATTTATCTCCACTTATAATAAATCTCTAAATTAAAAAAAGAATCAGCCAGTTTGAAACTAAACTTTCTGCGGTTCGAATGTTCTCAGCATCCCATGGACGGAAAAATATGAAACATTTTATATAGGTACATTATTATTGCAGCTGCAACTTAGGATAGTTTTTATCCGACTGCGACAATTAATTTATTTTCCGTAATATACGACTTCATTTAATTTTTCATTTATTATTCTTAAAGTATATCGCCGCCACATCTGTCAGCTAAAAGAAACGTCAAAATCACAGACTAATAAGCAATACTACGGACAAAATGGCGGAATTTCTTTGCCTTTCTTTCGCCTATTAATAATTTTAATCCCGTCTACGATATACATTGACGAGACACATAGGTACCAAAAGCAAATATAAAATTAATCGATTTTGATATGCGAACTTATATGCGCAAATGTCGAATTAAGGCGTAATTTCTACAAATGTATTAACAAATTCGAACAACATAAACTTGGTTTTTTTGAATGGCACGCGCGCGCGCTCTTTGCGTATTCAGCCAAACCACGAAAACTGAAACTCGAAGTTCGTATAATCTGCATTCCTGTCATTTGTTAGTGCGATAGAGATAGATATACCCGAATATTTTCGAATTCCGAAGTTCGTGGTTTAAAAGAAAATACGGATGTCGGATAGATCTAAATTAATATTTTATGTGTGAATATGGTTAAAATTATTTGGAAATACTATTGATGTTATTGTTTTAGTATATTTGACTAGCTTTAAGTTTAATATTGAACGTCCGAAATGGGCAAGCTGTTGGACTTTATTTTACCCAAAACAACTAAATGTACACAGTTCCGACAATAAAGAAATCTTATTTTATCTTATCTTATCGAAAATAGGGATGTAGACACTAAACAAAATAATCATAATGTTGTAAGTATTATCTCGAAAAAAAAACAACGCAAAATGCTATACTCGTATAGGTAATCACTAAGTTATAAGTGTATAAAGTTTTAAGAGGGGTTTGTTGGGTCTCTTTTCCGCAAAACGCACCTTTATAATGAAACGATTGTTTTGTACTATGACGCTCGAGGATCGTGACGTCACGGTCCCTGATCGTTTTCTCACTCTAACAAGCGACATTAAAACGGTTGTAGCTTCGTAATTTTTTGAGATATTTGAATGAGTTTTTCGTTTCTTCTTTCTTTTAAAGTGAGTCTACAGCTACAACTCTATTTGGAAGACAAGCGGAAAGAACCCATACTATCCATACTAATAATCCATACTTCCATATTAATATTATAAAAGCGAAAGTGTGTCTGTCTGTCTGTTACCTCTTCACGCCTAAACCGCTGAACCGATTTAGATGAAATTCGGTATACAGATAGTTTGAGCCCCGCGGAAGGACAAAGGGTAGTTTTTATATCTGAGGGGCTGAAATTGGGGGTGGAAATTTGTATGGAGCTACTTAAATCGCTGCACCGATTTAGATGAAATTTGGTATATTAATAGTTTGAGTCCCGGGGAAGGACATATAATAGGTTTTATCCCGGAAATCATCCCCTAAGGGGGTGAAAAGGGGGGGTGAAAATTTGGATGTAATCTATTTTGATGAAATTTGGTGTAGATATAGGTTAAGTCCTGGGAAAGGACATGGGATAGTTTTTACCCCAGAAATCACCCCCCAAGGGGGTGAAATTAGGGGTGAAAATTCGGATGGAACCCATTTTAATACAATTTGGTATAGAGATAGCTTGAGTCCTGGGAAAGGACATAGGATAGTTTTAGTTCTGGAAATCACTCCCTAAGGGGGTGAAATGGGGGGTGAAAATTTGGATGAATCCCGTTTAGATGAAATTTGATATAAAGGTCGTTTGAGTCCGGAAGAATGATATTAGATAGTTTTTATCCCGAAAATCATTCCCTAAGGGTATGAAATAGGGGGTGAAAGTTTGGATAAAATCCATGTACCTAGATGAAATTTGGTATAGAGATAATTTGAGACCTTTCGAAGGATATAGAATAGTTTTTGCCTCGGAATTCATCCCTTAAGATGGTAAGTAAAAGTTTGTTTGCATTATATTTTCTAAGTATAAGTTCTACGCGGACGAAGTCGCGGGCAACAGCTAGTTTTTATAAGTTCTTTAATTTGAGATAAATTTCGATCGGATCTACGGTAACTCTTGACGGAATAATACGATATAACGGGCCATTTTGCAAATGAAATAGTAAACTACAGTCGCGACGGTATTCTTCAATTCAAAATGTCTCACACTACCGATTGGTAGTACGAATCGAACGTTAAATTACGCATCGAAAACTAAACGCAAAGTGCCTAACGTTTTGCAGTTTGTTTCGTAGTACAACGGTAGTGTGAGTTACAAGTTTGACGGGTCGAATCGAAGAATACCGAAGCGAGATCGAAATCTATTCGAAGCGCGTTTATTCGATCTCGTGTGTAGTTACTTATCGTAGGGTTACGATTGAAACTCACGTTAGCCGTACATTGTCACTGAGACCTAAGAGTAAGTAGTTACCTACTTAGAAACTGAAAAGTTTAAATAGGTACTTACTTACTTTGGATTTTTAAGACAAATAACAACGGCCCTGCTTTACCCTCAATACTTACTTTGAAAACTTTAATAACATTAAGTGTAATCTTAACATTATTATAAGAACCAGTTAATTCGCATAACGGCGCGGCGCCTCCTGCCCACGAGGAATAATGGTAATGGCCACAGGCCGCCATTTTGAAATTAAAGATGGCGGACACACTGCCTTTTAGCGGGTATTGACTAAAAAATTTAAATGTTTCTCGATTAATAATTGTTGTGAGTGAAAAGCCTGGGAGCAGGTATAAAGGAGAGGGCAAATGCACAAAAGATCCCACTGGGTCGAAGTGCATCCGAAAGGGCCCTCACCTAGATAAGATAAGATAAGATAAGATAAGATAATTGTTGTGAGTTATAATTAAGGTATATGAGGTGTACTTTAAATTGCCACGCATCATAAAACCAATGATTTCCGAAACTTTTGGAAAATAACAAAAAAGATGGAGTCTAGGCCTGGACTTTCTGTTAGTGTGGACGGTATCTCGGATCCGAAGTGCGTTGCTAACGTGTTTATGGAGCATTTTAATGTGAAGCCTTCCCACACATCCGCCGGTGGGGCTCCGCGGCAGCGGGTGCTCGATGCTGACATGGCAGTGAGTGACATTCAGACCCGACTCAGTGTTAGTGACGTTTCTAAGGTCCTAAAGGAAATGAAAAGGGGCAAATCTCCTGGACACGACCATTCGTTTGAATGGCGAGCTACTTAATAGGGTTTATTCATTTAAATATCTTGGGCACTTGGTCACCGATGATCTGCGTGACGATGCGGATATCGAACGCGAGCGTAGGGCATTGGCCGTCAGGGCCAACATGATAGCCCGGAGGTTCAGCAGGTGTACAGCGCAAGTTAAAGTAACACTCTTTCGAGCGTACTGTACCTACTTCGCTGTACGCCTGTAGCCTGTGGACGAGGTACACGCAGCGTGCTATTAATGCCATGCGTGTACAATATAACGACGCCTTCAGGGTATTGTTGCGGCTGCCGCGATACTGTAGTGCGTCGGGCATTTTTGCCGA
This sequence comes from Epinotia brunnichana, assembly GCA_963854355.1. Taxonomy (NCBI): domain Eukaryota; kingdom Metazoa; phylum Arthropoda; class Insecta; order Lepidoptera; family Tortricidae; genus Epinotia; species Epinotia brunnichana. Next base: position 11,413,079 of record OY977960.1, on the reverse strand, counting down.
CGCGCATGTTGATGGATTCCACGCCACGCTGCGAAAGCGCTGCGCCGCGACGCTCCGCAGATTGCGCGCCAGCCGCCACGGTCTCCAGGCAGTCGTGGCAGAGAGATGGGACAGCGCCCTAATCAGGCACGTCCAGTAAAGTTTATCTTAAGTTTAGGTACTAACATAGTTATTTAAGTTTATTGTAATACTAACATCTATGGATTATTTTGTCCGAAATAAATGCTTTTTATTTTTATTTAAACTATTTATTACTATGTGAGTGAAACATAGATCTCATATCTGAGTATAGAGACGGATTTGTTATGTTATTTTGGATCAGTACAATATACAGCCATATAATTGGCGTCTACGGTTGTGGACACTCTTCACCAGACAGTATTTGACATTTAAACTCTGTCAGTTCAGTGCTGTCAATTCTGCTATCGTAAGATAGGTAAGGCGGTCAATATAGTAAAATACTGCAGAAGCTGGGAAAGAAGGTCTTGCCGGGGAGTAGCTATAGGGGAGGCCGGATAGTGATATGAAGCCGGCAAGCCCTTTTCACGGCCAGGCCAGGCATGCATAGTGCTTTTCTCAAACATGCAATGAAATAAATAAAATAAAACTACAAGAAATCAAACTAATACTCAAAGGCTGAGCGCCGTGATGATGTGCCACAAATTATGGGGAAATATAAAAAAATATATACTTCTCGGCCTTTTTTTTTTTTTTTTTTCGTGGAGGAAACCTGCGTACCAGGTACCCAATCATCGGGAGATGACTGGGTTATGTGGTATTTCTATCCACTAAAAACTCCACGGCGGCCGGCATCTGCGCTCTCATGCGGAGGACTCCAGGATCTCATACTGAACGCACTGGAGCCCTCCTCGCGCCTCGCCACATTTGGCTCGTCCTAGGATGATGATGGTTGCCTTCCCTGGGGTTTTTAGGTGAGTGCCCCGGCCCCCGCCAGAAACACTGCGACCCCGATGACCCTCTTTAGGCTTTAGTCGCCTTCTACGACAGGCAGGGGAGACCGTAGACCTAATAGGCCTTCAATTTTGTATGAAATTCCTTTACAGTTCTCTCGAGTTGTTCCGCCCGAAATGTGATACTTTGAAGCCTGTTTAGACATTGGTTACACGTTAATTCTGGCGTCAGTTCAGTCCATGAGTATGATGAGAGAATGATCGTGTAGCCGTTGTGAATGATCGAAACTCTTCCACTCGAAAATGGTCAAAAATAGTGAAATGCAATTTTGAAATAGTGATTGAAAATTGAAAAACGAGTGGTATTGACCACTCGTATTCAATTCTATAGGTAGAAAGTAAGTGCCTGCAATTTTGACACTACAATCGTATTTACTTTTATTTAATTTTCGAGCGCTCGAAAGTCAAAAATCGGGCCCCAGCAGGGCTGATTCGACGATGCTAAACTGCTATGTACGGAATCATCATCCTCGTAGCCTTTTTTCCCGGCTGTGCCCTAAAGGAGTCCGGGGTTACGAAAGCGACTGCCACCTGGCCTTCCAACCCAGAGGGAAAACTAGACCTTATTGTGGGACTGGACCGGTTTCCTCACGATGTTTTCCGTCACCGAAAACCCATTGTAAAATATCAAATGATATTTCGTACGTAAGTTTTTTGAAAGAACCCTGTGGTACGGACCGGGGCTCGAACCTGCGACCTCCAGATTGAAGGCCGAGCCACATCGACTGCGTGTGCAGCACGTACCTATGCGTGTGCAGCACGAACACCGCTGCGTTGTAAAGTATGAATCCCCATACGACATTTCACACCGGATGCGTCTGCGTATACGTGCACGCACACGCAACGCAGACGCATCCGGTGTGACATGTCGTGTTCTTTTCCCGATCCGCAACGAGGAAGCACGCATTGCGGCACAATTTATGTAAAATAAACTACAAAAGTGAATAAACAGTCATTAAATTAAATTCTACGCATTTTGACTTACACATGCGTAAGTGGTGCGTCTGCGTATACGTGCACGCACACGCAACGCAGACGCATCCGGTGTGACATGTCGTATAGGGATTGTTACTTTACAACGCAGCGGTGTACGTGCTGCAGCTGCACACGCAGTCGGTGTGGCTCGGTCTTGAAAGTCGTGTGCCTTTCCGCTCGGCTACAGTCTACACCGTGGGCGTTAATAACCCGAAAGATTTTAACCGCGCATTCCGGAGGTCATTAGGAGTAAAAAATGTTATATGAATCCAATCCAAATTCAGCAAAAAAAAAAATTTTTTTCTGTATTTATTTCGGTTTTTGTAAATAAAATTTGGATAAGTATCGCTTCTTGGATGGAAATCATCCCTTTTAATAAAATGGTAACAATTATTTCTCCAAAAAAAATGAATTTAGTGAGTGGTAGCTGTCACTTTGATGTATGTCAATAACGACTCGAAACTTGGCAACATCGGTAGCAACGTCTCCATCAAAAGAGCTTAATGCACTTTACTAATCACAATAAATAATTTACATGAACATGATAATATCTTCAAAACTTGCGTGGTTAAAATATTTGGGGTTATTAACGCCCACGGTGTATATTGTCAACTTGTCGGCTATTACGAGTATGTACATGCGGAATTTTTTATATTATAATTGCTATTATATTTTTTCGGAGGAAGCCTGCATACATCTGCGAAGACAACACAGCAAATCTTCAGTTACTCAAAAGGTGACACGCCTCAGTTACAAGCGTCCCTCCATAGACAACGGTAACGGGGCAGTCCATAACTTTAACTTACGACTATCGTCTAACAAAACAGTTATTTTGACGACGACCGGCTAACCTACTTGGTAGTGACACTAGTGACGCTGGCTATGAAGCTGAAGGTCATCCCCAATCAGCCTAGTTTGGAGTCTGATGGATATGTTTTTGTATGCTCATCTGTTTCTGTTAAATAAACTATTTGTATTTGTGTCATGAGCATAAATATTTTGTTTCTGAGTCTTGGGTGTTTTCTATGTATTTAAGTTTTTTTTTTTTTTTTTTTTTTTTTTAATTTATTGACCAATATAATCTGAGTAGTACATTTTGGTATACATTTTTTCACCAGCGGAAACCTCTCTTTCATATTTATAAAATACATCGTCGTCCATTAGTACTTACCCTTATTAAGCTTACTATGGAGACTAGTGCGATTTGTATAAGATTATCCCTTGTTTTTTTTTCAGCGTCTTTTTCCACCGCCTCAGGCTCGTTAGCCACCATAACTACATCGTTATTTCCTCTAGCTGGCTATAGCGGTTAGTTGATTATAAAACCCCTTTGTTGAAAAAACACAGTGTCCCGGTAGGTATCGGGGCTTGGCACGGGGCCAGCCGACTCAGCGACATGAGATGCAGCAGTAGTGCTGCGACACGCTGCGAATAATATATATCGATACTTTGATTTCAGTTCTTTCTAGCGATATGAGATGTAGCAGTGAAATGGGAGACAGTAGTAATGATGTCCATGATTTATGAAATATTCTTAACTATCGATATCTATAATAATATGAGATGCAGTAGAGACGTTAAAAATTCAAATTCAAAATTGATTATTTTCTAAGAATACAGTTTACACTGTATGTAGGTACATATTTATTGGTCTCATGTATTAAGCCTGTCCATAGGCGTGCAAATAATGTACCTATGCATTACAAGAAATTCAATTACAATATACATACCTTCTTAATGTAATTAGATTAAGTAGTATCAAAAAATAAGTACCTACTCCTTTGTTAACTAACTAAGGAGTACTTATTTTTTGAGAAAATGTCTGATCTGGTAAAAACCTTGACTTACAGCAGTTGCACGCTTGAAATGGTGGGCGGGTATCCAGTGTACGAGGGCCGTATCGGCTGTGCCTATGTCATTGTAGTCTGCCATAGGGCTGTCTCGGCGTGGTACAAAGGCGTGCTGACCGAATCGTTGTCACTCCTACTACTCCTAGTGCGTCTACTACCGTTTGCGTTGTAGGTTAGCCGGTCTGTCAGTTAGTTGGTGGCCGCCCTTCTAGTAATGTAGAGCAGCAAAGAGGCCCATTTGTTGCGAGTGCGTTCTCTAAGTCTGTAAGTCGGCCGCAGACCACAAAGCGCGCTCCGTACGTAATGCCCTTACGACCGTCATTACAGTGTGTGTGCAGCGGAAACGCGCTGTGTTGGCAATTGGCATGTGCGGGACAGCGAAGGCATCCCTTTATAGGAAACACCAAACGGGCCCAGTCTCATTGAGGCACGGTTAAAATTAATAAGATGTACATAGTCATTTCACGTTCATCCACAGCCGATTTTTTGGGAAAAATATATTATCGATATTACCGACACAGGGCTGCTCTAGCGAATCGTAGGCAATAATCGACAGCCGCGGACCGCACCGTCTTATCTTAGATAGAGCTCCCAGTGCAGTCTTCACGACTATAACGAGAGGGAGCTAGATGAGCTAGTTTAGTACATAATTACATACTAATAATTATTTATCTGTTAAACCATTTACATGTCAACAGAGTTTTAAAGTGTAATATGTAATATAGTATTAGCTTTTACTCGTGACTTCGTTCGCGTGGAAGTAGTTTATATCGTACATACCTCCATAAAAAAACTTCCGTCAACCATTTCACCCCCTTAGGGGATGACTTCCGGCGTAACTAGCATCCTAGGTCCTTCCCCGGGATTAAAACTATCTCCATACGAAATTTCATCTCAATCGGTTCAGCATAAGAATAAGAATAATTAAGAATAATTTATTATTGGACAAGCACATGATTACAGATTATACAGACATTATCCGTGGGGTTCCAAACTAGGCTGAGCCTGTATCTTGGGACCCACTGAGTCGGTTAACAAGTCTCTTCAGACACACGTCTCAAGAAGCACGACATGAAAGTAACAAAGTGAAAATTAAACATTTCATATAATATGAGCGCTGCTAACTTATCAATGGGAACACAAATTCATCATTAATAAAAACAAAAATTATGCTGTTTTAGTAGTACAAAGAGAGTTTGTGTATGAGAGTGTGTGAGTGTGTGTAAGTGTGTAAGTGTGCGTGAGAGGGAGTGTATACGTGTGTTAAGTGTTTGTTACGAGTGTATGTTGAATTGTTAGGTAGGTACCTATTGGAAAAAGCAACCTTAGATGCAGGGACGTAAAAGCATGAAAGGGTGATTATGATTAGACAGACATACAGAGTTACTTTCGCATTTTCGAACGAGGGAGCGAAGCGAACGAAGACTACGAAGATCGTTCGTAATTCGTATGTCCGGTCCAGCTGCCACGCTGTCCGTCTGTTCTCCTCTATAGCGGCGCTACCACGAACCGAATCTCGAACTTCGTATATCTCCGTCTCTGTCGCTCGAGTACCATAAACCATAAGTGCGATAGAGACGGATATATACGAAGTTCGAGATTCGAATTAATTGGTTATAGCTCTGCGGCGCTACCACGAATTTCGTATATCTCCGTCTCTGTCGCTCGAGTACTATAAACCATAAGTGCGATAGAGACGGAGATATACGCAGTTCGAGATTCGAATTTCGTGGTTATAGCTCTGGTCGCATTTCTCAACCGACTCTCTTTTTTTTGTCGAGTCTCTTTTTCGAAATTAATAGTAATAGTCAAATTTAATGATTCTCTCGGCGGTCGATGGTGTTTTTAGGGTTCCGTAGCCAAATGGCAAAAAACGGAACCCTCATAGATTCGTCATGTCCGTCCGTCTGTCTGTCTGTCCGTCCGTATGTCACAGCCACTTTTTTCCGAAACTATAAGAGCTATACTGTTGAAACTTGGTAAGTAGATGTATTTTATGAACCGCATTAAGATTTTCACACAAAAATCGAAAAAAAAACGTTAAGTTTTAGGGGTCCCCATACTCAGAACTGAAACTCAAAAAATTTTTTTTCATCAAACCCATACGAGTGGGGTATCTATGGATAGGTCTTCAAAAATGATATGGAGGTTTCTAACATCATTTTTTTTCTAAACTGAATATTTTGCGCGAGAGACACATCCAAAGTGGTAAAAAGTGTGTCCCCCCCCCCCTGTAACTTCTAAAATAAGAGAATGATAAAACTGAAAAAAAAATATGATGTACATTAAACTACCAACGAAAATTGGTTTGAACGAGATCTAGGAAGTAGTTTTTTTTTAATACGTCATATATCGTAAAAAGCAATTTATGTAACGGAACCCTTCATGTGCGAGTCCGACTCGCACTTGGCCGCTTTTTTTTTTGCTTAATATAACCAGGCCTGTCCCAATTGCCACTTCGGCTTAACTCGGCTCTCGCACCGCATTCGCATCCGCTCCGCTTACGCGCATCCCGCGCCAATCAGGTAGCAGTAATTTAAAAAAATCAAGCCTAGTGCGAGTCGGACTCGCGCACGAAGGGTTCCGTACCATCACTACATAGTATAAAACAAAGTCGCTTCCCGCTGTCTGTCTGTCCCTATGTATGCTCAGATCTTTAAAACTACGCAACGGATTTTGATGCGCTTTTTTAATAGATAGAGTGCTTCAAGAGGAAGGTTTATTTGTAATATACATGCATGTATTATACATATAAACCCGTGCGAAGCCGGGGCGGGTCGCTAGTTATTTATAAAAACAGCAAAAAAATCACGTTTGTTGTATGGGAGCCCCCTTAAATCCATTTATTTTATTCTGTTTTTTAGGGTTCCGTACTCAAAGAGTAAAACGGGACCCTATTACTAAGACTCCGCTGTCCGTCTGTCTGTCTGTCTGTCACCAGGCTGTATCTTTTTTTTTTTTTTTATTTCTTACTCAACAAAAAATTACGATAAACTTAGTCTAAGTCTTCGCCAAACTGCATAACAGTTTGTTGGCGAATATACACTCTTTATAATTATATGTTTTGGTATCTATATTACGTGTAAAATCTATGATTTTAATTTTATTTTTTTTATGCTTATTATTAGCGGTAAACAGGAATGGCAAGTGATGTAAAGATGTAAACAAGTATTTCATTGTAATTACCTACGGAGCCACAGCCTTTCCTACCCTGATACCGTGACACATAGTTCCAGTTGAAAATTTCACAGATGATGTATTTCTGTTGCCGCTATAACAAAGTAAAGTAAAGTAAATTTTATTTGTAAATCATAGGTAACAAAGATGGTACAATGGTAATATGCGTATCACTATGTTTGGCCATTTAGGCATACAAATTTGCAAGCAGCATGCATTACATACTTATATATAGATAGTCTTAATTATAAATTATATTTCGCTAATTACAGTTTAAGTATTCATTGACTGAATAAAAAGCTTTACCTGTCAAGAATTTGAATAATTTTGATTTAAATACTAAAAACAGAATAAAATAAATATTTTCATAGACAATTGATACGGAACCCTTCGTGCGCGAGTCCGACTCGCATTTGGCCAGTTTTTTTTTATATTTGTTGTTATAGCGGCAACAGAAATACACCATCTGTAAAATTTCAAATGTCTAACTATCACGGTTCATGAGATACAGCCTGGTGACAGATGGACAGACGGACAGCGGAGTCTTAGTAATAGGGTCCCGTTTTGCCCTTTGGATACGGAATCCTAAAAAAGGTTAGCTCGGTAAATAATCTGTAGATTAGATCTGTACTGACTTAACTGACGCCTGCAATCTTAGAGATACCACACCGACTAATATGGAGTGGCCTTAGTATGGAAGGAAAGCTTCTGAAATCAGAGACTTGACCTATCTTGTTCAAATTGCAAATTATGTAGACCAATATGCAAGCGTATGCTGTCCATGTCATAGTCTTATACAGGGTGACTGAAGTCATGAATTATATTATTATTACACTTCCTTCCCTCTCCTACATTTACACTACACACACTCGCCTACAATCATTCGCTCAATAATCACACTACGCACAAATTGCACATTTTTTGCAACCTTTGTAGAAATATATATTTTTTTGTTTTTACATTTCTTTTAATAGTCGCATGATATTTGTAACTCTCGTGTTACACGATACAGGATGTTGTCACTGTGATCTGGTTGTGACTAAAACCACACAGAGTGGTTTTCGTGGATCAGAGGGGTGACGCCTAGCAATGCTGTATCACAAATGTACTTTTAACTTAGTATTCAGTTTCTGTATTTACGTATATTCACCATATATTCACTATCTGAAATAAAAGTTGCGTTCGGTCTGTCAAGTTGACAGTGACACTGACACACAGTTTGGCGACGCGTTCACACGATGCAATCTGCCGTGCCACTCTGGCGTCGGATTTGGAATAGTTTTAAGATATATTATGTTTAGCGTAGGTATTTGTTTTGTGTTGCCTTCCAGGAGGTAACTCATGTAAAGGTTCCGACGGAAGACCAGCGCTGGCCTTCTAGGTTAGCACCATGCTGAGTCGGGGCCTTTTCGTGGACCCTGCTATTTTTACGTTCTGTGTTTTGTTTTTTACACCCATTGTTTTGTCCACGAATAAATGTTTTCTTTCTTTCTTTCTTTCAATGCCAATTCGATGCATATTGCTGGGTACACAAGTAAAGATGGTGGCTTGACAGCATTGTTACCGACCAATGTCAATCGGTGACAATAAAATGTGGTCAGAATAATTGGAATAAATGCTAGACACCGTGCACCCCTGTATAGTCCGTGCATGTACGCACGGCCGACTTTGATCTAAGTTGGCCGGCCGCGGGGGTTCAGCTAAATATCCTAAACTAATGCGGGACACACGGCTGCCGAGAACGACGAGCATTTATACATCATCATCATCATATCAGCCGAAAGACGTCCACTGCTGGACATAGGCCTCCCCCAAGGAGTGCCAAAGTGACCGATCCTGCTACATACTTATTCATAATTATTTCGCAACAAAAAACGGTGAAAACACAAAACAAGATACAGTTAGACGAAGAAAGCGTTAGGTACTGGGCTCGGCCCTTAGCGCAACAGTTAAGTTACTTTTAACCTAACCTGTTTTTTAAGAGTCAGAAGATGTCCCTCTAGGCTAGGATTACATGCATCTGGATTCTGGACACTGGCCGGCAGGGATTGTAACCGGTTTTTTTCAAAAACCTGAAAATAACCACATATCTTGAACTATTTTATACTTCATATGTAGGACTCAGTTGTGTTTTGAGGTAACGAGTGTGTATTATTAGATTGACCAATTAGAAAATGAAATAATTAAAAAAGAACGAAAAAAACCGGTTACAGTTCCCATACAAAAAATAACCGGGTACAATCCCTGCTGGCCGGGTTGAGATGGGTCCAAATACCGGAACATAACATATGTATAGTCTGAGTCTTAATACATTGTACCTATACTTGTTAACACTTGCTTCTTCTTCTTCGTAGGCTCATGTGATATCGACAAAGTGTGGAAGCATTTACCTGAGAATAAAATATATTAGTCCGAGCACTGTGTTCTCCATGTTTTAGTATGGCGCGGAAACTTGGTGCGGGGCCGTGAACGCAGTAAAATCAATCCCATAAGAACATTCCACGTAGGTAAGTAAAAAGATGTTCAAGTCTCGGGACTCTTCCACAGTAAAAAGTGGTGAGATATTTCGTAGAGCCAAGTCAGGCATTCTTATTAACCTTTATTTGCTTGCTGAATAAAATTCTGCAACATGGGAATCAGTGAACTTTACTGCATTTACAATTTTTTGCATACCTTAAACAATGTAAGTGTGATTGCCAAGTCACAAAATTTTATTTCGCAAGCAAATAAAGATTCATAAGAATGCCTGACTTGGCTCTACGAAATATCTCACCACTGTTTACTGTGGAAGAGTTCCGAGACTTGGCCATTTTTTTTACATGGAATGTTTTTATGGGATCTCATTTCTTTTTATAGGTAATTGTGTTATCAACTTTGTATGGAAATGTTATTTTATTAACCGCAAATAAAGTTTGTATAGTTTGGCGGGATGAAACTACAAAAGTAACGTTGTAATCGCATGTATTTGTATAGGATTACAAACTTAATTATGCAGTTTGTATATCTCAGAATCGTGACGGAAACTGCAATATTTTTGTTTTTTTTATGAATGATAGGCTAAAAACTAATTATGTTCAAAATTTGGAGCTTGGGGTCTGCTAGAAGTACCTTAGAATTAGAATGATCATAGTGAGTCAGTGAGTATGTCAGTAACAAAACTAAGGAACTTTGACGGGCACTAGTTCTGAAACTAAAAGTTCAAATTGAATGTAATTGAGAATACATGTAAGCCATATTATGCCCTTTATGTTGCTGAAAATTCAGGATTCTGGCTTTACAGGATGTTGAAAATGGCCTGAATGGCTTCGAGAAAAGGATAGTACGGCCGTGCCTCTTTGTTTTGCTCGACTTGGCGGGGGCACTGCCGTGACCCCAGATCACTGGCTTAGGCAATATTTGGGGACAGTACGATACATTACGCTGTCAGTTGACAGTGTGAACCGTCACTTGAATCAGTAATCAGTGCCGATTCTTTACTGCCTCCACGCCTGCCTAATATAAATTAGTGCTTCCTTTCTGGCGTGGGATGTGTAGAAGCGGGGCGGTATGAATGCAGTACTACAAGCGCACGCACCATACCACGCATGACATTACTACGACGTAAATGTAATACCTACTGACAGTATACCGACAAGTGTAGTATAGTTGTTATTTTCTAAGCCGTCCGTTCTGCAGTGCGGCGTTCTTTAGTGCGGAACGGACGGCTTAGAAAATAACAACTATAAGTGTGGCATCAGTAAGCTCACGCCAAAGTACAAAATACCGTATACCGATCCCGCCTCGCTAAGTCAGGAAGTGAGGACTAAAATTCTACGTCCGTCCTGACCGTGTGTTACATCATATTACCATCGCCTTGTGTGAAACGGCTAACTTGGTCTGCAAAAACCTTGTCTGGAATAGTACCCCAATTCAGCTCGCGTCTTTCGCATCCCAATAGCATTCCAATGTGTATCGCGCCTGAGGCACGTTAGCTCGGCGCGTGTCGAAGAGAGTGCGATAAATATTGAAATGGGAAGCGAGGAGTACAATATACCTCCTTGTCTGGAATATGCAGTTTTGTACACGTGTTTTAACGACCTACGATTTACAACCACTTGAAAGTTTGCGACCTGAGTGGGACAGGAACAGTGCCTTTCTTATTAAGGAATCACCCTTAAGCGTGCATGACACTGGCGCGGCCTGCGGTGGCGGTCCATAGTAAATTTGACAGCTAATGACAAATTTACTATTGACCGCCGCGGCCAGGCCGCGCCAGTCTGTAAGAGGCCTTAAGAAAGGCACGGATGCTAAAGGATAAGATAAAGGTAGAGAGAAATCACACAAATACTGTGAGAGTGGGGCCCCATTCACATAGTCCGATAATATCGGTCCGATACTACCATTGTTGTCAGCTTCGTATTATGTAATCACAGTTCTTGTGCATAATCGAAAATTATATTAGAAAAGTAAGTTTTTTATATTATTTTAATGTCGACGAAATAATGTTCACTGGCAAGCTTTCGTCAATTATACCCAAATTATACCTAAGTAGCGACCTATATGTTGTACTACCTGTGTATGTAGATGCTTATAATTGACAGCTTATTTTGATAGGTAAAATTGTTGCTCATAGACGGAGAGCTGAGGGACCAAAACTGCAACAGTTTTATAAAGGCTGATATTTTAATATTAGGTCATAAACAGCTTGAATATCAATAGCCTGCCGTCAGTCAGCCAGTTTTTGGGACAACTGGCGTGGAGGTGGTTCCGAACTTGTTAAGACGACACCTACGTCGCAACTGTTTTATATAATCTGAAAATTTGTCTGTGGATAGTAAGACAACTAACAAACTATGCGGACATAGTCAGTCTGCAGTATATTGGAACAGTACGCGTCAGCAGCCCGCTAAAAAACCCGTCAAAAAATTTGGTTGCAAAAAAAGTGTTTTATAAAATCTAAAAAAATCGTGCAAGTAGTTCATATTACCTAAAACCAGACTAACGTAGTCAGCCCAAAGTTTTATGGAACATACGCCGTCAGCAGTCAATAGAACGGCGGTGCGGCGCGCCGTTCTATTGACTGGTCTGTCTTTTCTGGTCTAGTCTGCACTGAAAAAAATAAATTTTAGCAAAGGACCTTTTTAGCTCGGTTAAGAAAAAAATGGTTACATATAACCATGATTCATTTAAAACGCGCAATAAAGGTTTGCTAATGGTAAACGAGCAAATACTGCTAAACTTCCTCGGTTATTTTAACACAATACTTATTTATTTCCAAATGATTGTCTCGGTAAATCCAATCCATACCCGATTCGGTTAAAAATGGACAAGTTTACATTGTTATATGCTGACCACAGCCTTGTTTAATTATAGACCTTGAAATACTTGGTTAACATTTGATAAGTTGTTTTGTTGCAAGTAACCGTGTGAATGGTTAAGAAACAGACAAGTGGATTAAGTAAATATAAGCCTTTCTTTACCGGTTAAAAATAGACAAGTTGACACTGTTATTTGCTGTCAACTGCGTTATTTCATTTAAGACCTTGCATACTAGGTTAAAATTAGATAAATTGTTTTGTTGCAAATAATTGCGTAAATGACTAAGAAACAAACAAGTGGCTTAAGTAAATATAATCCTTTCTTTATCGGTTAATAATAGACAAGTTTACACTGTTATTTGCTGTCTAATGCGTTATTTAATTCTAAGTCTTACAACACTAGGTTAAAATCTGCTAAGTAGTTTTCCTGCAAATAACCGCGTGCAATATTAAAAAACAAACAAGTTGCTTATTTTTAGTTAAACAAGCACAGCTCGGCCACCGAGTGAGCTATCACATTTTTACAACAGTTACTTATTTACAATTAAATCAGAAATTGACTAATTTGCCTTCGCAGCCGTTTTGAAGCAAAGTGAGGCGGCCATTATGTAACGGGACTTGTAGCCGTGCGGGTGACTTATAACTGACTTAGAACTGTATACTAACATGAGTGCAATAAATGATTTGATTTGATTTGATTTGATTATCTTGTTGCTCTTGTAAATTTTATTGTACGTATAATATTGTAAGCAGACACTGTCAAGGTCCAACCCTGGAACCCCTCCCGTGCCGCTGGAAGTATAAACAAACCACGGGAACCTCTCCGAAGGCACTCTTGCTTGGACCGCGTTATGAGCGTTGTGTGCTGTGGTGTGATTTGGGCAATCGTGGTGCTAATTAGTGTTTGTTAGTTTTGTGAAGGCTAAAGAGACATTACAAAAGTTTAGAATAGTGATAGTGTTAGATTATAGACATAGACATCTATTAAATATAACAAGTCTGATTAACAGCAGACTTGTTATATTTAATAGATATACCAATGGTTTTTACAAAGAAGATGTTTCATTTACTCTTTTAGCTTATAATATTATAAGTTCTGTTGTGAATTGTGAAGCGCCGGCCATCAATAGACCTCTTGATTTATTCGTCAATGGTAATACTTACCTGTTTTCTCAATTTACCTTATTAGTTAATTTTAATTTACCGTATATGTATGTGATTGTGATGTTTAAATAAAGCTTATTTCTTTGAATTCAGTTTTCTTTTGTATCTCCTAAGATCGGTTGTACAAACCTACACAATGCAACCGATCTACTTGGTAATTCCAGCAAACTACAATTTGGTATAAGTAGCCAAGTTACTCAGTACTGACAATTGTCTCTATTGTGTAGAAGCAACTTGCCTCTACCCAATAGACACAATTGATAGTACTGAGTTACTTGGCTACTTATCTTATACCGATTTGTAGTTAGCTGGAATTTCCAAGTAGATTGGTTGCCCCTACCCAATGGACAAAATTGACAGTACTGAGTAACTGGGTACATACACTCGTTTTAGTTAGCTAGAATTACCAAGTAGATCGGTTGCATTTACCCAATAGACACAATTGACGGTACTGAGTAACTTGGCTACTTATACTCGTTTTAGTTAGCTGGAATTACCAAGTAGATCGGTTGCATTTACCAAATAGACACAATTGACGGTACTGAGTAACTTGGCTGCTTATACTCGTTTTAGTTACTTAGCTGGAATTACCAAGTAGATCGGTTGCATTTACCCAATAGACATAATTGACGGTACTGAGTAACTTGGCTCCTTAAACCGAACTCTCCGGCTGAGGCTGCAAAGTAAAATTGGCTCAATGCAGCCAACTTTGCATTGTTGTGACTAATGTTACTACTATGTTATTAAGAAACAAGTATTTTTAACCAATTATATAGATTACTATTTGTCAAGTAATGTCAGCAAAGTTGACGTATTTGTTTTTAGCAACAAACTTTGCAGGTGTTATATTGGCAAACATGCTTAGCTATTTCTAACAGTAATTTGTTTATTTTTAACCCATGCGTTTTTTCAGTGTGGTTTTAGGTACTATGAACTACTTGCACGAATTTTTTTAGGTTTTATAAAACACTTTTTTTGCAACCTTTTTTGACGGGTTTAGCGGGCTGCTGACGCGTACTGTTCCAATATACTGCAGACTGACTATGTCCGCATAGTTTGTTAGTTGTCTTACTATCCACAGACAAATTTTCAGATTTTATAAAACAGTTGACGTAGGTGTTTTTTTAACAAGTTTGGAACCACCCCCATGCCAGTTGTCCCAAAAACTGGCTGACTGACGGCAGGCTATTGACATTCGAGCTATTTATGACCTAATATTAAAATATCAGCCTTTATAAAACTGTTGCAGTTTTGGTCCCTCAGCTCTCAGTCTATAAATAAAGAATTTGAAAAAAATGCTAGTAACACTACTGTCACTACCTACTACTTGGGTGTATTGGTCGAGTTACATCTCTTGTGCAGTTTTGTGTGATGTAACTTACATCACACAAACCTGCACAAGAGAAATAAATAATACATATAAATTATTTGTATTATCTTATCAACTTTATTTTATGTCTTAGTTTAACATTTATTTATAATTTATGTACAATAATAGACTTGGAAAATGGTAACTTAACTTGGTAATTATAAGAAAACTTAATGATTATTTTATTTGGTAAAGTATATACAATATGCTAATTAACATTAACTAAATTAAATTAAAACTAAGAACATTTATTTGGTTATACCTTTTTAATACCAAGTATAAAAATACTTCTTTTGCGACGACCTTAATAAATAGTGGAACATATTTTCATTTGGAACACAAGTGAATATGAAAGTTACGTGTTCGACCTACTGAACACGATTTTATGATTCAAAAAATTGGTTGTCTATAAAGTTGGTTTACGGACGATAATTTTACGTGATAACGTCATAAAACCGAACGCTCGGCTCAGGCGGAACGGGACAATGAGTCATACCTTTTCGTGCGTGCTGCCGGTGTTCTTCGATTTATAAGACGTTATCACGTCAAAAACAAAAACGTTCTCAGTTTTTTTTTACCCAGGTTTAAATAAATGTATTCAACGTTCATTTGTACACTTAGAGTACCTATAATTTAGACCGACCTAGTTTTAGTGTCCATGAGGCCACCGGATGGCGCGGTATTTGAGCTCCAGAAGTGTTATGGAACCGCCCTGTGGAACCCGAACTGAGCCAATTTGGGCTGGGGCAGAAGTAGAAAAAAAATGTATATGAAACTGTGGGGACTACTGGCCTGTGCCCAGCAGAAGGACATATATAGGCGAATGACGATGATGATGATGTTGATGATGATGTAGAAGATGAAACGAATAAAAAAGTTTTGTTCTTGGGTAAGTGCAACGAAACAACAGACTACATTTGGAACATTTATGATGTCTGATGAATTCATGTGTAACTCAAATACCTGTTAATCTTATCTATAAACGTATTCGTCAACACAGGCCTCGCTCCAGAAAAATCTATATTCTTTTTCAAATTTGAAATAGAAGCGATTGTCGACGCCAAGAAACTTCGTGGCGTTGTCACTATATTTGAATATCTTGGAACAGGGGTAATTGATATTGGAGATAAAGAACTCCTGATATTTGTGTATAGATTAGGTTTTGTTGTACCTATTATTACTACTCGTTCTGTAGTCGCGTCAAAGTATGGACTAGGGGTGGTAGACGGCACACTGAGTTCTATTGGTATTTTCGAGTACAAATACTCGTTGTTGGACTGAGCTTTGAATGGTTTCTTTTGAACGAAAAGCGGTTTCAATTCTTCATACGAAGGTACTACTGTGGAAGCAGTGCTGTATGTCTTTTTAGGTACAAATTTGGGATTTTTGGGGCCAGAAAACGCCGTAAACTTACTCTTATGAGGATCGTACTTATTATACTTATCGTCGTATTCTAAAGAATAATCATTTCCGTAGTATTCTTTAGAATCACCGTATTGATAATCTTCTTTAGATGCTTGATTTTCAATCACTGGTTTCGTATTTTCATTCTGCACGTAAGCATTATCATTGATAGTATTAAATCTTTGCACATTATACGCTTGATTATCTTTATAATCATAGTTATAGTTTTGAGCATTGTGATCAACATTATTGTTAAGATGATTCGCGTTTTGATTTCTATCATAATTCGCGTTCTGATTACTATCATAATTCGCGTTCTGATTTCTATCATAATTCTCATTCTGATTTCCGTAATGCCTCTGATTGGTCACATAATCTGGACTACGATAATGGTTGCTGTTATAATCGTTGTTAAAATTCCTGTTTACATTATGATCTATGCTGTTCCCTGTGGTTTTATCATCGTCGTATCTCACATCAGCGTTGTACCCATTTTCGTCAGCTGTGTACGAGACAACTTGCATGCGACCGTCCGGGAGTCGAACCCTGTACTCTCCGTTTGTGGCTGAACCGCTGCTTTGCTGGGAGTGTGAGAAATCATCGCCGGTTTTCTGATCTCGCACCGTGTAAGAGAACGCGTAGTTTTGCTCCTGGAAGGAACATCATGATTTATTAGATAATAAATTATTTATTGATATATCTTCTAAATAGACACCGTAAGGTCAAGAAACAATGATTTATTGCGATTGTAGAAATAATTAAATGTAAATATAACTTTTTTTAAACTTACTTGATTGTAGTCATTATTGTCATCATCGTTCACGTTATTGCTTTGATATTGTCTTGAATAGTCTGGTTGTTTTATCTGAAATAGCACATTCGTGTCAATATAATATTATGTTTTAACCTTTTGTGGTCATAAAGTTATATTAAACAACACTAAGTATGCATTTTTATATTTTTTTACCAATTAAGTACGTCAATTAAGATAATCGTCAATTTACTCCTCCTGTTCATATTCAGTAATTTTAGGTATTGCAATTCTTTTTTATACTTTCTAACCAATTACTTTATGTAACAAAGGAGGAAAATTAAAAGTAGGTATGCCTTAATTGACGGCCTTAATTGGTTCAAAGTGCTCTGTAAATGTTCATCTTCGTCGTTGGCTATGTAATTTATTTATTTATTTTTGGAGAACCAACAGCTATACAACAACCAACACATTGATTTTGTAGATGAAAATGCCATAATGGTCAAATAATTAAGTTTATTTTCTTTAATGTGGATCATCAGGATGATCTTAACATGCAAATATTCTTCGATCGCTTGTGTTGAGATCTGCTAAATATCTGTTTTAGTTTAATTTGGACTAGCTTCTGTGTATTTACAAGCTTTATATTAACTTGACATGTTCGTATGTATGTAATCCAGTTTTCAGTCACTTGCCGTTCGTTATCCGATTAAGCTGAAATTCTGGGTATTAGTATAGTTTGGATGACAATTCATTATTATGGTACCATCGAGCTGATCTGATGATGGAGACAGAAGATGGTCATGGGAATGCAGTATTTAACCGACGCGACGTAACACCGTTGACTTTGGGCTCGTTAGAATCGTCTCAATAAGTAGTTGATGATGTTATACAGAAAAGTACAGTCGGCAATAAAAGCTTGTACCAAAAATGACATTTTTGACAGAAACTTATTATTTCAGAATACCTCTGATTAGTCGACGGCCATACCTGATAGTTATTACGAATGGGTACTTTCTGTTGCTGTCTCAGGTTTTTGTTGGCGTGTTCCGAAATCACCCTGTAGATGGGCGGCAGAGTAGGTTGCTGCTCCTGTGGACAAATCGTCATCAGCTGTAGAAAATAAGCCTCCGTTGCTGAATGTCACAGGGTGCGATTCTAGCTCCTTAGTTTTATTTATTTTTATACCACATCGGTGGCAAAGAACCTACAGCCCGTCTGGTGAGAAGCGTCGTAGCCTATAGACGCTACCAACTCCAAGGTGTCACATGAGCGTTGCCAACCTGAGTGCTTAGCTGCGTGTGTAGCGTGTAGCGTTCATATAAAACCAATGCAATTTGTATCCTGAGTGTAATAGCCTGATAGCGAACAGTCGCCTATAGTCAGCATTGGGTAAGCCTACAATGCTCCTTAGCAACTTTTATCAGTATCAGTACTTTATTGATAAAATGTCATATTTTACAGGTCAATATCATGTCAAATACATTTTAATATTTCTTATTGTCTTAATTTCTTATTGTTCTTATCTTTTGATATTTAATCTAACATACTAGTTATAAGTCAATATACCTACTACCCAAATATGTCTGACATGATATTTTTTTAAAGAAATTGTTGTTTGTTTTATTTGGGATTAGGTGTCAAAGTGGACCCGAACTCCTTTAGGGCACAACCGGGAATAACGCTAGGATGATGATGATAATGATGATGATGTTGTTTGTTTTATATGACGCACTGGACGCTCCGCTCGCTCGCAGCGGTGCGTTAAAAATTGCTAATGAACTAGATTAAGTCATAATCCTTTCTTATGTGCAACTATGATTGATACTAGGTCACGTGGTTTATTGGATATAAGAACTGGCGGTAATCACCTATATCTTATAGAAGAAATGTAATCGATGATTTTATTAAAAATCAAAGGCGTTATAGAATTGAACAGTATGTAAAATGTCTATGACATGGCTGACACAAATTAATTTTGAATAGGTCTTAAAATTAGCAACATACCACAAGACAAATTTGCAAATAGCCCTACTATTTATTATTGAAAACAATGATAATTGATGATATTAACAGAAAGACGTGGAATGGGCAGTCATAACTATTCATGTAGATAACATTAACTATGAAATATCCCATGGGCAACCCATGGGATACCCCAGGGAGCGACATTATGTCATCAGAATACAAGACGAAGGCAAAAGAAAATAAGTTTGCCTTTCTAAATATAGTCTTATTTGCATCAGAAATAATTAATTTTCATAAATGTGTAATAGGTACTTGACATCTCTCAGAGGATTCTTATCTCTTGTTGTATTGCTGTTTCGTAAAATGCCACAATCGTTCCTCGGGGTATTCTATAATATGAATATGATCTGTTTGTAGATTATACCTACTAAAGTAAAAATAAACTTATGTAGGTAATCTATAACAGTTTATCTTAGAATACCCCAAGGAACGATTATAGGACAAAACAGTTTCGCAAAGATAAGTACTTAGTTAAATATGTCTTTGCACAGAAAATAAATAACGATTGAGATTGATGCGGCACAAAATCGATAAATAAAACGCCAAAACAACCCTAATACAACGTTCAGCCCTTAGAAGATCGATTGCACTACTAATTAGTAACAAACAATACTGTTAATGCTACAAAGCACCTGTTTGCGATACAATGCCCGATCATCAATCATTCAGCAGATGGAAAAAATACCCGAAATGCTCCTTCGGGCCGGGGCCATGAATCCAGCGGTTTATATTTTTAACACACGACGACGACGGAAAAAGGGGGGTGTAATAAGTTTGACGTGTCTCTGTATCTGTGTGTCTGTCTGTGGCATCGTAGCTCCTAAGCCAATGGGCTGATATTAATCGGGTTTTTTGTTGGAAAGGTTCTCAACAAAATCGATTCAGCTGGTTTCGAGATATTGAACTTTGAAATGAAAATGTCGGTGGTTTTCCAACTTTCCTAAGTTGTGAAGTATGATAAGTAGTTTTTTCATAGTTGTGCATCTGACAACAGCTTTATACCCGTTTTCTTGAGCTGTGTATGTGACGATTTGAACATTGATTGTATTGCCAGCCAGAGTCAAATGCAGGTCCCTCACTCACCACAGAGTGCAACGCAACTTCGGGAGTTCTGGCGACCTTACTCAACTCAACACCACATAACTACAGAACAGATCTAGTAGTTAGTATAATGGTAGGTCTTCTGTATGAGCGAGATGACCTCATCCTGTGCCTTAACTCTTCCAAAACTGAAACTTCTAGCTTAGATTGCCAAATCGTTGTTTGAGCGGACAGCTGTTTCCATTAATTTTAAATAGCTTAAATTGTTCGATCCATATAACATTTGCTATATGGACCAAATAAAGGAAAAAGCTGGTCTCGTGTCGTTTCAGTTCAGCAAATCAAAGACATACAGAAATGGAAAATGCTCCACCAACAAGAGGATAATCCTGAAATTAAAAAGAGAGATATTTCGGGAGCTGCACGTAACAAAGGAAACAATGTTTTTTTCTGTTAATAGTTCCGGGATAAAATATTAAACTCCAATATTAAGGGCGGTGAAATAAAAAATATCTGACCTAAACACAATGTCGATAGGTATTCATGATAATCTGACAATTTTTTTAGTACCCGTTGCATTGTTTGTTCGTTATTTTACGTCACACCTGACCATAAAGTGGTAATTACCGCTCGCTACGCGCGTGGACACTTCCGCTTCCTGGCCAGGAGGACATGAAAACATGAAGATGGTACATGGAATATTATACTCTTCATGGGCGGTGATAAAAAATACCTTAGGTTGCTTACTTTGTCAGCTTGTAGTGCCACAGGTGGTGGGAGTAGGTGGAGTTGAGGGAAACAGGAAACGACGGAGATCAGGACAGAAGGAGTTTAATAATAAAAAGATAAGCCAACTGCAACAACAGACGTTATGCTTAAGCCAGTTAAACCAATTATTATCAGGTAGGTAGGTAGGTACTTAAATACACTGAATCTTACAATATACCTACATGTATTGTGCCTTTGTAGTGGTGAACTGAAATCTGTACAACACTTGGTAACATAAAACTCACAGTACAACTACACGTACTAAATGTAGAAGAAAATACAGTTTCAACTGTAGCTATTAATTATTTACTATTTTGTAGGTTTTTAAATATATGTAGTATTGTGTGGTAAGTGAAGTTTATCGAACAGGATTTTGGATCAAACTGCTCCATCATGAAATAGCTGTGCACTGACTGTCACATGGAATTCGAATAGAGATTTGAATTTTTGAATAGTGACAAGCCAGAAAAGTAGCCAGAAAGCTTGTGTGTAACTTTCCGTTACACGCATCTTTACATAATTGCCTTCGGCTTTGGCGTCAAATACATGCGAGCTGATATTCTTTGTATTACAGTTCTAGACGAGTAATGTACAATCAGTGTCGTATAATAAGTAGCAGCCAAAGTAACCAAATATACAGTGTGTATCGGAACGACGGACCTTCCCGCAAGAGGGGGATTAGTTAGCGTTAGTACGTACGTAAAAACAAAAAGAAAAAAAATTTTGAGCGATTTTTTTTTTTACATTTCTATGAAGCGTTGGCCGACTGGGGCCGACTTGCTCCATACAAAAGTGAAAAAAAAATCGCGTCAAAAAATTTTTTCCTTTTGTTTTTACGTACCTACGTACTAACGCTAACTAATCCCCCTCTTGCGGGAAGGCCCGTCGTCGTTCCGATACACACTATAACGTAACTCATCCTTACTCTTACAGTAGGTAATAAAGACGTGTACGGAAATATTTGGCTGCTGCCGGATGCTGACCGTACTACTCTCAGAGCATAGAATACTAGAGAGAGGACAAGCCGCCGGCGGCCGTGTCGCAGCTGTATGCTCAATAGGCATACATTGCCATACTGTGCACGCGTGCTGATCGCAGAGAATATTACGTTTTTTCCCAAAATGCCTGATATGATACGCGTTTATTGACAAATAAGCGTGTAGGTATACGTGTGTGTGTTTTAGATGTGTGCGTGCTTTGTCTTGTCAATTACTTGGGCGTTGTGTGGGTTAATGTACTTGCGACAGGCTCACTCTATACAAATCGGCCGTCATGTCCGATCTCCTTATATTCATACATATGTGGTACTACTACAGCATCCTCAATCCCTAATATCTGAAAACGATTCACTCGCTAATTATGTGGCCCCACACAGCCTCTTGATAAGCAGCGAGCGCAAGTCACCATGAATACCCCACATCGCACAATCCACCATTGTTCCTTATAAAATACACGTTTTTACGCATTTCGGGGCCTGGGAACGCAATTTACGTGAGATACGTGAACTGGGCTCTGTATGTTAGGTAATACTTGTGTATATGAGAGATGGAAGCTTATTGACCGGAACACATAGGCATTTATGATTAATGAGTTAATGACACAGGTGGCTAGGCAGGCCCAGACGGTGATGGCGTGACCTGGACGCGTTCGCAAGTGATTTTCCAATGATGGCAGAGGATAGAGATGAGTGAAAATTCATGGGGCAGGCCGTTGCCCAGCAGAGAGAGTGCCGCGTGTTTGTTTTAGAGAGGGCACAGCGGAATGTCTTTTCTCTCATATTTGGAGCAGCACTCACACCTTTCGACCTCACAGAAAACCGCAGCAATAATAACAATACTATACTTGCTCTTAGGCAAGCGGGAGACCGATGTTGCGTTTCAAAGATTGCGCTAAGCGAGACATGGCTGCTTTTAAAATTGACTATCGACTACTATACAAATTTCATCTGCCAGAAATGTGAAAATCCATGCCGGTCGCGTATTGGCCTCTACAGTCATCAAAAACGATGTCTCCATGGCAATGTTTAAATCGTCTGGAATAGACGCAAAGGCCTGTGATGATAAGGCATGCGGTCTTTCTGGTGGTGAGTAAGGTCACCACAGCTCCAGATGATGCACTATTCTAACCCGCCACTACGGGTTTTTAGAGTAATTTGTGACAATTTATAATTAAGTAATCGACGAGACAAGGATAGGCAGGACACCGCAGATTGTCACCTCGCTCATTTTTGGAGCAATCCAACTGCGGTAGCACCTCCACCTTAGGGCAAGGCAACATGTCTGCGGTGCGGCGCAGACATGTGGCCAGCTGGCCTATACAGAAGACCGCAGACATAATAACACCACCACTTGCTATGTAGGTTATGCGGTGTTTCTGGCGGTGAGTAAGGTCATCAGAACTCCCGAGAATGGAGTGAGGGACCCGCATTAGGTTTTAGGTCAACACAGCGAATCCTCAAGTCAGCAACGCGCTGGATTCCCATGAACCATAGGCTAAGGTGTCTGCTGACAACCAAGCGGGGCCATATGACCGTTTGCCACTGTCATATGTACAAAAAACTTACCTCATAATCATACTGGACTGGTTGGTACTTCCTTCCCAGATACACGTTGTTGACCTGACTCTGTTCTGCAATGGAGTTGTTCTGAGGTGCTGGATTCAGCTCACTCCTCGTGATGGACTCGATGAGGGGCCGTGACGTCACGATGAGCGGGGGGCGCGGTGGGGGAGGGGCGTCGTTTGGGAAGACCACTGGGCCTTGTCTGTGGAGGAAGTCATGGTTAATCTTTTGGATTAGATTATTTATTAAATGATAAAAAATTACGAAGACGAACTAGACTAGACTGTTTGTTAGAGAATTATAGAATTTTTAGTAGTTATCTTTTAATCATTTCGACGCCAACGTCGCATATATCCGTACCGCAGGTTCAACACCGACGACTGATATATGCGTCAAGGAAACAACCTTCTTACATCGACATAAGGTTTAACTCCGCACTAAATGTCTTGTTGATTTGGCGTGTGGTTGAGAAATTTTCTTTTTTACAGAGCGTTGAAAAGGTTAAACCATGGCGCGGCAACATAGCCTATGGACGATTGAGATTCCAAAGGAGTCATGAGCCCGTTGCAGACCTCTTCTGCATTTGAATATTTATTCGTTGTGGACTGGGATAAATGCAAGTGCAAGCACCAGGAACACGACACCTCATACCTAGCAGACACCATACAGAGCAGGTAGTGGTGGCAAATAAGAGTATTATATTATATCTTAGGACGGGTTAAACAATATATTTAAAGATACTATTCGGCCCTTGATTGCGAAAACCGCTTAAGCTCCGTTTTGGACCAAACTGAGATATTAATACTGTTTGTGCCCCTTTTTCGATACGTTCCTGATTTAGTATTTAAAATAAGGTCAGATAACAGCTATTTTTAAGATTACCTACAGGCCAAAACCTATTAAGTCTCTGTTATAATAGCTAGATTGAACAAAACTTCCAATTTAATTAAAGTAAAATTGTGCTAACTGGATACTCTGGATTTTAGCAGCAAGCGATAAGCGATAACACAAAAATGTGTGTTTTATAATCTGACAGAATATTCCAACCATCACATAATATGTTTTGCCAGACAAACAAATAAACCAATATTTCAAATTATTCAACAGCAAAAACAAACTAAATGTAACATAAGCGGCTTTGCTTGTTACGTTTCGCCCTCGAAATCACACATAATTCATTTAGCCAAAACTGCCTAAGTGAGCTTTGCCTCTCTTTGCATGCATAATGGTTATATTGTGCAAATATGCATATGTACCGTCCCTTAGCTGCAAAAACCGCCTAACTGCATCCAACCCCCTATTGAGTAAAATACAAATGAAGGTAAAGGGCCAATGATTGCTCATGTATTTTCGTGCTTTTACATTTTACAACTTGTAAGGTAGTTTGATGAAATGGACTAAACCTGAGAAGAGAGGAGCCTCTTTGCTGCACTTGAGTCCCGTGAGTTAATATGGTAAACTGGACTGACCACAAGGTATTAAGGGTCAACAATGTAACTACACTTATAACATCTACTGAACTTACCATATGTTCGTGAATAAACTTTCATTTCATTTCATTTCATTTCAAGAAAAGGGTAACCACTTTGCTGAACTTGTAACCCGTGAGGTAGTATTGTAAAGTGGACTGGACCTGAGATGTATTATATATACTTGCTGAAAGACTGGGGCTTATTTCTCGCACTGGAATATGCATATACTTTTTTTTTTCTTTATGCAACGACGGTGGCAAACAAGCTTACGGCCTGCCTGGTATTAAGCAGGTATCGTAGCATATGGACACTTGTGACTCCAGAAGAATCACACGCGCGTAGCTGACCCTTTATTCACTCGAGGATTCGCTATGTTGGCAGATAGAGACATGCAGGTCCTTCACTCCCAACATAGCGCATCCTAGGGAGCTCTGGCTATACATTTTAAAGTACTCAATTCTCACCAAAAATAACTAAATTGCCTGTATTTGGTATAATACTTACAAGTAGTCTGAATTGTCTTATGGTATAAAGTCTGATTTTACTGTGCAAATATTAATAGCATTATTAACAACGTTGTCGCTCTCGCTCACGCGTTTTACGGTAAAAAATAAATAAATAAATAAATAAATAAATATTTGCGGACAATGTTACACAAATCAACCTAGTCCCAAACTAAGCAAAGCTTGTACTATGGGTACTAGACGACGATATAGATACTTATATAGAGAAATAAATACTTAAATACATAGAAAACATCCATGACTCAGGAACAAATATTCGTGCTCATCACACAAATAAATGCCCATACCGGGATTCGAACCCAGGACCTCTTGCTTCGTAGGCAGGGTCACTACCAACTAGGCTAAAGCGGTCGTCAACCCTAAATGTTATCCTCTTATCCTAAACAAAAAGTAAATGAAGTGAAAAAGTCTTAATAAACGATAAATTGTTCATATACAAACACGTAAATGCTAAAGCTGTTATTGGCACTTAATAGAAATATTAACATGCAAATCTTTATATGCGTTTTTCTCGAAACTAAATGTCATGCGGTTAAGCGGTTTTCGCAGCCAAAGGACGATATTTAGATAAGGTAAACGCCCTACTACTCGACACTGGTCAACTGCCACCTTGAATAATAATTACGGACTTGTAGGTATGACTGTTAAATTCGAACTAAGAAGATTTTTCTTCATTCAAATTTAAGCCATGTCACTGTGACAAAGTTTTCTTCAATAGCAGCCAGTTGCAACTGTAACTAATGCACTTATGTAAACTGTCATCAGACTGCAGAAAGGAGGTTAATATACTGTAATATTAAATACTTAACACATCGTTAGACAAAATGGGATAGAATCTAGAGTAAGTGTTATTATTATGTTCCATTGCGTTACGGTTATTATATGATTTGTATGGAAAGCGGAACTAAAGTTAGGTCGGATACGACTATTCTACGGCATATTACTTTAGCCTAGTTTTTGGTAGCCTACGTAACGAACGGCACGTAAAAACTTTCGATGGTCAACCCGGAGCAAAAAAATTATGATGAAAGAGTTTAGTTAGAGTATACAAAACTATAGGCTTGCCCTGGCCACATGTTTGCGGTGCGCAGGAAATCGCTTTAGTACTGAGGAACGAGGGTTTTGCGCCGCAAAAAAACCTTCCATATCGTCTGTCGCTCTTGGCTATCCGCTTACGCAACTGAGAATGTCTGAACTAAGACGTTCATATATCGTTTCAATACTCAACAACGCTAAACTTAAGTGGCAGTGGGCGGGGCATATTGCACGTAGAACCGATGGCCGTTGGGGTGGAAAGGTTCTCGAGTGGCGACCACGTACCGGAAGGCGCGGCTTGGGTAGGTGGACTGATGAACTGGTAAAGGGCGCGGGAGAGGGACCGGTCACTTTTGCACTCTTTGGGGGAGGCCTATGTCCAGTAGTGGACGTCTTTCGGCTGATATGATGATGACGATGACTCAACAACGTGTCCCGGCATCAGGCTCTTGGGACCGATTTTGGACATTCGAGCGCTCGACTTTTTCACTCAAAAACTGACAAAAAAGTTGAAATGCTATTTTGAAATAGAGATAGAAAAATTAAAAAACGAGTGGTATTGACCACTCTTATTCAATTATATCGGTAGAAAGTAAGTGCCTGCAATTTTGAGATTACAATCGTATTCACTTTTATTTAAGTTTCGAGCGCTCGAAAGTCAAAGATTGGTCCCCACCCTTAGCGTGGGATTGAAGTGAGTCGCGTTTACTATCGACGCTACCGCCTATCGTCAAGATTTAGTATGAAAAGTCTATACACCGCCCCTGGTGGTCACTCATAGAACTAAAAATCCAAACTGTAACGTGAGTCACTTATACATTACTTAATTCGCGATCGACTTTACGTTCGTTCGTATAGTTTAATCGATTTTCCAATATTCAACCTTGTCTTGTTTGTCGGTTATGACATTACAGAATACGCGCATCGTGACGTCGACAGTGTCGACTGTCGATACAATATGGCGGCGGGGGGCCATTTATTTGCATTTTTAAATACAAAATACGCGACAATCCGAATTTTGCGGATATATGTTGTCAATTCAAAACCCTTATTTTTATAAGTTCTTTAATTTGAGATAAATTTCGATCGGATCTACGGTAACTCTTGACGGATAATACGATATCACGGGCCATTTTGCAAGTGAAATAGTAAACTACAGTCGCGACGGTATTCTTCGATTCGAAATGTCTCACACTACCGATTGGTAGTACGAATCGAACGTTAAATTACGCATCGAAAACTAAACGCAAAGTGCCTAACGTTTTGCAGTTGGTTTCGTAGTCCAACGGCAGTGTGAGTTACAAGTTTGACGGGTCGAATCGAAGAATACCGAAGCGAGATCGAAATCTATTCGAAGCGCGTTTATTCGATCTCGTATGTAGTTACTTATCGTAAGGTTACGATTGAAACTCACGTTAGCCGTACTCTGTACTTTTACACTCTCTGTAAGTAGTTTCACTTCAGTACCAACTTTAAATAGGTAGTTATTAAGTTTATGCTATCTCGAGTCAACATACCTTTGATATTAAAGTTAGCATATTAACAATGCGAGGTATTTCGTCAGTAAACCGTGGGTTTAACTCTGGTTTAACTTAACTATTCGGTTAAATCCTTTGTCCAACAAAGGGGAGCTCGGGGCATGTCAAGTTTACGACTACCTATTGTTTAATTTTGGTATTTAACTAGGGTTTATCTTTGGTAATTTTGTATGTATATCATAGCGAAAGGTATAATGAGTTTAGTGCCATATGTAGGTGTCGGATACTAGGAAACGTCCTAGTCTTTATGTCAAACCAATATGGGTTAAATTCGAACTAAGAGGATTTTTATTCATTTGAATTTAAGCCATGTCACATAGACATTAAGTGCCAATGTCGTACACTAGTGCAACTTCGAGTTTACTTTATGGGCGTTTTCACTCAAATGTGCGACATTTAGTTTTTGTCTCAGAATTATGATTATTATGATATTAGAAAAGAATGATGGTGATGATATGTATAAGTAATCTACTGTGGTAAAGTGAACACGAGCACACAATTCTTAAGTGTATTTTAAGTAAAATAAGTTAAGCATACACTACGCGATTCCCCCGTGTGGTGTTGGGTTAGAATAGTGCGACCCCCTGTCTTCCCGTGGGTGTCGTAAGAGTCGACTAAGGGAACAGGGTTGAAGTGTGTTGTGGGCGATGGGCTAGCAACCTATCACTGCGACATCGCATTCTGTCGATCTTTTATACCCACATTTATGCTAAAAGTGGCACTGGAACATAAGTTTCATTTGCTCTGTACTGGGTACCTTTTGGGAATAAAGGCGTGAATATATGTATGTATGTATGTATATGTATACGCGATTAACTCCCGTTTAGTAAACATAATGTGAATGTATGTAGTTATAGTGGGTCCGAACTCTAGCTGTAAATGAGCCATAATGGCTTTAGCAAAATTGTGAAACTCTGCGATAAGTCAACCAAATTATTTGGAACTTTAAATTTAAACCAAGCGCCAAGAGAACTGACTTGGTAGGTTTGACCTCCTTAAGGTACTGCTCATAGGGATGGTGGTTGAAATGCCGGGGTCCCAGTAGACTGGATGGTGTTGAGAATTCAGCAGCGACTCTTGACAGCAGCGCGAACAGAAGGATCCGGGACATGTTCTGAAAGTTTAAATGAACTTGTTACAGGTTGTTCCAGTTCTGATGACGAAAAGTACTTAAAACCAACCATTAAGGAGATCTATTCTTGAATTTTTATCTTAGAATAGGGTTATAAAACCATTACGCATAAACACCAGAACAAACAAACAGTAGCTGCTCCAGTACACGTTATTTATCCTGCATCATATTTAGCAACACAAGAAGTTGTAGAATCCCACGTTAAGAAATTTTCATTATCTGAACTGGCACATTGTTATAGACCGAAAGACGAATAAAATCTATCCTCCTCTTTCTGAGTTGCACAGTGCGAGTGAGACACGAGTTCTTGACGATGTCATATCAGGGCAATTTAATTTTAAGATGTAAGGCTCAGAGAGGTTACGCTTACGCCTAACTTAATATGACGAAACGCATGCGTCTGACATTGACCGTCAGTTTTCTGAAGACCTCGTTACCATCTTATCTTATCTTATCTTATCTAGGTGAGGGCCCTTTCGGATGCACTTCGACCCAGTGGGATCTTTTGTGCATTTGCCCTCTCCTTTATACCTGCTCCCAGGCTTGCTCCATCATTTCCACAAAGCGGATGATGCAGTTCGCCGGGAGCACCTTGAATTCCTTTGGTTGCGGGTAACCGTTACCAAAGTAGTTCATTCTTTGTCTGGCAAGGGCATGACATTCACACAATAAGTGTTCCATAGTCTCATCCTCCTCGCCACACATTCTACAGTCTAAACTATCAGATAGTCCCATCTTGGCCAAGAGATCCTTGACCCCGAAGTGACCAGTGAACACCCCAGATATAATTCTGAGTTGCTTCCTACTGGATTTCCAGAGTTTTCTGGTCCAGCCCGAGTCCACTCCTTCTATGAAGAGCTTAGAGTGCCTTAAGCCAGCCTCATTCCTCCACTCGTGTTGGTGTTTGGTTTTGGCGTAGGCTTTAAAGGCCGATATTATGGTCCCCTGCGAGAGTCCCACAAATGGTTCTGGACCTACAAAGTGATTTGTAGAGCCCCCTCTTGCAAGCTCATCTGCTCTTTCGTTGCCGATGAAGCCCTTGTGCCCTGGTATCCAAACTAGTAAACCTTCCAAGTATGTTTAGTGCTTGGACGCCATTATAAATTAGTCTAGAGTCCACTTTCGGCGCCGTAAGCGCTTTAAGGGCCGCTTGACTGTCACTGAGTATATAGATAGTCCGCCCTTTGGTTCGCCTGTCTATATTCTCCTGTACACAAGCAATTATGGCGTATGTCTCCGCTTGGAAGACAGTTGCCAAACTACCCATGCTTACACTACTACTATAGTCATTTGCATAAATGCCTGCTCCCGTACCGGATCCCATTTTTGATCCGTCCGTGTACCATATACTGTCTTCGATACCAGACTTTGGTGGTTCTAGACCTTCGGCCCACTCAGCCCTGGTTGGAACTTTTGTTGTGTAGTTCCTGTGGAATACATACTTGGGTAGCATTTTGTCGCTTCCCATGTTTGTTATTCTGTCTAAGAAACCATCAGTCTCCATGTTTGTGTGCTTAGTCTTCGGCTTGCTATCGCTCCACAGTCCAAGAGTTCTTAATCTGTAGAGCGATTTGCGCGCCTCTGACTTAATCACCATGTGAAGTGGCGGTAGGTCCAGTAGGACTTCTAGCGCCGCTGTAGGCGTGGTACGAAACGCCCCTGTTATAGCCATGCATGCCGTTCTCTGCACCTTTCTCAGGGCCTCTCTGCATGTGCTCATTAAAGTCCTTGGCCACCATACCAGGCTACCGTACAGTATTATGGGTCTCACCATCATGGTGTAGATCCACTTCAGTACCTTGGGGTTCAGTCCCCATGTTTTGCCATACGCTGATCTACACATTCCAAATACCCTCAGGGCCTTTGTAATGGTGAGATCTGTATGCTTCTTCCAGGTCTTTTCCTCGTTACCATGGTATACATCTAAATTAAAATGCCCATCTACTAATAATGCCAAATCTTCCAGTGTACCACGACCAAGTAAAGCCTCTCACAGACTGGCGCGGCCTGGCCGCGGCGGTGAATAGTAAACATTATCTGTTAAATTTACTATGGACCGCCACCGCAGGCCGCGCTAGTGTGTTGCAGGCTTAAAGCCTCTCAACGACTGGCGCGGCGTGCGGCGGCAGTCATGTGGCAGTCAATAGAAAATTTGACAGCTAATAACAAGTTTACTATTGACCGCCGAGGCCGGGCCGCGCCAGTGTGATGCGGGCTTAACAATGTTGTTAAGTAAACCAAAACACTAAACATTATGGATATCTCTGACTATACTTACGCTCATCTTATTTCGAATCGCAAAATGAAAACAACAGCCGTCATATTAACCCCAAAACCATAGACTAAAAAAATAGGTCACTCAAATCCGCCATTTTCCCACGAGACAATACAGCTCCAAGATGGCCGCCAACAATGGGTGCAATCAAGATAATAAAGAATTTTAATTTTTATTGGGCCCTGGGCTTGGTGATTGGGTATTGAAAATCTGCTTGTATTGTGCGTTTAAATTGGGTTGAGATTCGTTTTCAGTCATACAAGCGTTATAAAGTTGTTGAAAACAGTGGTGGAAAATTAAAATATAGAACCATAAAAACTATATCTGCATTTTGGCGGAGATAACCTAAAAATAATATGCAAAAAATGTATCTAAAAACGTAAAAACATTACACTCCTTTTCGTTGGGCAGTCGTGTAAAAAAACCTACCCCTCTCGGCTCTTCATCTTGGGGACTGTTCGGCATTTGTTTTGATTGTGTTACTTTTAAATGTGTAATATGGTGGATTGCAAAAAATTGTACATTGTTAAGGGCCTTAATCTAATCTATATGCCTTAACTTTTTTCTATTGTGTAACGAAAGTTATCCATATAAAATGTATAAAATTTCCGTTACACAATGGAATAAAGTTAAAGCGTAGATTAGATTAAGGATTTATATCTATGTACAATTTTTTTGCAATCCACCCATTATATATTTGAGCGCATTTCATTACGTCCCGTTCCCGGGAATACTCATATACAACGAAAATTAGGGAAATTTTGAAATACGTAGTAATACGTACGTAGGTATAGGTATATATTTCGTTATTAAAGGATTCCAAGAAAATATAACTAGGCCCTTAATTTTTTTACCAAGTTATTAATCAGGGTAATTTATACGCAAAAATAAATTCCCTATGCTCCCTGAAATATTCCCATAGTTACTGGGAATATTCCCCTCACCGAAAAAAAACGATAAGTAATTAAAACACTGTTCACAAAATTTCATGAAAATCGGTTGAGAAATGCGACCTGTAAAAGAGAACAGCCTCAATTGTAAGTACCTGAATGTGCAAATTTAATCCATCATTCAACAAAGTTATTTCACACAGCATTCTACAAAACCTTAACAGGACCCACCTTGTTCAGCTAATTTAAGTATAATAAACTTTAAATTGTTTCACTAAAGCCTTACCTGAGTTAGCTCACTTCAAATAAGTTTACCGAAGTTAAAAGTTGCCTAACATTGTTTCTGTAAGTTACAAGATGCACGCTCGGACGTTTGTTTGTGACTTTACTTCTGCCGGGTAAAGTAGAAGTTGGATAAAAATTGCTGAACACCCTACACTACCCCCTATAGACGACCAGTTAAGCCTTGGTAGTGGCGCTGCCTACGAAGCTGAAGGTCCTGGGTGCGAATCCCGATAAGGGCATTTATTTGTGTAATTAACACGAATATCTGTTCCTGGGTCATGGATGTTTTCTATATATTTAAGTCTTTATTTATCTATATAAGTATGTATATCGTCATCCAGTACCCATAGTACAAGCTTTGCTTAGTTTGGGACTAGTTCGATTTGTGTAAGATTGTCCGCAAATATTTATTTATTTTGGTATGTCTAAGGTGTATGGGCTTTTTAGGCTACAGGGCATTTTATGGTCATGTTTTACAATTATGACGACTTTGGTACATTTGGGCCGTAAAATATATGTGACCATAATTAACCTATGGGCGATAGGCTAGCAACCTAACACTGCAATATCACAAATTCTCCGTCCTTAACCTCACAATTGCTAGATGTGGCCCTGTAAAATAATTTTCTCGTGCTCTGCCTATGTCTCTAGGAAAACTGACGTGTATTGTGAAATTTGTGAATGAGGATAGCTACGAGTACTATTAGAGCGCTCGAAGTCAAATTATGTCAAAATATTGAGTTATTTAGTATTAAAGCACAACAGCAGACATCCCCTAGCATAAGTTTGGGCATGTAAAACTTCTCTATTGTACTGGCGCTACCTTTTACTTCTGCGGCTGGCGCTTGTACTGAATTCCAAGATGGCGGCTTGATAGAAGACGTCATGAAAAATGTTCTAAGTGGTCAGAGTATACGTAGTAATAGTAAGTCAATGTGTGGAAACACAGATTGCTTCCAAGCGCTGAAAATGTTCAAACAAATTGAGAGCACGTGACGTCACGGCACGGAAGTCACTAACAGTTTTGATCAATCGGTTCAATATTAACAGACAGACAGACTGACTTACTTTCGCATCCATACTTACTTACTATCCTATAAGTACTATTATAAATGTGAAAGTTTGGATGTTTGGATGTCTATATGTTTGTTACTCAATCACGCTTAAACGGCTAAACTGATTTGGATGAAATTTTGCACGAAGATAGTTTATAGCCTGGATTAAAATACAGGATAGTTTTTATCCCGGATTTACGCAGACGAAGTCGCGGGTGGAAACTAGTAATATTATAAATGCGAAAGTGTGTCTGTCTGTCTGTTACCTCTTCACGCTTAAACCGCTGAACCGATTGAGATGAAATTTGGTATGTAGATAGTTTGAATCCCGGGGAAGGTTATACGTTTTTACCCCAGAAATCATCCCCTTGAGGAAATGAAATGGGAGATGAAAGTTTACATGTAGCTACGCCGATATGTACGAGTTCTACGCGGACGGAGTCGCGGGCAGAAGCTAGTACCTATCATTGAGGTATAATGTACTAACGTACTAGAGATGACACGCCGGACAAGAAGTTTGCGCTACGCGTTGCGGTCCATGGGCCGCACCGTCTCAGTTTATTATATGACAAGTTACCCTCCCCCCGCATGCGCCCGCGCTGCCAGCCGGCGCATAGATAATGTTCGTGTTGTCTTCTCTAGTACGTTAGTACATTATATCTCAATTGTACATATCAATACATAGTATAAAACAAAGTCGCTTCCCGCTGTCTGTCTGTCCCTATGTATGCGTAGATCTTTAAAACTACGCAACGGATTTTGATGCGGGTTTTTTAAATAGATAGAGTGATTCAAGATGAAGGTTTATATGTATAATACAAACCATACATGCATGTATTATACACATAAACCCGTGCGAAGCAGGGGCGGGTCGCTAGTCAAGTATAAAACAAAGTCACTTCCCGCTGTCTGTCTGTCTATCCCTATGTATGCTTAGATCTTTAAAACTACGCAACGGATTTTGATGCAGTTTTTTTAAATAGATAGAGTGATTCAAGAGAAAGGTTTATATGTATAAAATAAACCATACATGCATGTATTATACATATAAACCCGTGCGAAGCCGGGGCGGGTCGCTAGTATAGTATTAATGCGAAAGTAACTCTGGCTGTCTATCTGTCTGTTACCTTTTTACGCATAAACCGCTGAACCGATTGAGATGAAAGTTAGTATGGAGATAATTTTAATGGTGAGGAAGGACATGGGATACATTTTATCCCGGAAATCATCTAATAAAGGGGTGAAATGGAGGGCGGAAGTTTGTGTGAAGGAACGATACAAAAGAGTATCACCCGAACGAAGTCGCGGACAAAAGCTAGTTTATGAGATTAGTAGGGATAGTAAGATTGCTAAATTGACCCATGCCATTAAGGTTAAAGGCCCTATCGCCAAACAACATTACACCGCCGCGCGCCCGCAGCCACACACTTTAGGTTCGTCAGGGAAATGTCAGAACTTAATATATCTGAACCACTTTTGACACACAGTAAACATATTAGCTGAAGCAGTATTTCAACTACTAGGTATTTTTAGACCATTGGTCAATTTAAATCTAGTTCTACGCGGCACATGGGGACATTTAAATCTAGTTCACTGCGGTCTGATGTACCGCCTACTACGCCGAACTGCGATTAAGTTTATCGTAGCGATGCGTGTCTGTGAGTGCGTCACATCGGACGTTCGTATACCATACCATACAAAAAATCACTCTCGTTCCATCTCGCTCACAACTAGCGCTACTATATTTAGTATTATTCACTAATGTCAGTATGTCATTCATAGTAATTGCCGCCATTTTAGATTATATTATCTGTAGGCGCGGCTTAAAAAGATTTGTTTTATTATTAAACGAGCGAGCGAAGTGAACGAAGTTCTCTGTTTCAGCTTGGGCCAACATTCTTTCGTATGTTGCTGCTGTTCTCCTCTACAAGTCCCATTTTTCAATCGATTCTCGTGAAATTTTGTGCGGTTCGGTTAATTATGTAGACTATATAATTTGCCGATTCAATTTTAGAAATATATATTTTTTTAAACAGGCTCGCTATACTCGCTATACTCAAAGCAGGCTCGCGATGTCTACATCTTGAGCCACTATGCTATACTATATACTGTACACTGTGCTTTTGATGTATACTGAACAGTGGCGATTCGGCAACAGAACACGATATCTACAAGTTTTTGATTGACATTTAAAGCCGTGTTCGAAATTTCCTAAAGAATTTTGCACAAATTAAAGACGTCGTATGAAGGCTTTATGAAGGTATACTTTAATTTTTTTTATTTTGTTGCCCATTTATTTCGTAAATTGTAATACAATGTTTTGAGAATATTTTGAATTCAGAAAGTATAAGTATTAACAGAACTTTAATGGTAAAAAAAAACATAATAGGTACGTATAAAATCTGAAAAATTTAGTACAAAATTATTTTTTATTGTTTTGCAAGATGGTCTTTTGGGTAAACACCACAGCATATCTTGCTAACATAAGCAAGCGAGCGAGTCAAAATTGGTATTTCCTTTTTAAAATGTAGGTGGTAGGTACCGCTAGTGCCTGGTTATGAGTAGAGGGCGGAGTACCGGTGGCAAATTTCACACAAAAGGTATGGAGTCGTTTTTTTATAATTATTATTTTAGGCTTGAATAATAAAATTATTCATTTACATAATGTACTTAGTATGGTACCTACTCGTAAATTGGAAGTAAGTACTTAACATTTTCATCACACTTGCTCATAAATGGTGTTATTCCTTGCCTGTATACAGAAGGACAATGGCCTAAATTGTCCCAGCGGGAAATAATGACACATGGGAGTTATGAGCTTGTGTATGATCTGATTGGTTAAGCAAATCTGGACGGCCGCTAGCGACAAGAATGCTGCTCTGTGATTGGTTGAAAATATAATCAAGCAGGCTCTGTGATTGGTTGTAATATTGAAGCTACGCCCTCCACTCGCACTGATCTGGAAGTGAAGTTGTCAATCTCGTCAACACTTGATTGATGCGCTTGTATAAAACATAGGTTTTCTGTCTTTTTTGGTTATTTATTTCCTCGCAAATGTGATGAAAAACATTGTGTATAACACGGGCGTAAGAATATTGCAAACTCGAGTCATCAAAAGTCTCCTGATAGACTCTCGTTTGCAATGTTTCTCATACGCCCCTTGTTAAACAATGTACTATTATTTTCATAAATCGATTTCAGGAATAGTAATGATAATGTTTTGATAAGAAAACATATTATTATGTATTAAAGATATTAACAACATATTACATTATATTTCTATGCTCGTAAGATAATTTCTATGAGTTCCTAAAAAAATATAATGCAAAATTAATCATTTATTCGTTATTTATTTAATCATAAGAATACTTAGGCGACTCCATACCTTTTGTGTGAAATTTGCCACCGGTACTCCTCCCTCTAGTTAAATGAGGTCGTCACAAAACTGACAATCAGTGTCAAACGCATTACCTACGTTTCATCACACTTGACAGCTTTAGACGCGACTTAAATATTACTTAAGTTAAGTTTAACCTTCGTCTCAAAATACTAGTAGCTCTGTGACCTGTATAACCCACAAGGGTTATATTCATATTCATAGTCATATAATTTATTGCATAACATGTGTTTACATTGGTGTCAAGATACAGTAATAGGTAATTAACTTAGAGTTATTATTAACTTGAGACCTCGTTCTTATGACGTTAGGTAGTACGCGCTCGAGTCTCAAGTTAACTCTTGCGGGATATAGAACTCGCGAGACTTTAATTTTTAAAGTATATTTTTAATAAAAAAAAATTAAACGACACAAAGAAAAACTATATAATTATTGAACCTGCTCACAAAAATTCATGAGAATCGGTTGAGAAGTGTCACTTGTAAAGGAGAACAGCGGGACATACAGCCATCTGGAATACGAAAGAATTTTGGCCCAAGGTGAAACAGAGAATTTCCTTCGCCTCGCTCGCTCTGTCAATAAATCCCCGGCTACAGTCGCCTTAATAATTGATATCTTGAACGGTAACACTGAACTTACGTATAATAGTAAATCTAATGAAGTTGCAAATCCTTAATACCCGTGGTATCAGCTACACTTCTAAACCTTGACCAGTGCGATGATCGTATACACTGTATGTGTGTCTGTATGTTCAGCCGCGTCCCGTAACAATGTGAACAACAATAGAGGACACAAACCCACAGGGCAGGACAGTGCTACAGTGTAGGTTTACAGTATCTTAACTACGAGAACCAGTTTTAAATTGAAAACTACCGAGAGACATATATACGAGTACTATGAAACGGGTGCACTTGCGTCAAAAAGGTCTAATGTCGCTCGATATGTTTCGAATCGATCCACGTTTAAAAATGAGCGTTCGCGGTTCGAGAACCACGCCAATAACTTCTAAATGTTTTTTTAAGAAGGGTGTTTATTCTATTGAACTCTAATGTCACTTATAATTTTCAAAAGTACTCATCTGATTTTAAATAACTCTTCATTCATATTTAGAATGGGCCTGCTGCATGACATTTGGACACATTTGTTTTGAGAAGGAATGAAATGGATCATACTTTATATGCCTCCGTAAGTTCAATTGATTACGGAGTAACCTTAAAGCTTTGTAAATAGATTCTTAATTTATTTATTAAATGTTCAATCCAGGCAATGTGCATTTCTAAATTGTATATTAAAAAAACCTTGTATCGTTTCTGAATAAATACTATCTATCTATCTATTTGTTTCCACTAAGGGACAAAATACATATTTTGTACCTATCACTACTAAGCTTTTGCCACCCACTTTGTCCAAGTGTATGTCCACATCAAATTTTTTTTTTTTTTTTTTTCTTTATAAAACGTAGTTTTACAAGTCAATTCCCGGATTAATAAATATCCTATGTTTCAGGTTTAACTACGTACCATTGTATACTTGAGATTATTCAGGTGGATCCACGCTAGACGAGCCGAGCACGAGCGGAGCCCTTGTGGGCGTCGTCGTTTACGGCTCAAGTGTGGACTTACAGCGAATGTAACCACACTTGAGCCGCAAACAACGGCGCCCACAAGGGCTCCGCTCGTGCTCGGCTCGTCTAGCGTGGACCCACCTTTTGAGTTGGCCGAATTGTATCAAAGTAGTACATCTTAAAAGCAACTCTACTGTCCAAGGTAGAAAATTCAAATTCCGAAAACAGTTTCATAAAAAATCGGCAACATTAAATAATCACAATCACACCAAATTTTATTCAAGACATTTTTGCGTGAATGAGCAACAAACATCCTAACTTTCACATTTATAATATCACAGTAGGAGTTTTTTGGAGGTGCCACGTGAGTAGGCCCCCCACAAGGTGGACTGATGACGACTGGGTAAAGGTCGCGGGCGTCCACTGGATGTGGGTTGTGGTACTCTTTGGGGGAGGCCTATGTCCAGCAGTGGACATCTTTCGGCTGATATGGTGGTGATCATTAATTTTGACATTCCGTTCAACATTGTGTTGGATAAAGTCAAATAACTGATTACTTACACTGTGAATTACAATCACACTCCCATAGTGAATTGCATCACAAATTGCTCAACAAATTTCCCTATCTGCGCCATATCTATGTATACATGGCGCTGTAATTATAACTAGTATAACTACCGTGCGAATAGAAAATGGATTATGGGGTAACATTTATCAAGCTTGATCTTTGTATGATCTTGAATCTTGATCACTCATTGATTGTATGTAACAATAATTATGTATACTGAGCTCTATTCTTACAGCACCATTGAATAGAAATTGAAATGTCCAATTAGAGTTGTTTGGATGTTATATTTATGCAACCGATTTAAGAAACTTCGATAGTGCGATGCAGAACTCGTCAGATTTGACAGAAGTGACGCCACATCAGCCCCCCTTTGAGACGGAGGGGTCAGCAACGTATGGAGAGAAGAGTGGAGCTTGCCAGTGCTCAGAGCCAGCGTGGCGAGCGAGCGCTCATAGCCAGGGTGGCGTCAGTCAGGATCTTCAGAGTTGCGCTTATGTCCATTGTCGGAGGTCACCAATGTAGAAGATACGGCAATAGAGAGATCTCTCAGGGACCGAAGTCCAATGAGAGTTGTTTGGATGTTATATTTATGCAACTGATTTAAGAAACTTCGATAGCGCGATGCAGAACTCGTCAGATTTGACAGGAGTGACGCCACATGAGCAAGCAAGAATAGGGGCCGCGCACGCATTTATTTACGGTTAGTAGTTGTGTGTTGATCTCACGTGGAATAAGTATGGAGATTTAAATTTAAAATATGACGAACTCTTAGAATCCCGGTAAGGGCATTTATTTGTATGATAAGCACGAATTAGTTCCTGAGTCATGGATGTTTTCTACGTATACTATTGACTACGACAGGGAACGTGGTAACCAATGTTCAAAAAATCTCTACCAACACTTTGTTAACCAAACTATAAGATTGAAACGTATATATACACTCATAATAATGTCCATCTATTCATAATTCTCCGTGGGAACCAAATAAACGCTACTTAGCCAAATTAACATAATAACACTTACATAACCTTTGTATTCATCGTGAGAAAATTCGTGCATGGTTGTTGATAAGACTATCACGGTGTATGGGGATTGGGGACAGAGGTAATAGTTTGCGGATTAGTTAATTGAAAGGATACGTACAATACACGCCTTTAGAAAAATTTAAAGCGACTTAGTAAAATGTACAACTGCTAAATAACCTACATGTAGGTATTAAAAAGCACAATAATACCGGCAAGTATCCAGGATGATCAATACAAATGGGTCAGTAGGGAGAAGTCAGAAACTATAAGAGATAGGGAAATCTGTTCTTAGGAACCATGGCTTCGATTTTAGATTAAATAAAAACTGGATGTTTTTTTTTATTCTCAAAATCTTGCTTTTTTTAATGTCATACTCTTAATTAATTCTTATCATTTAAATCGCCTTGCGTGGTATGGGCACGTAATGCGGAGGGATGAAAGTCATGTGA
Source organism: Epinotia brunnichana (assembly GCA_963854355.1). Lineage (NCBI taxonomy): Eukaryota > Metazoa > Arthropoda > Insecta > Lepidoptera > Tortricidae > Epinotia > Epinotia brunnichana. Next base: position 11,372,515 of record OY977960.1, on the reverse strand, counting down.
CCAAAAGAGTATTAGGTATGAATGTGGATGGATGTAAAAGACGAGGTAGGCCAAGAAAAAGGTGGATGGACTGTGTGAGAGACGATATGAAGAGAAAAGAAGTGAATGATGATATGACGGCTGACAGAGAAGTATGGAAGAAAAAGACATGCTGCGCCGACCCCAAGTAAATGGGATAAGGGCAAGGAAATGATGACTCTTAATTGGCTACTTTCCTAAAAAAAGTAATTTAATCCGTCAGTTAGATAATCATAAAATATTGGACACGTATTTTTTTGACAATCACAGAAAAAAATATGAAGATATATTATAGACTATGGTACACTTTTTATTATGTTTTTTTAGCATAATGTGACGTCACTCGGAAAAAAATTAATGCAGTTTTTATTAAATCTAAAATCGCCGCCATGGTTCCTAAGAACAGATTTCCCTATCTCTTATAGTTTCTGACTTCTCCCTACTGACCCATTTGTATTGATCACCTTGCATATGATTTTGCTACACTATGAATACCACCTAATTCCCATGCCTTTTGCATAGGTTACTATACCATTACCATGCCTGAGAAAATTATTGGTTTACTTGCATAAAAATATTGTTGTTTTTAATGAAAGTATACCAAGTTATTTAGATACGAACCACTCAACTCAACTCTCTCTCGCTCAACATTATGGCCTATTTTATAACCGACTTCAAAAAAGGACTAGGTACCGATTTCTCTGTCAATTATTGTAGACCGATTTTTTTATTCAAAACAGTAGGTACCCTTTAGGTGGTCCCATTGTCACCAAGTCAGGATCTGATGATGAGATCCCAGTGAAATTGAGGGCAAACCTCAAATTTAATAGACGCACGTGTAGTGATTTCGGTGTCTTCCATTATAACTCGTGTATTAATTTACCCTCGGAAATCGCAAGTTTGGTAAAGTGGAACTGATGATGAAGACCACAGATGACTTACATAACTCCTCAATGATGTTAAGTACGTCAAAGATTCTGATATGATTCTGTTGAAGTATCAACTAATGAAGAGTCAAAGGTGATTCGGAGATTCTTGAGGAATTGTCACATATTAGCGACTTTGGATTTTTCTGTAATGATACTAATAATCAACTCATTTGCTCTCATGTGGTAAATAGGAAATGAGGCAATGTTCATGTATGGCTTGGCGAAGTACAGAATTTAAGTCGGTTTTTTTTTTTTAATTATTAAATATTTATCATTTCATCATATACCTATATTTTTTTCTCCATATCAACTTGGGCTAAAATGCGTTCGTATGTCCGGTTGTCCGGATGTTCAAATCCGGCCGCCAATTCTCGTGAAATTTGGTGAGAAAGTTCGATAATTGTATAGTTTATTTTTAAAACGAAGTTTTTGAAATTAAAAAAAAAATGCACGGTCTATAATAAAAACTATAAAAGTAAAAAAATAGGTAGGTATAAGTTTTAGATATAATTTGCATAAAGGCGTGTACTGTGTATTTTTCACTATAATATTGTTATATAAGATAACTAACAAGAATACTAATGGTAGAAAATGCTTACCTACCACAAAATATTCAAACACAAACTCAAAAACCGTCAACAGTTTATAAAATCACATAACTTCACAACACTATTCAATCACCAATTAATCAAATCGCAAATTCAAAAATCGAACGGCTCAAACTTTTTAAAAAACACAAGTCCTAAGTCCAACTGCCAGATAGGAAATGAATAGCTACACTTCCCACAAGTTATTTTATCACAGTGTTTTCATAGAAAGTGAAGCCCATTATAACTTTTAGAACCCCGTCGTATTAAACTCGCGCTTATTGTGGGAGAGCAATAGTTCGGCCGCAACTGCGGGATAACATCGACAAAGTGCTATAAGTTGCTTTGTTAGGTTCTTTGAGATCTTTCGTGTCTTTTCGTAATGCCCGTTATTAAATTATGTGTGCACTAATTTGTTTAAGGAGGTGAGAATGATTTTGTGATTATAGTTTTACAAGTTTTAACAATGCTTTCAAAACTTTGATTCGTAAGTGTTTTCTTAGACAATTGAAAAAAAAATACTTTGAAGAGGACTCTAATATTATTACGTATTAGTCCGACAGAAAATTAAATTGTAATGAATTTCAAACGGTAAGTAAATTATGATTATGAGTTAAGTTTTCCACAACTTTCATAAAATACCTACTACTTCAAGTTCATACATTTTCGCAATTTTCTTAAAAACGAGTGATAAATAAAACGGAAACTACTTTTTCTCAAACTTGCAATGAAATGTTGATATGACTTAATTCAAATTAGGCCCGGAAATACTACGTATCCGGTGCGACTAGTGAAGATGATACGTAAAGGAATTTCATACAACCTTACACACCTAGGCCTGCAAAGCAACCGTCTTTTGTTTATAAACGTCAAATTGTGACAGAAAATCTTGGCATTCAATCACCAAAAAAAAAAAAAAAGATGACTGATGAAACTTATGTCAATGTCACCGGGTAAAACGTTGCTTCAAACAGGTTAAAAAAATGTTTGGCGAGTAAAGTGAAAAAAGTTTTTTTTTCTTGTTGGCCGAATTTGTCAATAGTTCGTAATTATTTTGAAACTTTCTAATAAAAGCCATCGATTTCGGACGAAAATTATATGGAATTGAACTGTATGCCTCCGGAATTGCGAGCAGAAGTATGAATAATTTACTACCCCCGAAATCAAAAGTTAGGTACATGACGGCGTATGAAAATTTCATAAAAATTATAAGTGTTTTTAAAATAAAATTATAAGATATAAGTTCATATAACTATAAACTAATACTTAATTTAGGAAATAAGCGGAATATTTGTTAGTAACAAATGTTGGACACAATTATAGGTTATGATGTGACAGCACTGACAGCTATCAGAAACGTATTATTTAGTTGTACGAATAAAACAAATTGACTACTTTTTATTTCATTGCAAGTTTGAGAAAAGCACTATACAAATCTCGGCGAGAAACGGGGTTGCCGGCCGCGTATCCCTATCCTATAGGCGAGGCGAGAGGTTCATAATTAAATTTCATATAAAATTGAATGTCTAGGCCTGCAAAGTGATTTTCTCTTTTTCGTCTTCAATAGGGGTGAAGACTCAAAATTTAACTTGTTACTCCAAAAGAAAGAAGGCAAAAAAATATGCCTAGTGACGAAGATCCCATTCAGATATCTCATAAAATTACGAAGGTAGGTACATGTGGCTACTAGTGGCACTGAAAATGCAATATTCAGCCTAGACTTTTTAGGAATACTGGCGTGAGTTTATATGTAGTCCTTTGAAACGACATAACAAACAAATACTGCTCCTTGGCATTCGAGGTAGGGCATAGCATCGATGTCATATGGCTCATATTTGGAGCAGCCCAACTGGGGAAGGAAAGTGTACAAAATGTAAAGCAAACCGCCGACCGCTTTAGCCTAGTTGGTAGTAAAAAATTATAAAAATAAAAATTGTTTAATTCAGACCGAGATCCATAATAGTGTTAGTAACAAAATGGGGCTTACAAGACTATATTAGTATTACACGACTAAGTTTAGTTTAAATAAAATTTTAATTACATTTACATTTAGGTACTTCTTTTGGTTACCTATGGCAGCATGGTAGGACCAAGTAGTGAACATTTTATTCCCTACTTGGCCCCACCAATGACCACTTCAACCCAATATTTGAACCCAATATTTGTGACCTTGCCTACGAAGCAAGAGGTCCTGGGTTCGAATCCCGGTAAGGGCATTTATTTGTGTGATGAGCACGAATATTTGTTCCTGAGTCATGGATGTTTTCTATGTATTTAAGTATTTATTTCTCTATATAAGTATCTATATCGTCGTCTAGAACCCATAGTACAAGCTTTGCTTAGTTTGGGACTAGGTTGATTTGTGTAAGATTGTCAAAAAAAAAAGTGCTATTAGACTACCCACATGCGCACCATCAATTATTGCACTTCTATTGAAACTTTTATAGGTACTCCTTTAAGACATGATTTCTGGAATAAAATCTATCCTATGTAAGGACATAGGATAGATTTTATTCCAGAAATCATGTCTTAAAGGAGTACCTATAAAAGTTTCAATAGAAGTGCAATAATTGATGGTGCGCATGTGGGTAGTCTAATAGCACTTTTTTTCCAGGCCCAGGCCCAGGTTCTCAAACTGCCTCCTATGGAAGCGTTCCCTCAATGCTCAACATGGTGACATCATGTCCTATTCTTGCAGACTCCTTCATATTGGCTTCTATTTTTTAAATATTATTATTATATTATATTCATTCATCACCTTACTTCCAGATGATGACTGAATGGGTGCTGTAGCCACACATACCAAAAAGTAAAGACGAGGGCCCAATATAGATAGGAATGGAGAATGCACAGCCACACAGTACCAAGCCCTCTTAATATTGATGTTGAGTGATGGAAGTATAGATTCTGTGATAACCTCAATTATAACTACTTATTGTCTGAGTACCATGATTATTACTTAATTTAGACTCGTAGATGACACCATTTTAACCTAAAAACAGCAAATCCGACAAAGTCGTGATAATACTGAATCACTGATTTCCGCTACCTTATAAATAGTTCTTCTAATTTTAAAAACATCCCAAGTAACAATTAATCCGATACAAAAAAGCTTCTTTCAAAACCAGTTCAAAACAACAAAGCCTATGTCGTTTTGAAAATGTCGTAATTCAGTACTGAGCTCCTAGTGACTTAAGCCGTTTTAAGATTCTATGTTTCAACAAAAGTCTTCCGGAAAAGAAGTTGTTTACTGGAGTAGACGAGTCACGAATCACGATCCACGACGCGACTGTTGAGTAATAGTTATTTTTCCACAATGGTGCCATCATTGGGATTGGATGAAAATTTTAGAAGTGCCTGTTTGTTTTTGGTGATAGGAATAATTAGACAGCTAGTGGCCAAGTGTGAGGAGTATGCGGCTGCACACGGGCTCGTGTACAACGCCACTAAGAGCGAAATAATGGTGTTTAAAGCGGGTAAAATTGGGCCGTATTTTATACCTCCAGTGGTTCTTGGTGGGACTGTACTCAAGGTAGTGGACCGCTTTAAGTACTTAGGCCACATCATAACGGAGGACCTGTGTGATGATAGTGATATCGAGAGAGAGCGTAGGGCGTTGTCGGTGAGGAGTAATATGCTGGCTCGAAGATTCGCTAGATGCTCAGTTAATGTTAAAATAACGCTATTCAAAGCGTATAACCAATCTTTTTACTCTAGCGGTCTGTGGGTTCGGTATACCAAACGAGCCTACAACGCCCTACGCATACAATACAACAATGCCTTCAGAATGCTGCTGAGACTCCCAAAGTGGTGCAGTGCGTCGGAAATGTTTGCTGAGACGCGCACGGACGATTTTCACGCCATAATGCGAAAGAAAACCACGTCGCTGATGGGTCGCGTCAGGGAAAGTCAAAACGGCATTCTGAAGGTATTGGCTGGTAGATTTAATTGCAACATATTGTGGCACTGGATCGAGCGGGTCAGAACTACTTTGACGTATGTCAAGTAGTACTGCAGTTTTTTTTTTTTTTTTTTATGTATTATAATAATTGCTAACATGGTTTTAAGTTTATTTTGTTACTAACAGTATATGGATCACATGGTCTGAAATAAAACGATTGAATTGAATTGAATTGAATTGAATAACCTTTCTGTTTAGGATTAAGTAACTAAGCTATTGTCAAAAGCTAAGAGTAGTCCATCACCGAAGGCTCCTTCAATGCCAAGCGAATCTCGCCCTTTCGGAATGGCTCCTTCCAGAACGTTCAGTAGTATGTAGTCTGCAACTGGCTGTCGTCGCGCGCGCATCCCTTACAGCCGCTGCACGCTGAGACATTATACAGTAGACGGCAAACTTCGTGTGCAAATGAGGGGAAGTGGGGGGGCAGCTTGCACGTACAATTCGCCTTTGCGCAGGCAAGGTCATTTGCGCACGAAGTTTGCCGTCTACTGTACCACGGTGCTTTCGTGGCTATATACTTTTACCGCTTTCTCTATTGTCCTTTTACCCTAACCTGTGCTGAACCAAGATCGACGCTTATAAGACGCTACTACGCTACTTACGCTAGGCATAGCAGAAGGAGAAAGGAGCTGGGCTTTCACCACATCACGAGCTGCTGCCATTGAGGTGCACAAGGTACTCACTTCTCATTTCTCTTGCTGATCGCCTTGGTTACTTTCTCTGGGAAATTCATGCTTTCCAACCCCCCTTTCGCTGAGCTATCGAAGAATCTGTAACACTTTCTTAGCCCAAGAAAAAAGTTGCAGACTTTTCAGCTGCGTCAATTGTTTTTGAAAAATATAAACAGTTTTCTCACTTACGTTTTGGGTTTAGGACGGCGAATAAGACACTTTGCTTGATCCGTCTCATATTACAAAAAAGATATCTTAAAAAGCCGTGGTACTCGTAAACTGACGCTGGCAATAATATTGACAGCTGCAGCAGCTATATTTGTCATTGCCAGGGTCAGATATTAATTTATTTCTGTAACTAGCGACCCGCCCCTGCTTCGCACGGGTTTATGTGCATAATACATGCATGTATGGTTTGTATTATACATATAAACCTTCCTCTTGAATCACTCTATCTATTAAAAAAAACCGCATCAAAATCCATTGCGTAGTTTTAAAGATCTACGCATACATAGGGACATACAGACAGACAGACAGACAACGGGAAGCGACTTTGTTTTATACTATGTATTGATATGAGACGGATCAAGGAAGTGTCTCATTCGCCGTCCTAAACCCAAAACGTAAGTGAGGAAACTATTTATATTTTACAAAAATAATTGACGCAGCTGAAAAGTTGCAACTTTTTTCTGGTACTAAGGAAGGTTATTCGTATCACCAAAAAAAATATCAGGCACTTTTAAAATTTTCATCCATTCCCAATTATCTACTTGCTCTGTTTGTACTGACGCCGCGACGCGTGACGAGAAAATCTACCCTCCTCTTTCCAATTTTCTCGGTGCGAGTGAGACAGGAGACACTTAGTCGCACACGACGCGACTGGGCAGCAAATTGTACTAGAGGTATTGGTTTAACAAAAAATATTGTATGCGATAATACATTGAAAATACTGCAGTCTTCGTACAGTTATTAGGTACCTAAAAAGCGACCAAACGTCAACCAGTTTTCCAGGTTTTCCTTAATGATAGGATGCGATGAATAATGGAAATCATTTTGTAAAATACGTCAGGATCTTGAGGACAATACTTTATATATCCTACCTACTGGGCTATTCAGTTTTTAACACCAGCTTGGTACAGTCGCCATCACATACATAGGTACACTATAGGTGTTCAAAAATATCGGCACATGCATCCTAATGCCTTGAAAATAGAGGTGTGTTCCGATGTTTGTGACGTGCTTGTTTGCTCCGATGTATGTGATGGCGATTGTATGTATCCGCAGCTTGTTTGGCTATCTGGTTAGGTCAGGACCGGAGAGCCTGGAAATGCTGATTATCATTGGCCGCATGGCAGGGAAGAGGAGTAGCGGACGGATGATGCCTACGCGTTGGGCGGACACTGTAACATATGTGTCTAGAGCCATCAAGCCCAGGACCGAGCAGCTTGGAGAGTGATGGTGAAGAGCGCCCACAGCTGTCACGTACCTTAGCCTTGGGGATCCGACGAGGAAGAAGAAGAAGCTATGTAGTTCTACTACTTACCTATTTTGGTTTTTACGTACGTTACGTCTAGACGTTTAGAAAAATTGATACTAATTGTCTGCCCGACCCTTAAACGCGTCTCGTGTGTACGCCCTTTTAGTCTTTGGTTTTGAAAGTGACATTTGAGCTGTCACATTTTGCTTTGTCTGTCGAGAAAAAGACACGTCAGAGTTCGGTCGAACAACGTGTACCGTTTTTTGGTTGGTAATATCCCTCGCTTTGCAGACACACGGGTGTCCGAGGGTTTGTTTGTAATTTGAAAGTGCTTGGAGACTCGTGTTGGTGGCCTGAAGGCCCGAGTCGTTTTGGTGTAAACAGTGATATTTGGTGATTTGTGCTGTGGTGGACCGCGTATTGACGGCCCGGTCGCCCGTGGAACGAAACGGCGCTTCCTTTGGCCCCGGAGACCAGCTTGAGAGACTTGACTTGACTTTGACTGACCCTTGATGGAAACTAGACAGAATTGACACGATATCGCGCCCACGGGAATCAGTAAGTTAAGCTCCCCCTATTGTAGCCAGCATTACTGGCGAAAATTGGATCCACGAGATCGTGTGGCACGTTCAGTTCCTAGCATTAGGCGAGGACTGAACACTAATTGATCATGTAGAAGGGAAGTGAGGTAGAGGAAGAGCGCCTACCCTGTGGATAGAACAGTAAAGCCATCAGCAGGAACCAGCGCCCAGGCTTGCCTGCGATTGGCAAAGAAGAGTGCTTGGAGGAAGGTGGTGCAAAGGTCTGTCGTCACAAACCTCAGCAATGATGATACTACGAAGAAGAGGATACGTTGAATAGATCTTGGGGATGGACATAGGTTATATTTTATTTTATCCTGTGGCTTTGCCTGGATACTTTAATATTCATGTGCCTCCATGTTTTTCCATTGCCACAGTAGATTGTGGACCGCATTAAACCGGTAAAACCCGGTTTCATTGACATGTAGCCGACGCCAGCGGGTGTAAACACGGTGAAATTATTTAAATTATTGTTTATTCGATACACTACAGTTTCTTAAAGACGCTGGAAGTGGCGGAGGGAAGATATTCTATCGCTTGCCTTGTGTAGCCAAGCATTAAGCATTAAGGTGGGTAAGAACGGGTCAAGCCGCCTCGTGGGAAATTTACAGACATTCAGACGTACTCCAGTCTCTATGAGTAATGATTGCAAGGATAATACGTAGGTACAAACAAGACAATACATACCAGACCACCCACAATGAGCTATTTATATTGCAATTTATTTATATTCTGATGCAAATTGTTTTGTGGCATGCAATATAATTTGAATTTTTTTCTTGAATAAACCTCAGATCACTTCCAGCGTTCCGTGTCCCATTATGCGACACCACGTTCACCCTCTAAACAGTATCTCGAGTATTTTTACAACGCTTTATGCACAATACATGCATATAACTTATCATAGAAATTCAATACGGTAAGATATTTTTGTTTGCGGCCAAGTTAAAAACGATGGTAGAGAGCTGCAACTCTCAACACAGTGCATCCTCGGGAGCTCAACCTGATTCATCATCATCATCCCGTCCTCATCATCGACGTCCACTGCTGGACATAGGCCACCCCAAAGAGCGCCACAGTGACCGGTCCTGCGCCACCCGCATCCAGCGGACTCCCGCGACCTTTACCAGGTCATCAGGTGCGCCTTCCAGTACCGTACTCGCCACGGGACAAATGGTGTAAATTGGTGTTCGATGGTGAGCGAGCCAAGCGGCATCAACGTGGCACCTGTTCGCCACGGGCAAAGTACACCTGCAGGCACGAAAGACATTGTCTCCCTTCTAGATACTGCTTTGTATAGTTTGTAATAGACTTCAAGGCCGTTGATGATCGTTACATTTGAAAAATAAAAGTGATTTTAATAATATACTTGGTTCATGAAACAAGGCGCTGCATCTTCTCAAACGTTCTCCGGGAACTGCTTTTTTTGACACCTATGGAAACTAGCGACTGAAAAAAGTTTATTAGCCCAAGTTATAATTGAACGAGCGAGCGAAGCGAACAAAATTCTCCGTTTAAGCATGCGCAAAAATTCTTTCGTATGCCCGGATGTCCTGCTGCATTTCTCAATCAATTCTCGTGAAATTTTGTAAGCAGTTTCAATAATTATATAGATTTTAACCGACTCCAAAAAAGGAGGAGGTTCTCAATTCGTCTGTATTTTTTTTATGTGTATGTTACGCGATAGCTCGGTAATTTATGAACCGATTTGAAAAAAATTTTCTTTGTTTGAAAGCATATACTTCCAGATTGGTCCCGTTGTCACCAACATCCAGTTCTGATGATGGGATCCTGGAGATATCGAGAAAATTCTTCAAATTTTATAGGCAAACTTGAAGCAATTTGGCTACTGATTTGAAGTCGGTTAAAACTTTGTTTTGAAAGTACAATTGACAACATTTCATTTTTTCAAGTGGCCAATTTTATGATAAATTTCGCTAGAAAATGTTTTTTTAACCGGCACGTGTTATTTTATTTCTCCCTAAACTGTATTTTCATTCAGAAATATCAAATTGAAAAGTAGCGAATGATGACGTCAACATTATTTTTCTTGAAATCAGTAGTTAATTAAGAAACCTTGACATTTTCACATCTGCACTTCTGTTGACATTTTTATAATTATTTAATATGAATTAAAGTAGCACTGTTTTAGATAAATAATCTGAATGTACCTATATTGTATTGTATGGAATGGAATGTTCTGAAATAAAGATATTTTATTTTATTTTATTTATTACGGCTCTGTACGGCAGCTTGCACACCTTTCATATGACTTTCGTAGTATTGACGTCACACACGGCTTAATCACATTTATACAATTTCGCGATTTTCTTAATAACGGGTGAGAAATTAAATCTAAAAACTACTTTATTACGTTCAGGTTACCGAAATGGTTTTCAAATTAGGCATCATTACATAGTTTGAAATGTAGTCAATTATTTGTAGATATTTTTTTTCGAAATATATTTTTTTTAGACAGTCTGAAGAGTTCTACAGCTAACAAAGCCATTAGTTATAGTCTATAGATAACTAAATAAAAGCTAGGAAAAATCTCATAATTTTCTAATACTGCATGCAACTATAACAAGTGGTTTGCCTGGGAAAGCCATTCAGATCCGTATCTTTCCCCCATAAAGGCAACTTTACATGAAACCCTTAAAATGTAAACAATGTCTATCCCGAGCATTATGAAGTAAAACTCAGTCAATTAAAAGTGGACAATGGGCTAACTTCTGGAATTTACGAGGGCCAAATCATAAGCAGTTAAAATATTTACAGTCCCATAAAGTTGCTGTATGGCTGATTCAGAATCCTTTGAGTAGGTATATGGTGAAAAGACTTAGTTGGTAGTGACCTTGCCTACACCCATTTTTTACCCGACTGCGGGACGCAATGGAGGGAATGTGTTTACCAGTGTATATTGATATATGCAGTGACATCCCTGAAGCACAGAATAGTATAATAGTATTACATACACCCGCTAACGTCCTTGAGTCGTCGTCCGTATGGGCCAGCGCGCGACTGATCGGGCCTGCCGAGCCTCCGCGCTCGCGCATTTTGTAGGTATTTAAACATAGTAATTAAGATAATCAATTTATCTATTCAAACTCTGCGAATTTGTCTATAAATATTTTATAACTTTATTTGAGTACAAAAATTTAACTAAAAATATCTATAGTTTAGTCATAATATTGAATAAACTTTACAAAAAGAGGTAACTTTGGGAATTTTTTCCTATCGAGTGAAGTTCATTAGATCGCGTAACTGAATGCGACTTTGACTAGATTAGATCCTTAAGTAATACGTATCCTTTTTTTAGATTTTTAACCCCTATTTTATACGTCTGAGATTGTTTTAAAAAACTCGAAAACGCTGCCCCTGTTGACTGTCGAGCCTTAAGTTGCGAGCGTCCATATCCTATGGTGACAGCTTACCATCAGGACTGGCTGTTTCAACAGCTTCACTAACTGATACAAGGAAATGTTAAGCTATTTACTAAGTACGTTTGTACACTCAAGTTAAACCTACTCTCTAAGCACTAGGTACCGTTCAAACTGAACGTTAAGCTCTAAAGTTGCAAACTTTATAATAATAATCAAATATTTGTCTATATAACAAGCGGAGTTCCGCAACAATAATTTGTACATTGATTGTGAAACAATTGGAAACAAGCTACGAATTGAAATTGGAAAGATAAACCTTAAGAGATGTCGTATTTAAGAGGTTGTCCACCGGCGAGAGGTGTTGAAAGAAAGAAAGAAGATTTTTTCACTACACAAACATTTTAAATTGCGAAAACACCAAGTGTATGGTCCCCCTATTCGATTACTATGGGTTTATGACAGCTTAACGTAGCAATTAGGGTGACCATGAGACTCAGTAAATAAAAATAAAAAAATTAACGAATTAACAAACAACGTTTACGTATAGGAAGTAAGTGACGAGATGACGAGTGACAGGGAGGTATGAAAGAAAAGGACATGCTGCGCCGACCCCAAATAAATGGGATAAAGGCAAGAAAATGATGTTTACGTATATTTGCCTTTTGTCACGTCCACATCTTTAAACTATAGTTAAACAGTAACAAACACATATTTCTGTTCACGACTTTGGATTCATTCTGTATAGTCTTGTCGCAGTTCAAACGCACTGTACTATATGTAGCGTTGCATTCAAGCCAGCATGACGTTATAAAAACCAGCCAGAAGGCACCGAGATTTAGTGGGTACCTAGAACCGAGTTATATTTCACTCTCGAACTGGCTGGTCGAAACTAGCTCTGCATGCGAACCGCCTTTACAAAGCCAATTCTGTTTTAGGACTGATTTTTAACAATGACTGTAAACTAGTGGCTCCTTGAACAGTCTCTTTTTCAAAACATTTTTTTTCAAAAAAAACTACAGTCCCCGGCAAGCTCGGCCGAATTTCACCTTCCCATACAAACGGAGTTTCATTCTCATTTTAAAACTACGAGTTGGATTGTAACGAAATGAGGTATATCTAGGTCTGTAATTAGTTTATATGGCACCAGTTTATAAAACAAATGAAATACGTTGTATGAAAAACTTAAATTGGCTGTATTTTTAGGGTTCCGTAGCCAAATGGCAAAAAACGGAACCCTTATAGATTCGTCATGTCTGTCTGTCTGTCTGTCCGTCAGTATGTCACAGCCACTTTATTCCGAAACTATAAGAGCTATACTGTTGAAACTTGGTAAGTAGATGTATATATACTGTGAACCGCATTAAGATTTTCACACAAAAATAAAAAAAAAAAAATTGTTTTAGGGGTCCCCATACTCAGAACTGAAACTCAAAAAAATTTTTTTCATCAAATCCATGTGGGGTATCTATGGATAGGTCTTCAAAAATGATATTGAGGTTTCTAACATAATTTTTTTCTAAACTGAATAGTTTGCGCGAGAGACACTTCCAAAGTGGTAAAATGTGTGTGCCCCCCCTGTAACTTCTAAAATAAGAGAATGATAAAACTAAAAAAAATATATGATGTACATTACCATGTAAACTTCCACCGAAAATTGGTTTGAACGAGATCTAGTAAGTAGTTTTTTTTTAATAAGTCATAAATCGAAAACCGCAATTTATTTCACGGAACCCTTCATGTGCGAGTCCAACTCGCACTTGGCCGCTTTTTTTTTTTAACAAAAACTACGCGGGCCGCACTTCTTAATTATTTGTGACTTTACCGGGCAATTCCAAAATTCTGAATTCAACGACCTTTACATGCAAAACAGCCAGGGAGGCTCGTGGGCCGCATGCGAGCCGCGGGCCGTCTGTGGCCGCCTGTTGACGGCTGCTCTAGTGTCTGTGAAATTGTAGCTTTGTATTTAAGTTTGTATCTTTTGCGTAATCTCCGGAACCGCTGATCCGATTTCAATAATTCTTTCACCTGCGTGTAGAATGGACTTTCTGGATGGTTATAGGCTATATTTTACAGGAGCCATAACTGGTCATGCACTACTAAACAAACACCTTTTTACTTTAAGTGTTACAGACAGTCCTCTCTGCAGAGCCTGCATGGAAGAGGACGAGACAGCCGCCCACGTCATCCTGACATGTCCTGGGGTGGCGGAATACAGGGCAAAACACCTCGGAACACCGGGGTCACTACCGGAGGCCGTCGGCAACATAAAGGGTCTGCTAGGCTTCCTGGTGGAACTGGGTTGGCACGAATAACAGTAGTGCCAAAACCCACACGCAAAATAGGCGCATTTATGACGTCGAGTTGCGGAAACCCAGCCCGCGTACAACCTATAACCTATAGGCTATATTTTGTCCCGCAGGTTTGCCTGCGTTTCTTGCAATATGCGGGCGGAACCGCGCGGACAGCTAGTTAGTGTTCATCTTGATATTAATCCAAGTGGAAGTTATAAAAACTAACCATGATTTACCGGGTACCTAAAACGGGGAGTTATATTTCACTCCCAAACTCCGGGTTGGGCGAAACAAGCTCAGCATGCGAACCGAACCGACTTAATATATGCACTTGACGCCTCGACTCACTCACAGTCTACAGTACACTAACAGTACTAATACTAAATACTAATACTAAATTACTAATTACGGAATGACTAAATTACTTATTACTAAGTCCACACTAATAGATATCTACATATTATAAATGCGGAAGTGTGTCTGTCTGTCTGTTACCTCTTCATACTTAAACCGCTGAACCGATTTACATGAAATTTGGTATAGAGATAGTTTGAGTCCCAGGTAAGAAAGGACATAAGATAGTTTATCTATCCAAATATCATAAACCCTCCATGATGCGTTCAAGAACCGCACATTATGGCCACCATAAAAATAGACTGTTTTGTTAGAACAATTTTTTTATCTGTGAAAATGTTATTATTGCTAAATAATAACATCGATTTCGATAATATTATTTCATTCAAATTTCGAATATCTCTGAAATCAAAGAAATTTGATTTGACCTCTATTCTAATATCAGTCGAGATGACGTTTAGTTCGAAATGAATTGTCAATTTGCATACAAATTTGACAAATGTCGCACGTAAGATATCGAACGATATGACAGTTGGATCCGACTCTAGTTTGTCTCTGAATTAAGAAAAAACTATGACAGCTGCCAGTAAACAACGCCGCGATGCCGGTCATAATATGCGGCTCCTGAATGCATCATGGAGGCTTATGATACGTGGATAGATAAAGTAGTGTATGTAACTGTACATAATTAGGCATTATGTACAGTCACATAAACTACTATTTTAACACGGAAATCATCCCCAAGACATATAATAAACCATCTTGCTCTAGTGAGTGTGGGTGTAGTTAGTGCAACTTATTTGAAGAAAAATTCTACAATTATTGAAACTGCTCACAAAATTAAAAGTACTGACCAACACCATCGTACATACTTAACAGGTTGACGTCACTAATAAGCAGCAGGATAAACTGAACGTATGAAGACCCTTAATATTATTAGTATGTCTTTCCCGCTCACGGGACAATGATGTCCCGGACCTTTGGGAGGCGTGCGTTGGGCTACAAAGGTACCTACAAAGTACCAACTGAGCCAACACGTAGAGGCCGTTTTGACAATTTAATGAAATGCAAGGAGTACACCGAGCGGATGCTGTCCCTGCCCGTGTCATGGGACGCACACAGAGACAGCACCCGCTGGGGTGTATAGGGACTATTGCTGGTTGATGAAATCTAAAGAAAACGGGTTATTGGGTGAAAATGATGGACTAGTGGCTGGGCTATTGGGTGAAACATCGGACGCCTGCCTAATAAACTCATTTTTTATCTCTGGCAGACGGTGACTCGCCAACTGCTAGATGGGCCCCTATTAATAGCGACATTAAAAAATGGCCTAAGGGCAACACCAGTCAGAGAGGCTGGGGGGGGGGGT
This sequence comes from Epinotia brunnichana, assembly GCA_963854355.1. NCBI lineage: Eukaryota > Metazoa > Arthropoda > Insecta > Lepidoptera > Tortricidae > Epinotia > Epinotia brunnichana. The sequence goes on along the minus strand of OY977960.1, from coordinate 11,356,894 downwards.
AGAGAGGTGGCACTGGACTTTAAACATATAGCCAACTTGCCACTTAGGTGTCCACATCTACCCTCGAGCAACAGCTCTTGCGACTCCACTCTGGACTGCCAGTTAAGGCAAGCCAGAGGTGGGGGGCCTGTCCAACCAACCACCCGATCGGCTCAGCCTGACCACAGGACACCCCCAGGAGTAATCAGGTACGTAGGGTCGCTACTCCCTAACAGCCCGCCACAAGCTGCCTTACGTTGCTGCCTTATTAGTATAATTATTAAAACCCATTCTCAAAGACAGAATCATTTGCTATTTTCATGACGCGTTATAAAAGGTAAGTAGTATTGACGGGTTTTACTTTACGAAATCGACGTCAATTTTATTACGCATTTAGGCAAGAAAAGGGGCAGGACCTCAAAAAAAATTTTCACCGAACGAGTCATTTGCCAAAGTTTCGTTTGTCCGAATGAATGTTTTTCAGAGACAGTTAATTTTTCAGTATTTTTAACCGACTTCAAAAAAGGAGGAGGTTCTCAATTCGACTGTATTTTTTTTTATGTATTTGTTACGCGATAACTCGGTAATTTATGAACCGATTTGAAAAAAAATTTCTTTGTTTGAAAGCATATATTTTCAGATTGGTCCCGTTGTCACCAAAATCCAGTTATGATGATGGAATCCTGGTGAAATCGAGGGAGCTCTTCAAATTTTATAGGCAAACTTGAAGCAATAAGGCTAATGATTTGAATTCAATTAAAATTTTGTTTTTAAAGTAAATTTTTATTAAACAAACCTAACCTAACCAATCCTGTGTGCATCTCAATGATGCATATAACATCAGCGTCGAGTCATCCTCTGTGGCTCGACATTGTGCTGAGTGGACTCCTTTTTCGCATTTCACGAAGTGTCTAAATGTATGTTATTATGTAATTTTATATCTGGGAAAAAAAAATGTTTTCTTTCTTTCAAATTTAATGGGTTTTATACATAACTATTATGAAAAGCTTAGAATGTCAATTATTTCAGAAATAATTTACTTTTAAAACAAAGTTTTAACCGACTTCAAATCAGTACCCAAATTGCTTCAAGTTTGCCTGTAAAATTTGAAGAGTTCCCTCGATTTTTCCAGGATTCCATCATCAGATCCTAACCTGATGACCATTGTAGGTACCTCCTCCATTCCAAATCGGTCCAGGTGTCTTTGAGTAATCGGGGAACATTCATACACCTCTTCCTGTTTTTAAGTCGGTTAAAAATGCATCCGGGCAAATGAAACTTTGGCAAGCGACTCATTCGGAGAAACCATTTTTTCACACTTGCTATTAATAATCTCTTGAATGAGGGATAAAAGTTGTACTTTTCCTCCCTGATCCTACTAGTCAGAATATAGTCATTGTTGCCTCATATGCGGGTTTAAAATTTTCTTCATAGAAATTGTGAATAGCTGTATATGTGTGACTCGGTAAAAATAAACACTTGAATCCCTAATAATACTTAAATCAAAATTCTACAATAGATCTCCCGCTACGCTCAGGATTCTATTGTAGAATCTTTCGATTCACTCAGGAATAAAAAACCCTCACCGTAAATATATCAATTTGCACCCTTGGGACTCCTTCTACTATTACAGGCTGTGATAGGTTTCCCGCAACAAGGTATATTTTCAGGCATCCTTATAAAAGAGGTAAAAAAAAATATAAGCTTAAATACTACTGTCTCTCCAATATTTACTGTGGCTTCCTGTAGGATATACTATAGTTATGTATATTTATGCATGCTGTGTTAGCTGGTATATTTCAAAGGCTAGATTTTATCCCAGAATTCCTGACTCCTTTTGACTTTATAGACTGCACAGCGTCTTGAGAATTTCGTTTAGAGTCAAATTTAAGGCTTAGAGTTACGGGCTATGTTATAGCAGTTTTCAGGGTGGATTTTACAGGGCGTATATTCGACATGTTATAGTTTTTGGCTGCTGAGGATGCGGTGTTGACAACTACAACTACAATAATAATAAATCAAATTATTATTCGCTCGTGGCGATTAATTTTTTACTTTGATTGGAAAGTGAAAAATAAATCGTCACGAGCGGAATTTGAACCCACGCCCTCTGCATACCGTGCATCGCTCTGAACCAACTGAGCTTACGTGGGCTATGCTCGTAGTATATTTCAATCCCTTCACTTTTCTAAATAAATCTTAGAAACGCTCGTAGCGACATCTATCGCGAAGTTCTTACAACTTCTGAAACCGCTCCAACGTCTCAAATACAATCAATAGGGAACATTACGGAACACTCTTCGTAGTTCGTAGGTGGCGACACTAGCAGCGTTGACATTGTATCTCGTTCGCACTTGCGGTATTGTCTATGCAAGCATCCTTGTCACTCATTTGACAATCAATTGTGCATGTGTGTGTGAATCCCTATATTCCTATACTGGTTTACTATTCGTGGTAGAACATTGCAGTAATGTTCCCTATTCAATTTAAAAATATTCACTTGACTTTTCACAGACTTGTGTGAGAACCGAGTTTAACCGATGTGGCAAGAGGCTTGCTTACCTTCATGCAAGCCATATACTTATTTGCCTCCATAGGGGTACAAAACCATATGAAATATATCTCGACGGCAAAGAAAAATTGTACAGTCCAATGCGGTTTATTCAATATAAGTAATGGAACAATTTCATTGCTAGAACTGGAACAAAGGCGTGGAACTTTCTTCCGTTGAGCTAACTGCGTTTGTGAACTATTAAACTAAACCTGAGTTTAAATGGCGAGTTAGAGTTAAGTTTTACAGTTAGTGTGTTCAATGCTGTGAAATGGTTTTACTGCCGCCTCATCTAAATTCGTTGCCATATTTTTTTAGCTTTACCCTTTCGGAGACAATCACGAAATACATGCGTAAGTGCGCTTCGGGCGCTTTTCGCTATATTTGAACATTAGCTCTATTTACTGCCACGAACCCGTGTAGCGGGCGCCTTCTCCGTAGTCGCTTTCTGCTACAATACCGGGTAAACCACGAGCTCGACTACGAGCGCAGTGCGTAGCGATTCTTGGTAGTGAATGTGTTTAGCTACTACGGAGTACAGTGTAGCGGGCGCCTACTTCGTAGTCGCTTTCTGCTACAATACCGGGTAAACCACGAGATCGAATACAAGCGTAGTGCGTAGCGATTCTTGGCAGTGAATGTGATTAGCTACTACAGAGTACAGTGTAGCGGGTGCCTGCTCCGTAGTCGCTTTCTGCTACAATACCTGGTAAATCACGAGATCGACTACGAGCGTAGTGCGTGGCGATTCTTGGTAGTGAATGTGTTTAGCTACTACGGAGTACAGTGTAGCGGGCGCCTACTCTGTAGTCGCTTACTACTACAATACCGGGTAAACCACGAGCTCGACTACGAGCGCAGTGCGTAGCGATTCTTGGTAGTGAATGTGTTTAGCTACTACGGAGTACAGTGTAGCGGGCGCCTACTTCGTAGTCGCTTTCTGCTACAATACCGGGTAAACCACGAGATCGAATACAAGCGTAGTGCGTAGCGATTCTTGGCAGTGAATGTGATTAGCTACTACAGAGTACAGTGTAGCAGGTGCCTGCTCCGTAGTCGCTTTCTGCTACAATACCTGGTAAATCACGAGATCGACTACGAGCGTAGTGCGTGGCGATTCTTGGTAGTGAATGTGTTTAGCTACTACGGAGTACAGTGTAGCGGGCGCCTACTCTGTAGTCGCTTACTACTACAATACCGGGTAAACCACGAGCTCGACTACGAGCGCAGTGCGTAGCGATTCTTGGCAGTGAATGTGCTTAGCTACTACGGAGTACATTGTAGCGCTATAAGTGTAAAGTGGGAAAGAAGGCGGGTCGCCCCGAGAAAGGACAAATTTGAGGTTCGGCTCATGACAGTTTCGTACTCCAAAATTCATCCTATTTAGAACCGGTTCTATAAAGATGTGCGCGCTTGACCTAATTTTAGTAACACAGTAAAATTGTTGACTTCATTGACCGACATAAAGTCTAACGGGGGTTTTAAATTTTTGTGGTCTGAAAGGTATAACTTTGGGTTTTTTTTTTTCGTCGTTCTTCGTTGCCCATTTGTCTGTCAAGACCCTTTTTCTCGAAAACGCGTGGAGGTATCAGACGCGCCCGAAAGAAATATCAAACTTATTCAAATCTGCATTCTAACCAACATGAACGCTCAATCGTATGGTTTCTTAGTTGAGTTTCCTTGTAACCCAGTCAATAATAGGACAGTCACGTTTCGCGGATTCCGATATATGAGTAAACAGAGGTGCCAATATGCAGGAAATCTTTGCCGACATATACAGATATAAAATATACTTGATTCTTACATGACAACTATAGTTTAGATTATATGAAGTGGGCACATGAATGGTTCTTTGTTAGTCAGATACACAATGCCCCTATCTGCTTTTGTTTGCGAACGCGTGCCATTTTTTGCAAGAAAAAGCTTAGCGCCACGTAAAATTTTTATTTATTTTTTTATTTTTATTTATTAGAAGACCAACAGCTTTTAACATTCAATATAGGCTTACATTTAAGATACAATTGTCGAGCCAATGACAGGTCTCCCTAACATATACAGGAAGAAACGGATTTGCTTAAAATATGTTAGGTTAATGAGTAAATATTACAAATATTACAATCTTTTATCTTCTTTATGCGTGCGTGCGTGTGTGTGTGTGTGTGTGTGTGTGTGTGTGTGTGTGTGTGTGTGTGTGTGTGTGTGTGTGTGTGTGTGTGTGTGTGTGTGTGTGTGTGTGTGTGTGTGTGTTCAGCCCTCCTCAATATCATTATGTATTTGTTTCGCAATTGCACTTTTAAACGATTTTTTGTTGTTATACACAAATGGGTCGATGTCACTAAACTGATTGTTGTATGTCCTTGATATTCTATATATTACAGAATTCCAACCGTAATTTGTTTGATGATTAGGTAAACTAAGAAGGCGTGGGTACCTGGTGTTTGTTTTCGGTGTGAAGTAATTGATGGCTGCTATAAGGTTAGGGCAATCTACACAACCTCTGATAATGTCATAAAGCAAACCCATATCGAGCATGTCTCTCCTATCCTCCAGACTCATCATATTATGCCGCTTACAACTATCACTATAACTAATAGATGTACGTTTGGTTCGGTAATTAAGGTATCTTAGAAACCTCTGCTGTAGTCTTTCAAGTCGAGATTTGTAGGTAATGTAATGAGGGGACCATATATTAGACGCATACTCCAAGACACTACGTACGTAAGTAAAATAAATAATTTTGATGCAAACAGGGTCATTAAATGCTTTACAGACTCTCATTACAAAACCTAAGTTTTTATAAGCTTTGTTTATAACATTATCAATATGATCAGACATTAACATTTTACTATCTAATAAAACTCCTAAGTCTCGAATTAACTGGACTCTTTGTAAAATAATATTGTTCATAGTGTAGGAAGCACTAATAGGAGATGGTTTTCTAGAAAAAGTTATTATCTGGCATTTAGATACGTTTACCGTTATTTTGTTCCTGTGGTAATATTCTACTAGAGAATCAAGAGTGTTTTGCAAAATTTGACAGTCAGACGGGCTTTTAATTTTGATAAAAACTTTTTTGTCATCTGCATATAACAGGTGTTCCACAGGCGATTCAATACATGTGTAAATATCGAATATATATGCATTATAAAATAAAGGCCCTAATTGTGATCCCATCATTGAATCTCTATCTTATTCTACAATAGATTCCAAATTTACTATTACGAGTTAAAATACTACACACAGCGCCTTACAGCTCTGCTGCCTTGCTGAGAGCGGGTTTTTTTTTAATCTTTTAGTCCATTTTGAATATATTGAATAATACGATAGAGTGAGTACATTATTCAATGAACATTTTACGTGGCGCGTGGCGCTAAGCTTTTTCTTGCAGAAAATGGCACGCGTTCGCAAACAAAAGCAGATAAATAAATAAAATATTTAAATATTTGCGGACAATCTTACACAAATCAATCTAGTCCCAAACTAAGCAAAGCTTGTACTATGGGTACTAGACGACGATATAGATACTTATATATAGAGAAATAAATACTTAAATACATAGAAAACATACATGACTCAGGAACAAATAAGGGCATTGTGTACCTGGCTAACAAAGAACCATTCATGTATCCACTTCATATATAATCTAAACTATACGTACCGGCACGAGCAGCGTGGGTAGACCGCCACAAGGTGGACTGATGACCTGGTAAAGGTCGCGGGAGTTCGCTGGATGCGGGTGGCGAAGGACCGGTCATTGTGGCACTCTTTGGGGGAGGCGTATGTCCAACAGTGGACGTCTTTCGGCTCGGGTTATGATGATTTAATGTCCCAGAGGTGTATAGGGTCTAAGAGCTTCCATACGCAATCATATGGCGTTGTATATGGGTTTATGACTTTAAGTATGTACATACATGACGCTTGGACGTTTTTATACTCGCCCGACAGTGAGCATCTCTCGTCACCCGTCCGTACACATGGCCTAACATGTCAAAACGTGCAACATATGTCATATCAGTTTTATATCGATAGTCAATCCAAATATACCTCCAAGTTTAAGTGAAGAGGTTACCATCCTGAAAATCAATTAGCAACAACTCACACTTTGCTTAAGAGGGGTAATTAGATTACTTATTGTAATTCGGCGATTAAGTCACAGTGAAAATATTAACCAGTTTCATAATAAATGCATAAGGTTTTGAATTTTTCCTTTAGATCTCTAAGCCAGGCTACAAAACTTTTACGTCACACCTTACCACAAAGTAGAAATTACAGCACGCAACGCGTGCGGAAAATCCCACTTTCTAGCCAGGGAGAGACATAATATTTTGTACTCACCACGGGCGGTAATAAAGAAAGCCTCAGATCGCATATTTATCGCCCTTGCTTTCGGCTCGGGCGTCGAATACCTTTTTTTTTTTTTTTTTTTATTCGTTTTTTATTATGTTATGACGTAGTGGAAATGCTCTTACGCATCCCCCAGCCTAGGGTAAGCTATAATGGGGAGTATGTGGGACTCTCACCCTCCAGCCAACTCTATTTGAAGAGAAGGGGGAGGGAGTCTACCCACTAAAACCACTCCGGCATTTCCGTCCCTGCCATTAATGGGGGCGCAGTGGGATCGCGAGCATTCTACCACGACGCCCCCGGGCGTCGAATACCTGCGATCTGGGACATTCTTTCTTTTACCGCCTTAGGTAAGTAATGTACTATAATTTCGTACCGTCGTAGTACCCTATTTCCTTCGCCTTTAAACTTGTGCTATTCATTTTTAAACCTACATATAATTGTATAAAAAAATCTCTCCCCGGTCTGTTCATGCTTGCAAGGGCATAGTAACTACCTAAATACTAGTGTTATTATCATTATTTTGACGAGAGACATCATTTTGTTCTTGACACGTTTTATTGTTATTATTGACCCTCTGACAATATTACATTAATGATCCTTTTTTTTCTGTTTTAACGCTTAGAGACAGTATACATTTCTATAAGAACATTAGAATAATTATTAATTGTATTTGGACGCTCAGAGACTTTATACATCTCTGGGGTACTAAATTTATATCATAAACTTATTGTTAATTCTGATACAGACCATATATTGAATGTAATTGATAATATTTTACAATTTTGTTTTTTTTTTAGTTTTAATTTTTAGTGACATTTAGTTTGTTAACCGTTTAGGTACTAATTGGTTAAAATCTGCAATTTTTTAATGATTATTGTGTAAAATTATTAATATTATATAGTAGAATACCACTTTACATGTAAAAGTGCCCTTGTGGCCTATTTGCAGAATAAATAATTGATTTTTATTTCTATGCCCCTATGTTTTGTTCTAATTGATAACCAACTGATTTTGTTAACTAGAGTACCTACTCGTAGTTTAAAAAACCTTGTCTTGCACAGTCAATATACTGTCTTTGCTATATACTGTGTGTTATTAGTCGTGTTCATTACTAGGGCTCTTCGGTTAACGGCAGTTGGGTGTTTGACGGATAATTGAATCTTAAGCATGTGATTATGAGTTTGTTTTTAGTTTTAGTTTAGTGATTACACACGGCGGCGGCGACTCAAACGCGCGTTTTACGAACGCGAGCCGTAGATCACCACTCATCGAACGCGGGGCGTTCGCGGCACGGGTCGGGCGCGGCTCGGTTGACGCGGTTATATTCACACCGCAGGCAGGCGGCGCACCGCGTGCGTGATTTAAAGGCCTCCACACACCGGTCGCGGGCACGGGTTGGGCGCGCGTCGGGCGCGGGCGGGCCCGCGGCGGGCCCGCGTTCGATGTGTGTTTGAAGTGTAGTTTCAATGTTTTACAACTTGTGCGGGCCCGCGCCCGACGCACGCCCGGCCCGGTAGCAACGCGTGTCCAGTGCGGTAGCAAGTGTAGCAACGCGGGCCCGCGTTCGATGTGTTTGAAGTGTAGTTTCAATGTTTTACAACTTGTGCGGGCCCGCGCCCGACGCGCGCCCGGCCCGGTAGCAACGCGTGTCCAGTGCGGTAGCAAGTGTAGCAACGCGGGCCCGCGTTCGATGTGTTTGAAGTGTAGTTTCAATGCTTTACAACATGCGCGGGCGCGCACTCGACCTACGCTACGTTCGCGCCGCAACCGCGACCAATATAGTACGCGCCTTCAAAACCGCCTGTATCGATACTGTATCGCGTTAGTAGCGCTGAATAGTCGCCGTGTGTATGATCCCACCAAAAACATAAATGTGAAAATGGGAGCCAAGTTCAATATTACGTAAGAATATGCGTGTTTGTCAACTTCGCCGACAAATTCTTGATCTCAATGCTGGGTGCCAATTTCAGTTGATAATCATAAAATAAAATGTATTCTTAAGAACATACAATTTCTTATTTTTTCTACTACAACAATGTTTGCTATATAAAAATATAACTTCTTAAATTTGAACACTCGAATTATTTACACAAAGCAGATAACTTAGGATAATGATGCTCATGATTTGACTTGGCTAGTTTTTACATAAAAGATATCTTATATTTGGCTAATCAACTTATCATCTTTATGTTATACGTAAGTAACTGTTTATATATTGTAAGGTGGTAATATAGTATTTTTCACAATCGTGTTAGGTATAATAGAGAGCTTTTTAGTCGAGTACCGTGTTTAGGCCACGAAGCTTGCTGAGTGGCCTAAGTAAGGTACGAGATTAAAAAGCTTGATTATAACACTATTGTGAACAATACTTTTTGTACGAGTTCATTAAAATTAATTTTCTACGAGTCAACTGAACTAATTAAATAAAATCGATACTGTTGAAACGAAGTGCAGCCTATCGCTCGTTGATATCTTAAAAGACATCAACGAGCGTACGACATCAACGAGTAAACTCAATAATCAAAGCGATTCTATTGGTCTAATTCATTACAGTTCGGTAAAGCAGCCACGTGATTGGTCGAATTTATTTTAGTTCTATTTTCAAAATTTTTTCGGTTGTCTGGAGCGTATCGAAACAGTTATTTCGATTGTTTCGACAGTAACATGGACTACAACTATGAAAAGAGTGACTTTGCAGTATTCTCTATGAAATCTTAATACACAGATTTTAATCGACGAGTACAAAAACGAAAAATTTGGCTTGCTAGTAAAAAACTAGCCAAATAAAGTCTTGAGCATCATTATCCTAAGTTATCTGCTTTGTGTAAATAATTCGAGTGTTCAAATTTAAGAAGTTAGTTTATTGCATTGTCTAGTCACTTTTTTTTTTCAAAATGAGGTTTTAATTTCACAATGTAGAGCTCGTTATGAACCGCTCTATCTCTCATCAGTTTGTTTTGCTAGTTTTCTCATGTTAGCTTGATGCTTTTTCTGAACCTATGAAATTTTCAGCAAACCTAACTTATAATTCTACACGACAAATATTTAAATATAATCAATAACTTTGCGGTCTACAAGCAAATTGGCTTTTTGCCGAAATTATGGACAAATGATACAGTTGGGAAATGAAACTTTCTCACTGCGATAGGATACCATGTAAGCCATTTATGTACCTACATACATTTTTGGCCAATAAATTAAAAATTAACTGTACGACCTTGACCCTTTGTTCCTAAACTAAATTAAACCCAAGATAAAACAGGAAATTAATTCTCAGCCGTCGACAGGAAAAAAGGGTGACATCAATCCAGGAAAAAAGACATTACCTAGTAAACTGGCTATTACGAGGACTTAGGCTTAATGTCCGACGATTTGTTACGGCACACTTTAATTCTATTGCCTGGATTAATGGTGGGGAAAAATTAACTTAACCGACTGAGAAGGCGGTGAGATTTGGAGCGAACACGGAAAAAATACATACTTGATTCGAGGTAAGTATTCTTAAACCAAAAAATTGGCATACATATAAAACACATACTTATATCGCATTACATAACAAAGCGAAATTTACACATGCAACGAATTGCATGCAAGTTTAACTACATTGCGGGGTTTGATAGATCAGATTGAACTCAGCATCCTCGGTAAACCGCAATGTAATGAAACTTGCACGCAATTTCATGCATGTGTATTTTGCGCTTAACATTATTAGAATGTTACGGTCAAATTCGCCTAACCGCTCGGCCACGACTTTAGTCAAGCGACCTGCGACCAGCGTTATAGCTGGTCATTGCGCGGTCGAGACGCGCAACGCACTGTGGTTAGTTGGGATCACGCGCAATGAACAGATAAAACGCTGGTCGCAGGTCGCTTAAGACCAAAGTCGTGGCCGAGCGGTAAGTCACACGTCTTCTAGGATATCAAAGGGAGTTATTGTACAGACAGGGGGGTATTAATATACGTACATAAATGAGGCCATGATACTCATACTCATACTCATACTCATTTATTCATAAAATATAAAAATTTACATGTCAAAAATAGAATTATAATATGTCAAATGAATTTGATTATTCAACTAGTATAACATAACAATATTTAGGTATGAGTAACAAAATGTCAAAATTAGAATTATAATATGTCACATGAATTTGATTATTCAATTAATATAACATAACAATATTTAGGTATGAATAACAAAATGTCAACAATACAATGATTAAAATTATTATTATTACCAATATTTTATACATACTCCTTAAAATTATAAAAAGCTTTATCAGTCAGCCATTTTTTTAGCTTATTAAGAAATGTCGCATCATTTTCAATATCTTTCAATTCGGAGGGTAATTTATTGTAGATACCCGGCCCTACTACAGACATTATTTTTGTTGATTTCATAAGTCGACAACATGTCGTGGCCAATGTGTTCTTATTCCTCTGAGCAAGACGCATGCTTTTTGAAGTGTATTTTGGAATTTGGTGTATATTGCTTCTCACGTATTTTACTATGTAGAAGATGTATTGTGAGGTTAGTGTCATTACGTTGGCATCTTTAAAAAGTTGCTTTGCAGGGGTGCCTGACGGTGCGAGTGATAATCCGTACACACCTTTATGGCATTGATATACAGACCTTTACAGATATTTTATCATCATCATCATTTTCAGCCTGTAATCGCCCACTGCTGAGCATAAGCCACTCTACGCTTACGCCACTTATCCCGGTCCCATGACTAGCACAGATATTAATGTCCTTATTAATGTATGTATGTACAGTCACCGGCATACATATATGATGGAACAAAGGCCGCAAAATATCTGATGACAACTCTATTCCTAGAGCCGTAAGAGCGTGTCAGACATTTTTGCGGTCTTTGATTCATCATATTATTATATTGATGCCGGTGACTGTACCTACATACATACGAGTATATTAAATACCCCTGACAGTAACAGTATTACTTATTTTGATCAAATGTGCAATGTTAGTGGCACTTAGCGCATGATTTTAGGGTTCCGTACTCAAAGAGTAAAACGGGACCCTATTACTAAGACTCCGCTGTCCGTCCGTCCGTCCGTCTGTCTGTCACCAAGCTGTATCTCACTGATACCGTGATAGTTCCAGCTGAAATTTTCACAGATGATGTATTTCTGTTGCCGCTATACTAAAAACACAGAATAAATAACAAAAAATACTAAAAACACAGAATAAAATAGTTTTTAACATTGAAAATGTTTTTTTGATCGCTTCAGGATTTAGTCTCCAATTTCAGCGAGAGTGATACATTGCCCTGTTCTCGTGAGTTTTAGGGTTACGTGAATGATTGAGGTGTCAAAAGATGCCTCTTGGCAAGGGTTACAAAAAAGTAAAAAAAAAAAACTAAAATCTTCTTTTAAAAGTTGCTAAAATGTCGAAAAATGACAATTTTTTTGGTGTCTTGTCGTACTAAATCGGCAATTTCTTGAAAACGAAAAGCGATATCGAAAAAATGAAAAAAGACCCTCGGGGTATTGAGCTGGCCTACATGTTGTAAAAAAAAGCGGCCAAGTGCGAGTCGGACTCGCACATGAAGGGTTCCGTGAAATAAATTGCGGTTTACGATTTATGACGTATTAAAAAAAAACTACTTATTAGATCTCGTTCAAACCAATTTTAGGTGGAAGTTTACATGGTAATGTACATCACATATTTTTTTTAGTTTTATAATTCTCTTATTTTAGAAGTTACAGGGGGGGGGACACACATTTTACCACTTTGGAAGTGTCTCTCGCGCAAACTATTCAGTTTAGAAAAAAATGATGTTAGAATTCTCAATATCATTTTTGAAGACCTATCCATAGATACCCCACACGTATGGGTTTGATGAAAAAAATTTTTTTGAGTTTCAGTTCTGAGTATGGGGACCCCTAAAACTTAATGTTTTTTTTCGATTTTTGTGTAAAAATCTTAATGCGGTTCACATAATACATCTATTTATAAAGTTTCAACAGTATAGCTCTTATAGTTTCAGAAAAAAGTGGCTGTGACATACGGACGGACAGACAGACAGACGGACATGACGAATCTATAAGGGTTCCGTTTTTTGCCATTTGGCTACGGAACCTTTTTTTTTTTTTTTTTTTTTGTTTACCCAGGGGAAATCCATTATGGATCCCACCCGGCTCGGGAGAAGCCGAATGGGTATGTCCGACTCACACAGACTAAAACCCCTGGGGTGTTCCATCACTCGCTTTTAGACATAGCTCCGGGAACGCTTTCGCACACATCCGGAACTCTGTCGGCGCTACCCTTTCGGGCCCACACAGTTGGCAGGGTCATGATGCCCCACCTTCTCCGCTTTTGGCACCCCAGAACACCATGGGGGCCGTGCAGCTCTGGACCTCTCCTAGGCGGATGACGGAACTCCCGACCCATCACCCGCAGGTCCGCGTTATGGCGGCAGCATTCGGCCTGCGAAGGCCCTTCGACGCCTGCCAGGCCTCCTACGACGCTGCGGGACTGAATCTACGTCGTCCTCGCGCATCCGCTCCGCTGCCTCCTTCTGTGTCAACACCGACACACAGAAGGTGGTCACTGCCGCCCATGCCTCCTCACTGCGGACCATGCGACTTATCAAAGCCGGCAGTGAGAGATCCCCACCAATAGCCGCAGACAGGGCAGCGCGAGGCTCCGCCCATGCTGGGCACTCTTCACGCGTGTGCTTGGCCGTGTCTACGGCTCCTCCCCTACAGTGGTGACATGCCGACGTTGGTTCCCTACCCACCACCTTACACAGGTACTTGCCGAAGCATCCATGCCCCGTCAAAAGCTGTGTGAGGTGGAACGTGGGTGCACCATAGTTGCGATCGACCCATTCTTTAAGGACAGGCCGAACAGCATCCACCAGGTCCCGGCTAGCTCCCGGGATCTCCAGTCGCTCCGACCATTTCTGGTAGAGGACAAGGCGTGACTCTTCCCGCCACTGGCGCACCTCCCTCGGCGCAGGCCAGTTATCAACTCCGCTTCGAGGTCCCAGGGAGGGCTACCCGCCAGCAAGCAAGCAGCCACGCACGACACTGTGCGGTACGCCCTTGCCACTCTGAGCGCTATGACCCGCTGCGGTCGACGCAATTGAGCAACACTTGGAGCGCTCAGAGTGCCCGCCCATGTAGGCGCTCCATAGAGCGCCATCGAACGCACCACGCCAGTATACAAACGACGGCATGCACTTCCTGGCCCTCCTAAATTCGGAAGTATCCGCCCAAACGCTGCGGCCGCAGCCACCAACTTTGGAGACAAACGCCGAAAGTGCTCTTCAAACTTCCACCTGCCATCAAGGACGAGTCCAAGATACTTCATCGTCAACCCAACGGCAATGAAAGTTCCCCCAACTGATAACACTGCACCCGGAAGCGGCGCATTACGAGGCCCATGGAAAACCAGAGCCTCAGACTTGTGGAGAGCCACTTCCAAACCCAACGCACGAATACGCTCCACGACATGAGCAACACCAACTCTGGCAAGCTGCGCAGCCTCCTGATGAGTACTCCCACGGGCTGTCACAAGAGTGTCGTCAGCGTAACAGGTTACACCAACCCCCCTCAAAGTGGCCCCGCGCAGCACCCAATCGTAACCAATATTCCACAGGAGTGGGCCTAAAACCGACCCCTGTGGAACACCGCACGACATCACTCTCCGCCCCCACCCTTCTCTCGTAGGGTAGGTCACCATTCGACCTGCAAAGTAATCTGCTACAACTCTCTGCAGATATGATGGTACATTATGGTACCGAAGAGCCGCCCCAATTGTCTCCCAGGGCAAGGTGTTGAAGGCATTGGATATATCCAATGATACTGCCATCACCACCCCACCCTTTGAAACCTCCTCCGATACTATATCGCCAACCCGAGCAACTGCATCCAACGTCGAACGGAGAGGGCGAAAACCAAACTGCCACTCGCTTAAACCGGGATCCATACTCCTGACAAGCCGAGCTGCGAGCACCCGCTCGAACAGCTTGCTTGTCTCACCTAGCAGCACAATCGGACGGTAGGCCGACGGCTGATCGGGAGGACGTCCCTCCTTCCGGAGAAGCACCAGCTTTCCCATCTTCCACCTACTAGGCACCCGCCCTTGAGACAAGCAAGCAGTAAAGAGGGCCCGGACACTCTCCCCTATCTCCGATACGGCAATAACTAGAGCCCGACCCGGTATGCCATCCAGACCGGGGGCCGTCTTTTTGGACCGTAGCCTCCGGACAGCCACCCCGAATTCAGCCTCAGTTACTGGAGGCACCTCTGCCACTGCCGGCCGCGGACCCGATACAGAAACCATCGCCGGAGGCACAAAGGCTTCCCTTGCCGGGAAGAGGGCACTAACCACCCGCTCAACAAGATCAGGCTGAAACGTACTCGTCAAGGGAGGAGCCCAGGGCCGGAGTTTCTTCCTCACCACCCGATACGGCTTACCCCAAGGATCCCGGTTGAGCGTCTCCAACCACTCTTCCCATGCCACCTCCTTGGCCTGTGCCACTGCCGTTTGAAGAATGCAGCAGGCATTCCGGTACGCGACGTACAGAACATCCTCCTCCGCTTGGTCCCTGATCCGGCGCCTCCTGCAACGCGTATACTGGCGACGCGCAGCTACACATGCACCCCTCATTCGGCGAAACTCAGGGCGCCACCAATACACGCAACGCCTTGGAGCATGTGACTTTGCCCTCGGCATCGCTGCATCACACACCCGAGAGAGCGCATCGCCTAAGCACTCTGCTTCCTGCTCAACCTCGTCAACCGGATCAGCCCGTGCCCCCCAAGATTCCACAATTGCAGCCTCCTTGGCCAACTCACAATCCAGCCTGCCCAGCACCCAACGCGGACCATCCTCAACAGAATGGTGCACAGCCATCGAGACCGGAGCAGCGGAAACACCAAACCGGATGTACCGGTGATCAGAGAGCGTCTCCACACCAGTCTCCACTCTCCAACCATTAATTAATCCGGCGTGCTAAGGTGCGTGACGCAAACGTGATATCCACAATCGACTCGCCCTGCCGGCGCACACACGTACTCTCCAACCCAGTGTTGAGGACAACTAATCCTAGGGAAATTGCCTACTCCTCCAGCAACTTCCCTCGCGCATTTGCCACAGGAGAACCCCAAGCCACTGACTTTGCGTTAAAGTCTCCAGCGACTAGCACAGGCGTGGTGGACACCTGACCAACCAGCGCCCCGACTCCTGCAAGCAGCCGCTCAAAGTCAGCTAGGCTCCTATTGGGGGAAAAGTACACCCCAATGACAGTCAAGTCCCCAACCGTAGTGAGCACATAACCTTGACTCCTAACGACACCGCGCAAAGGCAAGGCACCAGCTACAGCAGGGGCAATTATAGCCACAGTGCTATCACTATCTCCAGCCCAATCATCCCGCACGGGAACAAAATAGGGTTCCGAAACCACTGCCACCTCAATTTGCCACTCAGCCATGGTCTGGATCAAGAGGTCCTGAGCCCTAGCGGAGTGGTTAATATTTGCTTGCATAAACCTACTAGCCATTACTGGGCTGTATCCATGCTAACCTCCTCAGTAACTTGCTGCAAAGACTGGGGCGCTACCGGGCCACCCGCTTCCTTCCCACCTCCCACTGCAATCTGCGCTGCTTTAGATGCCAGACCACTTTGACAGCCCTTCCTGCCAATGTAATGAGCTGCTGGCCTACCTGCCGCCGCACAAGCCACACAGTGAACGTCAGCAGAGCACTCTCTTGCCTTATGGCCAACCTTACCACACCTGAAGCAATCTCTACTACGATCTACACTCCCACTGCACTTGGCCGCTACATGGCCTTGCTCCAAGCACTTAAAACAGCGTAATGGCCTCGCCTCCAGAAGCACTACTCTGGCCGAAGACCACCCCACAGTAACCCGCCCTGCCTCCACCAATTTCTTGGCAGCCACAACCGGACAATTCACAAAAAGCGAACCAGAGCCATTCGGACCTCGAGCCATTGTACCAGCCCGTACGGCGTCAACAGCACACCCGCCCTGTTCAGCAACTGCAGCTACTACCTCCTCCGCAATCACTGTGTCATCCAACCCCGTGACTCGCATGTCCACACACTTTGTTGGCCGTTGGACATGGACAACATCAGCATCCAGTACGCCACGAAGCTTCTCAGCCAGCGCATCAGCAACCTTTTCCGCATCCTCCGTGCCAGGAGGGATTTCCAACATTCGAGCCCCAGTTGCTGTCGCCTGAAACCGCACTTGCTGCAGACCAACCTCCGCAAGTTTTATACGCTTCTTCGCCTCAGCCAATATGGTCTCATATTTCACCCCATTTTCAATTGCCGCTGAACTAAACGTAAGAGTGACCGCCGCAGTACGAGCTGGACGGAGCTTCGTCCTTGCCGCCGGGGCCTTCTTTGTGGAACTGTACGCCTTATTCGGTCCTTCCTTTGCCTTACGCCCCAGCGCCCCACTGTACTCGCCCTGAATAGGAGTTTTCTGCACTGGCACTGTTGGAGCTTCCTCCCTGGCAAGAGCTGCCTCGCGAGCAGCCAAGGACACATGCTTAGCCCGTTTACGCCTCAAGGCTGCTTTTTTCCTTGACACTTTTTTACCCGCCTTCATCCTTGGTGCCAGCAACCCACCCTTTGATGGGGCCGCATTGACCCTGACCGAACTGGCTGAAACATCCCTTGAAGCCACACCCGAACCCAGAGCGGGCCGTGATGCTGGCACTGCAAACGCAGCCAACCTCGCATCTATTCTGGCATTGACTACCTCCCCCACCCGGACAACGAGTTCGCTCTTGAAAGCCTCCAAGATGGAAATAATAGATGAAGGCGCCCCACTTGGCCCTTCACCAGCTGGTGCTAACGAAGCAACCTGTGGCCGCTGCTTCTGCATTTCCATCCGAAGCTCCTCAAACTCCCTCCGAATTATGACTAACTCCGCGTGCAAGCGCTCATTAGCAGCCTGGAGCATCTGATTTTCCTCCGAGTGCGACCTTTTCGCCAACTCCGTTACATCACGCTTTATGGATTCGGCCGATTCTTTTAAATCCTTGACACAAGTCCCTTTCAGAGACTTGGAATTGACCGCAATCGTGCTAATAAGGTCCGCACGGTCACAAACCCTTCCCCGCAGTTCAGAGGCCAAGGCATCTACACTTGCCGTGTTCAGCGGCCTGGCTGACCGTTCATGCACTCTTTTACTAGCCTCCACTATCTCTTTCTCATCAGCGAGCCTCCTTTCCTCTTGTACAGCAGCATTCAAAGCGGCCTTAGCTTTTGCCAACCCTACATACTGCCCCGTTGTCGGCGGCCGGCCTCTCTGACGCACAAGGGTGCTCCCCGGTGGGTCCGAGTGTTCTTCACTCTCCTCAGACAACTGTGCCCCAGTTTCACCTATCCTCTGCCTTTTAACGCCCCGACCTTTCTTCTTCGTACGAGTTTTAACAGGCTCACTGACAGCCCGCGCACCCCGTACTCCGTCTGAAGTCTCGCCTTCTCCTACTAACTCCATGTTCTCCACATCCTCCTTGTCAACGCTTACATCTAAAGCATCCGCCTCCGCCTCACCCACATCAACGTCCTCCTCTAAGTTTTTGTTTTTGTTTTTTTGAATTCATTTTATTCCCACGAGTATGAGGGACAATGGTCCATCCAGGCGGTGCCCTCTGCACCTGGATAAGCCTAGCGTCTCCCGTCAGAGTGTCGGACGGTACACTGACGGGGGAAAGCACTAGCGACTGACTCCACCTCAGCCATGCATCCTCTCGCGGTGCTCCGCCACTTAGGATTGGGGGTAATTTTTTATTGAGGTTTTCTTCCTCGCAGCCCAGCCAATTAAGGCAAGGCCCCCGGTGCTCACGACAAGCAACGGTTGGTCCGGCGTCGACCTTCCGTCGAGTGCACCTGGCACATCGTCGCACCCGCCGCAACCATTTCTGGTTCGGCCCCAACTAAACAGTGCTATGCAAAGCATCTTCACCACTGCCCAGCGGCTGCAGAGCAACCGAAACTGGCTGCATCCCTTGCTACCTCAGATGAGCTGAGGCGGCCGGGAGCAGCGCACTTCAAAACACGGCATTAAAGCCTACGCAGGAGAAACTCACTGCAACTGCCACCTGTGACTGATAGTTAGCAGAGGGAACATAGCGAACGCGCTACTGAGCGGCTATCTTCCCCCTCCCAGGGTGCACCACAAGGAGGTATATCAGTCCCGCACCCCTGGCTACGGAACCCTAAAAAGAACCTCTGTATCTCATACGGTCTAGGCAGGAAGGTGCCCTTTATGTGGCGCAATTTCGAGTGCGGCTCGTTATGTTCTGCATTACGAGTGTCTTGTTGTTATTGGAGTGTTTATTTGAGGTTTCAGTGCTTATTCTAAATTATAATATATATATTGTGAGGTTTCTGTATTTATTTGTGATTAAAATAGAAAGTATTTTTGAATAAATTGTAATATTACTTTGAGTTTAGTTTTTAATGATAATGTAAGTTATAAAGTAAAACAAACAAAATAGTTTCGTATTTCTTTAATTTAAAACATTATTAACAAATTATATAATTAAGCCTTATCTTTTACATGTGGCGCAATTACAGGGCGCACGTTTGTTTTTATTTTAAACTAGCTGTTGCCCGCGACTTCGTCCGCGTAGAACATGTTATCGTCTAAATGTTTGTTTAAGGAATTAATTTTTAAAATCATTGAAATTAGCTTTGTAGTCTTGTAGTAAACAGTCTAAAACTGAAGTTACAAATCCCTTACTTTAAAAACGTTTTGCTCTCCATACAAACTTTGAACACCCTTATAATACCTTTTAGGGGATGAATTTCAAAAAACGCTGAAATGAGTTTTGTAGTCTTTTAACAAACATACTAAGATCGAAGTTACAATTCTCATACTTAAAAATTTTCTTGCTCTGATAGTCTGCATACAAACTTTGAACCTTTGAATTAACGCTTTTCGGGGAAACATTGAAAAGAAAACACTAAGTTTTTTTATTGTAATAAGTATTTTTTCTACAAAATATCAAGTCTCTAGCTCAAAAAATGGGTTTCCCATACGAACCTTGCACCCCTTTTTATTCTCATTAGGGGTCGAATTTTCCAAAACGCTAAAAGTACTTGATTTTTATTGTAATAAGTAATCTTTCAACAAAGTTTTAAGTCCCTCGCTAAAAAAATATGTTCTTCATTCAAACGTTCTTATAAACCCCTAAAGATCGAAGTTTCTAAAATGCTGAAAGTATTTAATTTTATTTTTAATTAGTAAGCATTCTACAAAATTGTAAATCGGCTAAAAAAATGTTTCCTCCACACAAATGTTGCACCCACTTTTAACCCCCTTAGGAGTGGAATTTACTAAAACGCTGAATATCCTTTTTTTTGTATTTCAATAACTAATCGTCCTACAAACTGTTAAGCTCCTATCCCAAAAAGAGTTTCCCCATATAAACTTTGCAGCCCTTTTTAACCCTCTTAGGGGTGGAATTTTCCAAAACGCTGAAAGCACTTTGTTTGTACTCAAATAAGTAATGTTTCTACAAAGTTTTAAGAACCCCCTCAGGAGATGATTTTCGGGATAAAAACTTTGCATCTTCCCTGGGACTCTTACTATCTCTATACCAAATTTCATCTAAATGGGTTTTATCCAAATTTTCACCCCCTATTTCATTACCTTGGGAACTTTTTTCGGGATAAAAACTATCCGCTTTTATTCTCCGAGACTTAAACTATCTCTATACCAAATCTTATATATATAAAACGCAAAGGTGACTGACTGATTGACTGATTGACTGACTGATCTATCAACGCACAGCCCAAACTACTGGACCGATCAGGCTGAAATTTGGCATGCTAATAGCCACTATGATGTAGGCATCCGCTAAGAAAGGATTTTGATAAATTCCACTCCTAAGGGGATAAAATAGGGGATGAAAGTTTGTATGAAACTTACGTAAATTCATTTGATCATAGTAGCTCCAATCTTCAATTTCAGTTCGATCAATCGAGAATTTTCGTAAGTTTCATACAAACTTTCATCCCCTATTTTATCCCCTTAGGGGTGGAATTTATCAAAATCCTTTCTTAGCGGATCTCTGTCAATTCTCGATTGATTGAACTGAAATTGAAGATTGGAGCTACTATGAACAAATGAATTTACGTAAGTTTCATACAAAGTATCATCCCCTGTTTTATCCCCTTAGGAGTGGAATTTATCAAAATCCTTTCTTAGCGGATGCCTATATCATAGTGGCTCTCTGCATGCTAAATTTCAGCCCGATCGGTCCAGTAGTTTGTTTATTCAGGTTTTAGTTCTAAACGTTGTCAATAGATGGCGTTAGTGGTAATTATAGATCGCGCTATCGTTGTGTTTTAACTGAGGTATATATACCCAATGAGAAGTGGCCGCTTTTTCCTGTAGAATATACTATACCTGTACGTTTCTAGCGAATTATCTTTGACGAATTTGCCTGTTCTGTTGGATTATTTGGATGTTCTGTTGGTTTACATTTGCTTTGTGTTTCGGTTTAGTTGTTTTGATTTTGTTTAGAACATCTTATCATTGACTCGGCTTTGTACTTGGCATTTTGGTTTGTTACGTGTTTCGGTTTAGGAGTTTTGGTTTTGGTTATAGACTCGGGTTTGTACTTGGCATTTGTTTTTGTTTTCGTGTTTAGTTTAAATAAGTTTAGGTTTTGTTGGTTCGACGTTTGTAAAATGGCTAAAGAATATCTTACCGTTAATGGAGAAATTGTAGAATGTACTGTCGTCCCTATTGTTGGTGACGGTGCCTGTTTGTTTCGTGCTCTTTCTTATTTAATGTACGGAACACAAGATAAAGCAATGGAGGTGCGTTCAGAAATTGTCAGATATGTGGTTAATGACTGGAGCAAGTTTTCAATTATGACCCACGACAGAAATGGTGATAATTATTCATCATCTAACGAATATTTTGATGATATGATCAAAAATGCTACTTATGCGGGCTTTGTGAGTTAGTAGCAGCAGGATTAATATTTCCATTTAAGTTTGAAGTTTATAGAAACGGTCTTAAATATACGGAATCTGGATCTAATGACGGTAAGGCGATTACGATTTAGCCAAGATTTGTCCAGTGGGCATTTTGATGCGTATCTCCCAATAGCAGCACAAAAAATTACTCGGCGTCGTATAGAGGTAGCTGTCGAAGAACGTGATTATGAAATTTACACGCCTTCACAACTTAAAGTTGATAAGGGTTGTAAGGAGGTACCTGTTTTAGAGCGTGAACGTTCACCTATTGTATCTTCATTAAGTTATGATGAAATTTTAACAGGATGTTCATTATCCCAATCTGAGTTTGTGACATTCATTGAAAAAAAGAAAAATAAACTTAGGGCAAGATATACTAATTACACACGAAATAATCGAATAAAAAAGGCACAAAAAAAATAGACAGATATTACCTGAATCCCACCGCAAAGCTGTGTCTGAATACCAAAAAAATAACCCTGATGTGCACAGGCAAGCTGTCGCTACCTACCAGGCTGCAAACCCTGAAAAGCACAGATGTGCTGCCACTACCTACCAGGCAGCAAACCCTGACAAGCACAGGCAAGCTGCCGCTACCTACCAGGCTGCAAACCCTGAAAAGCACAGGCAAGCTGCCGCTATTTACCAGGCCGCAAACCCTGAAAAGCACAGGCAATCTGCTGCACTATACCAGGCCACGAATACCGAGGTGCATAGAGTGAGTCAGTCACGGTATAGATAAAACACAATTCAGCGTGTACGGAAAAGCAAGTTGCTTTCGGGTTTGGCATATGATCCAGATATTGCATATGAAACTGACAGCAGTGTAGCCTTAGGTTCTATGACATACAATTGCCAGTGGTGTAACGCCTTGAAGTGGAAAGATGAGACGCCTGGCATGTGTTGTAGCGCTGGTGAGGTGCAACTTGAACCATTAATACAACTGCCTGAACCACTTTACAGTTTGGTTAATGATCTACACCCAAATCACGTGCACTTCATGGATAATATCCGAAAATATAACGCCTGTTTTCAAATGACTTCATTTGGTGGAAAACAGATAAAGGAAGGCGGTTTTTCACAAACTTTTAAAGTTCAAGGTCTGGTCTATCATTTTATTGGAAGTATATTACCAGAACCTGGGCAGGACGCACAGTTCCTGCAAATTTATTGCGTCGGTGAAGATGATAGAGAAGCTAATACTCGTATACGATGTTCTAAATTTCCTAATTTGAAACCAAATTTAATCAAGTAACTGCAGCTTATGTTACATGAGGATTTGTACATAAAAGATCTAAAAAGTGCCATTGATAAAATATCACCTTCAGAGTCATTCAAAGTTGTAATACATGCAGATAAAAAACCACAAAGGGAACACAGAGGTAGATATAATGCACCAACGGTAAATGAAGTGGCTGTTGTATTAGTGGATCAGCAGTTTGATCGAAGAGACATCATCCTCGAAAGTCGAAATAACTCACTTCAGCGTATCAGTGAGATACATCGAGCTTACGACGCACTGCAGTACCCGTTGATGTTCTGCTGGGGAGATGATGGCTATTCAATCAACATACCACAATGCGATCCCACAACTAAGTTGCCCTTGAATAAAAACGTCTCTGCTGTAGGTTTTTATTCATACAGAATAATGATCAGAGAAGGAGAAGATAACTTTTTGGTTAAATATCGCGCCCTTTTTAGGCAATATTTGGTAGATGAATACGCCAAAATAGAAACTGAAAGACTAAACTACATAAGATACAATCAAGCCAAACTGCGCGCAGATAATTACATTCATTTGAAAGATGCAATAGGACGGCAAGATACAGAAGCAAATCAGCTGGGACAAATGGTAGTACTTCCGTCATCTTTTACTGGTGGACCAAGATACATGCATGAAAAAACACAGGACGCCATGACATACGTTAGACATTACGGTCGTCCCGACCTTTTTATTACTTTTACATGTAATCCACGTTGGAGCGACATAAGTGATCACTTGCTTTCAGGTCAAAAATCTTATGATCGATACGATAAAGTTTCGCGTGTCTTTCGATTAAAGGTGAAGAAGATCATGAATTTGTTGATAAAAGGGAAAATATTCGGTGAAGTAAGATGCTATAATGTACTCAACAGAATGGCAAAAGCGTGGCCTTCCACATACTCACATTCTTTTATGGCTTCAACATCGTATCACTCCGGATCAAATTGACAATATTATTTGTGCTGAAATACCTAACCCCAATCGTGATCCTGAGCTTCACGAAATTGTTAAATCTAATATAATACATAGCCCCTGTGGAAGTTTTAACCAAAATTCTCCGTGTATGAAAAATAATTCGTGCAGCAAACGTTATCCCAAGGCTATTATTAAGGAAACTCAAACGGGTAATGATGGTTATCCGCAGTACAGGAGACGTTCTCCAGATGACGGTGGATTCTCCGTCCATATCAAGGGTGTAGAAGTAGATAATCGTTGGGTGGTTCCTTATAATCCAGTGCTGTTAAGAACATGTAATGCTCACGTGAATGTAGAGTACTGTAATTCAGTGAAATCAATTAAATACGTCTGCAAATATATTAATAAAGGTTCAGATCAGGCTACGTTTACTTTAGAGAATGAAAAGGACGAAGTTACAACCTACGCAAGTGGTAGATATATAAGTTCAGCTGAAGCAGTGTGGCGAATCCTTGAATGCCCTATACATGAGCATTTCCCTCCTGTAGTGCAACTTGCTGTCCATTTAGAGAATGGTCAGATAATTTATTTTAATGGGGAACTTGAGCGACAAATTGAGTAGTCCCCCTAAAACAACACTCCTTTCCTTTTTTGATCTTTGTAATAGGGATGATTTTGCAAAAACATTGTTGTACTCAGAAGTCCCTGCGTATTACGTTTGGAACAAGCAAGAGTTCCAGAGAAAGAAGAGATGAATGAACGTTTAAGGATGGTCAGGCGTCAAAAAACAACACGTTCTGGGTAGGGTTTATACGGTTCATCCAAATAATACAGAATGCTACCACCTTCGAATGCTTCTACATGAGATCCGGGGTCCAATTTCATTTGAAGCGTTGAAAACTGTAGATGGTCACTTACATCTCACTTTCCAATCCGCATGTAAGGCTCTAGGTTTACTTGAAGATGATCAGCATTTGCACGCAGCACTGGAAGAGGCAGCACTTTGTCAAACCCCGCACAGGATTCGGGAGCTTTTTACAATAATTTTAGTGTTCTGCCAGGTTTCTGACCCCCCATGTCTTTGGGAAAAATTCAAAGAATGCCTTTCTGAGGATTTTAAAAAACAGCTGGAAAGGGAAGGTAATGTGGATGTAGAGCACTTATCAGATTTGATATTGAACAAATGCCTGTCGGTATTAGAGGATGCCGTTTTATCATTAGGCGGCCGACCTCTTAAAGAGTATGGATTACCTCAGCCAAACATGTCAATACAATTTGGAAATAGAGAGTACCTGAAGGAGACCAGTTACGATTTAGTAGCCTTAGAGGACGCTGTCAGAAAAAATGAAACGTCTTTAAATGACGAGCAATACGCGCAACGACGAGCAACGACAAAGAAATTTAAATGACTTTAAAGGTCGAACTGCTCATGCTACATTTAAGTTACCACTCAATTTAATTACTGCTGAGACTCCCATTTGCAACATCTCCAAACAAAGTTATTTTGCTGAAGTTTTAAAAAGTACAAAAATAATCGTGTGGGACGAAATAACGATGGCTCATAAAGGTAGTATTGAAGCCTTAAACAGATCTCTAAGGGATATAAGGGGTAATACAAAATTAATGGGTGGTGTAACAGTTTTGCTGGCTGGAGTATCTACCAGTGGTGCCAAAAGGAACCAGAGCTGACGAAGTAAAGTCGTGCATTAAGCAATCTAATTTGTGGCCCCAGGTTAATATTCTTAAACTCTCTAAAAATATGAGAGCACATTTGGGCGGGGATGAGTATGCTGGTAGATTTTCAGATCTCCTTCTTAAAATCGGTAATGGTGATTTTCCATCATTTGATGGAATGATAACCATCCCGGAAGAATTGTGCACAGTTGTAACTACGGTTGAAGAATTATTATCAAAAGTTTATCCAGACATTATTCGTATTCATGACAAGCCTATTGAATGGTTATGTGAACGTGCCATACTTACTCCAAAGAACGACCAAGCAGCGGCTATCAACGATATCTTGCTCATGTCGTTTGAGGGCGAAGAAAAGGTCTATACTTCAATTGCAAATTTTTTAATTGTACCCAAACGCAAAACTGTTCTCGTATGCTGACGATACTGCGGTGTTGTTTACTGGTAAATCATGGAACGAAGTGAAATCTAGTGCTGAAACGGGGATGGCTCTTATCTCAGAGTGGCTAAAATTTAATCTTCTATCGCTAAATACAGATAAGACGAAATATATATGTTTTAGTATCACTAACAGTACACAACCTAAATCCGACTTGCAACTCAAAATCCATTCATGTCAACCTCCAGTTCCAAACACTTTTAATTATTGTAGATGCCCTAATATTGAAAAAGTTTCCCAAACAAAGTATCTAGGAGTTTCAGTAGACGAACACCTAAATTGGTATTCACACTTAGACCAAGTCATCAGTAGGGTCAGGAAACTTCTCTGGATATTTAAGTCTCTGAGACATATTGTACCAGGAAAAGTCACCAAGCAATCAAAGTCACGTAACATACTAAACGAAATATATACGTCCTTGGTACAATCTGTCATAGTGTACTGCATACCTGTCTGAGGTGGTGCAGCTAAATGTCGTTTTATTGACCTAGAACGTGCACAGCGGGCACTACTAAAGGTCATGTATTATAAAAAAATCGGCTTTCCGACCCGACGACTGTACCAAATCAGTGACGTCCTCTCGGTTAGAAAATTATATATTTTACAAAGTACCTTAAAAACACACAAAACCTTACCTTTTAACCCAAACTATAAAAACAAAAGAAAAATAGGTAACGTGGCTAACTCTTTAAAAACTAGAACGCAATTTGCCAGGTCACAGTTTATGAGTAATTCTGTACATATTTATAATAAAATTAACAAAGTATTAGAAATTTATCCAAAACTATATCACGATTGCAAGAAGCTGCTTATAAAATGGCTTAAAACAAAAACCTACGATGAAGCGGAAGGTTTATTACAACGTTATTCTTAAGTCCCGTCCCGTATAAAATTTATCGCATACCCACGCATGCATACACACACACACACACACACACTCACACACAAACACACACACACTCACACACACACACAGACACACACTCCCTCACACATACTATTTTCTAGTCTAGTATAAAATTAAATAAAAAAACCTGTTAAAACCTTTTGTGTTACCTATTATAATCTATTATAATCTACGCAAGTTACCTATTATAATCTATGGAAGAGCGGAGCTACCCAATACAGGCATTGTTTGCTTACCGGGCGGCTCCATCCCTATCATAAATTTAGTCTATAATTTAAGAAAATAAAGAATTTTTGTATTTGTATTTGATACTGTGGTCAATACAGATGACGCTAATAATTATCCTGTAGAATTTCTAAATTCACTGAAACCGCCAGGTTTGCCTTATCATAAGCTTATTCTGCGTGTGGGCACTCCAATTATGTTGTTACGAAATTTAAAACCACCAAGACTTTGTAACGGTACGAGACTGTAAGTGAAAGCGTTACATAGCAATATAGTGGAAGCCACTATTTTAACTGGATGTGCGAAAGGGTAAACTGTATTTATACCACGAATCCCATTAATACCTAATGACATTCCGTTCGAATTTAAACGATTACAGTTTCCCCTAGCGGGAATTGACTTGAGAGAACATTGCTTCTCTCATGGGCAGTTTTATGTTGCATGCTCACGAGTAAGTTCACCCAGTAGCTTGATAGTTTTAGCGCCTAATGACAGATTAGTTAGGAATATTGTATACAAAGAAGTTTTGTAAGCCCTAATTTTTTACACACGCCAAAAGTAAAGCCGCAGAAACTGTAATTGATAATAATACTTCTTAACGCGAGCGAAGCCGCGGGCAAAAGCTAGTTTCATCTAAACGGGTTCCATCAAAAGTTTCATGCTCCATTTCACTCCCTTAGGGGGTGATTTCCGGAATTGAAACTATCCTATGCCTTTTCACAGGACTTAAACTATCTCTCAACTAAATTTCATCTAAATGAGTTCATCCAAATTTTCACCCCCATTTCACCCGCTTAGGGGATGATTTCCGAAATAAAAAATATTCTATTTCCTTCCCTAGGACTCTAACTATCTATATACCAAATTTCATCTAAATGGGTTCCATCAACATTTTCACGCCTTATGTCACCCCCTTTTTTCCAAATTTTCAAAACTATCTAATGTCATTCTCCGGGAATCAAACTATCTCTATACCAAATTTCATCTAAACGGGTTCCATCCAAAGTTCAACCCCCCATTTCACCCCCTTAGGGATGATTTCCGGAATTAAAACAGTCCTATGTTTCATCCAAATCGGTGCAGCGGTTAAGTAGCACCATACAAATTTTCAACCCCAGTTTCATCCCCTTAGGGGTGGATTTCCGGGATAAAAACTACCCTATGTCCTTTCCCAGGACTCAAACTATATCTATACCAAATTGTATTCGTATAGGTTCCATCCGAATTTTCACCCCTAATTTCATCCTCTTAGGGGATGATTTCCGGGATAAAAATTATCCTATGTCCTTTCTCAGGACCTAAACTATCTCTAAACCAAATTTTATCAAAATTGCTTACTTCTAAATTTTCACCCTCTCATTAAACCCCTTTAAGGGATGATTTCCGGATTCAAACTCAAACTATTTATAAACCAAATTACATCCAAATCAGTGCCGCGGTTTAAGAAACTCGATATAAATGCTCACTCTCAATTTCACCCCCTTAGGGGTAGATTTCCGGGATAAAAACTACCCTATGTCCTTCCCCGGGACTCAAACTATCTCTATACCAAATTGTATTGAAATGGGTTTCATCCGAATTTCCACCCCTGATTTCAACCCCTTAAAGGATGATTTTCGGGATAAGAACTATCCTATGTCCTTTCCCAGGATTTAAACTATCTCTGATACAAATTTCATCAAAATTGGTTACGTCCAAATTTTCACCTCCTCATTTTACCCCCTATTTTACACCCTATTTCACCCCCTTAGGGGATGATTTCCGGGATAAGACCTATCCTTTTTCCTTCCCCGGGACTCAAACTATTTAAATACCAAATTTCATCCAAATCAGTGCAGCGGTTTAAGTAGCTCCATACAAATTTTCACCCCCAATTTCATCCGTTTAGGGGTGGATTTCCGGGATAAAAACTACTCTTTGTCCTTTCCCAGGACTCAAACTATATCTAAACCAAATTGTATTCAAATGGGTTCCATCCGAATTTTCACCCCTTATTTCACCCCCTTAGGGGATGACTTCCGAAATAAATAGTATCCTATGTCCTTTCCTAGGATTTAAACTATCTCCAAACCAAATTTCATCAAAATTTGTTACCTCCAAATTTTCACCCCCTCATTTCACCCCCTTAGGGGATGATTTACGGGGTCAAACCTATCCTTTGTCCTTCCCCGGGACTCAAACTATTTAAATGCCAAATTTCATCCAAATCGGTGCAGCGGTTTAAGTAGCTTCATACAAATTTTCACCCCCAATTTCATCCCCTTAGGGGTGGATTTCCGGGATAAAAACTATCCTATGTCCTTTACCAGGACTCAAACTATCTCTAAACCAAATTGTATTCAAATGGGTTCCATCTGAATTTTCACCCCTTATTTCACCCCCTTAGGGGATGACTTCCGGGATAAAAACTATCTTATGTCCTTTTCTAGGATTTAAACTATCTCCAAACCAAATTTCATCAAAATTGGTTACCTCCAAATTTTCACCACCTCATTTCACCCCCTTAGGGGATGATTTACGAAATTAAACCTATTCAATGTCGTTCCACGGGACTTAAAGTGTTTATATACCAAAATTTATCCAAATCGGTGCAGCGGTTTTAGTAGCTCCATACAAATTTTCACCCCCAATTTCATCCCCTTAGGGGTCGATTTCCGGGATAAAAACTACCCTATGTCCTTTCCCGGGACTCAAACTATCTCTTTACCAAATTTCATCTAAATCGGTTCAGCGGTTTAGGCGTGAAGAGGTAACAGACAGACAGACAGACAGACAGACAGACAGACAGACACACTTTCGCATTTATAATATTAGTATGGATTATAATATAGGTATATTTATTAAATGAGGTTTCGGTATTTATTTGTGATTAAAATAAAATAAAATATTTATTTTTGAATACATTGTAATATTACTTTGAGTTTAGTTTTTAATGATTATGTAAGTTATAACGTACAACAAATAAAATGTATTTTTATTCATATAAACAATATTCAAAACAACATAGGTTATAAATTAATAAGTATTAACTAAACTAATTATTAAAAACTAAATTAGCTTTAAAACACAACTAAACTAAACAATAGTACATTGTGCATTAAGGGCCGTAAGAAAGGGATTACTAACGAGAGTCTATTAAAAGCCCGACGCTGAAGGCGGAGGGCTTTTAATGAGTCGAGTTTATAATCCCCTTACTGCCCGTGATACACACCACGTTTTTCATCACATTCGCGAGGAAATAAATAACTACAAAAGACAGAAAAATCTAAGTTTCATGCAATTGACAAAGACAATTGAAAGACACATGAAAAAGACAATTTCACTTCACTTACAGATTTACGAGTGGAGGGCGAGGGGGCATGGCCCCACGTAGCCTACTAGATTTGCTTTAACCAATCAGATCAAACACAAACTCATAACTCCCTCGGGACTTATAAAAATCCATATCTCCCGCGGGAGGTAAATCGGCTATAGCTACTCTAACCACCCTTTACGAGCAAGTGTGATGAAAATAAAATAGTTTCGTATTTCATGAATTTAAGACATTATTTGGGTCAATCAACTTTTTCTTGTTGTTATTCTGTCCCGGTAAGCCAAGAGACAACAGTGACAGACTTTCTTAGAAAAAATACTATAAACTGGACTCCTATCATGCTAAGGAGATGCGCCACCATGGAATGGGTTTACCAATATAACAAAAACACGTGTTTAGTGGATTTAAACCCCATAAAATAATAGTTTTAAAGAGTGACCCAGGAGACGTAACCATGGCAACGAGCAACAAGAAATAGTTGATTGACCCATTTACAGAATATGTATAATTAAGCCTCTTTATCTTTTACGTGTAGCGCAATTACAGGGCGCACGCTCGTTTAGTTCAGCGATACGAGTGTCGTGTCGTTGAGTTGCAATTTGATTGTTTATTTGAGGTTTCAGTAATTATTTGTGATTATAAGTAATATATGTCGACGCGCGAACCAAAAACACATAATGAAATAAAGATTTCTTCATGCAATAGGCTTGTTGCGTGGTGTTAAAATTGATAACGTCGTGTTGCTAAATGGATAGAAAACCATCAAATGATTGTAATAAAGTATAAATTACAAAATATAATTCAAATCATAAAAAGATATGAACCTTGCAAGTTTAGAAAAAAAAGTTTATTTATTTATTGTCCAATAGTAAATTTAAAGGTACCAATAGAATCCTTACGCTTTTATAGAAACAAATTTGTATGACAACTATGGACCTAAACGCAGTATTTCGCGACCGAAACAGCAATTTACTTCATTTTCCATGCAACGGTTAGTACAAATTGCACGCTGTGACGTCATACTTTAAAGCCAATCAGTATGAAGCGTTTCGGCTGCTGTCAGCAAGGTCCGTCTTTAACTCGAATTTTTGGGTATTAATGTCCTTTAAATGTAGTTGTTCCCATACAAACATTTGTTCATCTACAAAAACTGGTTCGAATGGCATTGTAAACAAATTTAAGGTCACAAGCCCATTGCTAGTTTGTGATTATAATGTATGCATGTGCGCGAACAACATCTAAACAAATAATGAAATGCAGATTTTTTCATGCAATTGTCAGTTAAATGCAAATGGTGTTATCTACCGATATAGGTATAGGTCGGCATCGGGCTTTGATTTTACTTTGGCAAAAAACAAAAGGTTTTGGACGAATAGTTAGTGTCAAGTTATGTATCTTGTGTTCTCGCAGTTACGGGCTGGTAATAAATTATGTAAAGTTAGTGATTTTAAGTAAGAATTTAATATTTACGAAATGTTGTTTATGAAATGATTGGATACAGTATGGCGGACTTGCAAACGATGAAAGCGACTCAAGGCGACTTTTACCAATGAATTTACGTATTTCAACTAATTGAAAACAGGCTGATTATTTGTGATTGGGCGATTACGACACATGCAAATTTTGATAAAATACCAGTTTTATTCGGCAATTTGTTAGTAGGTAGTTGTTTATAGTTTTGCCAGTCGATGGATGAGAAAGGTAAACATTAATAAATAAGTTCGGTACATGGTTCAAATGATGCTAAAGTTAAATAGTATTACGATAAAGAGTTTGAATATGTTATCTTAATGGCTACTGATTGACTCAAGCTAAATGTGACAATAAATTAAATATTTGTACAAAGCCAAACCAAACTAATCTTAGAAGCAAAGAAAAAGTTGTAAAGACAATTGTTTCTCTGTGAATAGATTAGGAAGCGGTAGAGACTCATAAATTGCATGATAATTGTCAAGGTCTCAAAAGGATAGTATTTAGTCATAAATCAATAGTAAGTATATTGTTAAAATTAGTTTAGACTATGAAAAAGATGGGACTTTATTGTTCATAGGGTCGCTTATAAACAATATTACTTACAAAAAATACTTGTCGCAGTATCAAATAAAATAAGTTAAAAATTAATATTTGCTTCATAACGCAACAGACCATGAGTAAATTTAATTTTGTTTAATTAATTAAATTCATTTTCAATGTACCAGAAGGTCGTGAAAGGCACGAGATCTGTGATTTTTTTATAGATAATGGTACGGAACCCTTCGTGCGCGAGTCCGACTCGCACTTGGCCGGTTTTTCTACTCTTATTTGGAAGAGGGTTCACGCCGCTGCGTTGAGCACTTCATTTAGTTATTAAGATTATTTTACTGTTTATTCGATTATACACCTTATATACACTTCACAAGGCACATATTTGCATTGTATCGAGCCTTTGCCAATCAGATAGCTTTAATATTGCGTGATATATGTAATCAGCCAATCCTGGCTTACCACACACCCACGCTATCCATCAAAGCCCTCTGCACTGCTATCATAATATGGCGCGCGATCTCTCTCGTATTTTCTCGCCCTAGGTAAGTATACGTCTCTTTCTAAGTTTTCTAATAAGAAAGATAGTGCGAGAAAAATCGAGAGAGCTCGAGCGCCGTCTTGTGATACAGCGCTGCTTTACACACTTACTTTTCTATCGCCTCCTATCCATCAAAACCAAATTGTACATTGACATGAAACTGCATTAAACAGTCTTTTTTTACTCGACGATTAAAATATGTGTATTAAGATTTCATAGAGAATACTGCAACGTCACTCTTTTCATAGTTGTAGTCCATGTTACTGTCGAAACAATCGAAATAACTACTTTTCAATACGCTCCAGACAACTAAAATAAATTCGACCAATCACGTGGCTGCTTTACTGAACTGTAATGAATTGGACCAATAGAATCGCTTTGATGTCGTACGCTCGTTGATGTCTTTTAAGATATCAACAAGCGTACGAGCGATGAGCTGCACTTCGTTTCAACAGTATCGAGTTTGTTTAATTAGTTCAGTTGACTCGTTGAAAATTAATTTTAATGAACTCGTACAAAAAGTATTGTTCACAATAGTGTTATAATCAAGCTTTTTAATCTCGTGCCTTACTTAGGCCTTTCAGCAAGCTTCGTGGCCTAAACACGGTACTCGACTAAAAAGCTCTCTATTATAACACGATTGTGAAAAATACTATTTCCTTTCAATGTTGCGTGCATTACGTCTCACATTTTTTTAAGCAAATTGTGAGTCTGGTAAATAAAATGATCTGGTAAACCACCCTTAGCTACATTCAAAATATCTGGTTTGAGATATTGAAGTTCGAAATGAAAATGTCGGGGGCTTTTCAAGTTTTCCAAGGTGTCAATTACATATATAATATGAAGGCGTCGTTATCTCATATACGGCATTCAATGGCGGTTAAAAGGTAAGCATACAAGCGAATTACGTCATGTTCCGTCACATGTTACGTCACATTTTACGTCAAGTTTTACGTCGTGTCTTCGTCGTACGCAGTATTAGATTTGCTCGAGTCTAAATTCCTTACTTGAGATCTAACGCTACAAGACTTTGCTTTGACTATTTATAGGGAGGACAAAACGTCGATAGAATTCACATGGATAAAAATACAAAAGTAACTTCGTTGACGAGAAGTAATTACCCTGTAACTTTCCCAAATTGGATTAAATTAATGTAGAAAAAAAATAGCCTATAACTTAGAAAACTGTATGGCAATCTGTATATTCTAGGATTCCTTGCTCAGTTAATAATATTTTTAAACCACATGCATTGATTCGTTATTTTGTAGGTGTTTATACAGGGTTGGGCCTGTTATAGGAGTAAAAAATTAAAAGGTAGGTACATTATTAAGCTTGTGAACAATTACGTCCACGGGGTTTTACTTAAAAAAAAAAAACTTTACTTGTATTGCATTACTCTTTTGGAGTGATATAAGTAACTTTTTATTTTAAAAACAAAAAAATTAAAAAATCACAAAAATATATTTTGAAACAAAAATGCAAAAACTATTATGACTCATTATCATAACATGATGTTACCTCAAAATGTGCATTGACTGCTATGCTATGATGTCGTGGTGCCAAGATACATTACTTGGAGGTCATAACAAATTTTTTTTTTAACTAAGTTTGTAATTTAAATACTTTTGTATGAAATTTTATGTCTTCAAATTCCAAAGAGATTAATTGTTAAAGACCCTTTTTTCAAATAAAAAAATAATAATCAAAATCGGTACGCGTGATTAAAAATTATCGCTAATAAACAAACATACTAGTTGCAAGTTATTTAATTAGTACCAAAATGCAGATGGCGCTGTACAACGGTAGTACTCTACTATAGGCTGTTAAGATTGTTCAAGAATGAATGGGGTTCGTGACGTGACGGGCATAGTATATGAAATGAACGTTTACACGGAACCCTCGGTGCGCGAGTCAGACTCGCACTTGACCAGTTTTATTTTATTAACACGTTTAGTGTTCTATGTAGATGAAAAAACGATTTAAATAAATGTAATATTCAGTTTCATCGACATTGAATAAGAAATTTTAGGACAACATTATAGGTGCAGCCGCGTTGTTAAGCGGAGCGAGAAGCGAAACGCTGCTTAGTAAAAAATAATGCATTTCAATATTTTGTTCTAACAGGCCTGTTTGCCTTGCCACTTTGGCTAAACTCGGTGCTCGCGTACCTCCGTGGATAATTCACCCGATCGATATGGTATGACACTACTGGTATGTCCTATTTAACACATGTATATGCTGCATTGCATTGTAATGACCAAATTACTTGGCATTTCATTCCTCCTAGCAACCACACTTCGGTGGACTCAGGGAAGGTAGCGTCAAGTCGATTAAAGCCCATTTGAAGCATGTCATAGGGCAGACATTAC
The DNA here is from genome assembly GCA_963854355.1 of Epinotia brunnichana. Taxonomy (NCBI): domain Eukaryota; kingdom Metazoa; phylum Arthropoda; class Insecta; order Lepidoptera; family Tortricidae; genus Epinotia; species Epinotia brunnichana. The sequence continues at coordinate 11,321,327 of OY977960.1, read as the reverse complement.
TCAATTTAAAGAGTATGCTATCCTGTTGACTCAAGTCGAGTCTTGTACAGCGCAATGTTGCGCTGTACAAATTAAACGCAAACAATCACATAAACAAGTGTTTAAGAGGGCGCTCGTTTTTTGGTCAGGAATAAGCGAGAATGACGGATTTTTGACGTTGTAATTCTAAGAAACGGAGAGCTTTTTCTAGATCCTGATTACTTATTTGCATAGGTAAACTCCTCATATTGGTCCTAGCCGCCTCCAATTTACGAAGAACTGAATACTTTAACCGAAAATACCTGATTACCGACAGTAGTTTTCTGAAGAGAGCGCAGAGTCATAAGTTTGAGCCCCTAATACTCCATGATGTTATATGAGAACCTACTTGTTTTTTTCTATTTTCACTAGCGTAATATGTTGCCATTGCGCCTAGCCGCCTCGAATTTTCCTTATTCTGCACGTATATATATGTAAACTGTTCTCAATTACACCATATTTGTCAACAAAATCGTACTGAAAACTCAAGGATTTTCTCATTATTGTTGAATAATTTTTGTATTGAATCTTACACAACATTAAAGTTCATGCTTGTACCAACAAGATTCAGTCCAAATATTATAACTTTTGTCAAAATTTATATTTATAAATAATTATTCAAAACTAGTATAAATTTACCGTCGCGCGGGAATTTATCTCAGTACCGGCTGAATAGCCCTCCGAGACAGACGTGTAGTGTGTTTATTTGTGGCTATTCACGAAGCTAACCGGCCACTCTTCAGATAAAATAATATTATTTTGATCTCCGACCAGGCATAGTTGTTACCAACCTCGGGGTCAAACTATACTGGGGATACATTCGTGAGGCTAATCGAGACAAGTTATGAATTGCATAGCTGCCATATATGACGTAGTGTAGCGAAAAGGCTCAAACCCACCGGATACGTAACATTTAAAATTGAACCTTCTACCTAAAACAAAAGTCATACATTTCAATGGTGATGTCTTGTGGGTTGGATCCTTTTGTCTAAACTACGCGTTTTATAGTCAATTATTATTGTACGAGTGATCGTGATACTTGATAGATTTAATTTATTTACTTGTTACTATCAGTCCACCTTGTTAGTATGTATGTATGTATGGGAGTTTGGGTGAAATCTTCAAATTAGGTACAATTGCGTATCTTCGGTGACATAATATCATAGAGCTGGTCTGATGATGGAGTCGGAAGGTGGCCATAGCAACTCCTAAACTCAACAAGATAAAGCCATCGAATTTGGGCTCATTTATTTGGTCATGGCACGGCAAGACTTTGGTGCTGGATGATTTCCAGAGTCTGATGATGGAGCTATAAGGTGGTCATGGAACTCCTAAACTAAACTAGATAAACCCATCTAGTTTGAGCTCATCTGTTTTGTCTTGGTAAACACTTTGGTGATGGATGATTTCCAGGATCTGATGATGGAAGGTGGTCATGGGAACTCCTTAACTAAAATAGATAGACCTATCTTGTTTGGGTTTGTGTGATTTGTCTGTACAAGTACCCACGAACCAGCGACAGAATATGCAGGGTTATTGAAAATAACAAGATGAATAAAAAACTTTTTAAAAAAACAAGCTTATATGGCGTTTGTTAAGTACAGCACGATCCTACCTTGCATTTAGTAATTATTTTCGTTTATATATAATAATAACACACACCGGGGGTTTACACTGGAAAGGAAGATTTTTACGTGGTTTTATTACATTTCCGAGTCATCATCATCATCATCATCATATCAGCCGAAAGACGTTCACTGCTGGACATACGCCTCCCCCAAAGAGTGCCACAATGGCCGGTCCTGCGCCACCCTCATCCAGCGGACTCCCGCGACCTTTACCAGGTCATCAGTCCACCTTGCGGGGGGCCTACCTACGCTGTGCCTTCCGGTACGTGGTTGCCACTCGAGAACCTTTCCGCCCCAACGGCCATCGGTTCTACGTGCAATGTGCCCCGCCCACTGCCACTTAAGTTAAGCAATTCGGAGGGCTTTATCAGTTACCTTGGTTCTGCTGCGGATAGCCTCATTTCTGATGCGATCGCGCAGAGAAACTCCCAGCATAGCATAGCATAGGCTCAAAGTCACTCAAAGGGCAATGGAGAGCCATTGCCCTTTGAGTGACTTTGAGCCTTCTTATGAGGGCTTTAGTAAGCGACCACGTTTCCGTGCCATATGTCAACTGGCAACACACACTGGTCAAAGACTCTCGTCTTGAGACACTGCGGAATATTGGACGAAAAGATGTGCCGTAGCTTCCCGAATGCTGCCCAGCCGAGTCGGATTCGACGATTGACCTTCCCTTCGACATTTCCGAGTATCACTCTTTATTTCGAAATAAATGTTTAAAAAACCGGCCAAGTGCGAGTCGGACTCGCGCACGAAGGGTACCGTACCATTATCTATATCTTTAAACGGCAAAAAAATTGTTGTATAGGAACCCCCTGTAGCCTAGTTAGTAACTTGGTAGTGACTCTGCCTACGAAGCTGGAGGTCCCGGGTTTGAATCCCGGTAAGGGCATTTATTTGTGTGATGAGCACAAATATTTGTTCCTGAGTCATGGATGTTTTCTATGTATTTAAGTATTTATTTATCTATGTAAGTATGTTTATCGTTGTCTAGTACCCATAGTACAAGCTTTGCTTAGTTTGGGGCAAGGTCGATTTGTGTAAGATTGTAAAAGAAAAAGAAACATATAAAAACTAAAATAAAAATAAAAGTATGTATTCTGTTTTTTAGTATTTTTTGTTATAAATAGCGACAACAGAAATACATCACATTTCAAATCTCTATCTATCACGGTTCATGAGATACAGCCTGGTGACAGACGGACAGACAGACGGACAGCGGAGTCTTAGTAATAGGGTCCCGTTTTACTCTTTGAGTACGGAATCCTAAAAAGTGACATAGGTTTTATGCTCAGAACATAAAAAAAGGGAGAAGTGCCGTACTGCTTAATTTCAACCAAAACCGATGTCCCCAGTTTTCTCCCACCGCAGCGCCCACAGGCACACACATTGAACCGTGTAAAAACAAAGACTCGGGCGTTGCCAGTGAGTCTACGGCAACATGCAAACAAGGGCTGTGATTGGCTTAAACGCACTACACTAGGGGGGCGACAAACGTTAAAATTATGTTTTATCGACATTGATATTAAAATTAATATTATGTTAAGATATTGATGGGTAACAACTTCAACGACATGGTAAGTTTATGTGGTGGTATTTAAACTTCTAGCAACAAGTTTAAATAACACGGGTTGTTAACTTACCATAAATCGCAAAAGTAAAAAATATTGACGAATACCTACAGAGTAACATAAACGGCTTTTTAAAAGTTCGTGTTCACATACATTTAAAACTCTGGTCACACCGATATTTTTGACCTGTAGGTACTAGGCCGATCCGACTCGCATTTTGGCGCGAAATAATATGTCCATTACTCATATTACGAGATTTAAGGCTAAGGGCGAGTATCCACCAAAGATGTGCGAAGATGTGTTACCATACATTTTACACCTAGGTTTCAAGCAAGCGAGGTGTCAAATATTCGAAAAGTGTACGGCTCTTATTAAGTGGTTGGAAACATTTTTCTTGAAAATGTTACGAACACATTAACTCTTCTCTGTACAGGAAACCAGTTAGGACCTCTGCCAGTAGCATCTATGCATTTTTTTAGTACCTACTCGGATTCTTTGGAAAACTGTAATAAGAAACCGAGATTTCTTCTTCAATTATCACATTTCAAATGAAAGTAAAAATACTCATTTAAAATAAATTATTGGTAATAATATCACATTTAAAGTTGTTCTGAAGCCATTTGCAACTAAATTATATACTTGTACATACAATTTTAATATGTCTATTTACCGTTCATACTGCAACTTAGTGAAAATCTTATTAGTAGGTACCATAAACATTTTGTGCCTTTTAATCTTATTAGTATGTTATTAGTTACCTTTAAGATAGGCACCCAACCAAAACAAGTAATTAAATAAAATAAAACAGCGAAAGTAGTCGAAATAAAATAACTAGTATGTTATCGTACTTCTATTTTATCGATTACGCGTAAATTGTAACTGCACTTTGGCACCGCTCTAGTTTGCGACGCCAAGCAGCGGCCGTACCACTAAAAAAATCAAGCATCGTCCATATCCATAGTGGTTTAATACATTGCGCCGTGGTTTACTGTATTGAACGTTCAATGTACAACGCATAGAACAAACATATGCTTTTTCGTTCGATATGTTAGTTCGATCCCGAGAAATGATGCGGCGTTGCGTTTATTTATTAAAATATTAGTTTTTACTGACTTAAGTGAAAATACTAATACTCACATGTGGTGCGTGACTCCACCACCATTCATGTAGGTTTTAGTTTCATTCCTATTTTTGCATGTAACCACGCTACAATTCGGCATTTTGAGTAAACGTGGAAAAACATTTCAGATTCACGGCAAATTGCGACTAACATGCGGTGGGCAGTGACATGCCCATTTGGCCATGTCGCACCGATACGCGCCAAGCCCCCGTTTCATATCTATTCCTTTTTATCATCCGAGGTTTTAGGCTTTTGAATAAAATCTTGCATTAATTAATTGTATTCTAGATAAAAAGCTGTGTTTGTATAATTTATAATTTTCAGTTCCTTTGGTAAGAAACGGACATAGCAATTTCTATGAAGGGCAGTTTTTTTTTACTGTCCATAACAAAAAAAAAATTCTTCAAGAAATGAATACGTAAGTACCCAGTAATTTCCTAGTAGAGGGTCTACTGGTATAATTTCACTACATTACTATATATAAATAAGACTCAGATAACATGCAAACAATTAATATCCGTGAAACAAATTATTGTTCTTATTACTGACAACTTTAAAACTCGTTAGTTTATTTTATACTAAAAAAACGAAACTAAATATACTTTGTCATATCATAGTATTTTAATACAAATAGAAAACTTGTGCTCACAAATCAAATACTTACTTTATTCAAGTTATCTAACTTCGCTAACATGATGTTCTAGAACATCATGTTAGCGAAGTAATTACTTACCACTTTTTAGTGCAAGTATCAATATCGGTCACGGAGTGAATTCCAACGGTGCGCTATACAGATATTTGCATCGGCAAGCTCCGCGGTTAGTTCTATCCCGATCGCACTTACATATAGCTAGAAAGGGACGGCACCCGCGGCTGGTGCGATCTCGCTGTGCATGTGGGGGTTAGGTACGATTGTGTGGGTGGTAGTAGTATTTACACACACAAACGCACTACGCGTGTCAAAATACCGAATTCTGAGCGAGCGCTTTTTTGAAGAGCACTCTTTCGCGTTTAATTTGTGTGCTATTTAAATAACTTCTATCTTCTTCGTCTAGTGACTTAACTTGCACACTTTATGATGGATTGTGGATTTGGAATAAATACTTTGGCGGATTTAACAGGGATAATAACCATGTCCAATCGATATGACTACCATGTCGATTTGTGTAAGATGGTCTCCTAATATTTATATGATAAAGGGGCCGCGCCAGCCCCTGGCTAATAGGGAACATCCATCTTTTTTATTTTATTACGAAAATCAAAATTATAATCCAAAGGAATATCGACTGTAGCATGAAAACTTTGTCATGATTTATTTTTCTGATGTTATATGCATTTGAAATCTGCCCGCGCCAGCACCCACCGAATACGCTACACCGAATGACGTCACAACTCATATTCTCGGCGCGTTTACTATGGAGTAAATCATTAATTTGCAATTATATCCACAAAATTTTCGTTTAAGCCTATACTTGTCATACAAAATATCATTTCTAATTTAATATTCTGTCTAACAGTTATGTATAATTTTATCGAAAAAAATAATATTTTTTTTTCGTCATTTTAACGTGAGATAAAACTAATACAATCGTTATTTTTCTTTTGTATGATATTTCTACGTATAACCGCATCGATTGAGTGCAATTTATTCAAAATTGAAAGCCCATGCATTTTCTCTAAACGCCAAAAACCCTTAGATGAGGACTCCTAAAATCGCTCCCGCTCCTCTCATCTCCCCGCCCCCGCACTAACCGCTTGCTCGGCAAACCGCATTTTGTGGAAGTCGTGGTGCCACCGAAATTAGATTTGCTTTGTGAGCTGTAATTCTGATTAAAACCATTTTCTGGCAGACTACTCGCACCGATACTCAGAAGAGTAATCCGTTTGAATTCGCAATTCAAAATGACAGACAAGTTGGGACGTGTTTTTAACACACCCCCCCCCCCCCCCCCCCCCGGCAAAAAGAGGGGTGCTATAATTTTACGTGTGTGTGTCTCTTTGTATGTGGCATCATAGCTCCTAAACGAATGGACCGATTTGAATGCGGTTTTCTTTATCCGAAAGCTGACGTGATCGAGATGGTTCTTAACTCCGTTTTAACACAATCGGTTTAGCCATTTTTGAGATATTGAACTTTGAAATGAAAATGTTGGGGGTTTTCGACTTTTCTAAGTTGTTAATTGGGCGTTTTTCAAAAAAAGTGTACAAAACATCTTTTTTTTCAGAATTCGAAATTTTTTGGTTTTTCTTACTCAGAATCGTTGATACTATCGATCCTCATACAAGAAAAAAAGTGTCCCAGATTTTACTACGTAAAAAAAAGACTGCATACAAAAATGTGACGATCTGGAATGGAATATTTAGGACACTTTTTTTCTTGTATGAGGATCGATAGTATCAAAGATTCTCAGAAAAAAAAAAAAAAAAAAAGTATTTTGAAAAAAAAAATTGTTTTGTACACTTTTTTTGAAAAACGCTCAATTATGACTTGTTTATGGACCGCCCTACTGCTTACGAGTATCAGGCAGGCCGTATTACTGTTTGCCACCGTCGTGAATAAAAATAAAATATCTTAAGGATTCGATTGCGTCTTTGTAAGTAGGTATGGGTATTTCAGAAAAGTTTAATTAAATGAATACACAAATACTCGTACAAACACGTACTATGCGAGTATCCGCTTACAAAACTGCAACTTTCATTCAGCTGCTTTTAAGAAGCTTTTCATTGCAATGTTTACGTTAAAGTTCCTAAAGCTCATTACTAAGTACAGTTCAAGTGCAGATACAAGACTCGCTCGACAAAGTTCTGTATAAAATGCCTCGCTACGCTCGTACCTATTTAGGTATAAACTGCCTAATTTCCTTTTTTGGGATTTTTTACATATTTTCAAAGTAGGAAGTATTAGGTATGTATTCTTTTTTCTGTATGACACGGAGCACGTAAACGGGCACACATGTCAAACATCGTTGTATGACTCTGAGACCCGATATACTCGTACCCCCTACGATTCGCACTTCACACGATTGTAAATTATGTTATTTTATTTAACAGCTATATTTGTCCTGCTCTTACTTATTTGTTTATCCATGAGCGAGCCACGAGAGAAAATCTATGATATTCAGCATTTTCCTGTGATTGTAGATACGGGGTTCCTTAGCAACAATCTATTGTTCCTTATGCATCCAGCACTTTTACGCAAAAAAATGAACTCTGATTTTAAGACAGATTTGACTGGGTTCGATTCCCAGCCGTGTATGAGGCTTGTTATGAAAATATTAGAATGCTGCTTTTTTTTTAAATCGGTTTCGTGACTCCTAAGACCAAATTTCCGTATCTCTTATAGTGTAGAATTTTCCCCCACTGTGCCGTTGGAATACTACAACCTGTAGGTATATAAATATGTGTGTGCGTGTGTGTGTGTGTGTGTGTGTGCGTGTATTTGTGTGTATGTGTGTGTGTGTGTGTGTGTGAGTGAGTGTGTGTGTGTGTGTGTGTGTGTGTATGATTGTGTGTGTGTGCGCGTGCATGCGTGCGTGCGTGCCTGCGTGAGTGCGTGCGTGCGTGTGCGCGAGGCTACATTTTATCCCGCTGGCTTACCTCCGTTATTTCGCGGGCGAACCAGCTAGTATATTCCTAGTTGATAAGAAACCTAAACGGAAATAACACTTTAAAACATTTTAAAAATTGGACAAAATTTATACACAGCAAGCGGGCTTTTTTTCAAGTAGAGTAAAGTAACATAGTTTTTTAACTAAACCATGACTTTAATTTAATTAATAAACTAAAATTCAGACTTCATTCACTTTCTATATAACAAAAATTGCCAGCAGATGTACAGCAAAGTAAATTGACAAGTGTAAGTGAGAGCTCTTCATACTTTGTTTATGTCGACGTCATACACGTAGTACATTGATGGTTAGGATTTTGAAAATTTTAATTGTGCAGTTAATTCACATAATTATGAGACTATGATTTGCTAAAACATGTAAACAATTGCAAATGGAACATATTATTTAATAGCAGTTTTAATAAATGCCCGCATGCCGGTAACACCCAATATTGCTTTCGAATCAACGATTTTAATCAGGCTAGAAATCTTCGCTAAGCTCATCATTCAATATTTTCTCTCAAACCCCAACGGAAATAACACTCTAAAACATATGCTAACACAGCACATTAACACTTGGCATCGCGGCCAAGTGTCACTTGCGAACAAATAAAAACTACTGCCTCTAAATAATATTATTATGGCCATGTGGGGTGGGAGCGAGTGAGCACATATTTCCGTCTCGTTTATAGCCGTCGACCACTTAATAGCAAAACATGCATATAGAGTACCGTCGCCGACACAAGTGTCTGAACCACAAAACGTTTTTATTTTAAGGCGGCGTGAGCTCCAAAAGCAGATAAAAAAAAAATCGTAGCTCTTGTTTGGATTATAATACGGCTTTTCTCGAGGGAAATCAGCTATTCGAATCCTCACTTTTATGACTATCGCTCGATAGAAAAAAATCACGAACATAGGTCTAAAATATAATTAAAATATACTTTAAAAACAAAGTTTAAATCGACTTCAATTCAGTACTTCGCCAAGGCACATGGTACATGAAAATTTCCACATTTCCCTTCCATTTTACCACATGAACTGCTTTCCGAGAGCAAATGCGTTGATTATTACAGAAAAAACCCAAGTCGCTATCTGTGGACTGATAATATTTGAGGAGTTCCATCGATTCCTAAAGGATCTCTGAATGACCACTTCATGAGTTGCTACTCAACGGAATCAAGTCAGAATCTTTGACGAATTTTACATCTTTGAGGAGTTACATAAGTTATCTGTGGTCTTCATCACCAGTTCCACTTCACCAAAATTGCGATTTCCGAAGGTAAATAAACGAATTATAATAGAAAATGCCGAAATCACTACATGCTGCGTGCCCTTTTAAATTTGAGGGTTGCCCTCAAGTTCCCTAAGATCCCATCATCAGATCCTGATTTGGTGACAATGGGACCACTTCGAAAGTATACTCTTTCGAATAAAAAAATAATTTTGGAAATCGGTCCACAATGGGGAATGGATGAAAATTTTAGAATTGCCTGATATTTTTTTTGGTGATAGAAATAACCATCCTTAGCACCAAAAAAAAAATCAGAGTTTTCAGCTCCGTCAATTATTTTTGAAAAATATAAACAGTTTCTTCACTTACGTTGGGTTGAAACAAGGTTGGACAAGGATGAAATATTTATGCATTAATTAAAAAAAAACCCCGAACTAACGGAATGTCAAAGACGCGTCCAAAGAGTACTACAAACAGACTACGATAGGACGACAATAAACTATAGAATAACTATGCTAAAATAATAAGATAAGATTGTAAATGAATCAGAATGAAATTGTTAGTTATGAAGGAGGGCATTGGTTTGTATCTGTATTCGATTCGTCGAGTTACCTATCACATGTATTACAACCACGAAACGCTTCTCCAAAATGATAGATTTGTCAAAAATTAATTTGTCGGAATGGTTTTTTTCGAAACCCAAAACGTTTCAATCCTGTTATATTATAAAGCAAACATAATCTTATTACGATTAACCTGATTTGGAAGTGTGAATGGTTCCAGGAAAAATACCATCGCACAAAATGAGACAGGAGATAAAAAAACCTTGTCTTTCTCACTCTATTTTGCACGCAATTTTTTTTTAATCTAAACATAATTTTTTTAATTGTTGAATAGGCGTTCTACGTCATTATCTGTAGCAATGTACTACCGTCTGGTTGCGATTTCTGTAATTTCGAAAGCCCTCGTAGGTTTCATAGAAAAATGAATTCAATTCTGATTATCAAAACATAACACTTCTGTCCGCGTCTGTATTTCTGCTCAACGAGTTAACATGATACTACATTATAGCTCTTTGTGCCGCAACGCAAACGTACTCCTTCCAGCAATCACGCTATTTTCAACCTTACTGCATTAGAAATAAGTATTTTACAAACGCAAAGACTAGATAACCGTACAGCTTTGCTTGGGAATCTTTCATTATAAATTGAAAAGGAAAATAGGAGCTGTGTTGCATGATTTTAATATTCATGATAGTGGGTAAACAAAAGATTTATTGAAAGTGGTTATACTGGAAACTAACATAAATTAATGGGGAGATTTCAAATGAAAAGGCGGGCCAAGAATACATAATGGAATGTATGAAATATGTTATCTTAAGGGAATAGAAAGACGTCCACTGCTGGACGGGCCCGGCCAGATATCTGCGGTGCGGGCCCATAGGGGCCATATGCCTCCCCCAAAGAGTGCCACAATGACCGGTCCTGCGCCACCCGCATCCTACGAACTCCCGCGACCTTCCCGAGGCCTATGTCCAGCAGTGGACGTCTCGGCTGATACGATGATGATGATGAAGGGAAAAGGGGTGTATATGAGTCGTATCGCCCGTGTCCTGCCTGAGTTATGGGTACTGGATTTGAACCCAGGACCGTCAACTTCGCAGGCAAAGTCACTTCCAACTCGGCTAATAGTTGTAGCGAAAATTGTATATCATGTTGATCTGACATATCAAATATCAGAGTCGATATGAAGTCATACCAATTCGATGTCAATAGAAATTCGTGCACACATTGAAATAAAATTTGTGTCGCAAATATACCCATTTATTTAGCGAGGTAATTAGTGGTTGGGTTTACAAAGGATAACAATACCATTCAACGGGTAGATAAGCTCTCAAGTGGAAATCTTGATTTTAAAAAGTTTCAGCTATACCTTGGGCATAGCGAAATGTCGTCTCGCTCAACTGGGGAACCTTTCAGCCCCGCTATTGTAACTTGTTGTAAACACGCCTCAGCCGTCACCCACTAAAGTGGGACTCACGCTAGAACGGGCCGTGTCCGGCCCGGGCCGTTTTCTAAAAAAAACGACGGCGTTTTCGCGCGGTCGAGCCATACCCAAGCCCGGCCGAGCCACGGCTGAGGCTCGAAAGCGGCTTGGTGTCGGCACGGCCCGACCGTGGCTCAGTTAGCTCGTTAGGGAGGACAGGATAATGTGTGTTGTATCAGGGGTTTTTTCAATTTGCTGTTATCTCATTGAAGTCCCATCAGTGATGGGAAAATTTATTTTAAGTGTATTTTCCGTAAATCCATAGAGCCCTTCTGTTTTTGAACGAGTGAGCGAAGCGAACGAAGTTCTATGCTTCAGCTTGGGCCGAAAATCATTTGTCCGGTGTCCGATGGCCCGCAGTCCGGCTGTTCTCCTCTACAGGTCGTATTTCTCAACCGATTCTTATGAAATTTTGTGAGCAGGTTCGTTAATTAAGAATATAAAAAAATATCCCGTCGCATTTTCGAAATAAATATACACATATTCTAAAGCTCATATAGCCACTAAAATCTGAATGTACCTATATTGTATTGTATGGAATGGAATGTTCTGAAATAATTATATTTTATTTTATTTTTTTATTTAAAGCACGCGCGGTGCATAGAAAAAAAAATCGTACATTGACTGCTTATTACTTGTCTCTGTCACTCCCGAGCAATTATATTGGCGTCGCGCTCACACAGTGACGCGCGACGTCAATATAATAGGGAACTAGCATCTTTTTATTTTATAACGAAAACCAAAAGTATAATCCAGCATTAAAACAACTGTTGCACTAAAACTTTCTTATGATTTATTTTTCTGATGTTATAATACATTTGAAATCTGCACGCGCCGGCACCCCCCAAAAACGCTCTATATTAAACTGGCTTATGCTATGACGTCACAACATATTTCTAATTCTAATTTATAACAGGCGCGTTTACTATGGAGTAAGTAATTAATTTGCAATTATCTCCACAACATTTGCGTTTAAGTCTATACTTGTTGTACAAAAAATCATTTCTAATTCAATATTCTGTGTAACTGTTATGTTATTTTATCGAAAAAATTATATATTTTTTTGGCGTTTTAACGTGAGGTAAAACTAATACAATCGTTTTTTTTCATTTTTTAGGGTTCCGTACTCAAAGAGTAAAAACGGGCGGGACCCTATTACTAAGACTCCGCTGTCCGTCCGTCCGTCCGTCTGTCACCAGGCTGTATCTCACTGATACCGTGATAGTTTCAGCTGAAATTTTCACAGATGATGTATTTCTGTTGCCGCTATAACAACAAATACTAAAAACACAGAATAAAATAGTTTTTTTATTAGATAATGGTACCGAACCCTTCGTGCGCGGGTCTGGCTCGCACTTGGCCGGTTTATTTTTTTCTTCTGTATGATATTTCTACGAATATCCGCATCAATTGAGTGCAATTAATTCGAATTGCGCGCGAGTAACACGAGACAAGTAATGAGGAGTCAATGTACGAATTTCTATCTATTCGCCGCACGTGCTTTAGTCAATATTCTGTTGAAGTATATATACTCCATAGTGGATACTCTATATTGTGGTCAGTGGACGTCAGTATTTGATACCGGTATCGACATCGCACCCGCTCCCGACTGTGGTTGTGGTCACAATTACGATAGTTATACCGTTTTGTGGTTTGATCGCTTTATCATTTATTCTATACATTTAATCTTGTTAATACTAAATGTACGCACCTATAAGGTAAACGTCCTAGTACTAACATTGCAATAGTATATGACATGGATACTATTTCAAAGTGACATGGCTTACATTCGAATGAAGAAAAATCCTCTTAGCTCGAATTTAACCCATAATGCTTTGACATAAGAAGCCCATGCCATAGGGCCCGCGGCCACATGTCTGCGGTGCGGCGCCCCAACGCAATTTATGCGGCGCGGCGCCGCAATACGGTGCGCTGCGGCGCCGCAGGAGTTTAGGTTTGCGGCGCCTCGCCGCGAGTTTACGGTGCCGCGTTACGTCGTGTTTTCCTAGGGTGCTGTGTCGTGATAATAATACCATCAGTCTTCAAACACGTGTGATTATGGTCCATATCTGTCCGCACCGCAGACATGTGGCTGGGCCCATACACCATAGGGCCTGGGGCCCTGGCCTTTGGCGCGGCGGCAGGCGGCAGAAACCCGCGTTTAGTACCGAGAAACCCGGGTTTAGTGCCGAGAAACCCGGGTTTAGTACCGAGAAACCCGGGTTTAGTACCGAGAAACCCGGGTTTAGTACCGATAAACCCGGGTTTAGTACCGAGAAACCCGCGTTTAGTACCGAGAAACCCGGGTTTAGTACCGAGAAACCCGGGTTTTGCGGCATCGCACTGCAGACATGTGGCCAGGCCCTTAGAGCGTGTCTTCTATATGAACCTGAATTTTAACCATAGTTGTAACTGTTGGGTTATTGTTATTAAACAGCCATATGTAGGTACGACGTCTGTTTTAAAACACAAATATAACATTTACCCTTGATCAAGTCATAGGTAATTGCACGTAGAACAGGCCGTTGGGGCGGAAATGTTCTCGAGCGGCGACCACATACCGGAAGGCGCAGGGTGGGTATAGGCCCCCCATAAGGTGGACTGATGACCTGGTAAAGGTCGCGGGAGTCCGCTGGATACGGGTGACACAGGACCAGGTCGCGGGAGTCCTCTTAATGCGGGTGGCGCAGGACCGCTCACTTTGGCACTCTTTAGGGGAGGCAGATCTTATTCTGCTATATTGTGTAAAACTAGCATGCAAATATTACACAATGCACATATCAGGGTATGACGCGTATCTCAGCCACCGCCTCCCTTATATGACCCATATCTGAACCTGTCAAATCCAAGACCTCACATATATGTTGTTCAGAAATGTATACATAATTATTTATGGACTATCCATTCACAATAATGTCCATTCCACATAGACGTATTGGAAAATCATGATTTTTACTAGTGGTAGATGGGGTTAAGTTTAGATGCGCCAGATGGTTTTATTAACCGACTTTAAAAAAAGGAGGAGGTTCTCAATTCGGTTGTATTTTTATTATTTTTTTATTTTTTAATGTGACCTCAGAACTCCGTCATTTATGAACTGATTCGTACAATTCTTTTTTTAATTGAAAGTATATGCTTCCAGATTGGTCCCATTGTTTCCAAAGCCCCAGTTGGATGAGGGGAATATTATCTATTTTAACTCGTGTATTTACACCCGGAAATCATAAATTTGGTGAAGTGGAAGTGATGATGAAGACCACAGATGGCTTGTGGAACTTCTCAATGATGTAAATAAAAATAAAAATAAATAAAAAATAAAAAGCATTTATTCAGTATCTTAAAATATTTACATAGTCTGGAGTTGGTGCCTCTTTTTAAGCATTAAAATATGCTTGTGTTAAGAGACCCCGCTCTTCCACATGTTTATCTTAATAATTTAATTTTAGGTGTACACATATTATACAAAATTACTTAGCTTAACCTAAAATCTAGAATCTTTATATTTACTTTACTTTACTTAATAAATAATAGGAGAGGATAGTCCCGCGTAACGCGGGCCTTATGTATGTGTGTGTGTGTGTGTGTGTGTGTGTGTGTGTATGAGTGTGTAAGTGTGTGTGTGCGTGTGTGTAATTTGTGTGTGTGTGCGTGTGTGTGTGTGGGTGTGTGTGTGTGTGTGTGTGATAGAGAGAGTATGTGTGAGTGTGTGTATATTTGTGTGTGAGAGATAGAGAGTGTGTGAGTGAATGTAAATAAGAAATAGTATGTGAGTTGTGGATTAAGTGTTCTGAAATAGTAGATTTTCAATATCATGGTAGTTTTTTGTTTTTAACCATTCAGTTAATTTAGTTTTGCATTCGTAGAGTGTATTAGGGTAAATATTTATGACTTTATTTATAGCATTATAAAGTTTTGCCGATCGTGATCTTTGCTGTCTCCTGGCGTAAGCAGTTTTCAACATCGGAGTATGTACTTCAAACTATATAAGTACGTCACATATTCTGATATGATTCCGTTGAAATAGCAAACAATGAAGTGCCAAGCAAAGGTAATTCTGAGATCCTTGAGGAATCGACGGAAGTCCTCAAATATTATCGGCCCACATACAGCGATTTGGTTTATTGGTCTAAACATCAACGCATTTGCTCTCGGAAATCTGTTCATGTGGTAAATTGGAAAAAAAATGTGGAAATGTTCATGTGGCTTGGCGGAGTACTGATTTGAAGTCGGTTAAAACTTTGTTTTGAAAGTAAATTATTCTGTTACAATATGCCACTCCGCCTGCGTTTTACAGATAAACCAAGTGGAATCGCGAGATGAGATATAGCCCATGTCCATTTTGAAGGTCTACTCTATATATATACTGGTGAAGGATTTTTTGAAATCGGTTGAGTAGTTCCGGAGATCAGAAACTTACTAAGTTACATCCTCACAGACTAAAGTACTTACGAGCAGCCCGGCCGGCTGTATGGTTGTTTACCACGGTCGTAGTATTAAGGGCGTGAACTGGAAAATAACGCGTTCTTTGAGTAGCAGTTCTGTTCTGACTAGATTAGATAATAACAAGGACTTCTTTTGAGATACCTATATGATTCTTGACTACTTATTATTATATTTATTTTATTTAAACTTTATTGAACAAAATACAAAAAAATGTACAAATGGCAAGCTTAATGCCAAATGGCATTCTCAACCAGCTAACCACAAATGGCGAGCTTAATGCCAAATGGCATTCTCAACCAGCTAACCAGGCTAAACAGAGACTTAGGTACATGACACTTTACCTATGACTGTTTATCTGATTTAATCCATATGACCTGTTTTACATATCCTCGATGGTAAAAAAATCCAAAATTGGGTCTTTATTTTCCTTGTTTCACTCTGCCTACTAAAACAATAGATTATTTTACGACACAATCAAGTTATAAATGGTATTATACCTCATTAAAAATTTCACTTAGGTTATGAAATATGAATAAAACTTTACCAATTTGGGTATTTATCGAAATTTGTCTGTTTCTCATGCGCGGAAGGCATAAGCGTGTCTCTCACAAGGGGGCGTGGTTTTTGCGAACTGACTCAAATCTTCAAGACAGGAAGTACCGTATCTACAATAACATCCATCGGCATCTCGAACCCTTTTCAATCGCCAACTAAGTGCGATCTCGTGTAGGTTTCAGCTCAAAACCATATTGTTGAGCAATCACATAATCGCTGAAATATTGTCTTTTTACTGAAAATACTAGCTCGCAATAGTTTTCTTTGCGTTAATTTTCTAACGAGCCTTTGGGGCTACTCAACTGTAGTTTTCCCATACAGAAATTGACATTCAAGTACTTTAACGTAGTAACGAACAGAACGAAACAGTACGCAATCGACCAGTCAGTCAGTTTAGTATTTTGTTTCTGTCAGCTCTAGTAGCTACAATAGTTATAAAAATAGATTGACAAGTTGCCAAAGAAAAAATATAACATTTTCTGTATTATATTGTCATGCATGATTCTCTTGTGAAATACACTCAATATCTATACCCTTTATAAGATTAGTTAGAATAATCGTGCATTAAACTTCATGCGAATTCAAGGAAAACTATTTTGAAACGCTAAAACATTAGTACCATCATCACCATATCAACCGAAAGACGTCCACTGCTGGACATAGGCCTCCCCCAAAGAGTGCCAAGATGACCGGTCCCGCGTCACCCGCATCCAGCGGACTCCCGCGACCTTTACCAGGTCATCAGTCCACCTTGTGGGGGGGCCTACCCACGCCGTGCCTTCTGGTACGTGGTCGCCACTCAAGAACCTTTCCGCCCCAACGGCCATCGGTTCTACGTGTAATGTGCCCACTGCCACTTAAGTTACAAACAATAGTATTGTTAAGTTTAAAAAGCGATTAATGACAAAATGATAATATAAAAACGTAAAAGTCCTGACTAACTCACTCACTCACTCACTTAAATCAACGCCGTTGAACCTAGAAAGCAGATTTTTTCACAATAGGTAGTTAGTATAACGTAAGTACCCATTAAGAAGGAATTTATGAAAGTTCTACCATCAAGCTGGTAAAAGGGGTTAAAAGTTTGTATGGGGATGGAGTCTTTTAAGTGAGAGACTTGAAAAAACAAATAAACATCTATCATTCAAGTACCACAAAAACTGTACCAACTGATGAAAATACGTAGTTAAAGGGTCAAAGATGTATTTTAATTTCCCGTTGGATATATGGATACTAAGTATCATTTTATGATTAATTTGTACCGTATCTGCACTACAGTTCCATAAGTCACGTAAAAATCGTAAAATAGATATTGAAGTAGAACTGTGTCACTTTGTAATATTGAAAAATAAAAAAACTTAATGGAATTATTTTCACACAAATTGTTAGATTTTTTTTTCTGTACAAAAAAAGAATGTCTCCTTACTCCGTCTTAAGGGAAATTTTTTTTGGAACTGAGATTCAAAAATTTTATTTTGACCTCTAGTATTCGTGTGCCAAACGGTTAAACTGTACATCGATTTGCGATTTTTCTTTGAAATTAGGCTTGTACGGGCTATCACTAAGATAAACATAGTAACGGAGACGAATAAGTCCGTTAAAATTCTAAAGTTATAATATGGAATCAGCTATATACTGCTCTTTCATTAACGAGAGATGCCTGTGCTTAGCAGTGGGACGTTCATTGTCTGACGATGATGATGATTATGATGATGAGGCTCAGGATGAACTCCTCCATGCTTGTTTGGTTGAATTGAAATTAAGGGTGAATAACCACCACCACAAGAGATGTGCGAAAAAGTCATCATCATTCACTTTGTCCTTATCCCATTTACTTAGGATTATTTACCCCCGACGCAACAAGAGGGGGGTTATTAGTTTGAGGTGTCTGTGCGTCTGTCTGTGGTATCGTAGCTTCTAAATGAGTGGACTATTTTAATGCAGTTTTTTTTGTCCCATAGCTGAATTGATCGAAATGGTTGTTAGCTACATTTCAACAAACTGGATTCTGCCGTTTTTTAGATATTGAACTTTGAAATGAAAAAGCGGGGGTTTTTAAATAAATAAAAGATTTCAGAACATTCCATTCCATACATTACAATATACATTCAGATTATTTATCTAAAACAGTGCTACTTTAATTCATATTAAATAATTATTTCATTTCAACAGAAGTACAGATGTGAAAATGTCAAGGTTTCTTAATTACAGGATGACTCACGCTAGAACGGGCCGTGTCCGGCCCAGGCCGTTTTCTAAGAAAAACGACGGCGTTTTTGTGCGGCTGAGCCATACCCAAGCCCGGCCGAGCCACGGTCGAGGCTCGGACGGGGCTCGGTGCCGGCACAGCCCGGACGTGGCTCGCCCGGGCTTGGGTATGCCTTGGCCGTACAAAAACGCCGTCGTTTTCCTTAAAAAACGGCCCGGGCCGGACACGGCCCGTTCTAACGTGAGTCATCTTTTGCTACTGATTTCAAGAAAAACGTCAACTGAGCAATAGGTACATAATATGTTAAAATGTCAAGAAAATATATAGGTAGGTATCTTAATTAATAATTTTAACCCAGGTACTCAGGATGGAACCGTCTGATCTATCAGCGATGACCTTCAATATCCTGTTGTCGCTGCGTCGGATGTGGCTTAGGATAGATCAACTCTTCTAAGTTGCTAATTATAATTATCTTCTATACCTGTCTGTCGCCCGTCAACTCATCAAACACTTCCTTACTTATCGTATCGTCTCTCACGCAGTCCATCCACCTTTTTCTTGGTCTACCTCTTCTCTTACAAGTTGCAACCCTCCACATTCATACTTAATGGCCTTCTCGTAACAAGACTGTCATATGCCCTGTGGCGCGTAGGAGTTCCCCGCTGGTTCGCCCTTTGCAGCATCTGAATGGGCTCCTTGCATCAGCTCCCGAGTGCGATTTGTTTGCGAGTAGATAGAATGTCGTGCATGATGAATGTCTGAAGTTCTGCGAGAAGATTGATGTGCGTCGCTCCACTGTTAATTATTAGAACTGTTAATGTTAATATTGTTATTGCTGTAGTAATACTGCTAATTTAGATGATGTTGTACATCTTGTTGTGTTGGTGTGAAACTATAGTTTCACAGTTATTTAGTAATTAAATTACTATTAAGTATGCTGTGTAACTACTTTTTAAAGCAGCATTTAAAAATAAAATAAAATACCTCCGTATAACATGTCCACACCACTGTAGGCGGTTTGCTCTTAGCTTTTCAGTTATGGGTACTACTGGTGTTAGATGTGCGAAAAACTGTTAGGTATATGTTTGACACCTCGCACGCATGACAGCTGGTGTCAAATATATGAAAACACAGCTTCGTAAATATCTGGTGGAAATTCACCCTAAGTCTTAAGCAAGAATACAATGGATCAACATAATTTGTCAGACGCCACTAAACGGGCGATGCTACGAGTTTTCATTTAAACGTGTCGAATAGGGTCCACAGTTTATTTATTTATTTCATTCGTTACAAATCAACAAAGCAAATAAAAAAAGTTTACCCCCGCAATAACTCAACTTACCTGGGACTCTATTCTCGCTACGCTTAAGTTTTATCGGAATGACGAAATGAATTAAATCGTGAGAGACGATATGAAGAGAAAAGAAGTGAATGATGATATGACGGCTGACAGAGAAGTATGGAAGAAAAAAACATGCTGCGCCGACCCCAAGTAAATGGGATAAGGGCAAGGAAATGATGATGATGATGATGATCTTCAAAAAATCGTGTACTCAATTAGCGTGAGTCGTCAAACGAAAATTAACTCAGTGTCAGTTTTGTGAATTGTGAAGACAATTAAGTAGTTAGTTTGTCTAAATTTTTCTTTTCAATTTGTAAGTGATATGCATAAACAAGTTATTTAAATGTGAAGCAAGTTAATTTTCACATAATTTGTATGCTTAGTTTTCATTTTAACAACTCACGCAAATTACGTAGTCGCAACATGCAGGCCGTGTGCTTATTTGTCACTGGCGATTTAAAAAAAAACAATAACACAATTTCTTTCGCATTTATAATAATTATAAGTATGAATGAACATAATTATGTATCAAACTGTACTTGGGAGTAGAACTACTACATTCTCCTTATGAATAATAGATTGAATATGAACTAATTTATTTGACGGATATTGGAGGCTTCAATACCTGATATGCACTCCTACTGTAATACTGGTCTTATTGTTCTTGTTGAAGAGCTATCAAACCACTATCAAACAATGGTATATTGAGTTGTTAGTTTACGAGTATTGCAATGTTTTGTCGGATACTTTACGCTCGAAGTTGTAGACGATTATGTATACCGACTGTCCGGTTAGGTAGGTCCAACTTCGAGAAAGTGGTCAATCGTCGAACCCGACTCGGCTGGGCAGCGTTCGGGAAGCTACGGCACATCTTTTCGTCCAATATTCCGCAGTGACTCAAGAAGAGAATATTTGACCAGTGTGTGTTGCCAGTGATGTGATGACATATGGGCCGATATGGCACGGAAACGTGGTCGCTTACAATGGGCCTCATAAGAAGGCTCAAAGTCACCCAAAGGGCAATGGAGAGGGCTATGTTGGGAGTTTCTCTGCGTGATCGCATCAGAAATGCGGCTATCCGCAGCAAAACCAAGGTAACCGATAAAGCCCTCCGAATCGCTAAACTTAAGTGGCAGTGGGCGGGGCACATTGCACGTAGAACCGGTGGCCGTTGGGGCGGAAAGGTACTCGAGTGGCGACCACGTACCGGAAGGTGCGGCGTGGATAGGCCCCCCACAAGGTGGACTGATGACCTGGTAAAGGTCGCGGGAGTCCGCTGGATGCGGGTGGCGCAGGACCGGTCACTTTGGCACTCTTTGGGGTAGGGCTATGTCCAGCAGTGGACGTCTTTCGGCTGATGGGATGATGATGATGATGATGATTTGTCTATTTATTATCAATAATTGATTGGGGTAGGTAGGTATATCATCAAAAGCTTACAAGAAAAAATTACAATGGAAACTTATAGGGTAGATACCACGTTTTATAATTAATAAGTTTCTGTCAAAAAAAATATTTTTGGTACTAGCTTTTATTGCCGATTGTACTTTTCTGTATACCGTCATCACTACTCATTGAGACGATTCTAACGAGCCCATACTCAACGAGGCTACGTCGGTTAAGAACTGAATTCCCATGGCCACCTTCTGTCTCCGTCATCGGATCAGCTCGATGGTACCATAATATTGAATTGTCATCCAAACTATTACCTTTACCCCAAATTTCAGCTCAATCGGATAACGGCAAGTGACTGAAAAAATGATTGCATTATTATTATTCTGGTAGTGGCTTCCGTGCTATCAAAGCCACTAGCTACCGCTGCCGCTATCACTGCGACCATCGCCGATCTATTGTGATCGCCACTTACTTATTCTTGGTCAAGTCCTACAAACTCAAAGAATTGCAGGATTTTGTTGACCTCAAGAAATTTGATCTCCTCCGGGCACATGATGTGTTTGCCCAAGAAGGAGTTACGACTGCGCATGAGGCAAGGACAATCGGTTAGGATGTGTGTAGGCGTCTCCTCTGCTTCAAAGCAGAGTCTGCATTGCCTTGTGGCTCACATTCCTATCGTTTGCATGTGCTTACTATTTAGGCAGCAGTGCCCTGCATCAGAAGACGCCTTTTTGCTAAAGGCGCTAATAAGCGCCTTGGAATGTTTCAGTCCTGGGATAGCTCTCCAGGCTTGAATGGTCTTGTAGAAATAATAGGCTTTTAGAGTGAGCTTGGTTAGACTTTTGGGGATACCACAGAACGGCTCTGGTCCGCAGAGTGTCCCCTTCGCCCCCGCTCGTGCAAGCTCATCAGCTTTTTCGTTTCCCTCGATACCTGCATGCCCTGGGACCCAACGTAAAATTACGTGGTTTTTGGCACCCAGGTCATTCAATCATTCCCGGCAGTTCTCGACCAGCCTCGACGTTGTGACGTTAGAGGTAAGAGCCAAGAGAGCCGCCTGGCTATCCGAGTGGATATAAATAGTATGGTTGATGAAGGCGCTTTGCAGATTTGTTGTCGCACATTCTAGAATGGCGTATACCTCTGCCTGGAACATAGATGCGTGCTTACCCATACATACGAACAGTGCAAGTTAAATAAAAGCTTGTTAAAGCAACTCTACCGTCAATGGTATAAGATTCCAAATGCAATAACAGCTTTATAAAAAGTCTGCCCCATTCAATAATCTCAACCATACTTGTGGTCCAAATTCAAAGTGGTAATTTCTTGTTGTCAATTGTCAATTCTCCATATGTGCCTTATGACAGGTTAGTATCTATAGGTAGAGTTATTCTGACGGTTAATCGATCAGCTTTTGTTAGCGAGCACTAGGACATACCTACCCTATCCTTATTCAAACAGTCAGCCGTATACGCAAGTTTTAAATAATGTTTCACCCGGGTCTAACGCGATATTTATATACCTTTCATCCTCCTAGGGTTATTCCCGGTTGTGCCCCTAAAGGAGCCAGGGGTCCGCTTTGACACCTAATCCCAAGATTTGGCATAGGCACTAGTTTTACGAAAGCGACTGCCATCTGACCTTCCAACCCAGAGGGAAAACTAGACCTTATTGGGATTAGACCGGTTTCCTCACGATGTTTTCCTTCACCGAAAAGCTAACGGTAAATATTCCGTACATAAGTTCCGAAAAACTCATTGGTACGAGCCGGGATTCGAACCCACGACGCCGCTTGACAGCCGTATGTCTGAACCTCTAGGCTACCGTAGCTTTTATTTATTTACCTTTATTTATTTTAAATATGTGTATAAAGCGCGAAAGTTTAAAGCGTACGCAAGTTCTTAGTAATAACAAAGATTAATAATAAATAACTACATAATAAATAGAAATCTACAAAAAAGAACGAGAAAATATCCTTTCAGTTAAACATCAGATCTAATTGGTCGCAAACCAGCATAATAAATTAGGTGGTCGCTAACCGGCGCAACGACCCTACCTTAATCATGTGTAAGTCGTGTATATATCCGAAATGTCCAAGAACGGCGGATGCACTAACGAACAAATATTTGTCTGATACGAGACAATATCGACAGTAAATATTTGCTGCAGCGTCAGCATAAAAGGCGAATTTAAACACACATAATAGAACCGGTAAAGATTGCAGTATACAGGAAAATACTGCACTTACACTATATATTAGGGTCGTGTTTTTCATAACATAATATGTAGGTAACAAGCACAGACGTAGGTATGTAAGTAATGTAATGTAAGTGATAATTATAATCTGAATGCATGGAAAGTTTGACAAGTTTCATCGAATGACAGCTGCCGACGCCATATTAAGGCCTCCACACACCGGTCGCGTGCGCGGGGCCTTTTGTATCCCCCTTTTGTATGTTTTACTTTAATTTTTTTTGTTTTTTTTTATTTTTTCAATGTTTTTTAACGTTTTTTTGATTTTTTTGAATGTTTGCTTTTTTTTTAATTTTTCGTTTTTAAAAGGTTTTTTTTCTGCTTTTGTCGTTTTTTAATAATTTCTAAACGTTTTTCTTCCTTTTTGTTTTTTTTTGTTTTCTCTTTTTTCAATGTTTTTGAAAAAAAATGTTTCTTTCTTTTTTTTTTAATTTCATTTTTTTTGATTTAAAGAAAAACCTATTTTGATGGAGTATTTTTTTAATGTTTAAAGTTTTGTATGGTCTTTTATGTTATTTTTCTAGTTTTTTTTCTTTTTCCCTTTTTAAATGTTTTTTCCCCCTTTTGTATGTTTTCCTTTTGCCGCGGCGGGCAGTTGTAAAATTTCAATGTTTTACAACTTGCGCGGGCCCGCCGCACGCGACCGGTGTGTAACCGGTCTATAACCGTAAGTGGTGCAACCCGTCCTTAGGTCGCGTTAATGGACACGCGGGGCGATCGGCGGCGGCGGCGCGGTGCGCGGTGGTCAATTGGGTAGGTACACGCACAAACAAACAGGGGCTGATTTTGTATTTTCTTTATATATTCAATTGAATAAAAGTGGGTAGGTTGGAAGAGTTGTGCAATATAAATGCAGTAATCGTAATAATATAACATGTAGGCACCTACTTACCCTTAAAATTCGAGCTCATAATTCCACTGAGCTACGAAAATCTCATACGTTTTGTCACTAATACAAATTTTAGGGTAAGTAGGCGTACCTACATTAGTACATTATGATACAAGTGTGCTAAGTTGGTCATTACACTCGAGTCGGGTTTTAAGCCTGAGCCGAAGGCGAAGGCTTAATGCTAATGACCAATGCTCACGTGTTTCATACGACGTTTTTCAACACATTTGCGAGGAAAAAAAATAAAAAATAATAAATGAAAATGTTAAAAGATATGTAATGAAAAGGCACTAGTGCGATAATGTAATGTAAAAGTCACGGCATGGGTAATATTCTGCATTATTTTGCTAATATTTAAAAATATATGTACCTAATGAAAAGGCACTAGTGCGATAATGTAATGTAAAAGGCACGGCATGGGTAATATTCTGCATTATCAGTGTAAATACGCTGTAATAAGACCTACTTTGCGAGCAGGTGTGTTGAAATAGTAGATTGTACAACAAGTGCATAAAACGCACCATTTTACTCGAGACGTTTATCCATCCGAGCGAGCTTGCGAGCGAGGATAGATATAAAGTCGAGTGTAAAATGGGTTTTATGGACGAGTTGTACACTCTACTTTTCACTTCGATTGCGAGGAAATGAAACAGCAACACGTAAAATAATAAATGAGACGAAATACAAATTATAAGTTTATTTCATGAAGTTTTATTGTGTACTTTGGCTGTTGGTATCTTTGCCTTGGTCTTAGAATACGAACGAAACGAAATAAAATAAAGAGGTTGTTGTATGAAGTTAAAGATGTTCGTGTGGCTGTTGCAGCGATTGCCTTGGTCTTCGACGAAGATTTTACTTTATGCTCTAGAGCATAAAAAGCGACTTAAAGACGAACTTTTAGAGCATGAGAAGTGAAAATTATATTATTAAGATTACTCTATTTATATGGCAAAGATACGCTGTGTTATGAGTACAGAGCCGCATGTAGACAATAAATCTTCAAATCGCTAACGGAACGGTAACGATTTTTAGACTCCTCTGGCCCCGTAGCATGGATGGCCTTATCACGCGATAAGTGACAGGATAGAGCATCCGTCCCAGGCTGACACCGTTCGATAGAACGAGACGACGCGCTTATCCTATCACTTATCGCGTGATCCATGCTACGGGGCCTGTTGAAGGCGTAAAATATAGTCCGTATCTACAGTCCGTTTCATAGAAATGCACCTGCTGACTCTACTGTAACTCATAACGTAACACATGTCGTATCGAGCAGGTTTTTTTGCCGACGCTCCTCATTACGTCATCTTCGTGCCCTTTGAGTGAGTTCGCTGAAACGCCCGTAGCAACGTTGTTGGTGCGATCATCGTTGCCATGTGAAGTTTTGTAGGCGCTTTATTAAATCCAATATTGCAAAGTGCGCATGTATTTTTGATTAACTTGGAAACTACCATGCCGATTTTGACGTAATTTGCGAATTGCGACGTGTGTTAACTTACGTGGATGGTATAATGACATAATATACATAACGTATACCATGTATATTATGTCATGTATATATATAATGATGTAAGTTTTTGTGAAACTCGGTGCGCACCGCCAGTATGTTATATACATTTTGTATACATATATACAATTTTAAGGTAATTGTTACTAACAAAATATGGAACCAGTTTTCTAATATAAATGTTTTTTTTTATATTCTGATATACTCGTACCCACCAAATCAAATATTAAAAAACAAAGTCATTAAAAACATATTTGAAGCATATCTATTGATAATAGCAATGTCAATATTATGATTGTTATCATATCAACGATACTGAGTTAGGGATTCTAAAAATAAATATAACGAGTGAAGTGGTATGGAACCTTGAACCTCGTTGTCGCGCCGGCCGGCTGCAAACAAGGTCGTCTCATTTGTAAACAGTGAGTTTATTATTATTCTGTCATTGCGCCGGTTAGCGACCACCTAGTATAGTGTGCTGGTTTGCAACCACTCGGATGAGTTTGGTAAACTGAAAGGATATTTTTTTGGTCTTTTTGTAGATTTATATTATATGACTACTAAAATAATTGCATACTACTGGTTGAATAAGGTCTGCAGAATTGATTTATCTTCAATTGTTGAAACCTTGTGGTTCAGGTGGTCGCTTACTGAAACTGGTCGCGTAACCGGCGCAATCACCCTAAACAGTTTGTTTGTGGGTATACCTATTGCATATTTTGGGTTTATTTTTTAGATTGTCAAGTCTTATAATTAGTATCATCGCTATGAGGTGTAGGTATTATTACATTTATTACGCAATAATTGCGTAATATTGCGTACTAAGTAAATAATTTGTTTGTATTCAGTTCTTATTATTTATTTTTGTTTTTCTTTTTTGTAGCTTTGTCTGTCCTAATATTAAGATGAACTTTGTTATAAACAGATAGTCTATGAATATAAACACAAGGTAGGGTCAAGTGTCCAACAATGAAACAGTGGTACACAATGAAACATTGGGATATTTCAAAAATGCCGCGTCGCCAGTTCGTACACTATATCGCATAAGGAGACTCCCGAGACAACCCCCCCCCCCCCCCCCCCCCCCCCCCCGCCCTACAACCACCCTACCCAGTTTACAGCGGCGCCGCGTGGAAGAAGACGTGTCTGTGGAGAGTTTTGGGTTTTGCAACGAAAAAATAGGTAATTTTAACATTGATTTTTCAGTATTGGTTGGAAAATAATAATATAAAAATAACTTTTAATAGTATTGTTTAATATTTTGTCGCAATTTTTTTTATATTTCTTAAGTTTGTGTAAGAGGTGTGAAAATTATGTGCCGGTTATTATTATTATTATTTTAATTATTGTTTATTTCATTGCTGTGCCCTTACAGGGTTCATGTAGAACTGTAATATATAATTTAAGAACTGTATACTAACATGAGTGCAATAAATGATTTGAATTTGAAATTAGTATTTTTCATGATTACTTAGCTCTAAACATATTTCGTAGATTGACGTGGACTAGATCACATGTTAAAGTGTTTTTATTTAGCGGGGAAAATTTTGAACTTATTTTGTTTTATTGTTGAAGTTGTGATGTTTCATTGTGTGCACCTGTGTGGACTCAATGAAACATTTCCAACTTTTTGGTTTTTAATTATTTGGTGATTGGTTATACATTAATTTAAACAAATATAAATGCCATCCGATACCTAATAAAAATGCCTATACTTATACCAGTAAAAAAATTTTACTTCTATCTGTAAAAACGAAAGGTGTATGAGACTTTGAATTTTTAGTGTTTCATTGTTGAACACATTACCCTACATCAAAAACACAATAGAATATACAATAAAAACTAGATTTAAAATTAAAACTAAAGCTAACATAAAAATAACCTACCAAAAACTATAAATTACTATCTAGGACCCTTTGTTAGGGTACCCATCACGCAGGCAGCGTTCCCGCGTTGGATTGCAATTGCAAGTCTTTGTGCAAGAAAGCTGCCTGCGCGAGGGTCGCCTGTTGCTTCCCTCAAGCGTTTGCTTAGCGCCCCGTGAAGCCCACGCGCGCCCTTGCCCCACGGGCCAAGTGTCTCGACACCAAATGCAACGAACTCGTACTGGGTGCCGAGACAATAGTATTTGACCGCCTTTGCTCGTTCCCGTGCATCTGCCGCCCCGCCGGCACGTCTGCTGGTCGAAGGGAGGTAAGACGCAGCCAACGTGTCAGCGCAAGTGGCGTCCCACACCAGTGCACGGCCCATCTTCCACGGAATCAACGACATCCCGTCAGGGCGCTTACCATCGTTCCGCATAATCTGGGGCTCCAGAGCGGCGGGAACATTGGCACTGACGAGCGCCCTTCTGAGGATTTCTTTGAGAGTGGCATGGCGGGACTGCGGGACAGGCGGATTATATTTATATTCTTGGATTAATATATACATATTTGGGTACTTACCCGAAAATCGCACCCAAAGGGCTGAAATTGGGGATGGTACTTGACACGGGATTTCATGCGAATGAAGTCGCGGGCAAGTGCTAGGGTAAGTGCTCCAGTGAATGAACCAAATCAGTCAACTATCCAATCAGTCGCAAAAGTTACTAAATGAGCGAAGCTTAAAGTTGACGGGCTATATGCGTTGATTTTATGTATGAGCCGGTAATAAGGGGACAAAATTTTTACCTTTAATTTGATGTGCCATTGTACCTACTAAGTAGTTTTAAATAAATTTGAGACTTATGGTGTGTGGTTTTTGGAAATCATAAGAGCAAAATTGTGCTATAAAAACATCGTTTTAAGTTATTTAAGTTTAGATTCTCGTTTTTTAGTCGGTGTTCTATAGCTAGAATTAAAAACCGCCTAAATCCAGTGAATATTAAACTCGACTGTTCATTCACTGGCAACGCCTGTTTTAATGTTTTCGCAAAAAGTTATTTTAAAAGCGATATTAGGTATAAGTAGCTATCTAAAAATACAAAAGAACTAAAAAAAAAAAACAATAAACAATTTTTGAAGTCAAAAATATGCTTAAGTTCTAAGTTTTCATTCACTGGAGCACCTACCCTAGTCGGTTTATATTTTGTATTTTCGATAATATGAAAACTTCCGATTAATAAAAATAGTAATATAATATAGTAGGTATGTAGATTGCATAACATGATTCAATGTTGTATTTCATAATGATTTCGTACTTTTGCGTCATTGTGGTGCAAAACACATTTCGCACAAGTCAAAGAACATGCCAAATAACAGAACGCACACTTGTGTAGAAAAACATGAATTAAGACGTTAGCTACGTCAAATTATCGTTTTCAAAACGCGAAGGCTTTTGAATGTCCTTTAATATTTAATGAATATCATCAAGTTTTAAATTTTTTGTAGAAAATTAAATATCATTGATGACAAAAAAACTTTAAAAAGTTTCGTTAGTTTCGCTGCCAAAAGAGACAAAAGCAGAAGAAATGTATATCATATCATGCCTGAATCAAGGCAGGTAAGTGCAGCTCTGTGTCCCGCCCCGCTATTCTGTAACTGGTTTTAAGCTCACCTCAACACTCACCCTCAATTATAACTTGACACCGCGATGCGTAGTAATTAAGCGAAGGTAGAGGTCTAGTTTCGTAACGAGTGACCGGCGCGGCGGGGTGAGCCGCATTAACACGTAGCGAATAACAGCCCAGGTCCCATATTTTAAGGTCACGCCCGCAGCGAGCGTTTGATAAGTACCTATATATTTAATCGTATTCGGCGACGCGATATGCGAGCCGTTAGGCAAGTATGAAATTGCTTAGGTAGTTGTACTCCTAGGCAACGTCGTAAAATGATGGTGTTTGCGCGTCCGCCGCGGGTCCCGCGCCGCCAGTCGCCTTGTTTGCATATCGACTACCGTAGGCTCAAGGGTAGTAGGGGACAAACTGTCGTAAATGGAATATGAATGCAGTCATACTCAGTTTTTTTCTCTCTATCGATTGGTAAAGACATAGTAGAAAGCGTGGACAGTAGGCTATCTCTGGCCCAATCCGCGATATAATTCAATTTCCTACCGTACTTGCCTCTCAGGGTTGACACTTTTAGCTAAATTTTAATTCAGTGCCTAGACATTGGCATGGGCCGGAAAGTTGTATTTTTTACTTGTATTGTCTGGGTTCAGGGTTTTTAAGGTCGGTTGCACCTAAAAGATGATGAAACCTTTCACGATGAAAGAAAGAGCGACAGGCGATACCTATGTGGTTGCGGGGCCAGCAGACGGGCGGGGCGGGGCGGTGATGAGCACGAGTAGGTACCTACGGTGGTTTACTGATAGTACTGTCAACCAATTCATTAGTTTAAAGCCAGGCCCTTGCCAAAGTGTATAACTAATTCAGTGATTCAATAAAGTTCAACAATGCATTTCCTAACAAATACATAAATGTATTCTGAACAGAGACAACTCTGGAATCGATTAATTATTTAGACACCCAAACACAAAACAATAAGTTCTCCTGCGATTATCACACATTTTTCATTCATTTATCGGATATTTATTTATATCTCTTAGAGAATTTTAATTTTTCAGAGGTCTATTATATCGAATAATAGGGGTTATGTCACGAATAGAGTGTCTATTACGCCAAGATGTGTGACGTTTTTTGAAAACTTACTTAGTCGTCTATACTCAAGCATATCTTGGAACATGGAAGTATGTTTATTCTGTAGATGTATATTCTTTGAATGACTCATGCTCGCAAGATAAAAGCAAGCGAGTTTGTTTATATGCCAGTTAATAGTTGCAGTCGTTGCAGACCGTTGTACAGACGGGAGCCTCGTATCAGTGGATATTCGATTCATTATCAACGAAGTAACCTACAAAGTGACAAAAGTGAATGAGAAAGTTGTTTCCATATGTTCCAGGTAAGATAAATTCATACCCCCTTATTCTTAAAACTAAAAATGCCGCTGCTAAATAAAATGTGCTTTGTCCTTTTCGGTATCGGAACCCCCCGAAATTTTCAGAATATTTTAGTAACCTGAGTATTAGTGTCATTTTATGCATAATTTCTTGAAACCCTCCGAAATTAAAAAAAAGTATTAAAACCTGGCTACGCCGGCGGGAGTTGCAATAAGCGTCCAGAGTCCAGAGACTGTATGGCAGTTTGCTACCAACGTATTATTAAAAAAAAAACAGTGCGTTTTTGCTAGTCGGTGGGTTTTTAGAACCGGTTTGTATAGGTAGTCTTGTTAGATAAACCCGGGGTAAATCCGCTGGACAAACGCCGGAGAGCGCGCGCTTCTGCGCAGACTCGTTGACACATACAACAAAAGATTCTGTAAATTAGACATATTTGGAAATAGTGTTAGTGTTTATAAAAAACGAATCATCGACGTACTAACATCTAAGCACTAATTGTTAATATATTTAAACGATTCGATATGATAAATAAAATATATAGATCTATAAAAGGATTTAGTCACCTTTATGTTGTTATTGTTGACACCGGCAGCCGTGCTATGAATGACCCTGAATGGCAAACACATGTTTTCTTATATGTGGTAAACGGTGTGGGTCACACATATTGTAATCATTAGTCATATAAGTTTGCATAAGTACCCCTTGTAGTGGCTGTTTGTTTACCTAAATAAAAAATAAAAAAAACCCCAGTGTTTACTAAGTATTTAGACTTAGTAACTATATGTTTAAGTAGTTTTGAAACTAGAACCTCAGAGTATCTGACGTATGTCTGTCTCGCTCTTAGGTTGTCACTTCTGTAATAACGTTCACACCGGGAACAACGCTCCGTATTTTATTTAAGTTATTTGGTCATAATAAAGTGTTCTAGTATCGTCCAGCTCGTTTTAAATCTCTAACAGGTTATGGACCCTCACACGCGTGAATAATAACAGGAATTTTCGTAAAATCTGTGAATAATTGTAAAACAACTGCCGATCGCCATTTTTTTCATGAAAAATGTCTTCAGCGAACTTGACTCTGATCGAAAGACTGCAGGGTCGAGAAGCTTCGCGAGCTGGAAGATTGCCGTAAAAATATAATTAGAACATGAAAATTTATGGGAATGTGTGATTGTGACCACGACGCCGGCTGACCCGAAAAGGCAAAGTCGAAGATGATGCTTCTGGTGCTAAGCAAATTTGTGCAAAGCCTTCGATGACTCAGGCCTTACTCGACGTGTCAGGTTGCTATGCGATTTAATAACAACAACACTCGATAACTGTCAGTACGTCGCAGAATAACAAGACTAAAAATCTTGAGTACACAAGCTCCGAAATGATAATGGCTATAGCAGCTCCGGTGTCGCTATAGCAGCCGATTTCGTTTAGACGAAACTGTTACAGGAAGTCAAGAATTCCGAGTCTAGCGTGTTTTATGTCAACAAGTCCAAATTTAAGCCTCGTGTCAAACAATACACAAAGGTTCCTTTTTACAAATGAAGGCTCCAGGGCAAGATGACGGGCAAGTCAGTTGTTAGAAGTCGTTCATTCCGACGTACCTATCGGGACCGATGGAGATGAATTCGTTGGAAGATGCAAGCTGAGAAACATATGACTATGATGAGTTCGAATTGAAAAGTAGTGCGTTCTTGCATGGCGAATTACAAGAAAAGATT
Organism: Epinotia brunnichana; assembly: GCA_963854355.1. Classification (NCBI taxonomy): domain Eukaryota; kingdom Metazoa; phylum Arthropoda; class Insecta; order Lepidoptera; family Tortricidae; genus Epinotia; species Epinotia brunnichana. The sequence goes on along the minus strand of OY977960.1, from coordinate 11,288,924 downwards.
TTTATGAAGCCACCAGAGGGCATTACTGTTCAACAAAACCAAGTTTGTAAACTTGTAAAGTCTTTATACGGATTAAAGCAAGCACCATGGTGCTGGAATGCCAAGTAAGACTCTGTGTTGAAGGAACATGGCTTTGAAAACAGTAATGCTGACAGATGTGTATATGTAAGCTGCAGCAGAGCATCTAAAGTATACCTACTGCTGTATGTAGATGATGGATTGTTATTTTCCACAGATTCCAGTATACTCACAGAAGTCTTGAAGGATTTTGAGACTGAGTTCGATGTCAAAGTATGTAAAACGTCAAATTTCATCGGATGCAGATTGAAAAATGTAATGACTACATTTTCATACATCAACGGAAATATATTGAACAAATGCTTTTAAGATTTGACATGTGTAATGTCAACCCGATTAGCATACCAGCTGACCCACATGCAACATTAGAGAGGAGTAACGAGCCTGAAAATGAAAAGGAGATACCACATAGGGAAGCTGTCGGCTCCCTCATCTTCACTGCCATAGTGACCAGGCCGGATATAATATATGCAGTGAGCACAGCAAATCGTTATCTTAACTGCTATGACAAAACGCACTGAAATGCTGTCAAGCGGATATTTAAATACCTAAAAGAAACTATGTGTTTTGGGCTCTGTTTCAGATTAAATGAAAGCAGCATTTTAGAATGTTACTCAGATGCTGACTACGCCAACGACCCCTTGACGAGAAGGTCCACTTCCGGGTACGACACGTGTTGTTGAAGAACGGGGCCACCGTGACGTGGAGCTCGCAGCGGCAGCCAACCGTCAGTTTGTCAACGACGACTGAATCTGAGTTTGTTGCGTAATGTTCAGTTAAATTGTATTATGCTTAACATTGTCAATCAGAGCGCTATCTGTTTAATTAAAAAACTCAGATTTTCACAAGAGATGTAAACACAGGTATAAAATATAATTTTGTGAAAGAAAAAAATATGCTGTGACGCTTATAGAACGCAAATATGTTTGTACTGATAATCAGTTAGCTGATATACTTACAAATAATTTACTTAAAGATAGGTTTGAATAACTTAGGAGTAAACTAGGTGTTTTGAGAATCAAAGCATTGTGACAAAATTATATAACTTTTTGTAATACAGTTATACTGAAATTTGTTATACTTCTAAGTACAGTCATATTGATTTATATAAGCATATCTTTGAAATTTATTTTGTTGTTTAACATTAACATGTTACTGTTTATTGTGATTCTTAAGCTTTGTCTTTCTTTCACTAAGGTTCAATTTTAGAGGGAGTGTTGAAGTAGTTTTGAAAATAGAACCTCAGAGTATCTGACGTATGTCTGTCTCGCTCTTACTTATGTTGTCACTTCTGTAATAACGTTCACACCGGGAACAACGCTCCGTATTTTTTTAAAATTATTTGGTCATAATAAAGTGTTCTAGTATCGTCCAGCTCGTTTTAAATCTCTAACACTATAGTGATTTCGTTGATCTTGTTAGTGATAATGCCCTGTCGCGCCGGAAGGAAACCTATACCTACATTTTGGACTACTAGTAAACAGCATACTAGTAGTAGCAGGACGGCATCACTAATGCGGCGGATGTGTGGCAGCGGTAACAGTATCCTGAGGACGCTGGCTGCGAGGCTGGATGCTCCATTACCTAGGCACTGGAACACCCTACATTGTGCAGGACCCTATGCTAGGGAATGGAGCATCTAACTCCATTAGGATTATAGGATTAAATTAATTTGTAATACTAACCTTAGTCATAATTCGTGATTGTATACTAACAACTTATGGACATTACCTAGTCCGAAACAAATAAAGAATTGAATTGAATTGAAATACAATTCCGTATTTTTTTATTTTAATTTCAAATGTATTGTGACAAAAATATATTGGGTGTCAAGGCCTCCAATAATGACACTTGCTATTTCTTTTAACATGCATTCGAAACGTAATCGCAGATGCACAGATGTATGAATATAAGGAGATCGGACATGGCGGCCGATTTGTATAGAGTACGCCTGTCGCAAGTTCATTAACCCACACAACGCCCAAGTAATTGACAATACAAAGCACGCATACATCTAAAGCACACACACTTGTATAGCTACACGCTTATTTGACAATAAACGCGCATCATATCATGCATTTTGGGAAAAAACTTAATATTCTCTGCGATTAGCACGCGTGCACAGTATGGCAGTGTATGCCCATTGAGCATACAGCTGCGACACGGCCTCCGGCGTCTTGTCCTCTCTCTAGTATTCTATGCTCTGAGCGCAGATGCCTTGCTGCAAAATATTTTTTTGTTTTTTACAAGCTTTGCAATATATTTAGGTACCTAACTAATTAACTATGTAACTATGCAGGTATGTAACTATGTTTGTTCGGGTGGAATCTTGGAATCCAGTACTTAAGAGGCTGACAAGACCAAATTTGTTGAAATTGATATTATTTAAGCAGTTGTATAAGAAAAACCATTTGTTTTAGCACATCAAAAAAATACAAGTTAATATTCATCATATTTCCAAGACCGTAGATGGACTCGAAACATAATTAGATGAAATCGGCTCGATAGAAAATAATTGCAAAGATTGGTCTTAAAATCATCTTAAACGGTTCTATGTCCTTATTTTTTTGACGTATGGGTCTGAAGTTAAAAACATGAAGTCCACATATTCATACTTAAACCGCTGACGAGCCATATTTCACAAATGATCCACACTTTTTTTATTTCAATATTTATTCATTATTTTCGTCTAAAACCTGGCTGCTCAAGTAACATTCGCTCTCGTTTACTCCGATACAAATAGACAGTGTGCGCGTTTTTGGTGTTGACAGCGCCTTAACCGACGTAACCCCGTTGAGCTTGAGCTCGTTAGAATCGTCTCAATGAGTACCTAATGAGTAGTATGACGGTATACAGCAAAGTATAGTCAGCAATAAAAGCTGGTACCAAAAATGAAATTTTCATTTCTATTTTAAAAACCCACTGTTGCCGAGGGGACAAGTACGAGGGGAAAAGTTTGTTCAAACTCCGGCTCGTAACAATGGGTGTTTAAAAAAAACGTATGTACATACAGTACGAAACATCATTTCATATAGAACAGTAGCTTTTCGGTAAAGGATAACATCGTGAGGAAACCAGTCTAAACCTAAACAAGATTTAGTTTTCCCTCTGGTTTTGAAGGTTATACGGCAGTCGCTTTCATAAAATTTGTGCTTACGCCTAATGTAGAAATAAGATGCTAAAGTCAGCTGGGATAACCGGGGCTAGGAGGATGATTTTCTATTTTAGGCTCCACTACTGCATAGGGAATTGTCCGTTCTCGCCTGGCTTATTTAAGCATATTATAATAACCTGGTTTTTTCTTGTTATAGAACTCTCACTCCTGCGTCGAAGTCGTGGACGTAGCAACGCAACTTTTGGCAAAGAGTTGGAGAGACACACAGTCAAAAAACAGGGAATCAGTGTGTAACTGACTTAAGCAACGTAAACTTCAAAAGAGGATTATTTAATAGCACTGATTCAGATACATTAACCGTAAAAATGGTAAACTACTACATTTACGCAAAAGATTTCTCCGGATCTACGGGCGGAGACAGATTTTTCCACAGCAACGCCATAAAAACAGTTGATCAGTTCAAAAGTGACGTGGAACACATACAAGCAGAACTACTGGACGCCGGAGAAGCTAACACACCATCGAAGGTAATATACTTGCATTGGGGAGACAAATGTTATGAAGTGGATGAAAACAAAACTATACAATCATACGAGAGACTGGAATCTGGAAATATGGGCACAGCGCCGGAAACAATTATTTATTGGATAAAACAGCATTATAACAACAGTTTTCAACATATTAAAATCAAGCTTTTGTATATCGTAACTGATGGTAGGATTGACCATTATAGTATAAGTAAATGTTTTAAGTCGAATGTAAAAATGCACTATGATACGTTTGTTTTCCATGCATTCAATGCACATTTGGATTCGATAGACCTATCAGTAGCTGCGTCTTTTTTTAAAGGTCGTTGTAAGGTATATCGTAATAACGAACTTACTGATAACATAGATGTTGGCGAAGAGTTTGATTATGATAAAATTAATGTCGATAACTTTAAAACTGAAAAAGAAAATATGAAGTCGTATATCAAGCTCAAGTTTATCAATAAATTCAAACATGATGTTCTTGCTTTAAAAGAAATAGATAAATTGAAGAAGTTGCGAGCCCGACTGTTTGATGAGTTGTCTTCGAAAACACAAACCAATGTAGGTAATCTGGATACAAAGGATAGAGAAGTGTTTTTGCGCGAATTTGTCAATACAGAATGGTACAAAAACCTTACTGCTCCGAGTCAGGGTTGGAAAGTTGAGGTCGAGAAATCAATTTCAACTTTGATAAATTATATCGTTAGCGATGCAAAATCTTATTCATTTGACGCACTGAAATTTGATAAGACATTTGATACTACCGTTGAAGAAGAGCCGATTGTAGATGTTAATTTCAAACCCGAACAGGAAATTGAATTCCCTGACATTATTATGGCTGACGATAAAGGAATACCTGTCATACTTATAACGGAGTTCAATTTACTGGACAAAATAATTTTTCATAAAACAAATGAAGGGGTTAAAGAGTCAGTGTCACCTGCTAGTTTTAATAAGTTCAAATCGACGATGGGGTGTCCATTATTTTTATTGAATGATTCAGATGTTAGTGAGTCTATAGGTTACTTTTATACTTTAAATGTGTATAAACAATTTTTGGCAAGCTCGATCAAGACCGAACCGCGAACACGAAGGCCGTTCCATGGCGGCCTGGTATTGATAGACACCGACGAATTTGATAAATACAACGATTACATTTTGTCGGCGACGTATTTCGATTCCAAAAAAGTAAATTACAATATCGGTTTGTTCTATTACGTGCTGTGGAAGAATTGTGAAAACAAAAACTGGATGGATAAGAATGTAGTTGAGCAGTTCAAACAGTATGTGTTGCGGCGTATAAGTAAGGCAGTATGTAGAATTGCGCTTTCTTCGTTGCCGCTTGATCCTCCGGAAAATACATTGTTGCCAACAGCTCTTTGGTACTGCGTTGAATTATCGTCGCACATATTCAAAGATGATATTCAACATTTCGTGCACGAACGTTTAAGAATGCATTATGACGTAGCGCACTGTATGATCGAAATATTAATATATTTGGATTATGATTTAGATTTAGAGTTTATTGCCAAACGGATAGATTTAATTGGACATGTTATGATATTGAAAAAGATCCCAACACGCGTTGAAAAAGTTTATTTTCTGTTGGAAAAAATATTCAAAACTGAAAACGGTTGTCTTGTCAGTGAAATACAGAAACCGTATAATTTAAACCAACTAAATTACCTCAAACTGAGTCACAAAGGAATGTTGAGTGACGATGTATTTAATGGAAAGGTTCATTTAAATGACTATGTACACTTAATGCATTTTGAAGATGGTTTGAGTAAGTCCAAGGACGGTAAGGCTCTGTTTGAAATATGTGAAAAAACGTTCCGTCCGTATTTCACAGTTAGTGAAAATAAGTCATTTTATACAGAATTCCTCCAGGTTGCTAAGAAAGTAGTTATCAATAATGATGATCACAAGGATAAAATAAAAATATCTAACGAAACGCTCAGTTCACTTGAGTTTGATAAAGTTCTGTCTTATTTCAATATTTTTATCAAATGCGTCAAGGACACTCAAAAATATCCCACTTTGCCTCAATACATCGATTATATTTTAATGAAGAAAAAATACAACGGTGATTTGGTAACCATTTTCCCAACCAATGTTGTTGTAAATGCCGAAATTGTATTAACTCGTTATCAGAATATAGCGAATCAAGTGGAAGCCAGTCAATTTATAGAGGTATGTAAGAAATATGTGAATCGGTTTGAACGTATTAAGGCTGAAGAAGTGATGAAGTTCAACAGCGACACTGAAATTAATGAATTTATTTCTAGAGAGGAAGCAAAGGTTAATTTGAAAAAAGTTACCAAAATTGTTAAGTAATTATAATACCAGGCAATATGCCTGAAGCAGAAATCACTCGGAGTGCCACTAATATTGAACACGATGAAGATGAATACTTGACCATGTAAGGCTCCGTCCTGGACACCTTACCTCAGCTGCCGCCGTCGAGAGCTCCGCCGTGGATCCGCTCCCGGCGTCAGCTTCCTCCCCATCCGTCCTGGATGGGGTTTATGAAGGTTTGGGCCACCACCGAATGAACACGCTGCATCCCATCACCGCGTCACTCGGAATGAAGTTTTGAAGAAATGAAACTATTTGACCATTTACACTTGATGTATTATTGCACACACTTGATTACATGAAAATACACTGACTTGACCCTAGTCTGGGCCTTCAGCCCTGAAAAGGCTTTCCTAACCTCAAACCATGCGATTACATCTCTTGACCGGATCGTAATGCACTTGATTACATGATAATACTATGAAAATACGCGACTTGACCCTAGTCTGGGCCTTCAGCCCTGAAAATGCTTTCCTAACCTCAAACCATGCGATTACATCTCTTGACCGGATCGTAATGAACAGTCATCTTGAAACTCTAAAGATACAGTCCTCTCTCTGCCGAGCGGGGCGGTGCTAGTGTCGCCCTCTAGTATTGAATGAGACGTACTAGAATCGACCTTTGACAGCAGGGTGATCTTGATTTATGATTATTTAATAACCAATTTTAGATTTTACCAAAACCTGTCCGATTTGCTTGAACAATGCCTCATAGCTTAAGTAGAAATAAGTGACTATGATATATTATTTAAATATCACTACATCATACATTTTTGGTATTTTTTTATAAGAAGAGACTGATAAAAAAATTGGACACTTTATTCATGCATTTAAGTCTAGTCTTTGTGATTCTGATTATTTTTAAGTTGTTCTATAGGTACTTATGTATAAACGATCATTTGTATTCTTGTATAAATATTGATAGGATAAACAGGAAACAGGAATGATGATTTTGTTTTATTCTAGATTCTATCCTATCCATAGCCCAATAACATCGAGATACTTACAATATTATAATCAGTTGTCACAAAATATATGATTTCAGGGTGGCGTTTAGAACCCATCTATTTATGATCTAGTCATCTACTCATTGGTTTCGCCTGAATTAGTACACAAATAAGCAATCATACAATTTGTAAGCGAATACACAATTAAATTAATTAAATTAAATAGACGAATTAAATTCTTAACTCAGTACATTTCTTGTGTTCGTCCTTTTCATTAATTTAACGTTGGCATTGAATAAAATAAATAAACAAATGTTAAACACAATTTTAGGGGACGAACTTACACAAATCGAACTAGTCCCATATTAAACTATATAAGGTGACAATATATTTAAGACAACCTACTAGGTGACAATATATTTAATTGAATATACATACTTAATTACATAAATATTGAAAATATATCCAAGCCTGAGAAAGAAATGTTCATGCTCATCACTCAAAATACTGAATGAATCATTTAATAGCGCTTTCGTTATAAAGCTTAAAAAACTCATAATACTCGTAAAAGTCTAGTCTTTGCACCTGGCGGGGACCATCACCGGTTGTATCATGTTGTGCGGTCGGAGATGGTATCCGCCATGTGCATCCCTCGCTTTAGATTATTGTTGTCTTAAAGGGCCTCTGCGCTGTTGGCTTCGGCCCCACGCAAGCCTTCCAAAAGTCCAGGACCCCATGGTCCAGTGATATGGCACAGATATAGTTAAAAACTCGCTATGAGCAAAGCGCCCACTTAGCGGGCTCTTGGCACTCAAAGTATTAAGTATGACTTTGACAGCCGTAAAAGTCATACTTACTTACTGCTGTGGCTGCATCGACCAAAAGTGGGCCATGGCTTCCGACACTAAAGGCGACCATGTTTCCTGACCAATGCCATTTCTGTCCAATCGATGGCCTGGAATTTGTCAGGTCTTTTTGGACTTCGTCACTCCACCGGTACTTAGCACAGTTAGGACGCCCAACAGGCCCCGTAGCATGGATGGCCTAGCACGGTGCAATCACGCGATAAGTGACAGGATAAGAGCGTCGTCTCGTTCTATCGAAGCTAAGGACGGATGCTCTTTCTTATCACTTATCGCGTGATTGCACCGTGCTACGGGGCCAGGTCTTCGACCAGGTAGACGCTTTGAGTAAGCTCTCCAGACTACACGATCGTCACCCATGCGGACTACGTGCAATCCAATGGGAGTCTTGAAGATTTCGTTTCTCAATTTTACAAAACGCTGAAAGTAAGTTATTTGTATTCTAATAAGTAATCTTTCTACAAAGTTTTAAGTCTCTAGCTCAAAAAATAAAGTTTCCCCCATACACACTTTGCACCCCTATTTAACCCCTTTAGGGGTGGAATTTCCAAAAATCCCTTATGATACGTTGTAAAATGTAGTTCTGGTGCAAATTTCAACTCTCTAGCCTCAGTAGTTTCGGCTGTGCGTTGATGAGTGAGTGAGTGAGTGAGTCAGGACAGGACATAGGCATGTATACAGACAGTGTGTTAGCGATGCGACTTTGGTAAGTACGCTTCTATATTCCAGGCAGAGGTATGCGCCATTCTAGAATGTGCGACAACGAATATGCAAAGCGCTTTCCTCAATCATACTATTTATATCCACTCGGATAGCCAGGCGGCTCTCTTGGCTCTGTCACAACGTCGAGGCTGGTCGAGAACTGCCGGGAATGATTGAATGAACTGGGTGCCAAAAACCACGTAATTTTACGTTGGGTCCCAGGGCATGCAGGTATCGAGGGAAATGAAAAGGCTGATGAGCTTGTACAAGCGGGGGCGAAGGGGACACACTGCGGACCAGAGCCGTTCTGTGGTATCCCCAAAAACCTAACCAAGCTCACTCTAAAAGCCTATTGTTTCTACAAGACCATTCAAGCCTGGAGAGCTATCCCAGGACTGAAATATTCCAAGGCACTTATTAGAGCCTTTAGCAAAAAAAGCGTCTTCTGACGCCTTGGCGCTAAGGAACCGCCTACGCATGTTGGTCAGGGTGCTTACAGGTCACTGCCGCCTAAATAAGCACATGCAAACGATAGGACTGTGTGACACAAGGCAGTGCAGAGTCTGCTTTGAAGCAGAGGAGACGCCTACACACATCCTAACCGATTGCCCTTGCCTCATGCGCAGTCGTAACTCCTTCTTGGGCAAACACTTCATGTGCCCGGAGGAGATCAAATTTCTTGAGATCAACAAAATCCTGCAATTCTTTGAGTTTGCAGGACTTGACCAAGAAATGTAGTAAGTGGCGATCACAATAAATCAGCGATGGTCGCAGTGAAATAAGTGCTTTGACAGCCCGAAAGCCACTTCCAGAATAATAATAAGAGTAAAGTAACATAGTTCTTCAACTTAACCATGTTTTAATTATCAAACTAAAATTCAGACTTTGTTAACTTTCTAACAAAATTTAAATTGCCAGCAATGTACAGCAAAGTAAATTGCCAAGTAAGTGTAAGTGACAGCTCTTCATACTTTGTTTAGTGCAACGTCATGCACGTAGTACATTGAAGGTTTTTCGAAATTTAATTGTGCAGTTATTTTACATAATTATGATTTGCTAATACACATAAACAATTGCTAATGGAACATATTATTAGCAGTTTTAATAAATGCCCGCATGCCGGTAACATACAGTATGTACCTATACAAAGGTACATTCGCTAGAATGCTCATTACGAAGTCAATGCTCAAGTCTATCATTACCTTTACTTTATTTTTATCTAAAGTCGACAGATTAAGTATACAATGTTAGCTTCTGTCTAACGGGATTTTACGGGTCACATTAACAACAAGATATGGTTTGTTAGTCCAGTAGGTCGATCACGTAACGCATTGTACGAACGCCGGGTAGGTCTAAATGTCACTTTTATATATGGAAAATTGACCGTTAAATTGTACCGACGTGCGTTCGGAACTTTACCTGATTACCTCTCCGAGGGGTAATCACGTAACGTTCCGAACGCGCGTCGGTACATTTTAACTGCCAATTTTCCACACAAAAAGTGACATGCCCTACCCGACGTTCGTACTGTAATGCGTTACGTGATCGACCTGCTGGTCTAAAGAGTGAGTCATCGGAACCTTGAACCCCTCTGTTGACGGTCCTCAATGCCATCTTATCTATTTATTATTATTTAATCGTAAGGCAAAACATCATTTGAGAGCGATCAGAGTATAGCTTCGAGGTTGTTAAGCCAGGCAGCTATGTCACGTGTCAGAACGTGCAGATCTTCAAACAGTCAATTATTATAAGTAGATATTCCCTGATAATTAGTATCGACATTTTCATGATACAGTATAATTTTTTAACTACTGTTTTATACCAAATATTGTTTTATTGTTTTTGTATTTAAACGAGCGAGCGAAGCGAACCTCCGTTAAGCTTGGGTAAAAAATATTTCGTATGTTCGCATTTCTCAACCGATTCTTGTGAAATTTTGTTAGTAGGTTCAATAGTTAGATAGATCTTGTCGATTCCGCTTTCAGAAAAAAAAATGTAAAATAAAACCGGAGTTCTACGGCTCACAGAGACGCTAGTTTTTAGATTGTTGTTTTGAAAAGCATTCCACGATAAAATGCATGGCAGCAGGTTGAGAAAGCCGAAAGTTGTGCTGAGTAAGAATCAGAAGATTATTGTTAAAGTTTGATAAACCCTTCACTTCCGGTCAAAATTGTAAGGGGATTGTCGCGAAGCCATTTCTGGTCACTCTCATGGCCGCGAATGAGAACCTATAGCATTCAAGCTAAGACACCCGTATTAGCATATATGCAACTATAAACATACCCTTACAACTTGCGGAATCCTTTATATATCTGACATAGGGGCTGCCGCCTCGTGCGTGCCAGCTCCCTATGACGTGTGGGGACTTTCGTCCCCGAGAATGTCCTCCAACCTCCCCTTATAGACATCCCTTACCACCATTGATACTGTCCCAATTCACACGCTATTGTTCCAGTTACCCGGGTGCACCCTTGACTGATGATGATATGGCCTGAAGCCGAGACTACCGAACTACCCTGTTGTTACACTTGTAACTAATCCTCTAACACTAAAGAACTCCACAACTAAGAACTGTGTTGTGTGTTCTACAGGTCACGTACATGCGCGACCTGTAGGAAAACCTTATTCATCTACATGATATACCAATACGCCTCCCAAAGAGAATGAGACCTGTGGACGCACATAAATACATCGCATCATAAACTATCATCGTCCGATCTGTGAAAGCACATGAACACACGTGTAAATGATACCAAATCGTTACAATATCATAGGACGCATCGAAAGTGATTATGGAAAGAGCTCACCCTGGTTTTCCTCCAAATCAACCACTACAAACCGCACTTAACTGTTCGTTCCCAATATAGCCGTTAGGAACTCTGACAGCCCGCCTCGCCTACCTGTCAACCTTGTTATTAAAATGATTCCTTGTAGGTGTTGCTACATAAGATAAATCGGCTGTTTGAGACATAATTATAAACACCAATGTAAATACTATCGTGAATTATGACCATTCACGACACTCCCGGCCCCCCAGAAAACTGGCGATCATATATCCAGTAGAGATTATCATCTTACACAGCTTTATTTAACTCTTCCTCAGATCTTTGAAATTACCGTTCTTTTCCCATTGCAAATATTGACAAGCTCTGAATCCTATCGATCACCTTGATTGGGCCCAGTAATCCACATAGTTTCTGATAGCTGTAACGTCTGATAAGTTCATCTTGACCCACTTTTCTAAATCAGTTCCAAGCTCTTCGTGAGACCCGAGTAGCCAACTGCGAGGTCCTCTATTCTTGAGATTTTGACCAACCAAGCTTCATCGTGTCTTGGCGTTCCATGTCGTAATAAACAATCAATCATAATATGTCCTATATATATCGTAAAACCATATTATAGATTTTCTAGTGTATGAAAATATTTCTATACATTGTGCATTGCTGATTCATGTATGTACACACTTTTAGGTTACCGCAATAGGATTTGCTTTGCCTTGCTAGATTGAAACGAATATCTGGCCAGATTTTATTATAATCTTTATACTTGTTTCCTTTTTCCATGGAATGGAATCCTCCCCCGCGGGCAAAATTGCTTACGTTATTAAACGAATGCACGAAGCATTACCACAACTACTATTAATTTATCTGTTAATCTATTGATTTCCCTGATTCCTCCTCGACCTACTATAAATATTAAAAAAATATTTTGCGCGGGTCAGTGTGATTATTTTTTTTTTTTTTTTTTTTTTAAAGCGTTTTCTTGTCTATACAATACAAATACACTCCACTGATCACCTAAAAAAATAATATAGGATAGAACAGGAAGCTTGAAAGTAGAGGCAAACAACGGGCTGCCCTATGGCTTGACGTTGTTTTTTTTTTTCTTTTCCTAAGACCTGGTTATTATTATTGATTATATAATACCGAAAACGAATTGAATTCTTAAATAAAATACGATCCACCACAAACTTAGTTTGACGGTGGAGTGAGCACTCAGTCTCAATATAAATTAAATGAATTATGTCTCATACTTGATATAAAATCTCTTGATATACAGTAAACTTGGTTAAGTATAATAGATAAGTGAGAAACCTCCATAGCTGGAACTCATGCTGAGGTCCCAACACTGAACCACCTCTGTTAATGGCAGAAACCCAGTTTGTCATCATTACCTCTATAAATGAGACAGCGAGTGTATTTTACCTCTTTTACTAAGACTATATTAAAAAAAATACTTTTGTAAAATTGTTTTTGATTTATTCATACGACGTATACCTCGATAACTGAGATAACGTTAATTCATTACCTCGTATAACTCGTACTTTATTGTTGATTCATTTTCGTCTTGTTTCCTCATTCTTGGCTAAATGACCTCATGTTACTTCCAAAGTACACAAAACAAATATACAGTTTATTTTAATTTTTATAAATGTTTTTTTTTTTTTTGTTTTTTAATAAAAATTTGTGTTCTATTTTGATTGACGGATTCTGTATGCCTTTATGTACTGTTAATAGAAACGTGCTTAATTATTTCTGTTTACTAACTTTTTTATTATACATTTAATAATCGCACCTCTGTAACGAAAATAAACTCTTATCTCACCTATATTAATGGAACCCTCTGTAAATGAGACAGATATTAATACACTTGGATATCTGAGACACTTGTTAAGTGAAATACTTCTTTAAGCGACATCTGCCGCTCCCTTGAAGTCCCAGTTATGTCAAAGTTTAACTGTACACATTTGGCTATATCTGCACAGATCTTGCCTATTTTTACGCGCAGTTGTATACGTTTTAATTCAACAATGAAAGTAGTATGCTACGGTGATTTTCGAATCCAATGCTTAACTATCAGTGGTCGAGTCAAGCATTTACCGACCTGAGAAATATTTTTCTCAGCCTCAAATCTGATCTTTAACAGCCTATTTTATTCTGAGCGAAAATCCAAAATTGGCTGAGCATTGCCAAAATAACCTGTATTATTGTAGCACTATTGAAATCGCTCAATTGTGCTCGAGTCTGAGGACCACCAAAAATAATTCTGAACACCATGGAAACTGTTCTGATGACCGCTAAACCAAGACCTCTGAGCCCTGCGAAATCTGTTCTGAGGACTGCTTAACCTAGGCCTCTGAGCCCAACGAAAACTGTTCTGAGGACCGCTAAAGCCAGACTTCTGAGCGTCGCGAAACTGTTCTGACGATCGTGAAGCTGTTTTGAGCACTGCCAAACCAGTATTTTGAGCACTCCTAAATTGTAATAAGGATATTTTGGCTTTGAAGGATACCAAAAATCATAATTTTTGGTTGAGTTTTAAATAAAGACTTTGTTTCTGAGCTGAAAGCATGAAAATCATCATTTTCAACTATTGCTTGTATTCTTCATATTATTTACCTCTGCCACGAGCCACCGAGAGCGCCATATAGTATGACGGGTGTCCTTCAACATGTGATTTTCCGATAAGATTTTAGGCTTTGCGATATTGCGTATCTTCAATCCTCGCACACGGTCAATAGGCGCCATTACATTAGTTGTTATGACCGTGCGACGTTTTATCATGCCTCCTCCCATAGGTTATTAATGATGTTAAACTTGTTCAAATATTCGCTACCCTTCAACCGCTAAAACTCTTTAATAATCATGCACTGTGTCTGTCACATCAGTATAAATGACTAAATAAAATATATATGTGAATTATTTCCTGGACTACAGAGATACCAGTTTACGCTATAAAATTTATTTCTGCTATTAACTTTAGTGTCACTTGCAGCAGTTCATATTTCATTAGTTATCGATGGATAGTCTCTGTATGAATCTCAGTTTATATACATTGATGTGACGTGCTGCAGTCCAAAGTGTTTGCGACATCTAGCGCAACGTTCAGGTCTTTGTACTAGGTATATGGAAAATTAATTGTGAGCTTTGGATCAGATTGGTCCTTATAGTGATTTTCCGAACCTTTCAGATTTAATTAACCTTGTTTTATCAATGTACATAGAGATTCTTCTCTCTTCTCCTTATAAGTACTGTTCATTCATTCCGGATTTGGTCATATAGTGTGATGCCCACTCGCTAACACAGTAGCTTAATATTTTAAATTACATTGAATTATCGGTCACCATCAGTATAAGTGACTTCCGTGGACGTTAAGTTATGTTATTAATGTCATTATCCTTGCCGTGAACACATGATATCTGTTCTGAGTTATCATCCAGGAGCCAAAAATATTTCACTAGTTTTTCTGCAGTTCCTAAGATTGGAAGAACAGTCGTTGCTATAATCAATAATCTATAATCAATAATAAAAATAAATTCATGATGCTGTTTAAATAAAGTTTGAGGGTGGAAGCTTCATGCACCGGGACACCGATTTCAAACCTTTTACCTTTACCATCGGGTTTTAATACTTCTTCTTCTTAGGGTTATCTATCCTCTCTTATCCTAACAGATGTCGGCGATCATCATGCGAAAGTCTTCCCTGCTCTTCGGCGTCCTAGCGAGAGTAGCGGCGTCAATAGTACCGCTCTAGTCCCTTATATTTCCTTATATACCACGTTGTTCTAGGTCTTCCTCTTCCTCTTCTACCTTTTATTTCCCTTCTATTATGTTTGTTATTATTTAATATTTCTTGTTTCTGTAAATATGGCCAAAATATGCTGTTTTCTTTCGTTTTTTTTTTTTGTTGACTACAAGCTCCATTTTCTTCTTCATTTTGTTCAATACTATTTAATTTTATACTTTGTATGTCCATAAGGTTTTCAAAATTTTCCTATATAGCCACATTTAAAATGCATTCAGTTTTTTAATTGTCAATTTATTTGAAGTCCAATCCTCTGCACAATACACAAGGATTGACAACACATAGCATTTAACTAATCTCCATCTCAGTTTTAGATTTATATCCTTATTTGTGTATAGTTTTTGCATTTTCAATACTGTTTTTAATACTTAACCATGTAATTTTTGTTAAGGCTGATATACCAACACTGGTACCCTGGTATCTAGATATTGTCGCCTTAGTACTGCCTCGTGAGATACCACAAGCGATATGATTGAACGCCTTCTCAAAATCTATAAAACGAATGAATTATGTTTGAGAATCATTTAAAGAACATTTCTAGGAATGATGAAAGAATGTTTCTTGATTGAATTCTAGCTCGTAGCTGTCCATAAAAGAATTATGTACCAACTCGTAAGGTACAACAAATGATACAATTCATCAATATTAACGCGTAAATTTGTTTGATCCTTGCATACAGTCGGCGTCAGCTTATCCTACGAGCAGGTATATTCATATCGAAAGGCAAGTTCGCCATATGATGCTTATGTATGACGTGTAGTAAAGTAACATGGGTACAGTCAGGTACTAAGTTACTTAAGTTCATGTTTAATGCCTTTGTTGATCGTGTTTTGGATTTTAGAAATGAAGTCCCACACTTGAACTCCTTTCTGTTATTCATCGCGGTCTGCTGACATTCTTGTGATGAAGGAAGCGTGATGTTTCGTAAGTTTAGCTTCTTGAGGTAACACTGAAAACTAGTGGTCAGTCTAGCAGCAATCTTATCTACAATAAAGTCGTTCCGGCTCCAAGGCTATTTGTCTGCGGATGTCCAGGTTTGAGTCTTCTGAGGTGTTGTCAGGATATTACTAAGTGTTTTTAACTATCAGGTGCCCGAATAGCCATATTTCTAGACATACAAATTGCTTTGCAAGTGTCAGATGCAGAATCACCTAGGCTCTATGATTTGCCTCTCAGAGAGGCGTTAGACTCATCGGCCTCCACATCGTGTATTGACTGTGTGAACTGTGTCTGATAAACCTGATTGATAATGAACATTATACATTTACACTAATTGCACTTTAAAACTTAAACATGGCCCACTAAACATAACAACCAATAACACCATTGTGCCTCAGGTAAACGCATCCCGATTCCTTGAATACTAGCTCAATAGCGACAGCCAACTCGGTTTATCACGCCTATATTTGCTCCCAAATACGATATGAGATCGTACTATGGGGAAGTTGCTCCGAAGCAATTAGAGTATTCATTGCCCAAAAGAAATGCCTCAGAGCAATCTGGGATCTGAGAAATGTAGACTCATGGAGACAAATCTTTATAAAAAATAAGTTTATGACAGCGCCTAGCATATATATTTTTGAAACTGCCAAATTAGTAAAGTCCAATATTCAAATTAAATAACAACTCTCACCGTAGAGCAGTTACGCATACGGCCTTGTCTATGCCAGCTCCAAGACTAGACATTTTCCGCAAAAACTGCTACTACATGGCTTGCTTAATTTATTACTCCATACCGAAAGAAATTACGGACATGTTTTACAATAGTTTTTTGTAGGAAATTGAGCGCCTGATTGACTGAAAATTGCTTTTATTCGGTCCAAGATTTCCTTAAAACAACAAATTGTAGGTATACTAAGTACGCACAGTAAATGTTCATTAAAATTCGTTTTGATAGTACCTATTAATATAATGAAACTATGACAATGGAATTATTTTAGTCATTATTATACTGGACTTTGTTAATATGTTGAATATTATTGAATTGTAAATGTTGTAATGTATGTGATGATTTTCTTTAAATATTTGCACGCCATCAACTGGCAGAGTTGTGCAGGACTTTAAAATTGACATGTAACACTTATAATGACCATGATTCAAGCAATAAACGATCTATCTCTCTATCTATCTATTGACTTCATGATCGATTCAGGGTCTCATCAGGTCATCATATATTGACTACTCGTATGTATGTGACAAGCTATCCGCCGCGTGCTACGCACTGTCTAGACTCGCGCCTATATTGTCTCTCAGTAAATTGAATCTATTCGATTCTAATTTAAGAGGTAAATCTTCGCGCCGGTGCATGGCAAAGGTTCGCACGGTACTGCCTTTTTTACAAGAAACTTAAGGAACTTAAGTATAGTTTACTGACCCTTTGTGCTACACTGTAAATGAGGTTCTTCAGAATGATCATTGACCCCAGCACATTCCAAAAATTGTAAATTCTATATATTTAGACATGTAAATGAGATGTACAATTTTCAATTATTAATCTAAAATCTAACATTTAAGAGCCCAATTACGAAATATTTAAAACTGTCATAATTACAAATCTTTGTTTAACCATAACACTTGATTATACTCAAGTCTTTAGTCTAAACGTATTCAAGCCACGAGCCGAACCTATCGGTTGCACCTACAAAACGTATTCGTGATTCGCGAGATTCACTTAACGAAGTCACGTGAGTTATCAGACGATTAACTTTCAAGTCACAAATTAATTTACTTATACAAGAATTCTGGACACTACTGTGTAAGTCATGGTTTATAGCTAAAGGATTAAAAGAAACTAAGCACCAAAGATTTCATACCCATTTTATATCCTGATTCAGAGCATAGTATCGGAGTCAACAAAGATAAGTGTTTACGATTTCTAGGTGTACATCTTGTTGTATTTACCAACTTGTTGTAGCTATGGTTACGCATGTAGGATATATTCATGATTAAATTGTGAGTAATTTTACTATTATATTTATCGTTGTGTATGGAAAGCATTTAAATTATTAATACCGGCTGATTATGGTCAATATTGCAATTGACAATATTGTCAACGTATCACGTAGATATCCAATGAATCTTCATTGATGAAATGAATTTTTCCCTGCCCCCTAACAATCGATAGGAACCTAGTGCATGTACCTTTCTCGTACCTGAGGGCCACCAGCCACCTCCACACATTATTTTGGAGTAGGTATACTATTTGTGTATCATACTGACAACATTGTTCCATCCCCTGTTTCATCACAGCTGAGCATCACGCACGTCCCAACACAGAATACTCATAATATGTCTGAACTCACTTCTTTAACTCTTTAACCAGCATTATCTGATATATCACAACTGTCAATAAATAACACTTCCTTGATTTTCTATGACAGACCGCAAAAATTGGCTGTCACTCACCTGAGGGCGCACCAGCGACGCTCTCCGCAGTGATTAGCAGTCGCTGAGGCCGAATACGGCTAGGAGAAGATGATGATGACACAGTTAAAAATTGCGAGTAACTTATTTTACGTTAAAAGTTAATCCTTCTCGGCATAACCTGGTAATGAAATCATAGCAACTATGCGTGATCGGAAGTCAGACCTAAAGTACACTAGTGGTCTTGAGATAAGTTGCTGGTTACCAAACAATAATGAAGTCAACATCAATTAGATCCATTGAATTGCTGTCAGATCTCGCATTGACAATAACCACCGAAATAAAAGTGAATCAGCACCAAAGCCTACTGCCACATACTAATAATACAACAAACAAGTGAATTCCCAGGATGCTACCATTCTTTTCACCTCCATAAACCCGTGTAGTAAATAAATTGCATTGAAATCCGATGCGCTGTTTACGACAATCAATTGATAATCAAATAAATATACCAATGCTGCTCATTGAATAGTTTAGAATAATTATCTTTTGTATCTAATCCCATAATTTGCCATTGAGTCAGTAAAAAATACAAATGCTATACATATTTTTTGCATCTATAAGGTCCAAACCAGCCACGAATGTACTTTTACCTACTTTAGTATGATACCAATAAATATTTTTGATTTTGGTTGAGAGCCGTATGACATTAAAATGTACTACTTATGGAAGGTTAATTCCTTATGATGTCTAAAAGGTCTTAAATGTTTGCACCACACTAAACATTGATCAATGGTATGGTTCTGTTATATAACTTGGTTTTAACTGTAACCTTTGCATAAGGAGCACCTCTGACATAATACAGTGATAGTTTGCTGTAAGTATGTTTTCTGAAAAGTCAGAAACTTTTAAGCCGATTAAGGCTTGGCATCTCATATTTTGGTAAAAATTCGTTGTTTAGTAACCAGTTTATACCTTATAACGTAACAATTTTCGTGTTGGAAAATAGATACCATAATCTGCAAGATATAAGAAGTGACAGTGTTTTCGTAGAAATCCATTTTAACATAAGAATGTGGAGAAAAATAAATCTAAAGTCAACCCTATTTTTTCACTTGTAACCAGTTTCCTGCTCCATTTTTTATCAGAAAGAGATGAAATTTTATAATTTTCTTCATAAAGTAATGAACAATAACTTCATTTTCTTAAATTTCGACTCGTTTCTGAAATATTTCGAAAAACATGATATCCGCGCTTTCGACCACGCACTTCCATCTCGCTCACGCTTATGCTCAGTGAGAGGGAGAGAAGACCATGAACCTACGGCGCCTTAAATAAATGTATTAGAATATGGACCGTGTGTCTCAGGGAGCCGGTGCCACGCTCGGCGCACGGCGAGGCCTTAAGACAGGACTTTAATAATGCTAATCTCTTTCTCGTGGATGGTTTTAAAATCTTTAGATTACCTTTATGAACAGTTATCTGTTTTTGAGTCAATCATGCACATGCTACATTTAACATTGGTTTAGCAGGAAGTTGGGGCAAATAAAGTGTTAAACAGATGAAGACTGGCTTAGATCCCAGCATGCTCCACCATGTCGCGAAGCCATTTCTGGTCACTCTCATGGCCGCGAATGAGAACCTATAGCATTCAAGCTAAGACACCCGTATTAGCATATATGCAACTATAAACATACCCTTACAACTTGCGGAATCCTTTATATATCTGACATAGGGGCTGCCGCCTCGTGCGTGCCAGCTCCCTATGACGTGTGGGGACTTTCGTCCCCGAGAATGTCCTCCAACCTCCCCTTATAGACATCCCTTACCACCATTGATACTGTCCCAATTCACACGCTATTGTTCCAGTTACCCGGGTGCACCCTTGACTGATGATGATATGGCCTGAAGCCGAGACTACCGAACTACCCTGTTGTTACACTTGTAACTAATCCTCTAACACTAAAGAACTCCACAACTAAGAACTGTGTTGTGTGTTCTACAGGTCACGTACATGCGCGACCTGTAGGAAAACCTTATTCATCTACATGATATACCAATACGCCTCCCAAAGAGAATGAGACCTGTGGACGCACATAAATACATCGCATCATAAACTATCATCGTCCGATCTGTGAAAGCACATGAACACACGTGTAAATGATACCAAATCGTTACAATATCATAGGACGCATCGAAAGTGATTATGGAAAGAGCTCACCCTGGTTTTCCTCCAAATCAACCACTACAAACCGCACTTAACTGTTCGTTCCCAATATAGCCGTTAGGAACTCTGACAGCCCGCCTCGCCTACCTGTCAACCTTGTTATAAAAATGATTCCTTGTAGGTGTTGCTACATAAGATAAATCGGCTGTTTGAGACATAATTATAAACACCAATGTAAATACTATCGTGAATTATGACCATTCACGACAGGGATATTTACCTCATGTGACAACAGCACGAGACGTGTGGCAGCCCTTTAATCGTAGAGAGAGTAAACCCTAATAGTCTGTCAGTCCTGAAAAGGCCGGAAGTTGGTACTTGGCAGACAGTGCCAAAGTTGGCCACCTTTAATACTTTTAAGGGGCTACCCGAGGTTTTCATCGATTTTTGACTAGTTTTGAATCGATACAAATACTTTTGCACTACAGATATAATTATAAGGTAAACGGCTATTGATTCTTCAATCTTTAATCTCCATTTTTGTGTACCATATTTTGAAAGAAATGAGCAGTTCTTTTTTTATGATTTTTTTAAACATTGTCTAAAAAAACACATTCTTTGTTATAAGATTGCTGTGAAAGATCTAACATATACGAAGTCTACATATTTGAGTTCGTCTCTGGTGTCTCTATAAAGTATAAACGTGTGTAGGGTTTTGATTTTAAACTAATTAAGACAAAAGTTATGGCCAGAAAACCTGTATTTTGGTCTTAATTTGTCCTACTTTGATGCCAAATATCTCGAAGACAGTGATGTTTGAAGTGAATATGGGATAATATATTGCTTAAAACTGTTGTTGTTAATATGATAAGGTACAAAAAACATTACAAAACTAAGGGATTCAGATTGAAGGTCATTGGCGTATGGGATCCCCTTAAGTGCGATAATCTTCTGATTCTGGCTCAGCACAACTTTCTCGACTAGCTACCATGCATTTTATCGTGTTGTCATGAGGCGTAGGCATATTGGGAGTGGGCTTACGGACTAATACTTCATAATAATACATTATCCATACGTCAACAAAATTTTCAGGGCGGATGGAGGACCTCAAGAACCTTACTGAACTTGCTACAGAGTACTTGAAGAGGACTAATCTTAACCTTTGAATTAATCAATCTTATTATTATTATTTTCTTATATAGCTTTTATATGTAATCCAGTGACCAAAATGCCATACGATAAATAAAATAAATCCATACGTCCATACTAATATTATAAATGCGAAAGTGTGTATGTCTGTCTGTCATTCTATCTGTCTGTCTGTTACCTCGTCACGCTTAAACAGCAGAACCGATTTAGATGAAATATGGAATAGAGATAGTTTATAGAGTCTCGGGGAAAGACAAAGGCCCCTATGGGGGTGAAATGGGGGGGTGAAAATTTGTATAGTAGAGCTATGATATATAAACGAGTTCCACGCGGCCGAGTCGCGGGCAGAAGCTAGTACTTAATAAAATAAATTATAATTGTAAGACAAATTTGTGGTAACCCTGGAAGGCATGTCTTTCTCGCTTTCTCTTCCTTCTCGCTCTTGCTTGGTAGATGGCGGATCGTTAACGTGTTACACTCTGTGTATACTTGAATAAACCTCATTAATTAATTAGAGAGTTTTAATTACAAGATATGACAAAATGATTACTCAAGTATTGCATAATATTGCTCCTTTAATTCCTCATGGTTCCCATCATCCAACTGGGGTTTTGAAAACAATGGGACCAATCTGGAAGCATATATACTTTCAATTAAAAAAAGAATTGTACGAATCGGCTCATAAATGACGGAGTTCTGAGGTAACAAACATTAAAAAATATATATATATACATCCGAATTGAGAACTTGCTCCTTTTTTTGAAGTCGTTTAAAAATATTGTGTGTAGCGGCCTACTTTTTTAAATAACTATCGTTAAATTTAAACAATCACAATTATTTACCAGTGGCGCTAGTGAGCACGTTAATGGGCTCTTATAATAACATGAAGGGGGTTTACATTGTTTTACCCACACGTTATATATACTTATCTGACACAAGTATTGCGTAATAATGCGTAAGTTTGTACTTAATAATCTGTTCATACTCTGTATTCTTTTTTTTTTTTTTTTTTTTTTTTTTTAATTTATTGACCAATATAATCTGAGTAGTACATTTTGATATACATTTTTTCACCAGCGGAAACCTCTAGGGTTTATATGCTGATGAATAGTTTGCTATGGTACATTAATTTACTTGAATACATCACCGTTATAGACTCATAATTATTACAATACACTCGTATTGGGTTCAGATATCGTCAGATACCTTTTGATACTAGGTATCGATTGTAAGCTATTTACGTATTTATGCTGTAGTTCTTTTGGTAGTTGGTTTATTATATAAGGAAGAAGATACTGTAGAAGTCCAAAGTAATTTTAATAACAAAATAAAACGTGAATCATAGGGAATTAAATGTTGTGCACTATTTCGTGCTCTTGCGTTATCATATCAGGGTGAAACAAACATTTCGTGTCAAAGAATATGACAAATAAACAGATGGAACACTTGTATCTAAAAACATGCAATCAATTTGTAGACCAATGACCTGGTGAAGATCGCGGGAGTCCGTTGCGGGCAGCGCATGACTCGTTCTAATTTGCATAGTGCGAGTGAGACAGAGTGTCGCTGAGTCGCGCCGCGCGTGCGCCGGGACAAGGGCAACAGAATAACATAATAGTATTTCTGTTACATACCCATGGGCAGCAAGTTGTGTTAACCGACTAGAGACTTAAATACTAAACACATGCTAGTAGATCAAATTGGATTGCGAATTTTACGAAACGGCAGTAAATCTAAACGACCCTAAGGGTCGTAATTTAGCAGTTTCATCGATTCGTTTTTGATATTTTATATTTTATCTCAATACTTATTGGTTAATACATATAACCATACAGCATGCGCAATTATTTCTGGAAAAAAGCATGAAAAAATATCTCTTTATGACCCACCAACTAGCTTTTGCACGCGACATCATTCGGAACTTGTAAATTTGTGTTGAGTGTTCAGCACGGCTATCACAAGACGGCGCGCGAGTTCTTTCGATTTCTCTCGCACTATCCGTCTCTCTCAAAGAGAGGTGAAAAAGTTTTTTTGAAAAAGGTTGGCTCTCACAGTCTTTGGTGGAAGATAGGTGGGTTTGTGTGGTTCTTATGTATTCGTTTAAGGGTTAATATATATACATACTTATATATATACATCATCATCATATCAGCCGAAAGACGTCCACTGCTGGACATAGGCCTCCCCCAAAGAGTGCCACAATGGCCGGTCCTGCGCCACCCGCATCCAGCGGACTCCCGCGACCTTTACCAGGTCATCAGTCCACCTTGTGGGGGGGCCTACCCACGCCGCGCCTTCCGGTACGTGGTCGCCACTCGAGAACCTTTCCGCCCCAACGGCCATCGTATCATCATCATCATCATATATATATATACATATTTATATACTATTTATGTAATATATAGTTATTCGTTCGTTTCTAATTGTATCATTTTGTTAACTTATGCATGTTGCACAGTATGTCTGCCATGTCACTTTCTCACTCATCCGCTCGAAGGTTAGCTGGAAGAGATCCTTTAAAGGGATAAGTTCGCCTTTGTACAAATGATTTTTTTTCCTCTGTTATGTACTTGTTGTATTTTTTGGTGCAATAAGGTTATTAGGTTGTACTACTGCTACTACTACTACTACCACAGAATAAGTAATAGTACTACGTACAGAAGGTTCTCTCTTTACAAGTTCCCTGTTTAGGTACGCCAAACGTGCCTAAATGTGGCCACCCCTTTCTATCGCATGCAACGCGCTGCGACCCGTGCGAGCGTCCCGTACCAACGCAACTACTAATGGGCCGCCTACTAATTGGCGGCCGGCCGGCATGTACTTGTAGCGGCGCGACGGAATCAGAGAGTGAACCGCCCCTGCTTTTTAGGGTTCCGTAGCCAAATGGCAAAAAACGGAACCCTTATAGATTCGTCATGTCCGTCCGTCTGTCTGTCTGTCCGTCCGTATGTCACAGCCACTTTTTTCCGAAACTATAAGAGCTATACTGTTGAAACTTGGTAAGTAGATGTATTCTGTGAACCGCAATAAGATTTTTACACAAAAATCGAAAAAAAACATTAAGTTTTAGGGGTCCCCATACTCAGAACTGAAACTCAAAATTTTTTTTTTCATCAAACCCATACGTGTGGGGTATCTATGAATAGGTATTCAAAAATGATATTGAGGTTTCTTACATAATTTTTTTCTAAACTGAATAGTTTGCGTGAGAGACACTTCCAAAGTGGTAAAATGTGTGTCCCCCCCCCTGTAACTTCTAAAATAAGAGAATGATAAAACTGAAAAAAATATATGATGTACATTACCATGCAAACTACCAACGAAAATTGGTTTGAACGAGATCTATGAAGTAGTTTTTTTTTAATACGTCATATATCGTAAAAAGCATTTTATGTAACGGAACCCTTCATGTGCGAGTCCGACTCGCACTAGGCCGCTTTTTTTTTTTTTTTGATGAACTATCTTCAAGCCTTGCCCCTGCTACTACTGCTATAGTGCGAGAAAAATCCAGAGAGCTCGCGGGCCGTCTCGTGATAGCCGTGCAGTCTGTTACTTTATATTCTTTGAATGAGTCATGTTCTCACCATAAAAATAAGCGAGTTTGTTTATGCCAGTGAGTTACAGACCGTCGCGTCGGTCTAGACGCCAGTCTCCAGTGAATTATACTTATTATCGATTCTAACATTATTAGGCAAAATACAAAAAAGTTAGTGGGACAATTGTTTATCTACCTACGCCCGTGACGGTAAGCAAAATTTTTTGGATTTTTAATTTATTTACATGACAAATTTTTGCTTGTCTGTGAGTAGAGTCAAAGTAATTTTCTTGTGAGTACAAGTGCATGTTTTTTTTACATGTGTTAAAGTTACCAAGACCATAGCCTACCATATTTCCATAAAAAAACATCATCCTCCTAGCGTTATTCCCGTTTGTGCCCCTCAAGGAGCCCGGGGTCCGCTTTGACACCTAATCCCAAGATTTGGCATGTAGGCACTAGTTTTACGAAAGCGACTGCCATCTGACCTTTCAACCCAGAGGGAAAACTAGACCTTATTGGGATTAGACCGGTTTCCTCACGATGTTTTCCTTCACCGAAAAGCTGACGGTAAATATTCCGTACATAAGTTCCGAAAAACTCATTGGTACGAGCTGGAATTCGAACCCACGACCGCCGATTGACAGCCGCATGCCTGAACCACTAGGCTACCGTAGCTTATTTACATAAAAAACAATGAAATATAAACTCAAATGTCGAATAACCATCCGGATCCGGTGAAATCGCTTATTAAACGAGCGAGCGAAGCGAACGAAGTTCTCCGTATCAGCTTGGGGCCAATATTCTTTCATATGTCCGGCTGTTCGCATTTGTTGAAATTGTTGAAAAATATTTTTTTTTCTAAATAATAGCTCGCGAACTTACAGCTCACAGAGCTAAGAGCCATTAGTAGGTAGTACTATCACTTATTCTTGCCATTAGTACAAATAACGTGTAAGAGCAAGCGAAAAAGAACTACAGTCCTCATAGGCCTAAAGAGCATTGACTTTTGGCATTGACACTGACATTTTGATAGCTGCTAATGTAAACAACAACACTAAGTTTAAGTTGTATGTCGTGATTTTGAATGAGTGCATTTATTACCCGACTGCCGAAGGAGAGAGGGTTATGTTTTTCGAGCGAATGTATGTATGTATGTGGACCCCGGAGGGTCCAGGTGAAAATAATTAAATACTTCTTGTAAAATCTTCTGCTTTCGTTATCTGTATTCACCGTCTTGCTTCGTTCCGATCGTCTTACACACTCAATCATACGTCAAATCATTCACCTTTCTAAAACTATTCAAACCACGTTCGATCGTTCCTTATTCATCATCTAACAGCCAGCACCATACAAAGTCATCAAAAAGTATCAATCCCACACTCGACCATCCTGCAATCATGAACTGTCCCCAGTCATGCACCTTCAGTCACCTCACTTACCCGTCGTCAGCACTCATCTTACTTACGTCGTCACAACACATCCTATTTACACCGTACGAGTAATATAAAATGCATCAAAAACACTAACTACTTAATATCACACCGTACAAATAAAATCGGAACTTCCGTAAACTCAAATAAAACGCATAGCAAAACATTTCGGCCGCTGTTGTCGCTGCACCGCACCATCTCAGCGTCGTCGTCATTCCGCTGCCGTTCTTCATTGTGGCCTTTTTCAAAATATCCTCCTGGCGAGTACTCCTTGCCTTGTCTTCAAAAGTGTGCACCTTGTAACACGCCAAGTGCTCCCCTTGTGCACTTTTCTTGCCTTCATTCCCAGTAGTCTCGCCCGCGCCGGTTACACGTTCGCATAGGTCGTTGTTTGCGTCTTCACTGTAAATTGTGCTATTGTCGCCGTTATAGATTTCACAATTTTCACAGACTTTTGCATCGGAAATTTGATGTTTCTCTGTCAACTGACACGACACGTCATTGTCAAGTGTAGTAATTTCTTTTTTTACGGTTATGATGGCTTTTATAGACATATCCACACTTGACAGTTGCGCAGATGCATGCGCGTCGCAATTCAATATGCCGCGGTCGTATTTCACATCATTTTCATGGTTTTCAGCTTCATCACTGCAGCCTTCATTGGAAAATTCCTGAATAAGCGCGCGTTTTAAATCATGCCAATCCGTATAGGGATCCTCCGAGCGTAACCATAGTGCTGCAGTACCGCTCAGCTTCTTCTTTGCGATCAAAAACGTTTGTCGTGGTGTCCAGCCATATAAAACCGACTTACTTTCAACTTCTTCGATAAACGTTTCCAATTTGCATTCATCCGCTGCCGAATAAATTGGTAGTGTCAAAATCTGTAGGTACACGTCGTTCATTATTACGTCCTTCGTCTTTCTTCTTATTTTTCTTTCGTCGTCGTCTTAAGTTTTTATTTACGTCTTCAGTTTTTCAAAAATATATCTTCATCTTCATTGTTAGGGTTGTAGTTTGAAGTCTTCGGTTCAAATCCCGGACGAGCCCCCAAATGTGGACCCCGGAGGGTCCAGGTGAAAATATTTAAATACTTCTTGTAAAATCTTCTGCTTTATTTATCTGTATTTACCGTCTTGCTTCGTTCCGATCGTCTTACACACTCCATCATACGTCAAATCATTCACCTTTCTAAAACTATTCAAACCACGTTCGATCGTTCCTTATTCATCATCTAACAGCCAGCACCATACAAAGTCATCAAAAAGTATCAATCCTACATGTAAGTATGTATGTATGTATGTATGTATATATGTATATATGTATATATGTATGTATGTATGTGGGTATGTCTTATTCTTGCTGCTGCAGCCTAAACCGTTTGACGGATTTCGACATGTGAGGTGTCGTTGGATTCCTCTTAATCGTGGGAGTGACATAGGCTATAATATTTGCAAAAAACCGGCCAAGTGTGAGTTGGACTCGCGCACGAAGGGTTCCGTACCATTATCTATAAAAATGGCAAAAAAAATCAAGTTTGTTGTATGGGAGCCCCCCTTAAAAAAATATTTTATTTTGCTTTTAGTATTTGTTGTTATAGCGGCAACAAAAATACATAATAGGTATATAATACATAATCTGTGAAAATTTCAACTCTCTAGCTATCACGGTTCTTGAGATACAGCCTGGTGACAGACAGACGGACAGCGAAGTCTTAGTAATAGGGTCCCGTTTTACTCTTTGAGTACGGAACCCTAAAAAGCAGTTGGGTTTTTCGAAAATGTTTTGATTTCACTTGTTTTGCCTTGTTTGGTCTGCAGCGCGGCCAGTTACAAATATGCTTAGCACATTCACTGCCAAGAATCAGTCACCTATCAGCTACGTGGTCTCCCCGTATGTAGCGGAAAGCGACTATGACGTAGGCGTCCGGTATGCGGACTCCTGGCAGTGGAAATAAAAAATAAGAATAAGAATATTTATTTGCTTAAACATGTTAAGTACCTGCTACATTTACGAGTAGGTACAGTATGTAGGTAGCCAGGTTGTCATTATACCAATTATAATTGTTCTATTTACATGTCTATCCGATTATGGGATGCAAATTATAAATTTTGCACATTAAATTATTATAGCATTACGCTATATTACTGATTATATTCGTTACGTTACATACAATAATTGGATTGGAATCGGACAAGTTTTAGGGATAACCTCCTTGGAAGCCCTATGGGCTACCCAGGGGGAATTATGAGTGCGTTAGTTCTAGCCACTGGTTGTGTGCTAAAATGCTGTGCCGTCACCTTAAGGGCCATTTACATGCTGCAACAACTCGTATGCAATTTCCATTACAATGCGGGCTGCGGGCTACCGAAATACGACGAATTCAATCAAACTCTGCCATGTAAAACTGGCATACGAGTTGTTGCACCATGAAAATGGCTCTCGATGTTGACAATGTTTAAAACTTGCACAATTTCTAAATGGCCCGCGATGTTGACAATGTTTAAAACTTGCAAACTTTGTAAATGACGATCTAACCTTGTTATGACGTAGTTGTCATAAGCTCACGCCTCCATCCCATAAGGGGTGGGTAGAGTACCTACTACAAATTAATACCACTAGTTGTGTCGTTGATATTACAGTCAACTCTTTACAAAGTTTTTGACTAATTAATATTTTTTAACTAACTGCCCCAAAAGGAGGGTTATGTTTGAACTTATGTATTGAGGTAGGTATAATTGGTTGATCTCTTACAGATTCATTTTAAGTAAGTTCTTAGGTATACTTATTTAAGATGGGGAAAGGTCCATTAAATTACATAAGCCATTTAAAATAAATTACCAAAAAACGAAGTATGATGAACTAATGAATGTAATGAATAACAGAACTTACTAAACCTTTGACATGAAAGTGACATTTTGTAAATATATTTTGTTGATCAACTAAAACATACATAGACGGTACATTGCACGTAGAACCGATGTCCGTTGGGGCGGAAAGGTTGTCGAGTGGCGACCACGTACAGGAAGGCGATGCGTGGGCAGCCCTCCCCCCCCCCACTTAACTCATTTATTTTAGGTTTATAAAGAGAAAATGAAAATTTGAACTTTATTAGCCCCAAGTTTAAGAAATTATTATTTTGGTAAGTATGTTATCAGTTTTTGAATAAATAATAATAGTTACGTCGCAATTTTGAATAAAAAAGGAAGCATTTGCGAAATACGCTCGTCTGTAGGGGTAAAGACTCTTTTAAAATTGATTTTTAATTAAAGAAAAAGTGTGACTTTTGCCTTTACTTTTTGCCTTTATCACTAGTATTAAATTGACGTAACGGGTCAAAACACTTATCAAATTGTTAATTCGTTTAAAACACACCTCTACTAAATGTTCTACAAACTACAGTCATGGACACACCTATTTTAGTTTTGTTGTATTTTCTTTTTCATTTATTTTTATTTATTAGTATGAACATTGCAGTGTAGATTTGCATTACTTGTTCTGTACAATATGTGCACGCTTTTCTAGTGTCTTCAATTTTTTTGTCTCGCGTCGAATGATAAAGTTCGAATCACTTAGCGTTTTAACCGCTCCATCCTAACGTCATTTTCGGCTCACGATTATTTCCACAGAGGTATAACATACCGCCAAAACTCTAATTAAAAAGAACCAGTAGGTACCCGTACTGGTCTACGTTTTCATCAAAACTTGACTCTGACATCAGTCAGAACAAATACTATTTAAAGAGACGAATATCAATTCGTCTCTTTTAATAGTATTTGCTGTTGACGACAATGACGAAACAAAAACGCCATCAACTTTTGGCTGCTGCACTGCTTATTCTAATAGCCTCGCAGCAACATACAGTTCTAACCCACAATGGTCTTAATATAAGTTTGTAAAGAACTGTACCTAAACCATACGAATAAATAAATAATAAACAAATGAAAACGCTGAATATTTACCATAAAACATTGGCAATTTCGTAGCTCGGCGGAATTCATAGTAGGTACATTTTAAGACAATAAATAAATACAATTTTCTAAGCTGTGCTAAGCTTAGAAATTTGTATTTATTTTCATATCATCGTGTCAAAGGAGACTCGTTCCAAACGCTATCAGCAAAACTACATCAAACCTGCTTATAGTCAGATTTACTGTTCTGAGATACAAAAAGAGAAAAAAAAAACTCTCTTCCGACCACTTTAATCCAATTGATTGAAAAAAACAGACGAAGAAACATCGGCCTACATAAGCAATGATCTGTCCTGCCTCACCTTATCAACAATTTTATTATAAGCAAAATCCCCTTTAAAAAAACATGTTTTCGATCAATTAAGTAATAATTGAAAGGATTTTTTACGAGGCTGTCTTCTTGTTCTAGGAATTCCACTGGTGCATCGAAGTTGGTTGGCAACACAAGGACATTGGCAAAAGTTGGAGAGACACACACTCACACACACAGTCACAAAACGAGTAATCAGCGTGTATCAGGCTTAAGCGACGTCAACTTCGAAAGAGTTTATTGCATTGATTCAGGCTTATTAATCGCAAAAATGGTTAATTATTTCATTTACGCGAAAGATTTCTCCGGGTCAACTCAAGGAGACACACATTTCCATGACAACGGCATCAAAACCCTTGACCAGTTCAAAAATGACGTGGAACTAATAAAAGCAGAACTACAGGCAGCTGGAAAATCAGAAGCAGAATCGAAGATTATTTACTTGCATTGGGGAGACAAATGTTTTAAAGTCGATGAAGATATTACTGTAGTTTCATACAAGGAATTACAAAGTGGCCATATGGGCACAGAGCCGGACACAATCATTCAATGGATACAACAAAATAACATCTGTGGTGAAAAAAATAAAGTCAAGCTGCTGTATATCATAACTGACGGCATGATTGACCAACAAAGTTCAAGTCAATGTCTTAGATTGAATAAAGATATGCATTACGAAAAATTGGTTTTCCATGCATTTAATACAGATTTAAGATCAATAGATTTATCAGTAGCTGCGTCGTTCTTCAAGGGTCAGTGCAAGGTTTATCGTAATAATGAACTTTTTGATAATATAGATATTGGTGAAGAATTCAATTATGATAAAATTAACATCGATAACTTTGCAACTGAGAAAGAGAATATGAAGTCTTATATCAAACTCAAATTTATCACTATTAACAAACACGATTGCCTTGCTTTAAAAGAAATTGATAAATTGAAGAAGTTGCGAGTTCGATTATTTGTCGAGTTGTCATTGAAATCAGAAAAAAAGCCTACTGGCAATCTTGATATAAAAGATAGAGATGTGTTTTTGCGCAAATTTGTTAATACAGAATGGTATACAAACCTCAATGCTCCCAGTCAGGTTTGGAAGGTTGAGATTGAGAAATCTATTTCAACTTTGATCAATTTCATTGTTAGTGATGCAAAATCTTATTCATTCGATGCATTGAAATTTGATAAAACATTTGATACTGCCGTTGAAGAAGAGCCGATCGTTGATGTTAATTTCAAACCCGAACAGGAAATAGAATTTCCTGACATCATTTTGGCTGACGACAAAGGCATACCAGTTATATTACTTACGGAATTAAACTTGCTTGACAAAATCATTTTACATAAAACAAATGAGAGGGCTGAAGAGTCAGTGTCACCTGCTAGTTTCAATAAGTTCAAATCGACGATGGAGTGTCCATTATTTTTATTGAATGATTCAGATGTTAGCGAGTCTATAGGTTACTTTTATACGTTAAATGTGTATAAGCAATTATTGGCAAGCTCGACCAAGACCGAACCGCGAACACGGAGGCCGTTCCATGGCGGCCTGGTATTGGTAGACACCGACGAATTTGATAAATACAACGATTACATTTTGTCGGCGACGTATTTCGATTCCAAAAAGGTAAATTACAATATCGGTTTGTTTTATTACTTGCTGTGGAAGAATTGTGAAAACAAAGAGTGGATGGATAGGAATGTAATTGAAAAGTTTAAGCAGTATGTGTTGCGGCGTATAAGTAAGGCAGTATGTAGAATTGCGCTTTCTTCATTGCCGCTTGATCCTCCGGACAATACATTGTTGCCTACAGCGCTTTGGTACTGCGTTGAATTATCGTCGCGCATATTTAAAGATGATTCTCAACATTTCATGCACGAACGTCTTAGAATGCATTATGGCATAGCGCACTGTATGATTGAAATATTGAAATATTTGGATTATGATTTAGATTTAGAGTTTATTGGCAAACGGAGAGATTTAATTAGACATGTTATGATTTTGAAAAAGATCCCAACACGCGGAGAGAAAGTTTATTTTTTGTTAGAAAAAATATTCAAAACTGAAAACGGTTTTCTTGTCAGCGAAATACAGAAACCGTTTAATTTAAACAAACTCAATTATCTGAAACTGAATCACAAACATATGTTGTGCGACAATGTATTTGAAGAAAAGGTTAATTTAAATGACTATGTACACTTAATGTATTTCGAAGATGGTTTGAGCAAATCTAAAGACGGTAGAGCACTATTTGAAATATGCGGTAAAACTTTCCGTCCGTATTTCACAGTTGGTGAAAACAAATCGTTTTATACAGAGTTACTCAAGGAAACCAAGAAAGTAGTTATTAGTAATGATGACGACAAGGATAAAATTAAAGTTACATATGATGCGGTTGATGGGCTTGCATTTGATAAAATAGTGTCCTATTTCAATATATTTATTAAATGCGTAAAAGATTCCCAAAAGTATCCCACATTGCCTGAATACATTGAGTATATTTCGAAGAAGAAAAAATACAACGGTGATTTGGTAACAGTTTTCCCAACGAATGTTTTAGTTAATGCTGGAATAGTGTATACCCGGTATCAGAATATTGCGACTGAAGTTGAAGTCAGTCAATTCGTAGAGATATGTAAGAAATATGTTAAACGATTTGATCGTATTAAAGCCGAAGAAGTCATGAAATTTAAAAACGATACTGAAATTTTGGAATTCATTGCGAGGGAAGAAGGAAAGGTTAAATTAAAAAAAAGTAACAAAAATTGTTAAGTAATTAAAAGACGATACGTTTCAATGTCAAACCGACTGATAATTACTTAAGTCTTGGACGTAAAGCATTGTTAATGATAAAAACCAAAGTATAGATAGTAAGAAAAAATAATGGATAAAGCAAATGACAATTTTTTTTGATACCTGCTTCTTTTTGTATAATTATGCATTTAAGTCTAACACTTTATGATTATTAATATTATAATTAAGTTGTTCTAAACTTATTTAAGGAAATAAGATCTTTTATATGACAATATGTATGTATCATAAAAATACAGAAATTATGTTATCAATGTGTTTTATTTTATTCCATATCCAATCCATAGCTATTATTTTTATACACTAATCCCGCCAAGTCGAGCAAAACAAAGAGGCACGGCCGTACCATCCATTTCTCGAAGCCATTTAGGCTATTTTCAACATCCTGTAATTTTGTGCTGGCTAAAGGTAGAAAAGTGAATTTTCAGTAATATATAGAGCGTAATATGGCTCAGATATATTCTCAATAACATTCAATTTTTAGTTTAAGAACTATTGCCCGTCAAAGTTCCTTAATTTTGTCACTGACATACCTACTGACTGACTCACTGCTGATCAACATAAGTCTAAAGTACTTCTTAGTTTTTTGGGTAATATAGCTATAAATGTACCTAAATATTGCACGCCCGTAAGGGCACCTGTTGAAACTATTTGTATACATGTTATCCATACCATACACAGTTATGCAATAAATAATTCTTATTCTTATTCTTATACAGACCCACAAGTTCCAAATTTGAAATATTACAGTTTTTACATTAATGATCCTATTTTTCTGTTTTAACGCTTAGAGACAGTATACATCTCTATAAGAACATTAGAATAATTATTAATTGTATTTGGATGCTCAGATACCTTATACATCTCTGGGGTACTAAATTAATATCATAAACTTATTGTTAATTCTGATACAGACCTTTTATCGAATGTAATTGATAATATTTTACAATTTTGGATTTTTTTAATTTTCATTTAGTGACATTTAATTTGTTAACCGTTTAGGTACAAATTGGTTAAACTCTGCAATTTTAAAATTATTATTGTGTAAAATTATTAATATTATATTGTAGAATACCATTTGACATGTAAAAGTGCCCTTGTGGCCTATTTGCAGAATAAATAATTGATTGATTGATTGATTTAAGATATTGAAAATACTGCAATTTCAGTCACGTTTCAGAGATATATATAAACTGCAAAAGTAATCCCATACAAATACATGCGATTACAAAGTTACTTTTGCAGTTTCTGCAAATAGTACGAGTAATATCAAGGTAATTTTAGACTAATAAATAGCTGACGGAAAATATCTAACAAATTTTTACGGTGGAAGAGTTGCGGGATTTGGCCTATTTTTTACATGGAATGTTTTTTATGATGAAATAAAAAAAAACTGGCCAAGTGCACACGAAGGGTTCCGTACCATTATCTACATATAAAAATGGCAAATAAATCACGTTTGTTGTATGGGACCCGTTAAATATTTATTTTATCCTGTTTTTAGTACTTACATATTTATTGTTAGAGCGGCAACAGAAATACATCATCTGAAAATTTCAACTGTCTGACTATCACGGTTCATTAGATACAACCTGGAGACAGACGGACAGACAGACAAACGGACGGACAGCGGAGTCTTAGTAATATGACCCGTTTTACCCTTTGGGACCTTTGGGTACGGATCCCAAAAACATGCAATATTTTTTAAATTCTGTTTTTAAAAGAAAAAGGTCAAAGAAGGATGAGGTTCCCAATTCATCGGAGTCTTTTATTTTTTATGTATGTTCCCAGATTACTCGAATACGCCTGGACCGATATTATGATTTTTTTGTTTGAAAGAGTAGGTATACTTTCCAGGGATTCCGTAGAAATCGATGTAACTATTCGAATAAGGCGAATACTGAATTGAAGTAGGTTACGACTTTGTTTTAAAAGTAAATTATTAGTTAACTACGGACATCTGGCACTGGCGTACCGCCTCTTTAATCCCATTTGTAATAGATTACCAAAGTCCCTCCCTTGGGGAATCGCATCAACACGGGACAAGTACTTTGATTGGGTCCTGACAGTGCGATTATAATGCGCATAATGAGGTCGCGTTACAAGGCGATTTGATTTGAACCGTTAGAGTTGATTTAGCGCTCAACATTTTGTCTCGCTCGCTCGCCGCCTTGCAGCCTTAAGCTGGAGATTGTGAGAAAAGTACTTCCATTTGGACGGTGAAAAAACATTTTTGTTACAATCACCAGTTTAAGGCCGCAAGGCGATTTTTTTTCAAATAAGCTAAAACTAACTCGAATACCTCAGAAAAAAAACGAGTTTAGACCCCTGGTTGTTTGGACGTAAATTTTTGCAAATTACCTAGCTCTAGTATTAACCCCTTTCAAGGAATAGGTCGAATGACCAGTCACCCTGTATAACATATCTTGACGCCACGATTCGTTGTAACTAACCGTAATCGGAGCTATAACCATGAACTTCGAATCTCAAACTTCGTATATCTCCGTCTCTATCGCACTTATGGTTTATGGTACTCGAGCGACAGAGACGGAGATATACGAAGTTCGAGATTCGAAGTTCGTGGTAGCGCCGCAGAAGTTTTTTTTTTTTTTTTTTTTTTGATATTTTGATTTTTGATGATGGCAAGGAGCCGATAGACTAAGGTAGGTACTATTGTTATTACTTAATCCTATTTACGAGTATACCCGGGCCACATACCTGTGACCCCGCCGCGTGACGTCATATCAGCGCTCTTGGTTCCGTGTGAAGCGCATAATATATAGCGAGGGGAAGTTATATATGAAGCGGAAGGGGCATCGCATTCCAGGAAGCAGGGGACAACTTTTTACTAACATCAGCATCTAGTTCACATGATACTGAGCAGACAACAACAAGTTCCAAATTCTTTCTTAGCGAATGATGTCTCGGTCGAAAAGGTGAAAAACCATACGTTAGCTTTCGGACAAAAAACCGCATTAATATCGGTCCATTGGTTTAGGAGCCACGACGCCATAGACAGGTCAAACTTCCCCCTCTTTTTGCGTCGGGGTTTGGGAAAAAAAATCACAGAGCAAACATGTGCGCAACAACGACGTCGCTACGAGCGTTTCAGTAACCACTTTTACTACCAAGAATCGCTACGCGCTACGCTCGTAGCCGATCCCGTGGTTTTGCCTGTATGTAGCGGGAAGCGACTACGGCATGGGCGCCCGCTAGCACAGTCATGTACTGCCAAGAATAGCTACGCTCGTAGCCGATCCCGTGGTTTTGCCCGTATGTAGCGGGAAGCGACTACGGCGTGGGTGCCCGCTAGCACAGTCATGTATTGCCAAGAATCGCTACGCTCGTAGCCGATCCCGTGGTTTTGCCCGTATTTAGCCGGAAACGGCTACGGCGTGGGCGCCCGCTAGCACAGTCATGTACTGCCAAGAATCGCTACGCTCATAGCTGATTTCGTGGTTTTGCCCGTATGTAGCGGGAAGCAGCTACGGCGTGGGCGCCCGCTAGCACAGTCATGTATTGCCAAGAATCGCTACGCTCGTACCCGATCCCGTGGTTTTGCCCGTATATAGTGGGAAGCGGCTACGGCGTGGGCGCCCGCTAGCACAGTCATGTACTGCCAAGAATCGCTACGCTCGTAGCCGATCCCG
Source organism: Epinotia brunnichana (assembly GCA_963854355.1). Lineage (NCBI taxonomy): Eukaryota > Metazoa > Arthropoda > Insecta > Lepidoptera > Tortricidae > Epinotia > Epinotia brunnichana. Next base: position 11,251,364 of record OY977960.1, on the reverse strand, counting down.
TGGTTTTGCCCGTATGTAGCGGGAAGCGGCTACGGCGTAGGCACCCGCTATATACCAAGTCTCGGGGGTCGTGTCACTTGACGTATTAACTTTTGCCCTAACGTTTCATTTGACCTAATGTTTCTGTTGGAGTGAATGCGAACGCAACGCCAGACAGAAACAGGAGAGCAATGCGCACACCCGTTGACATTGCCCCATAATATCGCTAGGTTCTCTTTTTATTAGCGCCGATTCGTGACAAGACAGTTAACCCATTCAGCGCCCATGACGACACATATGCGTCAGAGCGCTATGAGCGCTTTTCGCTGCATACGAAGTTTAACCTGCTACGGACTCCAGCGTACCGCTACGAAATTAGCGTGGCCATGTATATACAATTTAATTAAATAAAATTAGTATTTAGTTATAATCTTGCATTATTTATTTACAACAGTTTCACTAGACGTAACCTACGCTTTAGCCTAGTTGGTAGTGAACCTGCCTACGAAGCAAGAGGTCCTGGGTTCGAATCCCGGTAAGGGCATTTATTTGTGTGATGAGCACGAATATTTGTTCCTGAGTCATGGATGTTTTCTATGTATTTAAGTATTTACTTCTCTATATAAGTATGTATATATCGTCGTCTAGTATCCATAGTACAAGCTTCTTATTTATTTACTAGCTGTTGCCCGCGACTTCGTCCGCGTAGAACTTTTTATCGTCTTAGAAAATGATTTCTCTCAATACAAAATTTGAACCCTCTTTTAGGGGATAATTAAAAAAAAAGTTGATGTTCATTTTTTAGTTTGTGAACAAACAGTCTAAAACCAAAGTTAAAAATCTCATACTTTAAAAATGCCTTGAAATACTCAAACTTTGAACCAATTTTAACACTCTTAGGGGATGAATTTGGAAAAACTCTGAAATCAGTTTTGTAGTCTTTTAACGTACAGAATAAGACCGAAGTTAAAAATCTCTTACTCACACTTTAAAATTTTATTGCTCGCCATTTAAAATTTGAACCCCCTTTTAAACCCCCTTAGAGGTTGAATTTTTCTAATCGCTGAAAGAACTTTTTTCGTAAACTTTTAAGTCTCTAGCTCAAAAAAAGTGTTGCCCATACAAAGCTTTCTTAACCCCCTTAGGGGTGGAATTTTCTAAAACTCTGAAAGTACTTTATTATTAATTTTAATAAGTAACATTTTGAATAGTTTTAAGTCTAGTAAAAAAAAAAGTTTTTCCCACACAACACTGGCTACCCTTCTTAAGGATCTTAAGGATCCCCTTAGGGATGGAGTTTTCTAAAACGCTGAAAGTTCTTTTTTAGTATTCGAATAAGTACTCTTTTTGCAAAGTTTTAAGTCTAACTCAAAAAAAAGTGTTGCCCATGCAAAGCTTGCTCTCCTTTTTAACCCTATTAGGGGTGGAATTTTCTAAAACGATTTGTGTTCTTTTTTTGTATTTTAATAAGTAATCTTTCTACAAAGTTTCAAGTCTCTAACTCAAAAACACAAACTTTCCCTGATAAAAACTTTGCACCCCTTTTTATCCCCCTTAGGGATAGATTTTTTCAAAACGCTGAGTCTTTTTTTTTGTATTTTTATAAGTTATCTTTCGACAAAGTTTTAAGTGTCTAGCTCAGAAAAAGTGTTCCCCATACAAACCTTGCACCCTTTTTTAACCCTCTTAGGGAATGATTTTTGTAAAACGCCGAATGTAGTATTTTTCATGTTCTAATAAGTAATTTTTCGTCAAAATTTTAAGTCTCTATTAAAAAAAATATGTTTTTCCCATACAAACTTTGCACCCTATTTTACCCCCTTAGGGGTGAAATTTTCCAAAACGCTGAAAGTACTTTCTTTGTATTTAAATAATCTTTCTACAAAGTTTTAGGACTCTAGCTAAAAAAAAATAGTTTCCCACATACAAACTTTGCACCCCTATTTTAGCCCCCTATTTTTAGGAGTAGAATTTTCTAAAACGCTGAAAGTTCTTTATTTGTATTCTAATGACTGATCTTTCTACAAAGTTTTAAGTCTCTATTTAAAAAAAAATGTTTCCCCCATACAAACCTTGCACCCCTATTTTAGTCCCCTATTTTTAGGGGTAGAATTTTCTAAAACGCTGAAAGTTCTTTATTTGTATTCTAATGACTGATCTTTCTACAAAGTTTTAAGTCTCTATTTAAAAAAAAAATGTTTCCCCCATACAAACCTTGCACCCCTATTTTACCCCCGTAGGGGTGGAATTTTCCAAAACGCTGAAAGTGTTTCATTTGTATTCTAATAACTAATTTTTCTACAAAGTTTAAGTCTATAGCTCAAAAAAAAAGGTTCTCCCATACAATTTTGCACCCCCATTTTACCCCTTTAGGGGTAGAATTTTCAAAAATCCCTTTTTATCCCTAGCCCACGTTATAAAAGCAACATACTGTGCAAAAATCAACTCTCTAAGATTAGTAGTTTCGGCTGTGCGTTGATGAGTGAGTGAGTGAGTGATTGAGTGAATAAGTCAGTCAGGACATAGGCATTTATTATGTATAAATAGATAGAAGATAATGAAACTCCCATTCAAATATCTCGAAAAATTATGAAGCTACATCCGTTTTAATGTCGCTTGTTAGAGTGAGAAAACGATGAGGGACTGTGACGTCAATATACTCGAGCGTCATAGTAAAAAACAATCGTTTCATATGAAGGTGCGTTTTGCGGAAAAGGGACAGAACATACCCCCTCTTAAAACTTTGGACTCTTATAACTTAATCATTACCTATATAACCTCTTGCTTTGTTTATTTCTCCATTTGACTATATTTATTTTAAATTCTTTTTCGAGAAAATACATTATGATTATTTACCATATTTTCGATTCCTGAGCTCATAACCACGAACTTCGGAATTCGAAAATATTCGGGTATCTCTATCTCTATCGCACTAACCATACTCGAGTGACAGGGATGCAAATACATGAACATTGAGTATCGGTTTTCGTGGTAGCGCCGCAGGTACTTTGGCTGAATGCGCCGAGCGCGTGACATTGTCATTCAAAAAAAACAAATTCGTGTTAATTATATTGTTCAAATTTGTTGATTTCATTTATTGAAATTACGACATAAAACGACATTTGCGCATATAAGTTCTCATATCAGAATCGAATATTTTTTTATGGTTTATATTTTAGCATTTGTCTCGTAAAGGTCTATCGTAGACGGGATTTAAATTATTAATAAGTGAAAGGCAAAGCAATTCCGCCATTTTGACGAAAATTTGACGGTTCTTATAGCTGACAGTTGGAGCAGCGTTTGATTTCAATAAAAATAAATGAAAAATTAAATGAAGTCGTATATTTCGGAAAATTAATTAACTGTCACAGTCGGATAAAAACTATCCTAAGTTGCAGCTAGAATAATAATGTACCTATATAAAATGTTTCATATTTTTCCGTTCATGGGATGCTGAGAACATTCGAACCGCGCAAAGCTTAGTTTCAAACTGGCTGATTCTTTTTTTAATTTAGAGATTTATTATAAGTGGAGATTATTTTTCTTCGAAACAGTGAATTTTTCGGGTTTTCTTTGAATATCACCAAATAGAAGTCATTAGGTTAGGTTAGGTTTGTTTTGCGATAATGCTATAAGGTTTACTATTCAAGAAAAAAATGCATTAGGTCTACTGAAACATTAGGTTAAGTGAAGCATCTAGTGTTAAAGTATTTTTCTCAAACATGCTATGAAATGGTCTTTATGTGCGTTACAACAGGTTTCAAAGTATCACGTTTCGGGCGGAACAACTCGAGATAACTGTAAAGAAATTTCATACGAAATTGAAGACCTAGGCAGGTAAGTATTTTTTTTTAATTTTCATTCCACAATTTGTGGCACAGCATCACGGCGTTCAGCCATGAAAATTAGTTTGATTTCTTGGAGTTTATTTATTTATTTCATTGCAAGTTTGTGAAAAGCACTGTACAGTCGCCATCACATACATCGGTACACTATAGGTGTTCAAAAATATCGGCACATGCACCCTAATGCCTTGAAAATAGAGGTGTGTTCCGATGTTTGTGACGTGCTTGTTTGCTCCGATGTATGTGATGGCGACTGTACATGCCTGGCTGTGAAAAGGGCTTGCCGGTTTCGTATCACTAACCTACTCACCCGGCAAGCCCTTCTTTCCCGCCGTCTGCAGTAATGTACTTATAGGTCTTACAAGGGCGAACCCAAGCATCACTGCGTTCTACGGTCGTAGCTGTAGCGGGAAGTGACTACGGTGTAGGCGCCCGCTAGGCGGCTTGAAAGTAGTGAAGATGAGGAGCGTCGAAAAAAAAGGAAAGGAAATGAGTATCATGTACTTCAATAGGCTACAGTGTCTTCCCACAATCATGTTTCTACCGTCATAGTATAAAAACCGGCCAAGTGCGAGTCGGCCTCTATAAGTTGTATGGGAAGTGACTACGGTGTAGGCGCCCGCTAGGCGGCTTGAAAGTAGTGAAGATGAGGAGCGTCGAAAAAAAAGGAAAGGAAATGAGTATCATGTACTTCAATAGGCTACAGTGTCTTCCCACAATCATGTTTCTACCGTCATAGTATAAAAACCGGCCAAGTGCGAGTCGGCCTCTATAAGTTGTATGGGAAGTGACTACGGTGTAGGCGCCCGCTAGGCGGCTTGAAAGTAGTGAAGATGAGGAGCGTCGAAAAAAAAGGAAAGGAAATGAGTATCATGTACTTCAATAGGCTACAGTGTCTTCCCACAATCATGTTTCTACCGTCATAGTATAAAAACCGGCCAAGTGCGAGTCGGCCTCTATAAGTTGTATGGTAGTACGTATGTCAGCGGCTGCGCCGCGCGCCTCTGTATACCGAAGGGTTAGATAATAAATCAGTGTGCAACTAACCACCGTGCGTTTCACTTGCGTCCCCCAAGACATACTAATTGACGGCGATGGCTGGGACTTTCGGTTTAATTTCGGGTTTTAATCACGAAATACAGGACTGGAATACCTACAGGAACAGGCTATCACAGTGGTTCATAGCCAATGATATTAATGATGAGTCGGACAAAGCTGGAGTGAAACGTCGAGCCATCTTGCTAAGCGCACTCGCCGAGTCTACCTACCGGCTAGCAAGTAATTTAGCGTTACCTGATACGCTGGAAACTAAAGGTTTTTCAGATGTCGTGAAGATTTTGGACGACCATTTTACACCAAAACGCTGTGGCTACGTGGAGCGGTTCCATTTTTATTCGGCCACCCAGCATGCGGGCGAAGGAAACGCACAGTGGGCTGCGCGATTGAAGGGCCTCGCCGCGCATTGTCAATTTAAAAATATGGACGACACTATTCTGGACAGGTTTTTGATGGGAATGCTTCCCGGTCCAGAGCGTGAAAAGCTGTTCGCGCAAAGTGTCGGCGAGCTCACGTTGTCTAAGGCGATAGACTTGGCGGAGAGCATCAGAGTAGCTCGCGCTGGCGGCGCCGCCGCCGGCCCTGCTGGAACGCCGGTTCCGATGGCTGGAGAAGCCAGCGGGCTGTTCCAGATTGAAAAAGCCTCTGGGCGCGTATCCGTATCTTCGTCTAATGTACAGTGTTCGGTATGCGGTAGATACAAGCATAGTGCTACCAAGTGTCGTTTTAGAAATTATAAGTGCAACAAGTGCCATACGAAAGGGCATTTAAGTAATATGTGCAAAGTAGTTAAGTACATCGACGCGGCAGAAGTGAGCGAGGACGATGACGGTGAGTTTTTTAACATTCGCTCAAAAGATGGGGCACCAATGGTCGAAACTATAAAGGTAAATAACGTTTCTATAAAGTTCCAAATAGACAGTGGCTCGTCGGTAACGGCCATCTCGGAAGAAACATATCTAACTTTTTTTAGTAACGTGCCATTGCTACCCTCAAAGAAAAAGTTAATCGGTTACACCGGAACGATAATAAATAGCTTGGGCGTAGTTAATTTACCGTTATGCTATGAAGACCGCGTAAACACAATGGATGTTTACGTTATTCGAAATGGTGGGCCTCCGCTTCTAGGTCGAGATTTCATCTCAAAATTCGGTCTCGAGTTGACACCGATAAATTTTTGTACAGACTTGAATACGGTAGAAAAAATACTCTCCGACTATAAAGATATTTTCGTTGAGTCTCTGGGCTGTTTTAATAAATACAAAATAACTTTAAGTCTAAAAGACGACGCAAAACCCGTATTTATCAAAGCGCGCCCAGTCGCATTTGCGCTCAAAGAAAAAGTCGAGAATGAAATCGATAGGTTGGTAGAATTAGGTATTTTGGACCCAATCGAGTACTCGGAGTTTGCTTCACCTATTGTACCCGTGTTGAAACGGGATGGCTCGGTGCGAATCTGCGCAGACTACTCGCGCACTATCAACAAACAGCTGATCGACGAGACATACCCGCTTCCGACCGTTGATGAGTTATTTTCTAAACTGCACGGCGGTGTTCAATTTTCGAAGTTAGACATGTCTATGGCTTACAACCAGTTCCCGATCAACGATCCTAATGGCATCACGTGTATCAACACTAGCCGCGGCTTATTTAAGTACAATCGGCTAATTTTTGGCTTAAAAAGTTCGCCAGCTTGCTTTCAGCGTGCTTTAAATACGTTGCTAGCAGGGTTAGACGGGGTGTTATGTTTTTTGGACGATGTGCTTATAACCGGACGCGATAAAACTGAACATATGCAAAGATTGAATGCCGTACTAGGACGGTTCAAGGACGCCGGTTTAACACTGCATCGGGACAAATGCGAATTTTTCAAAGATAACATATCTTACTTAGGCCATGTCATAAATAAAAACGGTATCTCGAAGTCATCACAAAAGGTGGATGCGATTACAAAGGCACCGCGCCCTGAGAACGTTACACAATTACAATCATTTTTAGGGTTAGTTAACTATTATCGGACCTTCGTTCCCAACGCGTCTAGCATTCTAAGCCCGTTATATGATTTAGTTAGAAAAAATGTGAAATGGTCTTGGACGTCAGTACATCAAAACGCTTTCGATGCGATTAAGCAGCAATTGGCCTCGGAACAAGTTTTAGCGCACTTTGACCCTTCCGCAAAGATAATAGTTACCGTAGATGCGTCACCAGACGGCCTGGGAGCTATCTTATCGTTAGTAGGTCCTGATGGAGTAGAAAGACCGGTTTCTTACGCATCGCGAGTTCTACGGGACGCGGAAAAAAACTACGCGCAAATTCAAAAGGAAGCCACGGCCATTGTATTTGGAATCAGGCGGTTTCATCAATACCTATACGGAAGATCACAGCCGTTTGTACTCCGTACCGACCATAAACCGTTACTTTCTATCTTTAGTCCAGAAAAAGGCATTCCAGAGGTTACGGCAAATCGGCTGCAAAGGTACGCGATATTCTTATCGGCGTACAATTATGTAATTGAATATGTTCGGAGCGGAAATAACAGCGCAGACTATCTATCTCGCGCGCCACTTGCATGTAGCAACTTGCGGACGGCAATTCGTGACGTCACCGAACCCGGTGCATTCAATGACCGCGCTGCTTACATTAACTTTGTAATAGACGGATGTTTACCGTTAACTATTGATGATTTGCGCCGCGAAACGTTAAACGACTCTGAACTTCGAAAAGTATGTGATTTCGTTAAGAGCGGTTGGCCCAAAAAAATTAGTGATATTAGGCTTAAACCGTTTCATCTGTGCCGAAATGAATTATCCTTAGAAAATGGTTGTTTAATGAGGGGGCACAAAATAATTATACCGCGGGCACTTAGAGAACAGGTATTGCAAGAAGTTCATAGTACTCACCTAGGAATAGTCAAATGCAAGGCGGAAGTTCGGTCTAAATTTTGGTTTCCTGGGGTGGACCAAGCCATTGAGAGGATCGTGGCCACTTGTAATATTTGCGTTCAACTACGGCCTTCGCCCCCGCGGGTGACTATAGTGCCATGGCCCTATCCGGAATACGCATTTCAAAGGCTACATATCGACTTTCTTGGTCCAATAAACAATCACTCTTATTTAGTGGTAGTAGACGCTTTTAGTAAATGGGTTGAGTGCTTCGATATGAAGACAAATACTGCCACGTTTAACGTAATTGAGAAGCTTTGCGAAATCATGTCCCGATTCGGTACCCCACAATGTATAGTGAGTGACAATGGCACGTCTTTTACGTCGGATGAATTTAAACAATTTTGTTTGCTTAACAAAATAAAACACTTGACTAGCGCGCCTTATCATCCGGCCAGTAATGGCCAAGCAGAATCTTACGTTAAAGTCATTAAGAAAGGTATAAAAACGGTACTTATGTCAAATACCAGTAATATTAAAATAAACTGCAAATTATTTAAATATTTATTTGACTACAGGAATTCCATCCATTCGACCACTGGTACTTCACCAGCACAGTTAGTATTTGGCAAAAAGTTAAGGTCAAGGTTAGATTTACTAACAGAGACCAACTCACCGCCATCCTCGCTCACTGAAGGCGGCTCGTTAGTGAAAGATAAACAGTCCTTGCAGGTTAGTTACCACGGCGGTTCAGCAAGATCCGACTTCAAAATAAGTGATCGAGTCCTATATAAAAAGTATACCAACAAAAATAAGTTTCATTGGTTAAGAGGAAAAATAATACATTCATTAGGAAAGCGCCTATATTTAATAGAAGATGAACTAACAGGCAGCTTCATAAAGAAACACATCAATCAAATAATTGCTGACAGAGGGCCAGAAACGTGTACGTCATCTGCTCCAGAGCCGGCGGTGCCTTCTGCTAAAGCTGCGTCAGCTACACCGGCGGCCACCGTGTTCCTGCCCGTACCTACCTCTGGGCCGGACCAATCCACGAGCGTCGGCCAGTCAACTTTTGGGCCAGCTTTGCCAACGGCTCCGGAGGAATCGGAAACTTCATTTCACCCGGCAGAGGGGGAAGAAGGTGGTAGTACCTCCCCAGAGAGACAGTGTCCACAGCAAGACGATAATCACAATGATGATATCTCCATGGAAGGGCAAGGCACTCTGCCACCCGGCAACTTAACGCCGCAAAACCCTGATAATCCGAGACCGTTACGGCAAGCTAGACTTAATATAGATTTTAAGAAATACTTTTGAGTTGTATAGTAAAATAAAGGTGGAGGGAATAGTACGTATGTCAGCGGCTGCGCCGCGCGCCTCTGTATACCGAAGGGTTAGATAATAAATCAGTGTGCAACTAACCACCGTGCGTTTCACTTGCGTCCCCCAAGACATACTATATGGGAAGTGACTACGGTGTAGGCGCCCGCTAGGCGGCTTGAAAGTAGTGAAGATGAGGAGCGTCGAAAAAAAAGGAAAGGAAATGAGTATCATGTACTTCAATAGGCTACAGTGTCTTCCCACAATCATGTTTCTACCGTCATAGTATAAAAACCGGCCAAGTGCGAGTCGGCCTCTATAAGTTGTATGGGAAGTGACTACGGTGTAGGCGCCCGCTAGGCGGCTTGAAAGTAGTGAAGATGAGGAGCGTCGAAAAAAAAGGAAAGGAAATGAGTATCATGTACTTCAATAGGCTACAGTGTCTTCCCACAATCATGTTTCTACCGTCATAGTATAAAAACCGGCCAAGTGCGAGTCGGCCTCTATAAGTTGTATGGGAAGTGACTACGGTGTAGGCGCCCGCTAGGCGGCTTGAAAGTAGTGAAGATGAGGAGCGTCGAAAAAAAAGGAAAGGAAATGAGTATCATGTACTTCAATAGGCTACAGTGTCTTCCCACAATCATGTTTCTACCGTCATAGTATAAAAACCGGCCAAGTGCGAGTCGGCCTCTATAAGTTGTATGGGAAGTGACTACGGTGTAGGCGCCCGCTAGGCGGCTTGAAAGTAGTGAAGATGAGGAGCGTCGAAAAAAAAGGAAAGGAAATGAGTATCATGTACTTCAATAGGCTACAGTGTCTTCCCACAATCATGTTTCTACCGTCATAGTATAAAAACCGGCCAAGTGCGAGTCGGCCTCTATAAGTTGTATGGGAAGTGACTACGGTGTAGGCGCCCGCTAGGCGGCTTGAAAGTAGTGAAGATGAGGAGCGTCGAAAAAAAAGGAAAGGAAATGAGTATCATGTACTTCAATAGGCTACAGTGTCTTCCCACAATCATGTTTCTACCGTCATAGTATAAAAACCGGCCAAGTGCGAGTCGGCCTCTATAAGTTGTATGGGAAGTGACTACGGTGTAGGCGCCCGCTAGGCGGCTTGAAAGTAGTGAAGATGAGGAGCGTCGAAAAAAAAGGAAAGGAAATGAGTATCATGTACTTCAATAGGCTACAGTGTCTTCCCACAATCATGTTTCTACCGTCATAGTATAAAAACCGGCCAAGTGCGAGTCGGCCTCTATAAGTTGTATGGGAAGTGACTACGGTGTAGGCGCCCGCTAGGCGGCTTGAAAGTAGTGAAGATGAGGAGCGTCGAAAAAAAAGGAAAGGAAATGAGTATCATGTACTTCAATAGGCTACAGTGTCTTCCCACAATCATGTTTCTACCGTCATAGTATAAAAACCGGCCAAGTGCGAGTCGGCCTCTATAAGTTGTATGGGAGCCCCCTTAAATATTTATTTATTCTGTATTTTAGTATTTGTTGTTATAGCGGCGACAGAAATACATCATCTGTGAAAATTTTAACTGAGGCACAGCCTGGTGACAGACAGACAGACAGACGGACGGACAGCGGAGTCTTAGTAATAGGGTCCCGTTTTACCCTTTGAGTATGGAACCCTTTAAAACAGACAGTCTAAAACGCAATAACTCACTAAAAAAAAGTCTTCAGTAGGCTACGGATATCTTATTCTGACCATCAGGTACCTAAGTGTGTTTTTTTCGTCATTGTATAAAAAAAGACGAGACGGATCGAACATCATTACAAAAAACAAAGTGTTTATCTTTTGTCATTGAGGCGTGCCTGTGGCACCAACCGTCTCTATCATCATCATATTAGCCAAAAGACGTCCACTGGACTCTGGGCTCCCCCAAAGAGTGTCACAATGACCATTCAATGTTCGTTGCGTAGGGTGGATGGTGGTGATCTGCGGTTCTCTGTTTGTCCTGTGACAAGAGGAGTACCGCAGGGTTCAATACTTGGACCCCTGCTCTTTATACTGCATAGCGCTGACATCACTAACGGTATAAAGAGCTGTAAGTATCACCTTTACGCGGACGACGTGCAACTTTATTTGTCTAGTGCGCCGTCAGACACATCTGCTGCCATTAACACGATAAATGCGGACCTTGATCGTATTTCCTCTTGGTCGGAGAAGAACTGTTTGGTTCTTAATCCTAGCAAGTAGAAGTATGTGGTTTTCGGGTCAAAACATCAAATCCGTAATACTCTTGATGCTCGGACTTCCGAGAGGGGTTCTGCAGGTTCTGTGCTAGGTTCTGAACTTTACCAGGTCATCAGTTCAACTTGTCTTGTCTACTCACACTGCGCCTCCCGGTACGTGGTCGCCACTCGAGGACCTTTCCCTCCCAACGGCCATCAGTTCTACGTGTAATGTGTGCGTGCAATGCAATATTATTCTAGATCTCGTGTACGCTACATCATTCATCATTCAGCTCAATCGGTTGAGAATAACTGTTTTGAAAGTCAGTTGATCAGTTGTTGCAAAATTTGACCCGCACAAATATACACACCTACACATACATAGAAGCTTTTAAAAAGACAACGTTCCATTTTTAAAGTGGATAATTGGTAATAAAGTTCAGTGCAGTGAATAACATTTTTGAAACGTTGCCAATCATTACTTTTGTAGGTCTAAAACCAAAATATAAATAGCTAAGTTATATAAATAAACGCATGGGGTTTTACCTCGTTCGATACCTATATTAATTACCCAACCACAAACCGGAAGTACCTAATTTTGATCTTTGCTAATATTACCTATTTAAAAACAGGAAATGTCTGTGAGATTATTTATAGCTTTGTAAGTTTGTATATATGGGGTAATATCTGGAACAACTTATAAATGGGTCATTGTCAGTCACAAAAACAAAAATCATCTTTCCGGTGGTCGATAGTTAAGGGCTTTACGCTCACATATAATATGTTTTTATCACATAGAATTATAGAAGGGGCAACGCCGTTTATGCGGATTCAGAGTTCAACCAAAAATTAGGCTTTATAGCCCTTAACTTTGGCAATGTCCACAAAAAAAAAGACGCGAACCTAAATCTGACAATGACCCAAATACGATATCTAAAATTCTTTTACCTTTGTATAGAATGGACTTCCTCAACTTTGTAAGCGGACAGTTTGCGTCCCAAAAAACGACGTAGATTTTTTTTCTGAAAATGGTCTTCTTGGTGGGTACTGTGAAGGTTATAATTAGCTATAAGTGTGCACTCTAACTATAGGTAGGTAATAATATGATAAAAGAAGTAATAACTGTGAGATTGTTGTTAATCGGGCACCATCTTATCCGATTTAAAAAAAAAACTTCAACTTTTCAATTGGCCTTCTGAATAAATAAGCATTTTTTTTAATCCGCGACATTGTCTGCGTTCTTTGCAACACGAGGGCGAAGCCGCGTGGACAACTAGTTAATAAATAAACCCTGAACGCGTTGGGTTTTTTCCTCATTCAATACCTATATTATTATACCTACTAACCACAAAAACAGATATAAAGCGCCTAGTTACCTAATTTTATTTATAAATACGGTAGTTAATTCCAAAGTCCACTAATATACCAAAACACATTTTTAAGATAAGATAAGATTCAGATTCAGATTCAGATTCAGAAATTTATTGATAAAATGTCATATTTTACAGGTCAATATCATGCATGTCAAATACATTTTAAAATTTCTTATTGTCTTAGATGTTATATACCTATCGTTATTGAACAATTTTGAAAGTGTTGTTGATTTATGAGTGGGTCAATGATATATTGGTCATAAATTCGTTAACTTCGTTAAATTCGTCGTTAAATTCGTTAGTATAAGGAATGAAGTCACGTGTTTATTTATACCATGTGCCGGGAATATAGTTAAAATTACTGGACTAGTGATGTGCGTTGTACGATTCCCGGGAGTATACCCGGAGACCCAGATACTATAGCTTTTCTTTATTTTTTTCTCTTTCATTTATAGGCGTTTAGGAGTCCAGAATAATCACAAGCGCGTTACCGACCCTTTATTGAGTTGATGATTCGTTGTGTTGGTATCTAGAGACGCGGGTCCCTCACTCACAATGCAACACATCCTCGGGACCTCTGGCGACGACCTTACTCACCACCAGCAACCTTACTTACTCACAACTACAGAGAAAATACCTAGTGGCGTCATTATCGCTGCGGTATTCTTTAACCGCTCGGCCGCGACTTTGGTCTTAAGCGACCTGCGACCAGTGTTTTATCTGTTCATTGCGCGTGATCCCAACTAACCACAGTGCGTTGCGCGTCTCGACTGCGCAATGAACAGATAAAACGCTGGTCGCAGGTCGCTTAAGACCAAAGTCGTGGCCAAGGCGTAAGGTGGAGCAGGGGCGCGTGTGTGTTTGTTTGTGTGCGTGTGTGAGAGAGACGCCTGTAATGTATGTGTATGTGTGTATAATGCTTTAGTTAATATATTTGGGATTTGCGGACTAAGATTTGCCGGTATAGTTCTTCTTCTCTAGTTGAACGAGATAGTGATAAGTGATAAGCGTCTTACACAAATTTAAGCTCAATAAATTGATAGGATAAATCATGATTTCCTTAATACTGGGACCACCGTCAATTCGACTGGCACATCCCTATTTTGTTTTGTATAAGGAAAAACGTCAAGATCAGAACTATATAATGAAATGAGTAACGTCGTTTGGTCTACACATAATACAAGCCTTGCTAGATACGTCGATTTGTGCAAAATTGTGCCCAAATATATTATTCGCAATTGGAGTTGGAGTGCCAAGCCGCTCTATACAAACGGTTTTTTGCATGCTACGAGAATAATGGTGCTACAAAATCTTTGGCAGTGAGTGTGGGAAGTGCGGGTGTAAAAATGCTACAACCAGTGTTTGTGTTGTACTGTGACATGCGAGCTGCGGTGTTCCTGGCAACGACGCTTGCGCTGCTGCGCGGGTGCTGCGCAAATCTTGCCGAAGGCTGTCAGGGATCGGCACGCGTGAATCTAACTGCAACTTCTGATAATTTCCATGTTGTAAGTCTTGATTTGAGTAATCAAAAAGTACTCCAGGCATTCATCACCGATAGGATCAATCTCAATTGTTCAGGGCCAGATGCTGAATCTCTTTCATTCTTCATATCGGGTACTAAAATCCCAGATGGATACAAGGAAAATTCATCATTATTGACATATATATCACCATACGTATCAATAATAGGCGCATATGAGTTGAAATGCGCTGATGAAAAGAGCGGCTGCGCAGATTTTGTGATTATGGAAGTATATCCCAAAATCGCTATCATTTCTACTAATGCTACAACAGATGAGTCTGGTATGGTGGCTTTTATACCCTACGGCGATAAGTACGAAGTGGTATGCACGGGCAAGGATGCAAAAGCACTTCAAATTATGCTTGACAACCAAGCTATTGAAACCAAAATTGTAAACGATACTTCAATTAAGTCAATGATTATGCACGAGGACGAAAACATCCGTCGCGAATTTATTTGTGAACATATTCGACCACCAATAGCGAGATTGCCGGCTGTGGCACTGGTTTTCGTCGACTACCCGCCTGCTGCTACCGAATTTAAATGTGCAGAATATAACGAGCGATTGACCTGCACCTGGAACGTGCTGACTATAGACACATATTTTACAGTGCTTGTGAAAGGAGACAGTAAATTAATGACCATCTGCTATCTCCTAACCAGCAAAAACTCTGCTCACAGTTGCGAATTCAACTCATTGTCAAAATTATATGCTACAGAACTTCCAAAATTTGAATTACAAATAACAGCATGTAATTTATTTTTTTGCGAGAACCAGACATTTTCTATAGATCGCAAATCTATATTTAAAATGCAGCCTCCCTTTCATTTAAAAGCATTTAAAGAGTCAAATTCTCAGAGCACACGTTTAGAGTTTCTTGTGGATGATCGTATGAATCGTGTACTTAATGGTACAATTGATTTTAAAGTGGAATACGAATCGGTAGGAGTGGCTTTGCAATCGTTGGAACACAAAGCGAATTGTGTTTATTTAGATTTCTCTAGGTTTATATCGAAATGCGAAGTAGTCTGGACGACTCCGTGCCCTAAAGGGTTTGATAAAATTATAATGTATGTCAAAACGATTGACAGTGAGTACTGGTCAGATCCTGCCACTATCTCACAAGACAATGTAAATTATATTTGTTTCAAAGGAATAAGAATTGTCAGCCTAAACTCAGGTTCCAAAGGAATAAAAATTTTCAGCCTAAACTCAGTCTTTATTTTAAGCTATGTATTCATGACCGTTATCATGTCTTAATACATTACGTGTTTCCTTTTATTTTTCTTTATTTTCTTTCTTTTCTTTTTCTTTCTTTTCTTTCTTTACTTTCTTTTCTTTCTTTTCTTTCTTTGCTTTCCTTTCTTTCTTTTCTTTCTTTTCTTTATTTTCTTTATTTTCTTTCTTTTCTTTCTTTTCTTTATTTTCTTTATTTTCTTTATTTTCTTTCTTTTCTTTCTTTTCTTTCTTTTCTGTCTTTTCTTTCTTTTCTTTCTTTTCTTTCTTTTCTTTCTTTTCTTTCTTTTCTTTCTTTTCTTTCTTTTCTTTCTTTTCTTGCTTTTCTTTATTTTCTTTATTTTCTTAATTTTCTTAATTTTCTTTATTTTCTTTATTTTCTTTATTTTCTTTATTTTCTTTATTTTCTTTATTTTCTTTATTTTCTTTATTTTCTTTATTTTCTTTCTTTTCTTTCTTTTCTTTCTTTTCATTCTTTTCTTTCTTTTCTTTCTTTTCTTGCTTTTCTTTATTTTCTTTCTTTTCTTTCTTTTCTTTATTTTCTTTATTTTCTTTCTTTCCATTGTTATTTAGATATATTTTTTATTTACAAATTATACTGGGTCATTTCGGGGTCATGATCCGGAATGACCAAAAGCGGATCCTGTATCTGACGAGGTAATCCAATTAGTAAAAGATTTTCAAAAGGCCAACTGCTGTTTATCACATATTATATAGCCCACATCACTCCGACGATTATGAGGAATCCAACGAATCCTTGTGTGCGTTGTGGCGTTATTGTTCCGTGTTTTCACCTAATGGTCACAACGGAAGACCAGCGCTGGCGCCGCCAGCATTTACGCTGAGTTGTGACCATTTCGTGGCAAATGTGTATGTGCGTATGTGTCTGCAGTTTGTTTTATGTATTTCTTTTGTCACGAATAAATGTTTTCTTTCTTTCTTTCTTTTATATGTCAAAATCCACCATGCAGTTTGAACTGTAGCCTTCTGAGACAGTCGGGTGAAAAATAGTTAATGAAAAATAGTTAAGTCAAAATACACATTAAAAATAGTTAAGAAAAAAAAACATATATTTGTGTAGTAGCAGAAGTGTGTCTTTTGTTTCTCTATTTTTTTATAGTTTTAGAGATAGTATCGTATCTATACGTACTATATTATCGTATCACTTTGAATGAACGGACAATCTCTGTTCAGAATCTAACAATCATTTATACAAATACATGTAACCCATATAATTAGATTAATTAGATAAGTATATATAAGTCACGAATGTAAAACTTCTCAATTGTATATTGGTTTTGTAAGGTTCTGGCAGAATATCGGCGATGTGGCTTGCTACATCATTAATTCATTATACTGAGCTACCACCTATTCTCTGCCACGACATCTGCACAGTAGATAAAGCCCAAGCAGTAAAATAAAAAAACTGTAAAAACGTCCAAAGTGACACACTCACACAGACATGAGTCGTTACTATAAATTCAACCGTAAGTCAAGATAGTCGACGGTACCTCAGTCCGCGTACCGCGCATGTGGTAGAGATGATTGTAAATGATGACTTTAGTTATGACACTGCTTTAGCAAATATTTACTGTGACACCAGAGGGGTAATCACATAACGTTTCGAACGCGCGTTAGGACTATTTAACTGTCTTTTTTCTATATAAAAAAATACATTTAGATCTACCTGACGCGCGTACAATGCGTTACGTGATCGACCTGCTGGTGTATTTGGTGCAATTAAAAATCATAAATTTAGTTAAGTCGCTTGCTTTCTTTTAACTTTTTTTACTATTGATGTAATGTTAATGTATGTATGGGGTGGATACCTACTCACATAGCTTACTCATGTTTGATGTAATCTGTTGGTAATCCTGAATAAAAAATGTAAAATAAAATAAATGTTTTTATTATTGTGTTCACGTAATAATCCTTAAAACGGTAATCCCTTTAATAATAATGCCTAAGATACGAATAGAAGCACGATCATCAACCATCTTTTTAATAGGCAGACGTTTGAAGGAGAGAGGGAGGGGATGTAGTTTTACTTTTTTGTCTTATTTTTACCTAAATATGTATTTTATTGTAATAATTGTTTTGTGAATAAATAATTGAACAAAAAAAAAATAGATGATAAGTATTTTATATCGAATTTAGTACATTTAAAAATGCCTATTTCGCCATTGAGTATACTGAAAAATCCTTGCCAGACTATGAATGAATAAAAATTCAAAAATGACTTCGCACAAAATTTACAAGCGCTAAGTTATCTATTTTTCTTCTGGCTTAACTATTGGGTTGGCAAGTATAAAGTGGTACGTCAAAACTAGTAATTTACACTCTTCTGATTAATATAAATATTCTTTTATATACTCTACAGGCTTCATACTTTCGATTAGTATAAAACTTGTTCCTTAAACTATTGGGTGCAATGTTAAGAAAGGGTTTTTTGTTCTTTTTCTGGTCACGAATTTCTGGCCAATCCATTGGCGAACTATTTTTAATGAACTAAATTTGATATTTAATACTTTTTATCTTTTTATACACGATTGATTTTAGGACAAAGTTGATAGGCATGTCAGAATATTCGTGTTCGTTTGGTCTAAACTCGCCATATAATACAAATACCTCATTCCATAAGAAGTGTGGCTCTATGAGTTGTAGAACTCTCTAATTTGTATTTCTTACAAAAATAACTATAATAATAATCATTGAACCTGCTCACAAAATTTCACGAAAACGGGTTGAGCATATGCAACCTATAAAGAGAACAGCCGGACAGACACCGGACATACGAAATAATTATTTGCCAAGCTAAAACGGAGAAGTTCGATCGCTTAGCGTACTCTAGCTTCACCCGCAAGTTGGAAACAACGCAGGCAAACCCGCGGGATAAAATAAAGCGTATAACCATCTAGAAAGTCCACTCTACACGCTGGTGAAAGAAGTTTTGAAATCGGATAAGCGGTTCCGGAGATTACCCATTACATACACACTTCATCATCATTAAATCAGCCGAAAGACGTCCACTGTTAGACATAGGTCTCCCCCAAAGAGTGCCAATTGACCGGTCCTGCGCCGTATCCTGCGGACTCCCGTGACCTTTACCAGGTCATCAGTCCACCTTGTGGGGGGGCCTACGCACGCCGCGCCTTCCGGTACGTGGTCGCCACTCGAGAACCTTTCCGCCCCACACACAACGGCCATCGGTTCTACGTGCAATGGGGCGCCCACATACAAACTTACAAAGCTACAATCTCATAGAGTTTTCCTCTTGGAAATAATATTAGTTTAAATAATGTAGTTTTACTTATTTCGATCATCGAGTGCTTTTCACTTTTCAGATCTGACAATACAAATGTTGCATTTTAAAATGGCCTTGTAATCGCATGATGACGTACGATTTTCGAATCTTATATGGAATAGAGTATAGGTAGCCCAGTTGTTTTTGTACAGCTTATTTTCCTCAAACGAATGGCAAGCAATATTGTTATCACATCAGAGCTCTGTCAGCGAAAAATAACAATTTTAATCTGCTTAATGTTGTGAGTTTTTATAGGATACGACACAACATGGAAGTTTATTATTATTATTTTTTTTATGTTTTTTCTTCATAACACAAACTAGTATACGTGTATTTTTTTACTCTTCTGAAAGTAACTTTTATTTTAAAAACAGAAAAAAAAGGAAAAAAAATAAAAAAACAAAAATGCAAAAACTATTATGACTCATTACATGATATTGATGATCTCCCATTACAATCGGACACTTTACGCTCGAAGTTGTAGACGATTGTATGTATACCTAGGACATGCTGTCCAGTTAGGTAAGTCCAACTTCGAGAAAGAGGTCAATCGTCGAATCCGACTCGGCTGGGCAGCGTTTGGGAAGCTACGGCACCACATCTTTTCGTCCAATATTCCGCAGTATCTCAAGACGAGAATCTTTGACCAGTGTGTGTTGCCAGTGATGACATATGGCACTGAAACGTGGTCGCTTACAATGGGCCTCATAAGAAGGCTCAAAGTCACCCAAAGGGCAATGGAAAGGGAGTTTCTCTGCGTGATCGCATCAGAAATGAGGCTATCCGCAGCAGAACCAAGGTAACCGATATAGCCCTCCGAATCGCTAATGTTAAGTGGCACTGGGCGGGGCACATTGCACGTAGAACCGATGGCCGTTGGAGCGGAAAGATTCTCGAGTGGCGACCACGTACCGGAAGGCGCGGCGTGGGTAGGCTTCCCACAAGGTGGACTGATGACCTGGGTAAGGTCGCGGGAGTCCGCTGGATGCGGGTGGCGCAGGACCGGTCACTTTGGCACTCTTTGGGGGAGGTCTATGTCCAGCAGTAGACGTCTTTCGGCTAATATGATGATGAAGATGATGATGACATAATGTTACCTCAAAATCTGCATTAACTGCTGTGGTTTGACTAAGGTAGCAGTCACCGGTTTGTATCGAGAGTAGTCTCCAGAAACACTTATCCGGCTTCAAAAATTCTGTCACCTGTTAATAGGATGGACTATCTGGATAGTCAAAGGCTATATTTTATCCGGCGGGTTCGCTTGAGTTCTTTTACTGTTGCATAGTTACTACCGTATTGTGTCCGAATCGTGTCGCACGTTCTAAACGGCCTGCCATTTCTCATTCACGTCTGTCTAACCTCGGGCCGATGAAACGCCAGTATACTTAGTCTAAATAATATGCTTACGTTACGAAAATTAGAGGTCTTTTTTGTCCATCGTCAGTAATATAATATACTAGTGGGTCAGTTAGTTCTTTTTTCTACTCCTGTACCGTTATCTGTCATTTATATAGGCTGTCGCTCAAGTACAATGACATCACTAATAACTTAATAAGTCGTCGCAAAACTCTATGCTATATGGCCCAAAAACGCACTGTTTAGCGTACTTTTTTGGTTCATACATTTTTCATAAAAGCACTGTTTAACTTTTTTTTAAATCGGCCGCTATATTGCAGTGGTGCCAACTTCATAAACAAATATCTCGAAATAAAAGTATATATGTACGATTTAACGTTTGTATATTATAAATTATTTACTACAATAATAATAAATCATCATCTTTTGTGTGTTAAATTACATGTTTTATAAATTCTTGGTATTATTTATAAAAATAGACAGTTCGAATTCGGTCCGGGTCTGGATTCGGTTTGGTTCGGATGGCAAGTGCAAACAAATTAAAAAAAAAAACAAACCATAAGCAAGAGCTGTCACATTTCCGATTTTCCACCAAAATACAGTTCAAAATGAAAAGACGAAAGATGATAAACTATTAGTCATAAACTATTAAGATTTTATTCGTGTTTGTGAAGACGAAAGTGTACGTTCCTTTGAAAATGGTCGAAGAAATATAATAACCGCACTCCTGAAGAAATTGTGGGAGTAGCAAAAGTACGAATAAAAAACTTGCTGCCTGAAAAGTTTAACTATTGTGTAGTCTGCTATTTATTTAAAATTTGTCGTAGAAAAAGTATTGTATGCAACGGTGTATAACTGGTCTAAAAACGCTCGTGGCGTCTTTAATTGCGATGCTCGCCAAGGCTCGCATCGCAACCCTCGCCACTCGCTTTTTAAGACCCTTCTTATACAACAGTTCCATAAAATACTATTTTTAATTTTCAGACACTGAATTGACAAAAAAATACTATATAATTATCGAACTAGCACGACTATAATATTTTGCAATTTTGGATTTTTTGTTTTCATTTAAGTAGTGACATTTCGTTTGTTAACCGTTTACTTTTTGGTTAAAACCTGCACTTTTTAAATGATTATTGTGTAAAATTATTATTATTATATTGTTAAATACCATTGGACATATAAAAGTGCCCCTGTGTGGCCTATTTTTAGAATAAATAATTGATTTTGATTTTGATTCACGGGAAAGCCCGCAAGCTGTGTCGCGGCGAGAGAGACTATCCGTATCTTTCTAATGAGAACGTTTAGAAAGAGACCATTCTGTGATAGCTGTGTAGCTTTTAAAATTTCACGTGAAACATACGAAAATTGGCCCAAACTGAAACGGAGAACTTCGTTCGCTTCGCTCGCTCGTTTAATAATATATCCTATCATATAGGCAACACTGGATCGCAAGGTATTCTGTACAGGGTACAGTCAGCAGCATAAACATATATATACACTTTTTTCGTTATCTCTAAGCAATAGGGGCAGCAAGCAAAAAGGGCAGTCAGAAATATTTATAACTAGCTTTTACCCTTCGTTCGCGTAGAATACGTACAATCGACAACCCTAGGTATTAACTGACCATTTGTGAACATTATTTAGCTTGCAAATTGGCGGTGATCCAGTTGACGGGTTATTATGGTATTGTGGTTAGAAAAAAAAACCGGCCAAGTGTGAGCCGGACTCGCGCACGAAGGGTTCCGTACCATTATCAATAAAAATATTTATTTTATTCTGTTTTTAGTATTTGTTGTTATAGCGACAACAGAAATACACCATCTGTGAAAATTTCAACTGGAACTATCACGGTATCAGTGAGATACAGCTTGGTGACAGACAGACGGACAGCGAAGTCTTAGTAATAGGGTCCCGTTTTACTCTTTGAGTACGGAACCCTAAAAAGGAGGGGTTATCTGTATTTGTATAGGCTTACACACGAATATAAAACCTACGAATAAAAATGCAAGAAGCAATCTTTAATTAATAATACTGGGTTGATTTGTGTAAGATTGTCCGCAAATATTTATTTAAATATTTATTTTAATTATGTATTTGAGAAACGGTTTCGTCTTTTAAACATAGGTAATGTTTTTGTTAAATTATATTTACTGTGTTCTTCTATAATCCATAACATCAAAGGCAGCGATGACAATATGAAAAAATGGCTACACTATGTACAAAGCTTACTGTACAAAAGTTGCAGTACAACTGAGGGTAATCACGTAACGTTCCGAACGCGCGTTAGGATAATCAAACTGTCATTTTTCCATATAAAATTTGACATTTAGATCTACCTAACGTTCGTACAATGCGTTACGCGATCGACCAGCTGGAGCATGTTTTAGCGAAGTTGTCACTTTCACAGAGTTCTAAAAATGCCGTCAGTGTTGTCTTCGGAAGCGTTGATACTCTGTCGTGAATGTTTTGCTCCGTGAAATAAACTCGTTCACCATTGGGTAGGTGCACCGCTAGGTGAGTGACAGTTGGATGTCGTTCGTGAAGCGGCAAGCCAAAGATTCGCCACGCCGCTTCATTGCTGCTGACGTATCGGCGCGCCCTAAACGTTTGCACCTCATCCCAGACCGCAGCCATAATAGCACCACTGCTTTGTAGTGTTGCTCTATTATTGC
Organism: Epinotia brunnichana; assembly: GCA_963854355.1. Classification (NCBI taxonomy): domain Eukaryota; kingdom Metazoa; phylum Arthropoda; class Insecta; order Lepidoptera; family Tortricidae; genus Epinotia; species Epinotia brunnichana. The sequence goes on along the minus strand of OY977960.1, from coordinate 11,228,636 downwards.
ATACTATGAAGTATGTGGTGTTGTGTCCCTGGTGGTGAGTAAGGTCGCCAGAGCTCCCTAGGGTGCGCTGTGTTGGGAGTGAGGGACCTGCATGTCTCTATCTGCCAACACAGCGAATCCTCAAGTGAATAAAGTGTCGGCAACGCACTTGTGATTCTTCTGGAGTCACAAGTATCCATAGGCTACGGTAACTGCTTAACATCAGGCAGGTCGTTAGATTGATTGCCACCGTCGTTGTATAAAAAAATTATATTACTTTGACATAAAGTGCCCATGCCATATACTAGTACAGCGTCGAACACTCGGACGTTTACCTTACTACAACCTACATATATTTAAAACTAAACAGACTTTTATGGAAAACAAAATCCGTTCCAAATTACACCTTATATTCTCAAGGTTGTAGGTTGAAAATAAAACGTGAACTTTTTGCATTTACGCCACTTCGGTTTCGGTATTGCCAGTAGCATAACTATGAAGTCTTTTATCCAATCTCGTACATGCAGAATTGAACCCTAACAGCGCAATATTTGGTTGAAAACAAAATGACAGCTTTTGCGAGTTACGGCAGTTAGTGTCTGCGCATATCTTAGAACGCGTTCAAAATGTACGACATTTCGCCGTTTTAAAATTTACCTACTTGTAAACGAATGACGATCATGTATAAGGTGATTATAAAATAATTATAAGTTACATTTCCCTGTGAACGGTCTTGAGTCTTATTAGAAAGCGATAAGGCATAAAATAACTTGTCCCTAACTCACTTTGTTTTTAATTGACGTACGAAACTCCAACCCCTTGAGGTTGACCTGCCTAAAGCCATTTGTCGCGCATTTGGCAGATGGAATCCGTATGCGCTAGTTTATACCGAGAGCTTACTGAATACCGATGTTGTCCAGATTCGGACTTCGAATGCCGTTGGTGGTAGGCCCTTCTGCTTCCTTCTGTGCGACAGACGTGTTCCGCAACGTAGGTAATCAATTAGTACTGTACTGTAGACCTCATAAATTATTCACACCAATATTATACATGCGAAAGTCTAGTGTGTAGAAGTATTTAAGGTTACAAAAGAAAATCAAAAACTTGTTCAATCAAAGTCTTTTTGCCAAACTGGAAATTCGGACTAATGATACAGTAGGGATATATTAGTGATTGGTTTAGTTAACCGGGCAAAAGCTAATCATACATTCTGAGGCATGAGGGCATCCATCATTACTCTTTGAGTATTTGCTCAATATATAACAAATATGGTTTCGTAATGAATAGCACGCATTAAGCAACACTTGGCAAGCCAGCCCACGTAGCCGCAATAAAACTAACATTAATAAAATTATTCTAGCTGACCACATAGGTTATTAATGCAGAACTATGCCTCAATATGTAGATATGAAAAGTACGATCTACTGAAAATTATAACAAAAGGATTAATAGAGGAAAAATGGGGTAGAGGGACGAGAAAGATGAACTGGCTCAATGTCATCAAAAAAGGTCCAGCCATCAATGACCACGCTCGCAAAACTGCCAAAAATAAGAAAGAATTTGCAAAGGTGGCCACTGATGCCGGCTAGGACTTGGAGAAAAAGATTGGAATGTTGGAATTTAACTTTTTACCGCCAAGAAACTCAAAAGATACATTGTCATGTCCTCATAATGGTTGACAAAAAATACAAACCTTATGAGTCCTAATTTTTTTTTTATTATAATAAGGACTGAAGGTTGCTTTGATTGCTTGAAGGTTGATTGCGGACGCCATTACACCTATAGTCGTTCTTGGCACTGCAGACATCACAACACACGACATTTGTAGGTGTTGCTGGTGTTATTAAAGTAATGCCTGATGCTGGAAAGCGAATGATGACCATACAAGTCACGTATCTGTTGTACAGAATTGTCTGTGACCAAATCGCCCGCGAACTGTTTCTGGATAAAGCCAAGTTATTGGAAAAGTATTGAAAGTTGGATATAACTAAGTTATTTGTTCTAATTCTTACTCAACTATTGTCGCGGGGCCAGAGTTAGTAAAGGATTAAGTGTCGTGTGAGCAAACAGAGCGACTTGCGTGCAGTCAGATAGAACACCGTAATAGAAGTATTCTTATCGTAGAATAGATTACATTAAAATTAGAGTTTCTACCGACTTCAATTCAGTACTCCGCCAAGCCATACCTATATATCTACATGAATATGCTTTCCGAGAGCAAATGTGTTGATTAAATATTACTTTATGTAATCGTATGGCATACATTATTTGGCCTATCAGTTTGTCACTTTTTAGTACTACCCAGGGGACACGTGCAGGGTTGTGGTAGGTAGCTCCTGCGGTGACGGTTGACAGTTGTCCTCCCTTTGTCAAGTGAGTGGGCAACTCGACTGTTAGAGGTTCTTAAGCCGCCCGAAGGCCTCTAACTTGGCTTAACGACTACTGTCATAGACAGCAGTCGGGATCAACTGCTTAGCGTGCCTTCCAAAGCACGGAAGCGCAAGTAACCACTCAAACAGGCGGTCATCACCCATCCAAAGACTGACCGCTGCCATCTTTGCTTCACCTGCGTTTATCGTTTCCGACTCGCAGGCGCCGCTGGGCTATGAACGCTTCATTAAATTAATAAATTAAATTAAATTAAATATTACCGAAAAAATCGAAATCCCTATAAAATTTGAAAATTTCCCTTGATTTCTGCAAGACCCCATCATCATCGAACGATTACAAACAAACAAACAAAAAATAGTTTTCCGAACCGGGTCAGAGGGGTAATCACGTAACGTGCCGAACGCGCGTCGGTACAATTTAACTGTCAATTGTCCATATAAAAAGTGACATTCAGACCTACCCGACGTTCGTACAATGCGTTACGTGATCGACCTGCAGGTTCATGGATTCATCTAATATTGCACCGTCTGTACCTAATTATATACCAATACCAAATTACAGCTTTCTCAAGAGCCACTGAGCTAAGCCGCAGACGGACGGACGGACAGACGGACAGACGGACAGACGGACTTGGCGAAACTATATGTTTTGTTGACTACAGAACCCTAAACACGGATTTATTGCGAAGTGAGGAAGATATAGGTACATAAATACCTACCTATATTATATACTACGACGGCGACGGTGGCAACCAAGGGCTAAGGTCTGTCGCCTATGGCCGCTTATGAAACTTCAGAAGAACCGCAAGCGCATTGCCGGCCCTTTGTTGATTTGACAAATGCAGGTCCTTCATTCTCAACACTGCACGTCCCGAGGAGCTCTTGTCATAAAATTTGCCTTAGATACACGCGACTATGTATTTTCACAACTAACGCAATGATGGCAAAGATTTTACGTCACTTCCGCTTTATATCCGTGGATGCCGAGCTTTATTTGCGCCCGTGTGACGCCAGCTTAACGCCGCATTTACACGAGTTAAGTCATATTAGGATTTCAACGTTGCATGCCAGTAGTAAAATTAATAAATAATTTAATAAAAAATTTTAGATTGCCTAATCGAAATGTATAATTAGACTAAGTGTTTTATTACATAATGAGAACACAGATTGGTATGAGTATAAGTAGGTCATGTCATGTCTGCTAGTTCTAAAGGTGTATTATGTGAATACATGTGATATCCGAATAAATATATTTATATTCTATTCTAATCAGGTCATAATCATAATTGTTCAGATATAAAAAACTATCATCATTATCATATCAGCCGAAAGAGATCCACTGCTGGACATAGGCCTCCCCCAAAGAGTGCCACAATGCAATTTAATTAAGACTAACTAGTTATAAGGCAGGCTCAAATTTAAGATTAGTAGTTAAGATTGTAATAACCCTTAAGTCGTTTTTTATTGAAATAAACAGTTCAAATTTTAATTTTTTTTTTTTTAATGGCCAGTCCTGAGCCACCCGCATCCAGGTCATCAGTCCACCTTGTGGGGGGCCTAACTACAAAACTATACTAGCATTAATTTGCACACGACTACGTCTGCGTGAACTCTCCTATAAACTTGTATCTCCGATTTTATCCTTTTAGCGGTTAATTTTCGAGATAAACTATCTACCCCATGCTTTAATCCGGTTAATATACTATCTCTATGCAGAATTTCATCTAAATCCGCTTAGCCGTTTTTGAGTAATGGAGTAAGAAACATAAAAAGTTTAGAATTTTACACTTTTACAATTTTTAAATGTGTTCTCGTGGCCTATCTGCAGTTTTTATATATTTGATTATTTGATTTAGAATAGATTTTTATTACTAAATTCGTGTAAACCTGGCCTTATTCTGATAGTGAGACCACAGCTTTATTTGCATTCTCTCTACACATTATTTTGTTTATAGCCAAGTTTAGAACTAACATTTCTCCTTACAAACTTCCCTCAAAATACCACGTGTCACTACTTTGTGGTAAATATGAAAGTTATAGTGACACCATATTTGTCAATTCGTGATTAGTGCTGTGTATTCAAAAACAAACAATAAAATGGGATCGATTTCCATAATCTAATTTCTCAGAAAAGTAATGTTTGCTAAATCATCATAATTATATGACATAATACTGAATTGAAAACATTTAATTTATTTAAACTTTATAATTATAACCTACGCAGTTAAAGTAACAAACCCTTACTTAATATCGTAAGGTTTTCTCTACCACTCAACCCTTAGGCTAAACAGAAAATAATTATAGCTATAACGAGAATGATGAAAATGACCTACAGAAATAAGGGAAACGGATATATTCAGAACTAGCTGTTGCCTGCGACTTCGTCCGCGTAGAACATGTTATCGTCTAAATGTTTGTTTAAAGAATGAATTTTTAAAAACATTGAAATTAAGTTTCGATCAAAGAGGAAAATGGAAAAATTATTTGCTACGGGCTGCTTAGTATAAATTAACATTGAAATTCGTTTTGTAGTCTTTTAGTAAACAGTCTAAACCGAAGTTACAAATCTCTTACTTTCAAAATGTCTTGCTCTCTATACAAACTTAGAACCCCATTTGAACCCTCATAATAAACAGTTTGAAACTGTAGTTACAAATTTCTTACTTTAAGAATGTCTTGCTCTCCATACAAACTTAAAAATGAATTTCAAAAAACGCTTAAATGAGTTTTGTAGTCTTTTAACAAACAGGCTAAGATCGAAGTTACAAATCTCATACTTTAAAATTTTCTTGCTCTGCATACAAACTTTGAACCCCCTTCGATTAACGCTTTTCGGGGAAAAAAATAAAAGCAAACACTAAGTTCTTTTATTGTGATAAGTATTTTTTTACAAACTATCTAGCTCAAAAAAAAGTATTTCCCATACGAACCTTGCACCCCTTTTTAACCCCTTAAGGGGTGAAATTTTCCAAAACGCTGGCAGTACTTTTTTGTATTTTAATAAGTAATCTTTCTACAAAGTTTTAAGTTTCTACAAAAAAAAAGTTTCCCCCACACAAGCAGTGCACCTCTTTTTCCCCCTCTTAGGGGTGAAATTTTCCAAACCACTGAAAGTAGTTTATTCTAATAAATAATCTTTCTAAACTATTTCAAGTCTCCCCTTTTTATCCCCCTAAGGGGCGAATTTTCCAAAACGCTGAAAGTACTTTATTTGTATTGTAATAAGTAATTTGTTTGTTAACTCCCCGACATTCTTCTGCTGCTTTCCGAGGAAGTTTCCGCTATGCAGCCACGAAATGCTGGAATAATGTCCCGCCGCCACTTAGAAGCCTGCCGAACGTTAAAATATTTAGAACTAAGCTCAAAAAGTTCATGCAAGAACATCAGTCTAAACAGGAGAATCTGTGTCTTGAAACTAGTTACATTTAACACTTTCTCACCGGTTGGTTATGCTCCATATTCATTTCCATGTATTGCCATACTCGTACGTTTGTAGGTCACCATAATTAAAATTAATTCTAATATGTATTGTGCTTTTTAGTCATAGGTAATAATTTAACTACTCGTGTAAGCTTTTTCCATGGTTATATTTGACGTTTAGGGTTTTGTTTTGTTTGTTTTCTGTTCTGTTCTCAGACTAATTAAACTACTACTCAAAGGTTCTGTTACGTTGTAATCCCGCTGGCGCTAGTAGTAACGGTTGTGTATGGGCTGCGTTCACTGTTACCGTAAAGGCCCACACACACGTAGTGGTTTGTGGGATGCAACTTTTAGCTCTTAGTTTTTTCAAAATTGTTCGTTCTTTTTGTGTATTTTTATTATTAAGTTTGTATTTTAGTTATTAATAGTTCATTTATATATATATATATATATATATTTTAAAGCTATTGCGTGTGTAACTGTTGTTGTTGCCCACCGTGCTCTCACCTAATGGACCCTGCGGAAGACCAGCGCTGGCTGCAAAGCTAGCAACATGCTGAGCAGGGTCCATTTCGTGACAAAATTTGTATTGTATTATTTCTTTTGTATGTGTTATTTTTTTATTGTCACGAATAAATATTTGAATTTGAATTTGAATTTGAAATTTTAATTTTTCAACAAAGTTTTAAGTCCCTCGCTAAAAAAATGTTTTCTCCATACAAACGTTGCACCCCCTTATATTCCCTAAGGATCGAAGTTTCTAAAATGCTGAAAGTATTTACTTTTAATTTTAATTAGTAAGCATTCTACAAAATTGTAAGTCGGCTAAAAAAATGTTTCCTCCATACAAATGTTGCACCCACTTTTAACCCCCTAAGGGGTGGAATTCCTAAAACGCTGAATATTCTTTTGTATTTCAATAAGTAATATTTCTACAAACTTTTAAGCTTCTATGTCAAAAAATAGTTTCCCCATATAAACTTTGCAACCCTTTTTAACCCTCTTAGGGGTGGAATTTTCCAAAACGCTGAAAGGACTTTGTTTGTACTCTAATAAGTAATATTTCTACGAAGTTTTAAGTCTCTTGCTAAAAAAATAAAGTTTACCTGTTACAAAATTTGCACCCCTTTTTAACCCCCTTAGGGGCAGAATTTTCCAAAACGCTGAAAGTGATTTATTTGTATTTTAATAAGTAATCTTTTTCCAAATTTTATAGCTTCTATCTCAAAAAAGAGTTTCGCTCATACAAACTTTGCAACCCCTTTTTACCCCCCTAGGGGTGGACTTTTCCAAAACGCTGAAAGTACTATATTTGTATTCTAAACAGTAATCTTTTTACAAAGTTTCAAGTCTCTAGCTCAAAAAAAAAAGTTTTTCCTTTACAAACTTTGCACCCCTATTTCACCCCCTTAGGGGTGGAATTTTCAAAAATCCCTTCTTATTCCTAGCTAACGTTATAAAAGCAACCTACTGTGCAAAAAACAATTATCTAGCCCCAGTAGTTTCGGCTGTGCGTTGATGAGTGAGTGAGTGAATAAGTCAGTCAGGACATAGGCATTTATATGTTACATAGATAATTCAAATAATATTTATATGTATATATATATATATATATATATATATATATATAGCTAGCTGGCGTTAGGTTAGGTAAGGTTTGGCTTGATTTATGACGATACAAAGAGAAATGAGAAATTTCATTTAGGGCAAACGCTTTTTCACGGTTAAGACAACTACGAAACTGCTTTCAAAATCTGTGTATCCAAATAGACTCCTAGTAGTTTCTTAGATGTAATTCCATGTCGTGAATTACTTATTGTTTTAGCGGAGGTATATTTTACACTGGGTTCTGTATACCCTATCTGGTTAGGTAATTAAATAAATGTAAACAAACAAAACCACGTGACTTGGTCATGCAACCTTTTGTATCTATGGTTTTATCTTATTGGCTGAATGACCATGTCACGTGGTTCTTTTTGTTTACATTTAGTTAATTACCTAACCAGATAGGGTATACTTACAATGTTCAAGTGATTTCTTAGGTCACTTCCACAATTGTCGGGCTCGGTACGGTATCAGTAAGCTATCAGTCAAGTCAGTACAGATTCTTGAATTGAGATAAATGCTTCCTGATTGGCGCAGGATTTGCGGATGCGGGACGATACGAATGCGGTACTGCATGCGTACCCTGCCGCTTCCGCGCAATATAAAATTTCAATTCATTTGTGGTGAGAGTGCCAACTGACAAGCTGGCAACCTTCATGAAAGAGGATCCTCTGCAGGTCAATCACGTAACGCATTGTTCGAACGTCAGGTAGGTCTAAATGTCACTGTTTATATGGAAAATTGAGAGTTAAATTGTACCGACACGCGTTCGGAACATTACGTGATTACCCCTCTGGCCTAAGGGTGTTTTTTTCCGGCGGTTTAGATTCCGGTTATTTGACACCCATAACATGCGCCGCGTGTCGTGTCAACGTGTTAAGGATGACTCACGCTAGAACGGGCCGTGTCCGGCCCGGGCCGTTTTCTCAGAAAAACGACGGCGTTTTTGCGCGGCCGAGCCATACCCAAGCCGGGCCGTGCTGTCACCGAGCCGCTTTCGAGCCTTGGCCGTGGCTCGGCCGCGCAAAAACGCCGTCGTTTTTCTGAAAAAATGGCCAGGGCCGAACACGGCGCGTGCTAGCGTGACTCATCCTTTATTGTGTTATATACATTTTGTATCTTTATATGTGTCTTAGTCTCTAAGGTCGAAAGAAAACAGCATATTTTGGCCATATTTACAGAAACAAGAATTATGAAATAATAAGAAACATAATAATAGAAGGGACAATAGAAGATAGAAGAGGCAGAGGAAGACCTAGAACAACGTGGTTGGGAAATATCAGGGACTGGACCGGTACTATTGACGCCGCTACTCTCGCCAAGATGGCGAAGAGCAGAGAAGACTTTCGCATGATGATCGCTAACCCGTATCCGTTAGGATATGGCACCCTAAGAAGAAGTCTCTAAGGTATTGGTAAATATGGGCCTTGTTGGGCACAAATAATCAAATAATAAAAAAAATATATATGATGCTCACGAAGGACAAGTAGGTAAGGAAATCTGCGAGACATCTGTATTCTGTATGCTCTCGGTAAGTAAGAGGGGGAATGTAAATGGAGGCTTGTCTGATGATAGACAGAAATAAAACTTAGCAACTCCAGAAAAATTACATGCAATGTGCATGAGAGAAATGTCTCTCTTTCGTAACACATCTGTCGTGAATGGTCATGATTCACGATAGTATTTACATTGGTGTTTATAATTATGTCTCAAACAGCCGATTTATCTTATGTAGCAACACCTACAAGGTATCATTTTTATAACAAGGTTGACGGGTAGGCGGGCTGTCAGAGTTTCTAACAGCTATATTGGGAACGAACAGTTAAGTGCGGTTTGTAGTGGTTGATTTGGAGGAAAACCAGGGTGAGCTCTTTCCATAATCACTTTCGATGCGTCATTTACACGTGTGTTCATGTGCTTTCACAGATCGGACGATGATTGTTTATGATGCGATGTATTTATGTACGTCCACAGGTCTCATTCTCTTTGGGAGGCGTATTGGTATATCATGTAGATGAATAAGGTTTTCCTACAGGTCGCGCATGTACGTGACCTGTAGGACACACAACACAGTTCTTATTTGTGGAGTTCTTTAGTGTTAGAGGATTAGTTACAAGTGTAACAACAGGGTAGTTCGGTAGTCTCGGTTTCAGGCCATATCATCATCAGTCAAGGGTGCACCCGGGTAACTGGAACAATAGTGTGTGAATTGGGACAGTATCAATGGTGGTAAGGGATGTCTATAAGGGGAGGTTGGAGGACATTCTCGGGGACGAAAGTCCCCACACGTCATAGGGAGCTGGCACGCACGAGGCGGCAGCCCCTATGTCAGATATATAAAGGATTCCGCAAGTTGCAAGGGTATGTTTATAGTTGCATATATGCTAATACGGGTGTCTTAGCTTGAGTGCTATAGGTTCTCATTCGCGGCCATGAGAGTGACCAGAAGTGGTTTCGCGACAACATCCATCGCTGTCGGGAGCTCTGACGATACCTATTACTCAGGGTTTGCTACCGGGACTGGATTTTGTATGGCCAGTCCCGGGAACAAACCCTATCAGGACCAGGACACAACACCACATAGTAGTCTAAGGCACTAAGTAGGTATTCATCAAAATTATTATTCTTTATAAAGCTGTTATTTTGTCCGAAGTAACCCTAACAAACAGTTCTAGTATCTCGGAGCACAGCTACCTACCGCTATAAATCTGAGGAAGTTCATTTTAAATTCGCTTTCTTTGTTAGTGTTAATGTTTAACACTAGTTCTAGCCGGGATTCCTTATTTAAGCTTCACGTAATGTATATAAGTATGAATAACGTGAAGGACACAGAGTACAAATGCAATACCTGATATACGCGTCTTTATTTAACTAAGTTGGTTCTCGCGGTAATGCGCGTTTTGGCTTCTGACAGTTCTGACAAACAATAATATACATCAAGATAGATATATCAGATAACGAATTCATTTTGAATCCTACTCAGGCAGTATATTAAGCTTTTTTAAAAGTCATATTTTCCAATGCTTGCCCTTTAAAGCAGTAGTTCCCAAACTTATTTTTCTCGTGGACCCCTTCCAAAATTTTACTGGTTTCGGTGGACCCTCTGCTGCTACATTTCTACCACATTCTTAAAGTCACCAAAAAATAAAAATTGTGTCGCTTCTGAGTTCTGTCCCTTTATTCCGATAGGTAAAATAAAAACGAAAAATGGTACATTTTATAACACTTTATTTATTAAAAGAATATAATTACAAGAAAAAAATAATAAGGTAATATACTAATATACCTAGGTTCAGGTCATAATTTTAATTAATGGGAAGGATGTATTTGATGGAGTGTCAGCAAACGATCAATGTTTGGCTTTATTTTTGTGAGCAATAACCGCAAATCCCCCCGTTCTGTGATGTTTAATTTGCTCCTTTTTTTTGTTAAGAGGTTTGTAACTGCACTAAAACTCCTTTCGACAAGGTATGACGAGGGAAAAGCTATTAAAAATTTCCTTGCGATTTCCCACAGTCCAGGATATTTTTCGGGTATTTCTGCTTGCAGCCAAAATGTTTGGTAGCCTTTTCTAAATTTCACCTTCAGCTCCTCATTGGTGCTTAGCTCGAGCAGCTCCTCTTGTAATACAACATTAGCCACTTCCGTTTCATCAAATGGATTTATGATCCATGGTGGTATATCCATCGTCAGCATATCTTCAAACCTGGTTTCAAAGTCATCATGCAGGGCACTTAAATGTTGACTGTAGGTATGGTTATCCTCATCAATACATTCTACCTGCGACAAGTTTGGAAATTGAGAGAATTCACGCCGACTAATGTTTTGCTTCATAAATTTCAATTTCCCAAGAAAAGCCGAAATTATCCCCTTTGTTTTAATTAAATTCAGGCTGTCCCCTTGTAACTGCAAGTTAATATGATTAAATTTTTTAAACAAATCTGTCAAATACGCAATGTCTGCTTTAAATTTGATCAAGTTTTCTTTTAAATCTGGATCTCTACTTTCTAGGAACTCTAATACGGAATCGAAAACAGAGTAAAATCTCGTTAAACATGCACCTTTTGACAACCAGCGTACTTCAGTATGTAAGAGCAGTCGTTTGAAGTCTTCATCATTTTCGTCGCACAATTGAGCAAATAAACGCGTATTCAATGCATTGCTTCTGATTTTGTTGACAGCTTTTATTACAAAATGAAGAGATTGGTTCAACCTGTCACTTAAATGTTTTGCCACAAGATGTTGTCGGTGGATTACGCAATGAATAGCTGTAAGTCCTGGTATAATTCTTTTGAGATGACTTATAAACCCACGATATCGACCGACCATTGCAGGAGCTCCGTCTGTTGCCGCTGAAATAATGTTTGTAAATGGAATCGATTTTTCCGTAAAAAAATTACTCAGGACATTAAATATTGATTCGCCTTTAGTGTCAGTCTCCAAAGTTCTGGCAAATAGCAATTCTTCGTGAATTTCTTCCTCCATAATAAATCGAACATATGCTAATAATAATGCTTCATTACCGGGTAACGTTGACTCGTCCAGTTGTATAGAAAAATGAGTTTTTTGCAGATGATTGCACAAAAAACTTTCGGTATCAGAGCTCATTTCATCAATGCGTCTTTGAACAGTATTGTTACTTAATGGAATTCTTTTTAGTACGTCAAATGGAGATTTGTGCAAAACAGTTTTTAAAACCTCTTCAACAGCGGGTAAAATTAATTGTTCTCCGATAGTGTGCGGTTTTCCAGATTTTGCTATTAGTAATGAGATATTGTAAGATGCCCGCAAGCCATCATCGTTACTTTGAGATGTTGAAGCGAACATACTGTGCATGGTGGGTCTCTTTTCATATTTTTCCTTCAATGTTTGAAAATATTTCAAATCTTTACCTATTTTATCAGTATGACACCTTTTTAGATGATCTTCGAGCTTTGATGGTTTCATAGAGTCATTGCTCAAAACTTTGTTGCATAATAGGCACATGGGCAATTGTTTGTCTGCCTCTGATGGAACAAAACCATATTTCAAATAATCGACACTATATTGTCGACATTTTTTCTTTGCTGTAGCCATGTTTCGTGTCAGTTACCTTACCTGTAAAAAAAAATGTTTTAGTAACCAAGTTTTTTTCTGAATATAGGTATCACACCGCAGCCTTTGTCACCACGCGGTAATAGAATTACGGCTTGTAAAGGGACCAACTAATAAAGGATGATTCACGCTAGACCGGGCCGGTTCCGGCCCGGGCCGTAAACTTACCGAGCCGTCGCCGAGCTTATTTTGATACACCTTTGACCACCGGGCCGTTTCCGGGCCGTTTCCGGGCCGACGCCGAGCCGACACCGCTAAGACAAATACAGACGTTTTCACAAAACGGTATCAATTTTAAAGTACCTAATTTACCACAAATTTTTAATAGTACAAATAAAAATTGGTGTACTCAGTATCAAATACTGATCATATTTGTGTAGAAAAAAATAAAAGTCGAAATCCCAAAATTGTCCATAAAAGCGATAACTAACATTTCATCAAATCAATGAGTTCACGCGCTCCGTGTATTTGCGTATTTTTTGTCTGCGGCTTCATTGTTAAAACGTGACAAACTGGCATCGAAGCTCAAGCCCTGCTCTTTCCAAAAAGAAATAGTTTTGATAAAATAGTTACTTCAAAATCAATTTAAAATGATTGTGAAATTACTGTTTTATAAAATTAGTAGTCATTTGCAAGAAAAATTACAAAATTAATTGCTCTGCAATATTGCTTATTCGGCCTTTTTAGAAAGGCAGTGCTTCTGTCGTGAAAAAACAATTGAATAAAACGTGCTCTTTGTCTTCAAATCAAAAGAGGACAATTAAAATATCTGTAAGTTACGAAGTTACCTATCTACAAGGTGTTTTTTTAACCGTCTTACACCAAAAGCCCATTTAATGTATCCATTATAAGAAATTGAAAGGTATACCTATTTATTAAATTTTAACTCTTTTTTCATAAAATAACGTATTTAATAAATAACAATTTTAATTTGAATCACTTGTTTAGTTTCAGTCAATAGGTGATAGTACCTAGCAATCGAGCCTGCTAATCAATATCCAATAAAAATAAGTCCACGTGGACTACCGTCCAATAACGTGCGAGCGGCACCTTTCAACCCCGCGCGTAATCCCTATTCTAAGGCGCTCGCGCTTCCCTTTGTGAAATGCCGCCTCAGTGACCTCAGTCACATTTTGGTTTTCGGCTAATGCACATTATGCACAAGTGCTGCTTTGTTATTGGCAAGTGTCCGATCGCGTGTGACGATGAGTGATAGCTGTGGTGATAAGTGATAGTGATAATCTGGATTATTTACAAATGGTTGATTCCAATCTTTTAAATACGCCTGAAATCCCTTACTTTGTTAAATACGTATCTACCACTAATGTTTTACATCGGAAAATTGTGTCAGACAGTCCTAAGCCTGTTTAAGTATGAAGGAAAGATTGGAATTAATCTCTTCCGACCGTCGCAGTGTTAGTGATACCTACCTATTCGGTTTAGAGTGCGTTGCCCTCACCGTTTGCGCCGTGAATACAAACAGTTGTGATCAACCGACTGGTACACGTAAACAAAATACTTAAGTACTATAAAACAAAAAAAAGGTAGGTACTTACTTTTCTCCGGCACTAGCAAACACTGATATAAATTTTCTCACACCTTCTTTTCGTAATTCCGGAAACAAATGAATGAGTTTGCCTTTGGCATCAAGTATTTATAGTGGTGATCAAATTCATGTCTGAACAAGCATTAAGCATTGTCGGGCGGATAGCGCTTTGCAAGTCTGTACACGAAATTGTACCTACGTAATATCGAATACGCAAGTTTGAACAAGTAACAGTCGCTTGCCTTATTAAAATATAATCTGCTTAGTTAGGTACTAAAAACAATGTAGGTAGGTAGTAGGCCCTTTTAAAAACTATGCTTACATTTTTGCTCTTTACTATCAAAACCAGATAAATTTTCGTGGACCCCCATTAACATTTTATGGACCCCCATTTTTTGTTCACGCCTACGTAGACCCCCAGCAAGTCTCCCGTGGACCCCTGGGGGTCCACCTGGACCACTTTGGGAATCACTGCTTTAAAGGGTAAAATTGAATAAGATGTGTTTTAAATGATGGTGGCTTATTCCCGCAAGGATAAACTAGACAGCCCAAGTGACTCAAATCCAACTGGGTCAACTAGCCCCCTGCAACCCTCATCAAAGCATCGCAATAAGACAGTAAAGAAGGGTATTAACATGGTGTATTGTCATGCAAAACACGCGAGGGGTAGCCAGGAGGACAATGTTGCTCGACTGTACGCAATCCTGTGTGATTAGCGTCGTTCTGATAGGAGAGCCGCGCGTGGATGCGAACCGCAACTTATCGATGCGATATATTGGAATGTGAAATTTTATTTGATATGCGTACATGTGGCTACATTGATGAACTGGCTTACAATTAGGCGCCAAGCAAGGCTACATTTTGCAACAAAAAATTTAATTAAAATTTGCGTACCTATCACGTCAAGCCGACGGTCCAGGGTTCGAAATGTTCGAATCTCCGTAAGGGCAAATATTAGAGATATGTTAATATATCACTGTCTGGTAACCATAACGCAAGCCTTGTTGAGATTACTATGAGGTTAGTTCGATTTGTGCAAGATTTTGGGTTACTTTTTATTACTCTCCATAGGTATGGACACAAGAAAATTACAATATTCCTACCATGTAAAATATGCGTATGCGTTAACTACTTTTATTTCACCAGAGCTCAGAGGGTTAATTACGTAACTTTTCCCATAAAAAAATACATTAAGTTTTACCTGTCCGTCTGCTATTTACTAGATAAAACTATGCTATATTTTAGTTCCTGATCTCATCTCATTGCTCAAAGGTTAAGGGAAGAGATCCCTTACAGGGTTATGTTCGCCTTTGTACCAACTTAACCTATTTTCATTTTTGTATAATGCAGTTATTTATTTATTTATCGTATGGCAAATCATTGTATTAGAACCGTGAGATCTTCGAAAAGACGGTACGGTTGCCAGGTTGTTGCACTTTTAGCACCGCCCAGGGGGTCACGTGTAGGGTAGCGATGGGTAATTCCTACGGACGTGGTGCAGTTACGCCTGCTAACGATATTTATAAACTTCAAATTAAAGGAACAATTGAAAAATTTAGGCTCTGAGCCGGATTCGAACCAGCGACCACAGGCATACATGGCCCGTCGCTACTAACCAACTGAGCTATCGGAACAATATGTCTCAGCCCCTTCAATCAGTTCCTTCTTACAACGCCTTAGGCATGCGTGTGGCGACATCCACCTAGAAGACATATGCTTCTTTAACGGCACCAACGTCTCAAATTATATTGAGAAATCGTCAGTAACGATGCGCCACCCCATACTACGTTGTAAGAAGGAACTGATTGAAAGATTTAGGGGCTGAGACAGATTGTTCCGATAGCTCAGTTGGTTAGTAGCGACGGGCCATGTATGCCTGTGGTCGCCGGTTCGAATCCGGCTCGGAGCCTAAATTTTTCAATTGTTCTAACCTAACCTGCTGTAATATAATATAAGACATACTTTTTCACCTTAATGTGATAGTATTATGTATAATGTTATTTAACATCTATAAATAGACATGTAAAACTACGTTTTATAAAGGAATAAATGAAATGAAATGAAATGTTCCTTTAATTTGAAGTTAACCTATTTTGTTAGTATTTTTACCAATGTCTTGTGTACAATAAAGCATTTACATACATACAAACACACCTGCATACTATGCATCATAACGCATTAACGTTACGCCCTGCAACATATAATGCACGTAATTGAGTCATATTAGCAATTAAGCAATAACTATATATATATGTACTATAACCTTGTTATTTATAAGTAATTGGATCTACCGACAATACAACATCTTCGGTGAAACTATGTCTGGTTTTACTTAGAACCTACAATTCATCCCTCTCATACCATCTCAACATATCTCATGGCGACCTTTACCGGAGGACCAAGGAAAATGAAGCATACTGTGAAGCGAAAAATGAAGACGAATAATTGACTTTCAAAAGAAAGATACAGAGACTACTTGAGAACCTCCTCCTTTTTTGTCATCATGTTATCAGCATAAAAGGAGGTAAAATGAAACAGTAAATACCAAAATAATGTCAGTGTCAAATTGTGAAGAAAAATTAAGAGAAAATTATTCTCCTTTTGTTGCAAACGGTACAACCACTACAAATGCAATTCCATGTTCTCGATAATTCATCTATGCAATGAGCGAAAAGAAGAATGAAGTTACTAGAAGAGATAAATTAATGATGACTACCTATGAAGAATCTCGTAACACGTTTTGAAGAAAATTTGAATTAAGTAGACGCAAACTCGCGCTCTATACTATCTGAACATATACGAGTACATCCCATGACTAAAGTTTTGTAACAGACAAATTCGTCTACGTTTCTTCGATAATCTAGGATACCAAAGGGAAATATTGTACTTGTTTACATATTTTGGTTCATAAGGATTTTTCAATCACAACAATACTACTGTGATTGCGTTTCAAAATGGTTTTCCATGAAATCACATGGCGATTAGAAAAGGGTATAACTAATATTCCTTTAGGCGACGCAGGTCGGTTTCCTATTTTGTTGGATTCGTAGTAGGCCAGTTTCTGATTTTGTCATTTTCTTAGAAGGTCAGTTTCTATTTTGGCGGTTTCGTAATATATCAATTCCTTATTTCGCCAGCTTCGAAGTAGTACAGTTTCTTATTTCGTTAAATTCTAAGTAGGGTTTTTTTTATATTTGTCTTTTTCTGAGTAGGTCAGATTTTTATTTTGTCGGATTCGTAGTAGATGGATCATCATCAGCATCATCATTTTACCTCTGTGTTAATGAATTTCATGTTCTTTCGTGCATTTTACGTATCAAAATGTAGAAATACAATATGTAGAAGAGAATATACTTATATATATTATATAATAACTACAAACAGTAATGATCCACTTATTACGATTCCGACAAACTAAGAATCTGACCTAGTCAGAAAAAGACAAATATAAGAAAATAATCTACTTAGAATTTAACGAAATAAGAAACTGTACTTCGAAGCTGGCAAAATTAGGAAATTATATATTACGAAACCGCCAAACCAACAAAATAAGAAACCGACCTGCGTCGCCTAAAGTCCGCACTATTCACACATTAAACGATCTCATTGTACCCTCATATTTTGAACTACCAGTCAGATTGGTCCGCAAAATTAAACAAAAGCGTAAAGCAAATAGCCTTTGAGACCGGTTTTCACCGGTTTCCATCGTTTTTTACCGGATTCAATCAAGAGCGGCGTAGTACGGTGAACGCGTAATTGGATTGACATATTTATATTTGTTTTGGTGACCATAGGTGGTGTAAGTACTGTATTACATGAATTCAGAAGACCAATCATCTCTCTATAAGTTCTACTTATTTGTCTTCGTCGCTTCCAATCTTAATATTCTTAACGTGTTCTTAATACGTTTTTTTAATAAAATGGCAAACAATCTAACGGCTTGCCTAATCGTTAATAGACATGCCCATGCCCATGGACGCTTGCGTCTCCAAAAAAATGTGATCACTTTGTTGATTTGACTGTAGAGCATATACTGACGATTTCGCAATGTGATACTTCTCACCTAACCTAACCTCCTTTATAGTGTGATTTAAAGTTTCCGCGATTATTGTGTATTAAATGTATATATATATACATATATATATATATATATATATATATTTTTATTATTTAGAACACACAGAGTCGCATTAACAAAAATATAAGGGGTACACAAAGAGGACCAACAGACATAAAACTAAATACCTGGAGGTTCATTATTATATGAAAACTATGTTAACATAACAACCTAATCATAAAACACAGAAAAAAACAAAGCTTAAAAGAAAAATGAATAAACTTAACAAATGAAATTAACCCGGTCCTCGACGCATTATGCATGCATAAGTTAAAGATAGGTAATAAGTAGGTACATGGGATATTAATCTTCATAGGTAGGTTTTGGATTTAGAATTTCAGGTGATGTGAATAGTAAGATTTACCTTAGGTAAGTATTATTCTCATGGATGAGCTAAAAATAACTTACATTTTACTAACAAATTAACACTTAACAATGATTTGTGGAAAGGATCAATATTGCTCAGATCTAAATATATATATACTCCTGTCCCTCCCTAGTTATATAGTCGCTAGTAAACAGCGTACCTGCGGATTTCCACACGGATCCA
Source organism: Epinotia brunnichana (assembly GCA_963854355.1). NCBI lineage: Eukaryota > Metazoa > Arthropoda > Insecta > Lepidoptera > Tortricidae > Epinotia > Epinotia brunnichana. The sequence goes on along the minus strand of OY977960.1, from coordinate 11,209,935 downwards.
ATCGAATCCCCTATTCGCCGAGTTTGCTTTTTTTGGCGCTTTCAAAGGATTTCGTTTAGGGCAGTGTGCCGCAGAACTAGTTTGGGGCGAAACTATGGTTTCCTGGACAATCAATCGCTCTCTAAAAGGGGCCCAATTCGAGGTTCACAATCTGACGTTCCTGGCCAGTGATTTCTCCGATATTATATCAGTCTTTGAAAATTATATGAATCGGAATGATAAAACAGCGATTTCTTAGGACGTTTATTCCGTGATTTGATTTGATCTATTGAAAGTTAAGACGTTCTTAAAATTGTACAGAATGACCTACGAAGCTGGAGGTCTCAGATTCGAATCCCAGTAAGGCCATTCATTTGTGTGATGAGCATGAATAGTTCTTGAGTTATGGACGGTTGCTATGTATTGATGTTTTAATTCAACTATATATTTAAGTATGTTTATCATCGTCTAGTACCCATGGCACAAGCTTTGTTTAGTTTAAGACGAGGTTAAAAAAAGGAGGCAACATACTTCGACCCACATTATCACTTAGTCGATGCGATATATAAATATATAAACACTCAATAATATATACTAAACTATCAATATACTCTGCTTCACATCAGGACACGGCCACTTTTCCTTAACAACTTTGTACGTCCTCATTTCATATGCAAACCGAGCGCTTTGAGAATTATAAAACGGACACTACATTATAACTACAAAGTTGCTTCATGTAACGTACATGCCCTCAGAACTAGCATCCAACTAAAATTTAGAGCTAGAAGTAAAGAGGTAGTAGGAATATAAAAAAAAACTAATTTTTACCCGGCTGCCTCAGTAGCAAATATGATATATATATGTTTATCTCATGGATGGCTAGCTCGCCCACGTAATACAAATAACTTATTAAGAAGAAGAAGAGATCTAGGGCGCAGTGGAATGTCATCTCTTGGAGCAGCCTAACTGGGGTAGTACCTCCGCCTTAACACCACTACTTGTTCTGTAGGTCTTGTGTTCCTGGTGGTGGGTAACGTCGCCAGAGATCCTGAGGACGGGCAACACATCCAATGCTAGCTATCAACACAATGAATCCTCAAATCTCTAGTCTGGTGCGTCAAAGGTCCGGATTCTTCTGGTGTCTTGTCGCAAGCGTCCGGCTACGGTATCTGCTTACTATCAGGCACACCGGATTCTTGTTTGCCACCGTCACAGTATAAAAAAAGAACGGAAGCAAGGCCGCGGGATGAACTATATGCTCAGATTAGATTCATGATTCATGAAAATCACGATATCAATTACAATAAATGTTAAAAGTATAGATCTCCTACCATGCTCGTTCAAGTTCAAGTATTTAATCGTAACAAAAAAAAATTACATAAAAAAAAGAAATAATATAAAAACACGCTTTGTCACGAAATGACAATGATCGTTAATACGTCCATTCTAAATAAAATGACAAGTGATTTTTTTTTAAATCAGATGAAGTAGCTCCGGAGATTAGCCCCTTCATACATACTCTGGGAAATAGGCGTGATTATATGTATGTTTGTATGCATGCAAGGTGGACTGATGACTTGGTAAAGGTCGCGGGAGTCCGCTGGACACGGGTGGCGTAGGAGCGGTCATTGTGGCACTCTTTGGGGAAATCCTATGTCTAGCAGTGGAAGTCTTTTGGCTGATATAATGATAATGATGATGATGATGTTTATTCCTTTCTTTCATTGGTACTTACTTAATGATAATGATGATGATGATGTTTATTCCTTTCTTTCATTGGTACTTACTTATATGTGACACCCTACCACAAAATCAATAATCCGCTCCCACGAACACTATACCTAAAATACACAAACTCATAACACAAGCAATTTTAATAAAACAAAAACTAGTGCTAATCCCATATTTCAATACCAGCATAAACAAAGCTGACAAAAAGGGCTAGTGGGGCGACTCGTTATCCCTTGTCACGGGCTAATGAAACTGTATTTACATACTGTCCGTCGTGTTCAGCATGGTAATGAGCTGTGTGTGGCTTTGATATTTGAGACCCAGCATCGCTCCTTGCGGGAACTAGGGAAAGATCTGTATGGGAAGTTGTGGCAACCTTAAATGTCATAATTGCTTTTGCGCTACGCTAGAACTCAAAATGAACAACTTGGGTTGGTAAAGAAAACTTCAAGTTTTATTTGTTTTCCATATTCAAATGTAATTCATGTAATTAATAAGTAGATTGGTGCTTTTCCATCGAGAAGAACATTAAAGATTTGGATCCCAGCATTGCTCCTTGCGGGAACTAGGGAAATATATGTGTAGCAACTTGTGGCTACTAGACAACTGGCATTACTGCTTTTGCGTTACACTAGAGCTCAAAACAAATAAATATGGGATTCATTTTCAAACACCAATATTTTTTTTGTTTTCCATATTTAAATGTTTTTATTAATCATGTAATTAGCTAATTAGTATTAGTCTGTTTTACTTAAAATTATGAAAGCATTAAAAACCAACCATTACCGACATCTTTTTTTGTTTAAATGTTATCTTCAAATAGGGTTGTAAAACTAAGTATTACGCATAAACAATGGAACAAACAGTAGCTACTCCAGTACTTACTCATATCTCAATGACGTCTCTGAGCTTTGTTATCTTTTGAAAGTCGAGCGCCTTGGTGAACCTGAACGTTTCAAAAACCAACCGCCTTAGCTTTTAATAAGAAATACTTTACAACAGAGTTAACAATCTATTGGATTTTATTTCCACAAAATGGTGATATTGTGTGAAACACACATTAAAGCCTGAGAATATCTCAGATAGAGCCACCGAGAATAAACGAGAGTTTAATTTTTAGCCGTCTCTACATGTGGTTCTAATGTGAGTTAACAAAGTAAGGAGAAACTTCGTGTAATAAACGTCAGTTTGACCAACCGGGATAATTTTACACGATAATGGAAAATAAGCGTGGGCAGTACGTACGGCCTGATGATAGCGGTTACCAAAGCCTATGGACGCATGCAACTTGCGCGTGACTGACTCTTTAAATACATTTTTTCTCCTTTCTTGACGAACTTCGTGCTGTACCTCGGGAAAGCCATGCCATAGTTCATTCCACAACTTGAGTGTTCGTGGGAGGAAATGGGGAATGGATGAAGATTTTAGAATTGCCTGAACTGTTTCCTCACTTTAGGTAGGTACATACGTTTTGGGTTTAGGACGGCGATGGAAACACTTTCTTTGATCCGTCTCATATTACAAAAAATATTTTAAATATCTGACCCTGGCAACGACAAATATAGCTGCTGCAGATGTAAATATCATTGCCAGTGTCAGTTTACCACGGATTTTTAATATATTTTTTTGAAATATGAGACGGATCAAGGAAAGTGTTTCATTGCTGTTTATATTTTTCAAAAATAATTGACGCAGCTGAAAAGTCTGCAACTTTTTTCTTGTGCTAAGCAAGGTTATTCCCATCACCAAAAAAATAATCAGCAACTTCTAAAATTTTCATCGATTCCCAATTCCTCTGGGACTGTGCTGTGTGCGACTATTTTGGTTCCAAGGTGTGCGGATGAACGCATTTCTTATATTGACGACGAGCGGTTATCAATGTAAGCTATACTTCTATGTTACAGAGAAGTTATTGATTGTTTTACTACATACATTGTGATACAATAATATATCCCTTTTTACATCTCCCTAATTAATATATAGTAAGTAAGAATTATATATTTTGGATGTGAATAACATATTTAATTGTTAGCCATATTTTGCCTGAAACACAGGGTTGTTCCCTAGCTCAGGTACGTGTAATTTTCGTCTAATACGAGTAGTAAGCTCCTAGCCTATAGTTTTTACGGATGTACAACGTGTTCTATAAATAAATGTTTTACTTAAATTGTCATTACCAATCTATTAAAATCTTTAAAAAAATCCCTAACCCAACAATTCCTAGTCTGCCTCTATACTTTGTTAGCTCGTTTTTAAATCGCCTCAGCGCTATCAGGCATTATTGGCTCTCTAATGTGCGTTTGATTCAACAAGTCAGACTTGTGGTTCTGTAATATACGGGCGAAGGGCTAGCATGCACTCATGAGCGTCTGAGCCAAGCTCTTTCAATCTTAGAAATGACATTCATCATCATCATCATATCAGCCAAAAGACGTCCACTGCTGGAAGTGCTGGATATAGGCCTCCACAGAGTCGCCAGTATTTTATAATAAAAAGGAAAACTCCGAGAGAAGGCTTTGTAAGTTTGTGAGGGTAATCTCCGGAACTGCTTATTCGATTTTAAAATACCTTCTTCTTGTGTATAGTATGGACTTCTTGAATTGACGTAAGCTATATTTTATCCCGTGACTTTGCCTGGTTTCTTTGTTATACGCTGGTGGAGCCGCTCGAGCAGCAACAATATAAATAACAATAAATTATAAAGTCACGTTATATTTTTGTTTTAAATTGACAACATTTCAAACTTTGTAATGATGCCTAAATCGTAAACCATTTCTGTTATTATGTTACCAGAACGCTCGTAAAGTCATTGACAGGTTTCTTTTCTAAACCGTTTTAAAAAAAATCGCAAAATGGTATAAAATTGGTTTAAACCGTGGTGACGTCAATACTACATCTGTCTTAAGGCACTATAGGTTCAGCGAAGTGAAGCGAACATAGTTTTTGAAACAATATAATGCGTCTGTTTATAATAATATGGTTTCAAAAAAATACGAATAGTAAACCTGAGGCTTTTCTGCAGGGAACACGACGTTTTCGAAACACGATTAAGCAATTTTCGCTCGATAGAAAAAAATCACGAACATAGGTCTAAAACATATTAAAATTCACTTAAAACATTCGTAGCAAATTATGCACAATAGCTAAACATATTAACATTGGTTCTAAAAATCGGCAATATCATGTTTGAGGGAATTTAGTGATTACTTTTTTATTTATTTAAACGCACAAAAAATTAAAATTAAAAGACATGATATCCGCGCTTCCAAACACGCACTTCCATCTCGCTCACGCTTATGCTCAGCGAGAGGGAGAGAAGACCATGATACTATAGCGCCTTAAGAAAGATATGCAAGCTGCCATACAGAGCCGTAACGTTGACGTCATGATTTACTTACAACTTTTTACTCAACTTACTTTTTACTTAAAATTACAATTTACTCAGAAATAAAAAAACACAAGCTGCTTAACAAAACATTTTCTAGCGAACTAGTTCATAAAATGGCCCACTTGAAAAAAAATAATAATGTCAATTATAAAAACGCAATTTTTCGAAAAACTGTACATTTATTTATCGCACTGTTACACCATGCTAGCCTGGCGGTTGAAACATTACTCTTTGCTACACTTATTCTTAACTCTACCATCTAACAACGGTGAGAGTCAGTTTACACAGTAACTCTACTTTTTAGGGTTCCATACTCAAAGAGTAAAACGGGACCCTATTACTAAGACTCCGCTGTCCGTCCGTCCGTCCGTCCGTCCGTCCGTCCGTCTGTCTGTCACCAGGCTGTATCTCACTGGATACCGTGATAGTTCCAGCTGAAATTTTCACATTTGATGTATTTCTGTTGCCGCTATAAAAACAAATACTAAAAACAAAATAAAATATTTTTTTTAAGGGGGGCTCCCATACAATAAACGTGATTTTTTGGCCGTTTTTATAGATAATGGTAGGAACCCTTCGTGCGCCCAACTCGCACTTGGCCGGCTTTTTATATAATATTGATACTATTGATGTAACAGGGACGAAAAAGAAATTAAAAAGAAATAAAGTTAATTCAGCTTGGGCAAAAATTCTTTCGTATGTCGTGTGTCCGTTGTCCGACGTCCGGCTGTTCTCCTCTACAGGTCTCATTTCTCAACCGATTCCCGTGAAATTTCGTGAGCAGGTTCTATAATTACCTACGTGGTCGCAACTCGAGAACGTTCTACGTGCAATGTACCTCGCCCACTGCCTTTTTATCGGTTACCTTAGTTCTGCTACGGATAGGTTGGGTTTTTATAATAATTTAATATTTTGTATGTATAAATTTTATATTTTGCTTTTTATATTTTTCCTGTAACCTGAAAGAAAAATGGAATAAAGGAAATAGTAATGCGTCCTACATGTAAAAAGCGTCCTAGTTACAAATGTAAACCTGCACAGCGCCATATCGTAGAAAACACGCTAATATTTTATAAGCCACAATGAAACCCGCAATCCTCATTTATTAGCCGGTTAAAAATGTCGTTAATCTAACAAAAAGTACAGTCGCCCGCAATATCGCGCGCACCGCAAATGGCCGATAAATTGTACAGTCGAAAAGAAAAGACACATGTGAATACGTGCGCGGGAGATGGGGAATGATATGTTCACATGAATATGGTGCGTTTTCTTAATTTAATTTTCACCGCTGCATAGAGCATTTCATTTATTTAAACTTTGATGAGGACACGATTGTAGCGCTTTGAAACCTTTGCTATATTTAGTTTGTTTTAGTTGAAATTCGGATATTACAACTTCTTTTGTTACTAAATATAAAAGGCAAAGATAACAAAGAGACGTCATAAAAATGACCGAAGTGTGGCACACGTGTGCTGGAGTAGCTATTGTTAGTTCTATTGTATGCGTTATTGTTTTACAACCCTCATCATTATCATCATCATATCAGCCGAAAGACGTCCACTGCTGGACATAGGCCTCCCCCAAAGAGTTCCAAAGTGACCGGTCCTGCGCCACCCGCATCCAGCGGATTCCCGCGACCTTTACCAGGTCATCAGTCCACCTTGTGGGAGGCCTACCAACGCCGCGCCTTCCGGTACGTGGTCGCCACTAGATAACCTTTCCACCCCATCGGCCATCAGTTCTACGTGCAATGTGCCCCACCCACAGCCACTTAAGTTTAGCGATTCGGAGGGCTATATCGGTTACCTTGGTTCTGCTGCGGATAGCATCATTTCTGATGCGATCACGCAGAGAAACTCCCAACATAGCCCTCTCCGTTGCCCTTTGGGTGACTTTGAGCCTTCTTATGAGGCCCATTGTAAGCGAGCACGTTTCAGTGCCATATGTCATCACTAAAAAACACACATTGGTCAAAGACTCTCGTCTTGAGACACTGCGCAATATTGGACGAAAATATGTGCCGTAGCTTTCCGAACGCTGCCCAGCCGAGTCGGATTCGACGATTGATCTCTTTCTCGAAGTTGGACCTACCTAACTGGACAGTCTGTCCTAGGTATACATAATCGTCTACGACTTCGATCGTAAAGTGTCCGATTGTAATGGGAGTTGGTAGTACATGGACATTTGACATGATCTTCGTCTTATCCATGTTCATTCTTAGACCAACTCGCTCGGAAGCTTTACTGAGGTCATCGAGCATCGTACTTAAGTCCTCCATGGTCTTCAGTCAAGGCTACTTTACCGTCAGCAAACCGAAGGTGAGTGATGTACTCGCCGTTGATGTTGATGCCTACCCTTCTCCAGTCCAGAGTCTTGAAAACCTCCTTGCCTGACTCCCCGCTGCAGCGGAATAGGTTTCGAGCTCCGGTCCTGGAGTCGGACTGACATTGTGGCGTTCTCGTACAAACACTTCAGAACTTCGATATAGTGGTAGTCAACTTGGCACCGCTGGAGAGACTGTAATACAGCCCAGGTTTCGACCGAATCGAAGGCTTTCTCGTAGTCCACGAACGCTAAGCAGAGCCCTACTTCATTATAACAATAATTTTACAATAGAGTTTGGTACTGGTTAGTTTTAAGTATTTTTCGTCATCTAAACTAAAACAAACTATGCTAAATGGTCAACCAACTTTTTCTTGTCAGTCCAGGTAAGCCAAGAGACAACGAGTTTTTAAAATTACTTTAATTGCTTTTTATTTTTTTTTCTAAATACTTTTTATGCAATTTTTGATTTATGGGTCTATTGCCTGTCAAAAAAGAACTTTATTATTATTATTATTATTTAATTTGGACTCCTATCATGCTAAAGAGATGCCTCACCATGGAATGAGTTTACCATTACTAGTATAACAAAAATACGTGTTTACTGGATTTAAACCCCTATAATCATAGTATTCAAGAGTGACCCAGGAGACGTAACCATGGCAACAAGCAACAATAAAAAAAGATGATCAGGCCAAAGTATTAATTTTCGCCTTGGCGCACTCTTATACGTTGAATGGACAACACTCTTCGTCCCTCGTGAAGCCGACTAATTTTTCTCATTTGATTACAGACAGGTTGTTTCAACGGTACGTTTCTACATGTGGTGCATTTTAATGTGTTTTTCATCAGCCTAAATAGGTATAGTGATATTAAATTTTCTGGAACAAATTCACTTCACTTTGTTTTAGCCACAAAGAGAAGACAAAGCCATTGTCTGTCATCGCTAAGTGTAAACCGCATTTTTTTAAAAGTTTAACTTTGTATAGCAACTACTAATAAAAAGTTGTTAATCGTTACGAAAGGTAGGTATATTCGTTTTAATTTGAACCTTGCTAATTTAATAATAGAGTCCCTAATTCCCTATTTATGTAAGTATAAGAGTTATTGAGTGAATGCAGGGAATCGAGTGAATGGGGCACTGAATACCTTCATGGGCAGCCAGAAAATATGGCAAAAAGCACGCGTGGCTGTGCAAAGGGTAGTGTTGGTGCTCACACTTATGTATGGTAGCGAAAGTTGGGTGTGGCAAAAAAGACATCAAAGTCGAGTGAATGCAGTCGAAATGAGAGCGTTGAGATGTGTGGAGTGAAATTGAGTGATAGAGTCAGAAACAGTGTGATAAGAGATAAGTGTGGAATGGATGGAGATATAGTCACGAACATTGAGAAGGGTATGTTAAGGGCATGTAGAGAGGATGGATGAAAGAAGATTAACGAAGAAAGTGTATATAAAAAGAGTGGAAGGGCAAGTTGGAAGGGGAAGACCTAGGCGAACTTTCTCCGATCAAATTGGAGAAATCTTACAAAAAGGCCAGGCCAAAAGTACCCTAAACCGACGAGCATGTACTCATATGAGAAATGTTATGAAAGTGAGTGAAGCGAAAGTGGTTTGTCAGGATCGTAGCAAATGGAGATCCGTGTTCTCTGCCTACCCCTCTGGGAAAGAGGCGTGATTATATGTATGTATGTATGTATAAGAGTTATTAAAAATGACCTTTTCATTTCGATGCGTTTGTGGGACGTTGCTAAACAATGACTTTATTGGACCGAAGGGTCTTAAGCAGTGTGGAGCAAAAAGTAATTGAAATACAAATTATCATTTGAAATTACAAGGAAATTGTAATTACATTTTCAATTATGAATAACAATTACAATATGTAATTTGTATTGCAATTACAAATTACATTTTGTAATTATAGGTAAAGTGATGTGTCACTATATTTATAGAGTTGAAGTTTTAAAATGAATACAGAACATAAAAACATAAAAATATAAAACTAGAACTGTATAACGGCAATTCCTAATGGATATCCGACATTTCCGAACAAGATGTCAAGCTGTAAAAAGATTTAATAATGTTGCTTCCAGCTTCGTCGCCGGATATATGAAAGAAGCAGAGTAGACTTATAACGGCTTCAGATATATTCAAGCCTGTGTTTCCAAAGCGCATGATATTATTCGGTGACTCAGCATTAGGGATATTTATTTATTTAAACTTTACTGCACAACACAGAGCGAGCTTGATACCAAATGGCATTCTCTGCCAGCTAACTATTGGGCGAAACAGACATTTGTAAATGCGCTACGAGAAAAGTGTGATACGAGTAATATCTGTTAAGAGAACATGAAGAAAATGAAATCAACTTTACTATATACTGCTTTTATAATTATATCAAAAAATACAAGATATACATACATACAATCACGCCTTTATCCCTAAAAGGGGTAGGCAGAGCACATGAAACTTGTGTTCCAGTGCCACTTTTAGCATAAATGTGGGTATAAAAGATAGACAAAATGTGATGTTGCAGTGATAGGTTGCTAGTCCATCGCCCACAACACACTTCAACCCTGGGTTTGATACAATATATATTATATACAGGAATAGATATACTATTATATATTTAATAAGTATATACTATTATTAAAAGGATGGATTCTATTCGAATTCCTTTAAGCATGGTGCTTACGCAGCATCCGCTTTAAAGCAGCGTCCATTTTGTAATTTTGATGCATATGAAAGTGTTTAAAATAGCAAATAAAGATGCGTGATGTAATGATGTTTTGTTTTGTTTTGTTTTTCGAGTATTTTTGGAAGTTTTGCTTATTGGTAATGTAAGTAGGTAATTCTAAATTCACTGACCTTCGAAATTCCTTACCATTTTAGGTTTAGTTTAGTTATATTTAAAGTTTTGTAATTTTCTCCGGTTTCTCAAGCAGCCTTTAGCTTATGATCAATGGGGAATGGATGAAAATTTTAGAAGAGGCTGATTTTTTTTGGTGTTAGAAATAACCTTCCTTAACACCAGAAAAAAATTGCAGACTTTTGAGGTGCGTCAATTTTTTTTGAAAAATATAAACAATTTCCTCACTTACGTTTTGGGTTTAGGACGGCGAATGAGACATTTTCCTTGATTCGTCTCATATTACAAAAAATATCTTAAAAATCCGTGGTAAACTGACACTGGCAATAATATTGACAGCTGCAGCAGCTATATTTGTCATTGCCAGGTCAGATATTCAAAATATTTTTTGTAATATGAGACGAATCAATGAAAGTTTCTCATTCGCCGTCCTAAGCCCAAAACGTAAGTGAGGAAACTGTTTATATTTTTCAAAAATAATTGACGCACCTGAAAATTCTGCAATTTTTTTCTGGCGTTAAGGAAGGTTATTCCTAACAACAAAAAAAACATCAGGCACTTCTAAAATTTTCATCCATTCCCCATTGTGGTGTATTTCTCCCTCATGTAGAAGTTACTACAATTCATGAAATTTCTATTTTACATTTTATAAATATACTAATGGGTCTGTGAGCTGTACAACTTGCAAACGTCGCTTTTTAGGGTTCCGTACTCAAAGAGTAAAACGGGACCCTATTACTAAGACTCCGCTGTCCGTCTGTCTGTCTGTCTGTCTGTCTGTATGTCACCAGGCTGTATCTCAATAACCGTGATAGTTAGAAAGATGACACTTTCACAGATGATGTATTTCTGATTTCTGTTGCCGGTATAACACCAAATACTAAAAAACAGAATTAAATAAGTATTTATAGATAATGGTACGGAACCCTTCGTGCGCGAGTCCGACTCGCACTTGGCCGGTTTTATTTTAGTTGTTTGCAAAAAACTGAATCATCAAAAAATTCAATATACTTACCGGAAGGCGCAGTGTGGGTAGGCACACAAGGTGGACTGATGGCCTGGCCCCGTAGCATGGATGGCCTTATCACACGATAAGTGACAAGATAGAGCTTCCGTCCCTGGCTGACACCGTTCGAGACGACGCTCTTATCCTGTCACTTTATCGCGTGATAAAGGCCTTCCATGCTACGGGGCCTGGTAAAAGTCGCGGGAGTCCGCTGGATGCGTGTGGCGCAAGAGTCTTGGTGCATTGTGGCACTTTTTACAAGAGAACACTTTTACTGCGCTTTAGTCGCTTTCCGGTACACACGGATACGTGGAACACCAGGTTTCCGGTACAACCGGGATCAGTTGTTAACTAGTTTCGGTTTGATGGACGTATGTTTAAGGGTATTTATGTATCACTGAAAATAATTATTGTCGTCGTCACGAAAATCGTTAATAGCGCTCTTGGGCACAAAATTAGCATTTTCCTGTGCTATCTGTCGATAAATATTTGAAGCGGGTCTAGACCATCTTTCGAATAGACAATATAGATAATTGCTTTCAGATTGCAGGGCTAGCATGAGATAGGACAGTTGAATTTTAACTTTCGTGAGTCAAGTTGAAAAAAATTAACAACATAAGAAAATTGAAAAACCCCCGATTTTTTCATTTCAAAGTTCAGTATCTCAAAAATGGCAGAACCAATTTTGTTAAAACGTAACTAACAGGATGGATGAAAGAAGATTAACGAAGAGAGTGTATATAAAAAGAGTGGAAGGGCAAGTTGGAAGGGGAAGACCTAGGTCAACTTTCTCCGATCAAATTGGAGAAATCTTACAGAAAGGCCAAGTCAAAAGTACCCTTAACCGACGAGCATGTATGAGAAATGTTATGAAAGTGAATGAAGCGAAAGTGGTTTGTCAGGATCGTAGCAAATGGAGATCCGTGATCTCTGCCTACCCCTCTGGGAAAGAGGCGTGATTATATGTATGTATGTATGTAACTAACAAGCTTTCAGATAAAAAAACCGCATTCAAATCGGTCTGTTCGCTTAGGAGCTACGATGCCACAGACAGACACACAGACACGCAGGCACACATATACACAGATACACCGACACACAGACACTTCACACTAAGGGCATTATTTTTAAGCGCTTTGCGCATTATAAGCAGCGGATGTCAAATAACGCTGTGAATGGCAGTAATGATAATCAAATAAATGGATAGCGAAGATATATACAAATGTAAAATAGTCAGTTTCAACTGCAAAAACGTCAAGCGGTCTGTTGATAGTATAAGAGAATTATGCCGCTCCTGTCAAATAATAGCCCTTCAGGAGACATGGTTGCTGCCTAATGAAATAAATTTCTTAGATGGTATCGATACCAATTTTAACTGTACGGGAACCTCGGCTGTAGACACTACCGCAGGAATACTACGAGGAAGACCGTATGGCGGCGTTGCGCTTCTTTGGAAGAAGGGTGCATTTCAACAGGTATCAGTGATTAAAAGTGATAACCCGAGAATCTGTGCCATTAAAGTATATTCAAATGACAGGACGTTTCTAGTGTTCAGTGTGTATATGCCAACGGATAAGTCGGAGAACTTGCCTGAATTCACGGATTGTCTCGGCGTGGTAAGTGCAATCGTTACGAGCGAGAACATTGAGTCAGTGTATATACTCGGGGACTTTAATGCACATCCAGGTGAGCCCTTTTACTCCGAACTGGTAATGTTTTGTAGTGATGTCGAGTGGGTGTGCGCGGACGTTGAAAAACTAGGTGAACAGTCAGGATCGTATACCTTCGTTAGTGAGGCACATGGGTCACGACGATGGCTTGATCATTGTTTAGTGACTAATGCCACGTTAGACACCATTGAAAATGTGTATGTTAAGCTAGATGTGTTATGGTCTGATCATTACCCGCTCATAATTGACTGCAACTTTAGTGTCCTGAATGTGAAATCTTATCAAAAAAATGTAACGGATAGGGTAATCTGGGGAAACAGAAAAGCAAAGCAGATAGATTTATACACAAAGGAATGTCATGAGCGGTTAAGAAGCATAGACTTTCCTGAACAGTTATGTGAATGCTGTATGTCTCGTAAAGTATGTGATTTATATGAGCATAAAGCTGTTATTGACAAATTATATAAGGATATAACAGAGTCCCTTAGACGTTCGGCTACCATTAGCAATTCTTCAACTAAAAACAATACAGTCATAGGTTGGAATAGGTATGTCAGCGAGGCTCACGGGGAGGCCAGGCGTATGTTTCAAGCCTGGGTGTGGTACAATCGGCCTAAGACTGGTCCAGTGTATGATGCTATGAATGAGAGTAGAAAAGTATTTAAATCGCGCTTAAAATGGTGCCAAAAGAACGAAGAGCAAATCAAACTCGATAAAATGGCATCGTTACACTCTCAAAAAGACTTTAAGCAGTTTTGGAAGTCTACAAATAGGATGAATGCTAAACCTGGTCTTCCCGCGAGCGTCGATGGTGTCAGTGATCCCAAAGAAATTGCTGACTTATTTAAACAGTTGTTTTCAATACATTCACCGTTGGGATCACGTTCGGTGTTCGAGGCTGAAACCATAAGTGAGCCTATTATAGTGGAAACAGAATTTACAGCTAATGACGTAGCTATGGTTATAAAAAATATGTCTAGGGGCAAATCCCCGGGACATGATGGTCTCAGCATCGAGCACCTACAACATGCGGGCCCACATTTACCTCGAATTCTGGCCATGTTGTATACATTGTGTTTGAGACACTCTTATTTACCGGCTGAGCTTATGAAAACAATAGTTGTACCGATTGTAAAAAACAAGACTGGAAACACATCGGACAAGACTAACTACAGACCAATCTCACTTGCCACTATTGTCGCGAAAGTGTTTGACAGTCTGCTTAACGCACGGTTAGATAAGTACGTACAGCTGCACGACAACCAGTTCGGTTTCAGGCCTGGACTTTCAACTGAAAGTGCGATACTGTGTTTAAAGCAGACTGTCAAATACTACACAGAGCGAGATACACCAGTGTATGCGTGCTTCCTGGACCTGTCGAAAGCTTTTGACCTGGTCAGTTATGATATACTCTGGAATAAGTTACAGAATATGAAGGTCCCCCAGGAACTCATATCAATTTTTACATTCTGGTACAGAGGACAGGTCAATAGCGTTCGATGGGCAGGGGCTCTATCTGAACAGTATGCGTTGGAGTGTGGGGTGAGGCAGGGGGGCTTATCCTCACCGAAGCTCTTCAACTTATACGTGAATGCACTGATTGCCGAGCTCAGCAGTACACATATCGGTTGTCACGTGGAAGGCGTTTGCGTTAACAACATTAGCTACGCGGACGATATGGTACTGCTGAGCGCGTCCCCATGTGGTCTCGCCAAACTCATAGCGGTCTGTGAGCAATACGCTATTTCTCATGGACTTAAATATAACTCTTCGAAGAGTGAGCTAATGGTGTTTGGAGTCAGAGGGAAGTGTCCGTCCACGGTTCCAGTTTTAAAGTTGAATGGTGGTCCACTTCAATTAGTCAGTCAATTTAAATATTTGGGCCACGTCATCACCTCTGACCTCAAGGACGGCGCCGACGTCGAAAGGGAGCGCAGGGCGCTGGCTGTTAGAGCAAACATGATTGCCCGCAGGTTCACTCAAAGCTCAACAGCAGTAAAAATTACTTTGTTTAGAGCATATTGCACATCTTTTTATACGAGTAGCCTGTGGGTGAACTACACGCAAAAACAGTACAGCGTCTTGCGAGTGCAGTACAATAATGCATTCAGAGTGCTGATGGGGCTGCCTCGTTGCTGCAGCGCGTCGGCAATGTTCGCGGAGGCGCGCGTGGACAGCTTCGCTGCCATAATACGTAAAAAAGCCGCATCGCTGCTCAATAGGGTAAGGGTCAGCACCAACAGCATTCTGGCAATGTTTGCAGGCAGGTTGGATGGTGCCTACCTAAACCATTGCAGTGCACTGCATGTAATGGGAAATAATGTCTACTAACACTTTAGATGTAAGATGAAATTTACCTACTAACCTTGACATGACTGTATTTGTATTTTTTATGGTTTGTGTATAGTATTTAAATGTATGATCCAAGTTGGTTGAATAAATAAATGAATTATAAACAAAAACCGGCCAAGTGCGAGTCGGACTCGCACACGAAGGGTTCCGTATCAATATCTATAAAAAAACTATTTTATTCTGTGTTTTTAGTATTTGTTGTTAAAGCGGCAACAGAAATACATCATCTGTGAAAATTTCAGCTGGAACTATCACGGTAAATATCAGTGAGATACAGCCTGGTGACAGACAGACGGACGGACAGACGGACGGACAGACGGACAGCGGAGTCATAGTAATAGGGTCCCGTTTTACTCTTTGAGTACGGAACCCTAAAAAGGCCCTCGAGGCATGGTAGGTTATGAATTATTTTAATTTTTATATCGTAGTGATTCTTTACATTTATTGTGCTTATTAGCGATTCATTGATTTAAGTATATTGACGTAAATATAATTATACAAATCGTGTCAATGTACATTGCATCTCGGTCAATAAGAATGATTTTACGGATGAGAGTTTTGTTGACTCGAGTACTTCATACCTACCTTTATAATGTTTTTCATCACAGTCGCAACCAACAAATAAATTGCAATCAAAATAAATAATTAAGTTCAAAATATGCAGATTAACTGTTTGAATATAAACCGACGTTTTGCATAAACGTTATTGACGTTTGATCACGAATTCAAGTTTACAGACTTTTGCAGAATAGCATGGTAAACAGGTAAAGGTCGCGGGAGTCCACTGGATGCTGGTGGCCCAGGACCGGTCCTTGTGACACTCTTTGGGGGAGGCCTATGTCCAGCAGTGGACGTCTTTCGGCTGATATGATGATGATGGTAAAAAGGCGACGGCACCGTTGGCACTGAATGTGATAATGTATTCTGTTGATAAAACCTGCGACCCAACATCAATAATAATGGGGAATGGATGAAAATTTTACAAGTGCCTGATAATTTTTTTGTTGTTACGAATAACCTTCCTTAGCACAAGAAAAAAGTTGCAGACTTTTCAGCCGCGTCAATTATTTTTGAAAAATATAAACAGTTTCCTCACTTACGTTTTGGGTTTAGGACGGCGAATGAGACACTTTCCTTGATCCGTCTCCTATTGCTAAAAAATCTTTTAAATATCTGACCCTGGCAATGACAAATGTAGCTGCTGCAGCTGTCAATATCGTTTTAATACAGTTTTTAAGATATTTTTTGTAGTATGAGACGGATGAAGCAAAGTGTTTTATTCGCCGTCCTAAACCCAAAACGTAAGTGAGGAAAGTGTTAATATGTTTTCAATAATAATTGACGCAGCTGAAAAGTCTGTAACTTTTTTTTGGTGCTAAGGAAGGTTATAAATTCCTATCACCAAAAAAATAATCGGGCGCTTCTAAAATTTTCATCCATTCCCAATTGACAAAAGTACAACGAGAGTTGAGAGTGTGACAACTGGTACTGGGGCCGTAAGCGTCCATAGGCTCTGGGTGTCTGGTTAACACTTTCACTGCCCGGAACCCGCCTAGCGGGCGCCTAAGCCGTAGTCACTTTCCGCTACATACGGGGAAATCACGGGATCGGCTACGAGCGTAGCGATTCTTGGCAGCAAATGTGTTAACATCAGACGGACCATATACTCGTTTGCCTCTGTAATGGTTTAGTAAAAAAACGTCGAGTCAAACAGACCAAGTGTTAAAACCTGGTGTTTCAGCAAAATCATAAAAAACAATGCATCTGGGAGCTCTCAAGTAATTACTACATTACCTTTTATTTTGCCCGCGTTCCTCAGGGAGTTGGTAGTTTTCAGTGCTCTGTTAACGACCAATTATGCAAAAATATTACATTATATGTGTATAGCTTCTACCCGCGACATCGTATGTGTATACCCGTTAATTGTACTTCCCGTTTGTTGTATTTTATTGTTATTAATAAAGCTCTTCTTGCCAATACTATACAACATTTTTAATACACTTTATTCTTCTTCTTCTTAGTCGATCCCTCATGACTGTGGATCGTGGCCGCATGCTATAGCCCTCCATGCAGTTCGGTTCCTCGTCCAGGGGACGGCCGTATGCCGTCATCAACTGCTCATTGAGATGATTCTAACGAGTCCAAACAGCTCAACCGATCACTGGGATGTGGGTCAAATTTAACTTGCAAGATTTCATTACAGACACCGGGACATGAAAGTAAATATTTAAGGCGCTGTATGCAGCTGCGCATCGAAAAAGTGCCTTTTCCAAACCGATTATTAGTATACTTCTACTATTGCTAGAGATCCAAATTTTTGATATGTATATCTTCAGTTCATTGGCTATGTTCGTGCTTCGTAAAATCACGGTTGCTTACAAAAATCTCTATAGATTTTGCCTTTCAAAACAGTGCTTTTTTACCACCAAACTCGAAATATCTCTAAAGTTATTTGGAACATTACAATGAAATTTGTTGTGATAGGTAGCTTTTTGGTAGATCTGTCTACCGGCTTCTTAGAATTTCAATATGTTTGATAATTCAATACATTTGGTCATTTGTCTGAAAAACCGGGTGTCCGCGTCGTGCATGCGCGGTGGCGAGTATGATTTAGTACGCCCGTGGCCACTGCCGACGACGGACCTGTGAATGTTTACCTGGCACGCAAATACGCCTTTTTGCAGCAAATATTTCGAGTTATCACGGTAAATAAAAATACTTAAAGGAATAGGAAACGCTAATACATGCTGGAGAACACATTCGAAATGATAGAATAACAAATATAAGGTATGCGATATTTACTACAGTAAAGCGTTTCCGCACCTAAAACGTATTAATAGGTAGCTGGAGCATATTGACAAGATGTCAATAAAAATCTTCAGTTATCCGTAGAACTGTTAGGTAGTAAGTAGTCGGGTGTAAATCGGATTCGGACACGAGCACATGGTTGGGGGGGGGGGGGGGGGGGTAATGGTACCAATTATGGACTGTACGAATAATAAATTTATTTATTCATACAGAAATATAGCAAAAGCATTTAGGGCTATTGCGCCGGATAGCGACTACCTAGTCTAAAGTCCTAAACGAGTTGGTGAACTGAAGTATATTTACTTGCTGTTTAGTAGATTCTATTTAAAACGAGTGCGGAAAAAGATCCTGCCACTCCACCAGCAGCAGGCCACGGCCCTTCCTCATCTTCGTCATATACATACATGCATACATACGCTACGGCACATCTTTTCGTCCAATATTCCGCAGTGTCTCAAGACGAGAGTCTTTGACAAGTGTGTGTTGCCAGTGATGACATTTGGAACGGAAACGTGGTCGCTTACTATATGCCTCATAAGAAGGCTCAAAGTCACTCAAAGGGCGATGGAGAGGGCTATGCTGGGAGTTTCTCTGCGCGATCGCATCAGAAATGAGGCTATCCGCAGCAGAACCACGGTAACCGAATCGCTAAACTTAAGTGTCAGTGGGCGGGGCACATTGCACGTAGAACCGATGGTCGTTGGGGCGGAAAGGTTCTCGAGTGGCGACCACGTACCGGAAGGCGTGGCGACTGACTGATGACCTGGTAAAGGTCGCGGGAGTCCGCTGGATGCGGGTGGCGCAGGACCGGCCATTGTGGCACTCTTTGGAGGAGGCCTATGTCCAGCAGAAGATACGATAAGATACATACGCTCGAAAAACATAAACTTTCTTTTGAGGCAGTCGGGTACAAAGTACTACAGGGTGTTCCCCTATACAGCTGCAAAACTTTGCCAGCTGTTTGTGCACATGATACCCATCACAAAACACTAAAGTATGCCGTTTCACATCTCGCACTCACTCTGCCGCTGCTGCTTCTCTAAATAACTACCAAGAAACCCTCCCCCGCCACGCCCCTTTAAAAATAAGCCCACTAAAGCAAATAAATGTGACGTTATCTAAGTGAACATATCTTTTGTCGGTATGGAGTTATTGATATCACTCACTCACTCACTCACTCATCAATGCACAGCCGAAACTGCTAAGACTAGAGAGTTGAAATTTACACCAGAACTACCTTTTACAACGTAGGCAACGCTAAGAAGGATTTTTAGAAATTCCACCCCTATAGGGGGTAAATAGGGGTGCAAAGTTTCTATGGGGGAAACTTTATTTTTAGAGCTAGACACTTAAATTTTTGCATAAAGATTACTTATTAGAATACAAATTAAGTACTTTCAATTAAATTCAATTTATTTTGTTAAACATAGTTTACAACTTTTACAAGTATTGTTAGTATACAAAATATAACACCTCTATGCTTTACCCACAATGTAGGTTTACAAAATATTCCTTCAGCCAGCTAATATATTTATAAAAATTAAAAAGAAAATGTCGATACAGTGATTGGTGTTAAATACTTCAAACACATGTCAAAAACTCTCAAAAATACTATAACTAAGGAATATCTGGAATGGAACCATGTTATATCGTAGGGTCGTTTAAGTAATCTTTAATGGTATAATAACACTTTTCAATCAAATATGAAGTCAATTGTCTTTTAAATTTATTAATATCCAGTGTTTTAATTCGGTCTGGAATTTTATTGAAAATGTTCGGTGCCATTCCCAAGATTCCACCTCTTTTTTTTTTTTTTTATTCTCAAAAAAACAACAATGGCAAGTACATTCCTTTCTGCTTCGCCAAACTGAGGACAGTTTGTCGGCGAATGTGCGCTCCCTTCCAAAAGTCAAACATTGTTGTGTTTACCTACTTACTAAATAACCTACTTAATTTACTAACACTAAACTTAGTGTACCATCGACGACACACTCAGCCGACCATTTGTGAACCTTATTACAACAGCATAAAGTCCACCAATGGTCCGCCGAGTGCGTCGTCGTTAGTGCGTGTGACTGGTGCAATTACGAAATAATGTTTTTTATATCTACTGTAAATCTTCGTCTAAATTAATTTTATCTAAAAGTATTGTTTTCAGCCTTTGTTTAAATAACTGTTTGCTAGTACTTTGTTCCACATCTAGGCTTTATTGGTTAAAAATCTTAGGTATCATGTATTTACGAGTCCTTTGGCCGAAGTAGTTATTCGTTTTATAATACTCTAAATATCTTCTCTTTGTGCTTTCCCTTAAGTTACGTAACTGTTTGTTACTAGTTTTGTAGCGGTCAAGGCCATAGTTATCTATAGTAATTAAATATTTTACTTTTTCATGAACCGGTAAGATTTTTAACTTTTTATACAGTAAATTATAGTTCCCATTGCAACTGCTTTTGGTTTTTTTATCTACCAATAACTTTTTAATGATTCTTAATTGGATGTTACAAATTTTGTTAAGGTAAGTTTTAAAAGTGCGTCCATAGGAATTTAACCCGTAACTAATCACTGACTCGGCCAGCGCGTGGTACAGGATGTGCATTATTTTTCTGTTTACAATATTTTTTAAACTAAATAACTTCGCCATGATGGCTCGAAGTTTATTGCATAATATATCTATGTGAGTACCCCAGCTAAATTTACTATCAATGGTTAGTCCTAAGTATTTTTATTTATTAACAAATTCAATATTTAAACAATTGCAATGATTTTGGTTCTTATGCAAGCAGTCAAATGTATGCCCTATTATATTAATTAATTTGATTAGCGCTGTGTTGTTGCTACTCTGCAAAGTTTTCAATTTATGTTTGTATTGCTTACGTGTCGGAAATCTGCGGCCTTCTGAAACGTTATTGAACATGCTTGGATTGGTCTTGACAAAAATACCTACTTCTAGGATATACAGTGAAGGCAGTGTTAATATCTTAAGAGATTTAAAAAATGGTTCACAACTTTCAACGTTTAGGAAAATTCTGCCCCTAAGGGGCATAACAAGGGGTGCACATTTTGTATGGGGGAAACTTTATTATTTTATCAAGAGACTGAAGAGACTTAATACTTTGTAGAAAGATTACTTATTAAAATAAAAATAAAGTACTTTCAGCACTTTGGAAAATTCTGCCCCTAAAGGGATTAAAATTTGTATGGAGGAAACATTTTTTATTAGCTAGAGACTTAAAACTTTGTAGAAAGCTTACTTATTAGAATATAACTAAAGAACTGTCAGCGTTTTGAAAAACTCAACCCCTAAGGGGTGAAAACTTGTGTGGAGGAAACTTTTTTTTTTGGCTAAAGACTTGACATTGTGTAGAAAGATTATTTATTAGAATACGAAGATACAGCTTAATTGGTTTGGAAAATTCCACCCGCTAACAGGGGGATAAAGAGGTGCAATGTTTGTATGGGGGAAACTTTTTTTTAGGTAGAAACTTAAAACTTTGTAGAAAGATTAGGTACCTACTTATTATAATACAAAAAAAGTACTACCAGCGTTTTGGAAAATTTCACCCCTTAAGGGGTTAAAAAGCGGTGCAAGGTTCGTATGGGAAACACTTTTTTTAGCCAGACGCTTGATATTTTGTAGAAAAAATACTAACCTATTACAATAAAAAAAACTGAAGTGTTTTATTTTTAATGTTTCCCTGAAAAGCGTTCAAAGTTTGTATGGAGAGCAAGAATATTATAAAGTATGAGATTTGTAACTTCGAACTTAGCCTGTTTAGACTACAAAACTTATTTTAGCGTTTTTTGCAATTCATCCCCTAAAGGGGATTATAAGGGTGTTCAAAGTTTGTATAGAGAGCAAGATATTTTTAAAGTAAGGGATTTGTAACTTCGGTTTAAGACTGTTTGCTAAAATACTACAAAACTTATTTCAGGGTATTTTTAACTCATCACTTAAGAAGGTTAAAAGGGGGGTTCGAATTTTGTATAGAGAGCAAGACATTTTTAAAGTTAGAAATTTGTAACTTCGGTTTCAGACTATTTACTATGAGAGTTCAAAGACGGTTTTAAGTTTGTATATAGAGCAAGACATTTGTAACTTCGGTTTTAGACTGTTTACTAAAAGACTAGGTACAGTCAGCGTCATATAGTAGCAGCCAAAGTAGCCAAATATATCGTAACACATCCTTACTCCTATAGTAATAAAGACGTGTTGCGATATATTTGGTTACCTAGACTGCTACTAACTATCTGATGCTGACTGTACAAAACTAATTTCAATGTTTTTTTTTAAATATCTTTAACAAACATTTATACGATAACATGTTATACGTGGACGAAGTCGCGGGCAACAGGTAGTTTATATATATATATTTATTTATTTAAGCTTTATTTATTCCACATTGTTTGTGTTAGTACATATTTACTAAATCTAAAAGCATTATGCCATTTTTTTCTTTCTTATATGAACCCCATTCGGGTAAAAGCCATATATCGCCAGATATAAGGAGAAAAGATGGGCACTGGAAGCAACAAACCGGTCAGGGCCGAAAGGCAAAAGAAGGAAAGGTAGACGACGAAGACGTTGGACCGATGACATAACTGAGGTCGCCGGACCTAGCTGGATGCAGTTGGCTAAAAACCAAGAAAAATGGCTTGAGATCGAGGAGGCTTTTACCTTAATTTACATTTGCTTTAAAATATTCAATATAAATCAAACAAAAAAAGACAATTAAAGCTTAATTTAAATTTATATAATTACTTCCGGTTGAAAAAATTGTTGGATTCTTGAATAAAGCATCTTAGAATAACGATTAAAAATGAAATATACAAAAAAACGCTATTATAAATTAATGATTTTCGAAACCGTATTTTGCCTGGAGTATAGAGTCAAGTAACAAGTGTAAGTCCAATCTTGTTGGCTTGTTGAGAGGATCAAGGTCCATCGTGGTGTGGCCGCTGGTCGAGGTAGCATGGTAGGCAGCACGCACCGCGCGAGCGCAGTGACATAACACGTTTAGTTATTTAAGAGACAAATTGAAATTGTTCTTTTTATATGATGTTTGGTCAAATTACATTTTTTAATAGACATGGTCATGTACTGAAGAACTTGCTGGTCTTAAAATAAACATCCTGTATAATAAAATGCTCTTCTGACTATCAGTGGTCTAATTATCTAGTTTTTGATCAGTCAGTCATACTTAATGTAACATAGGTAATAATTATGGTAATAATATAATTTGCCAGGAGATAAATATAATACAGTCGATATTGTTCAACCTCGAAACTTGTTACCGTTAGCTTTTCGGTGAAGGAAAACATCGTGAGGAAACCGGTCTAATCCCAATAAGGTCTAGTTTTCCCTACGGGTTGGAAGGTCAGATGGCAGTCGCTTTCGTAAAACTAGTGCCTATGCCAAATCTTGGGATTAGGTGTCAAAGCGGACCCCGAACTCCTTTAGGGCACAACCGGGAATAACGCTAGGATGATGATGATTGTTCAACCTCGAAATTTCGGGGAGTTTGATGAAATTTGGTACGAATGTTCGTTGGAAGCCCTGTTTTCGTCTCCCAAAAGTCCCCGGGTTAGGACCTTGTTGAACGGCCGCTACCTTGGGAAATGTACTCCATTCGTAAGAAATACAGGTTTTGTTCAAAAACTACGTACTCTATGAAAATGTGGTCTACATCAACATTAAAGCTGAATTAATTCTGCACGAGCCTGTCTTCGTGTAGAAAAATACATCCACATGTGAGATTTTCCCTCAATGTTCTTCCAGAGAAGATTCTCAAAATTTGGAGCTCGGGAGTATTTCAAATGCACTTTGATTTACACAATAGGATATGAACTACATTAATAATAACATTTTACCCGACTACGGCTAAGCCCTAAAGAATGATAATGGATTAAATTTCTCGTTAAGTAGTGATAGTTTGCTACCACCTCCAGGTCAAGATGCTTGATGAATTCCAAAACATGAGGTGGTGTTAGATTTATCTTAATGCTGACAACGTGTTGGCGCACATCGAGTTTAAAAAAAACAATATGGCGAAGGAATCGAAGGAAAATCTCACATGTGGATGCATTTTTCTCCACGAAGACACGTTTTCTCGTCAAGGTTGCGTACTACACGCTCGTGTAGAATTTATTCAGCTTTAATGTTGCTGTAGACCATGTTTTCATAGAGTACGTAGTTTTCGAACAAACACTGAATTTCTTACGAATGGAGTACATTTCCCAAGATAGCGGCCGTTCTAGAAGGTCCTGACCCGGGGACTTTTGGGAGACGAAAACAGGGCTTCCAACGAACATTCATACCAAATTTCATCAAACTCCCCGAAATTTCGAGGTTGAACAATATCGACTGTATTAATAGATGAACATAGCTAATTGTTTATTAATTTTGATGGTTTCTTAAGCGGGCGTTAACCGGCGCTATTATATAACATTACCTAGAAGTAATCGATTTTATTTCGGTTTAAAAAAAACTATATATTAGTACATTATATATTAGAACATTTTGTACAATCCATAATTGGTGACGTTCACCCTTAGGAAGTGAAGATGTACTATTATTTTATCAGTTCTACGTATTTGGAAAACGGAAGCACCCACCTAGGAACTGGGAAAATGCTAGGTGGATTGATGATGATGATGAAGAAATCTGTACTAACATATCTTTGGAAAGTAAGTGTCCATAATTGATGTCATCATACTACGATGCACTTAAGAACTGTAACTACCTAATATTCCTTATTTTCTAAAATAATAGATTTAAATAAATAAATAAATAATAAATATTTGGAGACAATCTTACACAAATTAACCAAGATTTGAAAAATAAAACAATTATTCAAGATAAAAAACATTTGATCGTATGATCCGCAAAAACGAGCCGAATACGGATGCCAACAGAATAAGGCCGTTAGCGGGGTGCGCGGGACGCGCGTCTCCCACTCCGTCTGCCTCACCTCCGCAAATACCTAAACATCGTCTAATAAGAGCGCCTTAAAAGCTTGTAATTAGTAATTACACAATACAGCACACAAAGCGTAAAGTAGAGGTAAACAACGAACGTAATTATCGCTAAGAAGCTATCTCTTTCGAATAATCATGTGACTAGAAAATTATAAGGCATTCATGTGGATTCATCCACATGAATGCGAAGATGTGTTTTTTTATATATTTTCCTCGAATGCTTGACGGCTAGGTGTCAAATGAAAACACAGCTTCTTACATCACTGGTGGATGTTTACCTTAAATTAGTTAAAGCAATGACGCGTAGTTGCATTGTCCCAAGGGCAACCAGGTGGCTGGTGATATTTGAGCTCCCGAAGCACTGTGGAACCACCGTGTTCAACCCGAACTGAGCCAACTTGGACTGCATGGAGCGGTCGCGTGCGCACACGCAGCTTGACGCGGGGACATGCGGGACGCTGAGCCGCAGTACGCTACCTTCTAGTTGGATTCCCCCTGGCTTTCCATCCGTATGGATCCGAACGGGCCGCGCCAACTATTTAAACGCTATAGTTTTGACATACATCGACCGATTTTGGCGCAGCGGTAATCACTACGGCTTGTTAGCGATCGTGAGTGTCTTGCTTTAAAGGTGAGGCAGGCCAATGAAATGGATGGATGGACTTTATTAATACGATATGAATATAAATCTGAACGAGAATAAGGAAAAAAAAAGACATGCTGCTCCGGTCCTGCACCACCCGCATCCAGCGGACTCCTGCGACCTTCACCAGGTCATCAGTCTGCCTCTATATACCCATGCTGCGCTTTAGTTACGTGGCCACCACTGTCATCGTTCTACGTGCAATCCCACCGCTCTCAAGTTTAGCAATTCAGAGGGCTATAACGATTACCTTAGTTCTGCTGCGACGATGATTGCGTAGTTCATTCAGCATTTCTTAAGTAAGTAATTAGCTTGTAACGAGTTTGTTTTGAACAAAGATCCAATAAGCGCTAACGACTGAGCATAAAATTAAAAACTGCGATTGCGGGACGTCTCATTAACTTCTCCTGACGGCGACTCAACTGCTCCTGAGTTAATGAATGGTTTAAACTGCGAACTGAGTTCCGTGGATGCGGCAAATTAAATTAAATACAGAAAACATTTATTCGCGACAAATACATAAAACAAACTGCAAACACATACGTACATATATAGGGCTTGTCCGTATATTATGTCATCGTTTTATCCCCCTTTTTGTCCCCCCCCCCCCATATCATCATCCTGTTAATTCGTTGAAAGGACCCTCCCCGCCTGATAAAATGACTACCGTCATCCAATGGTCAGACCCCCCCTCCATTTTTAAATGACGTAATATATGGACAGCCCCATACACATTTGCCACGAAATGGTCACAACTCAGCGTTAATGCTGACAGCGCCAGCGCTGGTCTTCCGTTGTCTACTCGGGTGCAAACAAGTCTGACCACCCCTGCATGTTTAACATTTGGGTCATACACAGGCAGGCAAACAAATGTCGTCTTTCCTGTGGCCAATAGTTAAGGGCTTACAACATGCATATTCAATGTTTTTATCGCATACAATTATAGAAGATGAGAGGCCGTTTATGTGGATAAAAGATGACTCACGCTAGAACGGGCAGTGTCCGGCCCGGGCCGTTTTCTAAGAAAAACGACGGAGTTTTTGCGTGGCTGAGCCATACCCAAGCCCGGCCGGGCCACGGCCGGGCCATGCCGACACCAAGGCGCTTGCGTATGGCTCGGCCACGCAAAAACGCCGTCGTTTTTCTGAGAAAACGGCCCGGTCTAGACACAGTCCGTTCTAGCGTGAGTCATCCTTAAAGGGTCCAACCAAAAATTAGGCTTTATAGCCCTTAAATTTTGCACTGTCCACAGGAATAACGCAAACCTAAATCTCTGTATGGATGGAGATATAGTTACGAACATTGAGAAGGGTATGTTAAGGTGGTTTGGGCATGTAGAGAGGATGGATGAAAGAAGATTATCGAAGAGAGTGTATATAAAAAGAGTGGAAGGGCAAGTTGGAAGGGGAAGACCAAGGCGAACTTTCTCCGATCAAATTGGAGAAATCTTACAGAAAGCCAGGTCAAAAGTACCCTAAACCGACGAGCATGTATGAGAAATGTTATGAAAGTGAGTGAAGCGAAAGTGGTTTGTCAGGATCGTAGCAAATGGAGATCCGTGATCTCTGCCTACCCCTCTGGGAAAGAGGCGTGATTATATGTATGTATGTATGTATGTCCCGTTTATTCAATTT
The DNA here is from genome assembly GCA_963854355.1 of Epinotia brunnichana. Lineage (NCBI taxonomy): Eukaryota > Metazoa > Arthropoda > Insecta > Lepidoptera > Tortricidae > Epinotia > Epinotia brunnichana. The sequence goes on along the minus strand of OY977960.1, from coordinate 11,182,561 downwards.
CTGTAACAACTGTAAGTGTGACCATGACATATTAAATGCCATCTAAAAGATAAACTTTTCATCCATTAATTCATGTGCTTATCAAAGCTTTGCGAAGTATTGAAAGCCAGACAACCTGCGGCAATCAATTATAATTATTTAAACGGTGTGCTCACATGCCCGCAAAGTGCGAGGACCTTCACGAAGAAGGTTGGCTACATAAGTCACATGCACTCTGATTATAACTATGGAGTCGATTGCTGAAAAACTGGAGAAAAAAAAAGTCACATGCGAGCACAGGACCGTCAACAGCATTCCTGAATGCAGTCGTTGTGGCCAAAATCGGCCAGGACTACATCATCATCATCATCAAAGCTTTGCGAGCATTACTTTCAGTTTTTCAGGCCTTAGACTTTACCGCCTTAAAAATGCAGATTGCAGTAAAATGCTTGTCTAGTGCGAAAACCGTCGTTACAGGGAAATTAATGAAAATTCAAAATAATTTTCTGTTAAATATTTAATATCGTGCACAGAGACTGAAATAAAGTAAACATGGTGGCCCGAGTTATTTGCACCCGAGTGTAAAGTACTAGTTGAAATGATAAAAAAAGGTAATGACTGGTAAGCTAAGTATTTATGTAGAAAAATATGATGTGCATACGTTTATTTATGATTAATGTGAGTATGTAAGTATATTATTGACGTGATTGTGAACGTTATAATTTAGATACATATGTAATTTGTTTTCTAATTTTGCCACCTACCTTCTTGTAATTTCCTTGTTGTAATTTCTCCGATACCCAAACGTTGTCTGGAAGAAGAAGAAGCTCTGTAGCGATAATGCTACCTGTTTTTAACCTCGTCTTTTAAGTTCGCTATTAGTTATAATATTTAGGTGTGCAATAAATAGTTATTTATTATTTATCGTATGGAAAATCAGTGTATTTAGAACTGCGAGTATTTGTATTGTATTGCTTAGTTGCTGCTCCTGACGGAATCTAATAGCATTATGTGCTAGGTAATAGATTTTGCACAGGCGTATTATAAATATCTAAAGGCAATTAACGTTCTACTACGCGGACAAAGTTGCGGGCCACAGCTAGTTTGAACTATAAACTGGCGATATTACAAGAAAGTGATACATGGCACGTTTAAGATCTACAAAGGCTTTAGAATACGACACACAAGTATAAAATCATTTTAGCAAAGATATTCCCGCAAGTTTCAGATCATGCGAGAAAGGTCATACCTACCTACTCCCTTTCAGAAAAGAAAAATTGGCAACACTAACAAACAATCAACATCAGTAAATGAAACAAACATAAACAACTATCAAAACAAAACCTAAACGGACAAACAGATTCAATACAACATAACAACGCACAACAATTAGACCAGGGCATTCGAAGTTTCCCCTCTCTGTCTGTTCAAGCAAATCGGACAGGTTTTGGTAAAATCTAAAATTGGTTATTAAATAATCATAAATCAAGATCACTCTGCTGTCAAAGGTCGATTCTAGTACGTCTCATTCAATACTAGAGGGCGACACTAGCACCGCCCCGCTCGGCAGAGAGAACTGTATCTTTAGAGTTTCAAGATGACTCGTTCATTGCAAATCGGGACCGACATGTAGCCGCATGGTTTGAGGTTAGAATATTCATTTTCAGGGCTGAAGGCCCAGACTAGGGTCAAGTCAGTGTATTTTCATGTAATCAAGTGTTTTCTCATATAATACATCAAGTGTAAATGGTCAAATAGTTTCATTTCTTCAATCTTCATTCCGAGTGACGCGGTGATGGGAAGCAGCGTGTTCACTCGGTGGTGGCCCAAACCTTCATAGACCCCAGCCAGGACGGCTGGGTAGGGGACTGGCTGACGACGGGCGGTTCCAGGGGCGGAGCTGCTGCGACGGCGGTCAGGAGGTGAGGTGTCCGGGACGGAGCCTTACATGGTCAAGTATTCATCTTCATTCATTCATTCTTCATTGGTGTATCCAGGATGGGAAGGACGCCTAATCTCTTCATTTTGGAGCATCATTTTGTTGGTAACCCATGACGGGATAGTACTTACCACCTCCTTATTTCATTCATATTTGGGAGCCCATGAAGGGGACCCTATACACTTCATTTACTCATCATTTTTGTTGGACCCATGATGGGAAAGGATCAGCACTATCTCAACCTATTCACCTTCAAAATCACACTTCATTTACTCAACACTGTCATACTTACGAGTTCGTACATAAGTGCGACAGAGAGGGAAAACTTCGAATGCCGTTCGCGGTAGGCCCTCAGGAATGGAACAACACACAGGAACGGAAGGAGCCTCCACTACAAATACAAAAACGAAAAAATCACGAAAGATCCCCAATCCGGCTGGTCCCCGTGGGGAGATAGACCACAACCCCCTAGAAGGAAGGAGAAGAGATGTCACCTACATCTCAACCCTAAACAATAGAGAGAGAAATGGAGACTGATAGGGGAGGCCTACTGCCGCTAAGCAAACCAACAAACAAGCTTACAGAAACATACTCAATCAAAACAGTGAATGTCAAAACTGTTTTTCTTTTCTTAACTTTGAACTTTGTACCTACTGTTAAAATGTTGGAATAAAAGTCTATTTTATTTATTTTATTATATTCCCGCAAGTGGTTTGTCGAAAGAGTGATTTTTAGTCTTCATTATATCAGCCGAAAGACGTCCTCTGCTGGACATGGGCCTCCCCCAAAGAGTGCCACAATGGCCGGTCCTGCGCTACCCGCATCCAGCGGACTCCTGCGACCTTTACCAGGTCATCAGTCCACCTTGTGGGGGGCCTACCCACGCCGCGCCTTCCGGTACGTGGTCGCCACTCGAGAACCTTTCCACCCCAACGAACGCCCGAACGACTTTTTAGTCTTGTGTGTTCCGAAATTGGAACTTCATATAATGAAACAGAACATATTATAGGAACTGCAATAACACTTGTTGTAGTTTATTCTACTTTCTAACGCAATCGTGCGCGACTTTGCAACATGTTGTGCTAACTAGTTAAGTATTTCTCCAGCACACGGGCGGGTAGATGTGTGTATTAAAACAAAATTCGTCTTTTCTGTGTTGCGTTCAAATGTAAAAAGCTTACGTTTATGTAAATAATGTTGTTATCGCATAATCTATATATATAAAAGGCAAAGTTCTTACCGACTGACTCACTTAAATTATAAACGCCCAGCCCAAAGAGTTCAACTTAGAAAGCTGTTTTTTTCACAATAAGTAGTTTATATGACGTAAGTACCCAGAAAGAAGGGATTTTTAAAATTCCTCCTTTAAGGGGGTGAAAAGGGGTTGAAAGTTTGTATGGGGAATGAGTAAAATTTTAAGTGAGAGACTTTTTTACTTTGTGTATAGGCTCCTTATTACAATACAAAAAAGTTTTTTTTGGGTTTTGGAAATAACCACCCCTAAGTGGGTTAAATAGGGGTGCAAAGTTTGTATATGGGGGCAACTCTTTTTTGAGCTACAAAATTAAAACATTATGAAAAGATTCCTTATCAGAATATAAAAAAATTACTTTTGCGTTTTGGAATATTTCTTCTTCAGGATGAGTCAAGTGTTTCTAGCGTATTTAGGCGGGCAGTGATCCAAGCGTCATTGCCGCGAAAACACTCAATGAACAAGAACTCTCAAAGTGTTGGGAACATGTCACCCGTAATGTAATGACATTTAATACGTGAGCTTAACCGTGGATTTATTAGTAGTGCTTTAAACGTGTCTCACGATGGTTTAAATTTGATTATTTGGCATGGTTAAAAACCGGCTTCAGTAGGTGTTCATAATGCTCTGTCCATCTTTTTTCTTAGGCTAAGTTGGGCTCCGCGCGATTTCCCATCTTTCCCTGTTAGCATGTCCGGCGCAGTAAGATATTACGCCATCTGAAAATGCCACATCCATTGCTTCTCACATCCAGCATCCTCATCAAGGGAATTCCTATTGTATCCCCGGAATGGACCCGCGCGGGAAAAAACACTCATAATCGTCCCGCCCGCCCCTGAATTTATACGCGATCCCGCTTAATTGCGCTACAAAGAACAACTTCTGCTTAAAGGGAACGTTAGTTTTTGCTTTGACTAGCAGCTTTCCCTTAACCAGTTGCGATTGAATTCTGAGCGAAATTCTTTGAGCGAAACAAGATGCATTTTATTTATTTCGGCATTTTGGTTGCTAGACTGTTCCCTTCTTGAATAGAAATAAGAATAATTTATTCGAGACAATAACATAGCAACGCATGATTAAAAACAGTGTCAGACATATTTGTATTGTCACGAAACGGTTTTGGGCATCAATATCACCTAACAAACTTTATATAACTAGTGTTTCAATCGCAATTTAATAGGTACGAACCAAAAAAAAATCTGTTAAATACTTTTTCGAATAAAACATATCAAATAGGTATAAATAATAAGTTTAGTGCAAAATATTAAAATAAAATTATCAAGTCCAAAATTCCATATTATGTAAAAAAATATATCGTTAATAATATACTTAACAAAACAAAGTTTTAACCGACTTCAAATCAGTAGCCAAATTGCTTCAAGTTTGCCTATAAAATTTGAAGATAACTTTCGATTTCTCCAGGATCCCATTATCAGAACTGGATTTTGGTGACAACGGGACCAATCTGGAAGTATATGCTTCCAAACACAGAAAAAAATTTCAAATCGGTTCATAAATTACCGAGTTATCGAGTAACATACACACATAAAATAAAACATACAGACGAATTGAGAACCTCCTCCTTTTTTGAAGTCTGTTAAAAAAATCTTGCATATCCGTACTATAAGTTACTAAAAATGCGAAAGTAACTCTGTCTGTCTACCGACCTGTTACGTTTTCACGCTCAAACCCCGCAACTTTTTAGATAATAATTGACTTTCTAAACAAAGTTTTAACCTACTTCAAATCAGTAGCCAAATAGCTTCAAGTTTGCCTATAAAATTTGAAGAGTTCCCTCGATTTCTCCAGGATCTCATCATCAGAACTGGATTTTGGTGACAACGGGACCAGTCTGAAAGGATATGCTTTCAAACAAAGAAATAATTTTTCAAATCGGTTCATAAATTACGGAGTTATCGCGTAACATACATACATAAAAAAAAACAACATACAGACGAATTGAGACCCTCCTCCTTTTTTGAAGTCGGTTAAAAATGTGTTAAGAGATATAAGCCTGCGCGGCGCGCGGGTGCAGGGTTATGACGATAACACGCCTAAGTGCCTGCAATACTACAAACTTCCATTCGCATTTTTAACCATGTGTCCGTATTGCACTGTGCAATAGAGCCTCATCGCCACATCTCAAATGTGTTTTAATTTTGAGTTGTGGCCGTATTGCAGGCACTAGGCGACTATTGGGCACGCGTGGCGTGCGGGAGGCGAAGCCCGGCGCTTGCACGCCGCGCGCGCCCCGTTGTCGTCATACCCCCCGGCACCCGCGCGTCGCGCAGACGAGGACTGAGTGAAGCGGTCGATCTATAGTTTGAAACTCCGGGAAGGAGGTAGGATAGTTGGAGGAGTTGGGATCATTTTTATCCTGGATATCACCGCTAAATTATATGGGCGGACGCCTAGCGACAATTACACTGCGTCGTTTACCTGATGCGGTTGCCGAATTCATTTTAAACTACTTAGGCCAACAAACGTCGTCTTCACATTAGTATGTCCGCCTACTACGGCTATTACAATACGATTAAAATCAGTTAACGATTCTGATGTTAGCTACTAGTAGCGCCGCAAAGGTGTCAGAGGGCTCGGGCGGGTATGCGGGAGGCGACTCGAGGCTAACTTCAGAATCGTTAACCGATTTTAATCGTATTGTACTTAGCTGTCGATCGCCGAATGTGGACGACTAACGTGTGTTCTTTACACTTTTGCGGTCGCCGCATGCAGCATGCGGCGAACGACGAAGTGTAATTGCCGCTTTAGGGAAGTCTAATAGCATATTTGCAATATTATATTTTGAGTGATAAACGAGTGTACGCGGACAATGTGTAACGACGGTAGCAAACACGCACACGGCAAGGCTGGATTGTAATGCGGCAATTAAACTTCGTTGTTCACCTATACCCGAAACTGGAATTCAAGACCAAAAAAACTACGACAGATACGTCACTGTCAAATTTGTCAAAGTCACTTATGTCATTGTCAAATAAAGTTTTCAGGTTTCGCCAACCTTTTTATATGCTACTTTGTATTGGCTGGCACAATTCATTCATAAGGATTATCTCAAAAAAAATGAACTTAATTACAAACTTTATTTTCAACTCAACTAACATTGACAAAATTTTATTGTAAAGAACTTTAACAAGTTGAATTTCCAATGAACACACACGACAGTGTGCCATATTATTAAGACATTATGGAAAAGTTAAATAAAACCATTTTTAATGAATTGTTTTTATTTATCTTCATCTTCACCATCACTAATGTCAGAATCACTTACTTCGTAATCTAAATCGGTCACTTGTATAATAAAGTTTTCCACCACTCCGGTAATTAATCCGTCCATTTTGCACATCTCGTCCTCTACTTTTATGACATGACTTAAACATGACTGCCACTTCTGCGGTGTCACCTCCCGGAGGCCTTAATGAAATAGGTATTTGAACTCTGCCATTTTAAATGTTTTATTATTCCTGGCTACATGCCCTTTTACCTGAGCCCATACCAACTCAATTGGGTTCAATTTGCAGTGGTAAGGGGGCAATCTTAATATTTTGACATTATGTGCCGCTGCTTCCTCATCCACTGCATATTTATTGTGAGCAGGCTTCTCCTTTGCGACAATTTTCATCAATTTCTCTTTGGTCAAATTTTCTGGAAATGTGACATTCTTTTCCTTCAGCCAATCAATCATCAAATCTATGGTGTCATGGCAGCCATAACAACCATAAAGAACGCTACACACTATTATTCTGCAATTAGCTAAATGTATGAAAAAATTGGTTATTAATAACTTACATGTAGTTAAAATGTTGTACCAAATGTCATTAACACCTGAAGTGAAACAAGCGCAATAGGTACCAGCTTTGCAACCAAAAATTACGGATGATTAAGTTTTTATTAAAGCGTCTTGCATTTATGCAAGAAGTAAATAAAAATTACTTCTTTAAATTATAGAATTAAAATTACCAATAAATAAATTATGTCAGCGTGCGTTTTTAGAAAAAAGGGATATACTATTGTATGATCATTTTATTGCAGTGGCAACATTGTCGTAGTTTTTTTGGTTTTGAATTCCAGTTTCGGGTATAATGCGGTCGCCGCATTAGGTGAACGACGCAGTGTATTTGCCGCTTTACGTGGTATTTACACTTTTGCGGTCGCCGCATGCAGCATGCGGCGAACGACGTATGTAATTGCCGCATAAGCAGATCCGTACGATATGGATGCTCGTGACTCCAGAGTGGTCACCGCCGTGTTGCCGTATTAATCAAATTAAAATATTAGACATGGAAGTCAGTACTTTAGCATGACTACGTGTGCTACGCCGTAGCACGTAGCAGCATTCTTCCGCATTGTAGAAATTGCTTGTTGATTCATGACTCATAATATGTGAGTCACTGGCTTTGAATTAGTTACCTAACACATTCAATTGGGAATGGATAAAAGCCGTCCTAAACCCAAAACGTAAGTGAAGAAACAGTATAGGTATATTTTTCAAAAATAATTGACGCAGCCGAAAAGTCTGCAACTATTCTCTGGTGCTAAGGAAGGTTATTCCTATCACCAAAAAAAAATCAGGCACTTCTAAAATTTTCATCTATTCCCAATTGCCAGCCGATCCCGTGGTTTATCCCGTATGTAGTGGAAAACCACTTCGGCATAGGCGCCCGCTACGCGGCCCGCGGGTTCCTCCTGACAGAGAGAGTAGAACGAAAATATAAATAGCTTTTTTTATAAAAATACCTTTTTTCCATTAATGACGCGATCGACTGACAATAAATAATCAGCGTAAAAAGACGCCATTTTGTAAAAAGAAGAATAGACAGCCAACACCTACCAGGAAACGCCGCAAACTTTTTTTCATTACGCCGTCAGCCGTCACTTAGATTGATGACGTCACTGCCGGCGATTATGTCCACTTCCGGAAATTAAAAAGTGTACATCCGGGCTGGCTTTTATAAATGTCTTGTCCGGATTGGGGTTTTATCACGGGATTAGGAGTGATTTTTCCTTCTGTTCTTTTTTTAATTTTATGCTAGAAGTATTATTATAACAGGGATGATGACTAAGATTTTTTTATGATGCCATTCGAACCAGTTTTTGAAGGGGAACAAATGTGTGTATATCAGCAATTAAAATAACATTTATACCCTAAAATTGAGACAAAGATTGACCTAGCTGGCGGCAGGAGAAACGGTTCATACTAACTGTCACTCGGGTGTGACGTCACAACTGCTATTTATACTAAACGTAGTATGGAAAATCAAGTAAATTGCTCTTTAGGTACATAGTTGTAGTAGAATCTTGCTTCTATCAAAGCGTAAGGATTCTATTGGTAGCTTTAAATTTACTTTCGGACAATGAAAATGTCACTCGGGTGTGACGTCACAACTGCTATTTATACTAAACGTTGTATGGAAAATCAAGTAAATTGCTGTTTTGGTACATAGTTGTAGTAGAATCTTGCTTCTATCAAAGCGAAAGGATTCTAATGGTAGCTTTAAATTTACTCTCGGACAATGAAAATGTCACTCGGGTGTGACGTCACAACTGCTATTTATACTAAACGTTGTATGGAAAATCAAGTAAATTGCTGTTTTGGTACATAGTTGTAGTAGAATCTTGCTACTATGTATCATTTTGTGATTTTAATTATATTTTATATTCAATTATTCACTTGCAACGTTCGTAACTATGTAAATATATTAAAACGACTAGTATTTGCCCGCGGCTTCCAGGAACCCACTGCGTGGGCGCATTGCTCGTAGGCGTATTCCTCTGCATACGGGTTTTCGCGTGTTATCGTTTACGAGCGTAGCGATACGAAATCATTGGCAGTGAACGTGTTAAGAAATGAATGCTACGCCTATACAAAATCTAACATTATGCAATTATACTTCCCACCGGTGCAGCATCGCTCTTTCATACAAACTTTCACTCACTTTTTAGGGATTCTTTCCGGGATCAAAGCTATCCTATGTTCTTTCCAAAGTCTCAAACTATCTGCTATTTCGATTTATTCGCATTTCTAATATTAGTACTAGCTTTTGCACGCGACTCTTTCCGCGTTTAAGTCGTTTAATATCGTATCTCCATACACATTTCCACCCCCATTTCACCACTTTAGTGGATGATTTTTGAGATATAAACTATCGTTTATCCTTCCCCGGAACTCAAACTATGTCCATACTAAATCGGTTCAGCGGTAAACGTGGTAAGGTAACAAACGGACATATTACTTTCGCATTTACAATAATACTCGTAGTAGGTATGGAAGTATGGATGGTATGGATTAATATTTATACACCATAGGTACTTCCATATTAAAGCAATACAATGGCATCCTTCCTTTCATTGTACAATTCTCATTACACACTGACACATAATACCCTAAATACAAATGCCAGTTACAGACATTGAAAACTGAATCTTATATAAATGCAAATTAAGTTCATATTGGTTCTAAAAATACATCTAATGTAAAACAAGCACAAATATAATCGTGTAAGCGGGTAAATAATAACGAAAAGTAATTCAAGCGTGAGTAATGTTAGGGCGTGGGTAAAGTGACGTAAGTTTATATTTGACAACATTTCGCCATATTCAGAATTTGGTTATGGTTTTCTGAAAGTATCACGGGTCTAAGTAGGTATAAATAAATAAATAAATATTATACTTACACAAATCGACTTAGTCCTAAACTAAGCAAAGCTTGTACTATGGGTACTAGACGATGATATACATACTTATATAGATAAATAAATACTTAAATACATAGAAAACATCCATGACTCAGGAACAAATATTCGTGCTCATCACACAAATAAATGCCCTTACCGGGATTCGAACCCGGGACCTCCGGCTTCGTAGGCAGGGTCACTACCAACTAGGCTACAGAGGTATACAATATAATTCGATAGTATTTTGATTAAGTGTTATCAAAGGTTATTTTGTTACGATTTTTAATCCTATATATAATTGTAGCTGTACCAAAAAACGTTTAAAGATTATACTTAGGTAGATACTTATACTTAGGTAGATACTTATACGTTTCTTTCTCACGATAATGAATATAATATCGTGCTTGGAAGGAATTTTCAAAACTTATAATATAGGTTCTACATTTCTAAATATATCGTGGCTTCCTTGCACGCCAAACCTAAAAAAATACTATACCATTTGAAGTCACATTAATCACCTCCTAAAAATTGCATTTTTATTTTATTATTACAGCACACTGCTTATAATCATTATACATAGTATAACAAAGTACAACCCTGTATACAAAGCTAGAGGTCCCGGGTTCGAATCCCGGTAAGGGCGTTTATTTGTGTGATGAGCACGAATATTTTCCCCGATTAACAAAAAAAAAAAATTTTTTTACATTTTCAAAAATTTCAAAAGTTATGGTGATTGTTACGAATATAATAAGTTTCAAATTATTATATTTCAACTTACGGTGGTAACTCAAGGTGATTGTTGAGCCGCATAGTTTGGTGTGCCAGCCCTGTAAGTAACGTCTCGAAGGCGCCAACAAAGTATCGTAACTTGATATTTTGCTTAAACAGATCCATTGTTAGTGGAGTGATGATATTTTGGGCTTATTTTGTTATTGTAAGAGCTGTCTGGATTTCGCTGACTACTTATTTATTTGTTTCTATGCTGGCCAGGTTAAAAAATTCCTTTAAGAAATATATTTTCACAAGCTTTTTATTATTGCCAAGTGTACCTACCTTTTTAGGGTTACGTACTCAAAGAGTAAAACGGGACCCTATTACTAAGACTCCGCTGTCCATCTGTCTGTCTGTCTGTCTGTATGTCTGTCTGTCACCAGGCTGTATCTCACTGATACCGTGATAGTTCCAGTTGAAATTTTCACAGATGATGTATTTCTGTTGCCGCTATAACAACAAATACTAATAACAGAATAAAATAAATATTTTTATAGATAATGGTACGGAACGTTTTTTATAGACACTTAAATACACAAAATTGTTTTTTTCAAGAAAATCACCGACCATTTTTCCCACATAGGTGTGCGGAGTGCTTTCAGCTCAATCGGATAACGGCAACTGGCTGAAAAATGTAAGGCTTAAAGGAAAGTCAAAAACAAACGGAATTAACATAAAATTGGCCCATTCCGCAAACGCATCTACATTTATTTCTTCACAAATATCTTTCTACATCTCTGGACAAATTTATTTCTGATTTCACCCATAAATTGAAATCATTCTGCGGCACACAATTGGCTACTTTCTTAAAAAAATATTTAGTCCGACATATAGACTATAAAAAATATTGGACACATATTTTCTATTTTGTCATTCAAACAAAAAAATATGAAGATATAGCCCGTTAATGCAGTGCAGCGCTGAACAGTTTTGGGGAAATAACATCCCCTTGCCTGACACCCCGCTGCAGCGGAATAGGCTTCGAGCTCTGATCCTGAAGTCGGACTGACATAGTGGCGTTCTCGTACAAACACTTCAGTACTTCGATATAGCGGCAGTCTACTTGGCACCGCTGGAGAGACCCTGGTTTCGACCGAATCGAAGGCTTTCTCGTAGTCCACAAACAGCTGCATCCGCTGGATGCGGGTGGCGTAGGACCGGCCATTGTGGCACTCTTTGGGAGAGGCCTATGTCCAGCAGAGGACGTCTTTCGGCTAATATGATGGTGATGATGAGCCCGTTAAAGTTCAGCGTGACGTCACTTTATGGTACACTTTTTATGATAATCTAACTGGCAGACTAAATATAATTATATTTTTGTACCATCACCAACACAGTTAACTGACCATGCGTGCACTGTATGTACAGGTTCAATATATATACAGGATGGTCAGTTAACTGTGTTGGCGTTTGTACCCAGGAAAGTATCCAATTATTTAATTTATGAATAAATATTATTTTTTTATTTCTCAGATACGCCTCTTCCTCACTCGGCCGTCTAACGCATTTCTGAACGTTTCCGCTCGAAACACACGAAGACAAAGACTGGAAGGTACCGGGTTCAATCCAAGGCAAATTTTTACACAAACTTGACACGAGGAAGGGCTCGATTCCACATTTTAAATGTGACATGGCCATGCTCATACTAATTTAGAATGTACATACTTATTACATTCAACGTCAATGTTTTCTCATAAATATTACGATTTTTTTGTATACTACGACGGTGGAAAACATACAGTAAACTGCAAAAATATGTATCGATTTAATCCTCTCATAAATATATTAACCTTAATCCGCTGGCGTAAGAAGCATTTATATACATTTTTTAATACAGTTGCTCAAAAAGTGCTACTTTACGTAGCTGTTTAGCGTGCGGAAAGTTGGTTTTCGCGAACTGCTTTTCTCTTTTCCACGTAAATATATCGAACGATGTTTTTTAATACAGTTGCAAAAAAATAAGAAAAACAACAAGTAAGTAATTCGAAATTTATATATACAGGGCGTCCCACGCCTATGCCACTTAACTATACAGGGCGTCCCACGCCTATGCCACATGGAGGGAAAGTACCTTGAATATTGTAGATGGAACATTTTACTGAAAGAAGACATAATTTTGATTTATTAAACAATTTAAACTGCATTCATAGATTTTTAAATAATGACATGATTGAACCGGGAATCGAACCCGCTACACGAGAAAAAAAATACCTTGTAGTTTTATCATACCGATCGAAAGGCTTCATCATAAGGATTATTTTTTGCTAAGTAACATAGTGTCAGAAATAAAAGGAAGACCATGCATTTTAACATTTGATGTGAAATTTTGTTCAGAAAAATTAAAACCTGACATTGCCGTAAGAACATACAACGAACATTATCATTTTAAAGTACCTATTACTAATGAATGAATCAGTACTTGAGAAGTACGCATCACTTCCCTATTATAATTTAAGTGAAAAAAAATATAAAGAGATACGTAATTAGTAGATTTGTGTAAGATTGTCCCGTAATATTTATTTATTATTTATTTATTATTTATTTAGTAGGTATTTTCGGCCAAAGCCAGAGTCGACCACCTTAAAGGCGCATTTTGGTTCCAGCCGTATAGCATTGCAAGCGATTCTGTTTTGAATCTAGTCGACTCTGGCTTTGGCCGATGGTACCTGGTTGTATGCAACAAATCTAGTTTCTGACCAATCAAGTTTCTGCTGTATCCTGAATCTGCCGAAAGACGCGTAAATGATTTTGTCAATGGGAATCATTTTGAGCATTTGATAAATTAAATTTATTAATTTTGAATTACAATGTAAGACCATGAATTTTAATTCATGGTCTTCCTTTTATTTCTGATTAGATTAGATTAGATTATATTTATTTATTTCATTTTGAAAATTTACATGTCATTTTTATAAGTTAAAATAGCATGAATTCACAAAAAGATCGTCAGAGTGTATAATAATAACAATAATATAGGTAAATAGTCAAATCAAAATGCAGTGCAAAATGAAAACAAACAAAACAATCATAATATTAAAATGGTACAATGTCAAGGAAGTAAAATGTGTTTCAATGTCAAATTATTAATAAAAGCTAATGACACTATGTTATGTAGCAAAAAATAATATTTATGATGCAGCCTTTCGATCGGTATGATAAAGCAACAGAGTAATTTTTTTTCTCGTGTAGTGGGTTCGATTCCCGGTTCAACCATGTAATTATTTAAAAATAATGTCTTCTTTTAGTAAATCTTCTATCTACAATATTGAAGGTACTTTCCCTCCATGTGGCATAGGCGTGGGACGCCCTGTATATTATTAATTCTGTAACATTATTGAACCTAATACAGTCTTTGAGTATTAAGCCCACTGGAGATGTCATAACGTCAACTCTTCGAACAAATTTTTTCGCCACTTTTAGCGGGGGGTGAGGTAAACACGTACAGCACACCACCAAAATATGAATAAATCAACAGACACAAATTTAGCTGTAGAGATAAACGCACACTACAAAAAAAAATAACACATCAAAAATTACACGCACACAGACAGAGTTTTCACGTAACCGTGCAGCATACATACGAACAAGTTAGTGATGGGACACAACGGACAGATCTGAAGAACGAGTCAAATCAGTTTGATGAATGAACTGAATTATCTTATACTATTTATTATAAAATTGTAAAAGTGAAAATTCTGTACCTTGAAGATACTACCCAAAAAAATGTTTATTTGTATGTATGTCATTATTTAAAAACAATTTAGTGGAATGGTCTTTTTTTGTAAAAAAGTCTTTCGTTTACAGTAAACACGTAGTAAACACGTGTACCTGCACATTATTGATAATGTTCCACTCACGACTGTGAATTATTTTTAGCGTCTTGTTAATATTTGTCTTTAAAGAAATGTGAACGACCACCACGAATGACGTTGACATTATTCACCAACCAATCACAAATAACAACAAATATTCATAAAATCATTGCATGTGTAAGAAATTAGTTCCAGTGAAATTCCGCAATATGGCGCATCCTCATTTATATTTGTGGTGGTCAGGCTTTAGAAATTGGGATATATTCGAAAATAAGTGTAAAAATGGGGCAATATTGAATTTGTTATCATTAATTTGATTTTATGGAAAAAAAGCCGGGTTTAAAAATTAAATGTATACCTACTAGTCGCAGATTTAGGAAAAACAAAGAAAAAAAGAAATTCACCAAACAAGGACATAGTCGCAAAGAAGACCTTCAATCAATGTCTTTCTGTTAGTATCATTTTTGTAGCTTTCCGGAGTAAAGTGCTCCGAACAGATAACACTTGTACGTGTAGGTTTCCAAGAATAATTTTCGTTATCACAAAATTTTCTCCATTTCTCCTTTATATAGGGATCTTTTGGAAATCTAAAAGGACATATAATTATAACATAAAGTAAGTAGTTATAATTATAATATTAGATAGGTTTACAAGTCAATAAAACTTAGTCAAATAACCCGCCCCGTGTCATTCCGGGTGCAAATGTGCCCATCACACTCGCCGCATTGCCGCGTTGAATCGCGATCGACAACCTTTGCAACAGGAATGACCCGGAACGGGGGTCATGCCCTCTCAGTCACAAACGGCGCCCCACTTCCGCCAGGAATGCCCTGGCCTCTGAGCACCAGCATCCTATAGTCTCCACCGCAAGAGGGACAAATAAATAATTCACCAATGCAGAGTATTTGTCCCGCTTCCTAAGCGCAGCCGCCTCGGCAGCAGCTCCTGCTGCCCCAATGGTGCGACCAAGGTGCGAGACAGCGAAAGTGCTCACACAAGTGGCGTCCCACAGCAAGCATCTACCCTTCTGCCATGGCACCAGGGTCAAGCCATCCGGCCTCTTGCCATCGGACCGGCTCAGGCCTGAAGGCTCCAGCACACATGGAATATTGGCCGAGACTAACGCCCTCCGGACAATATCATTGAGGGCATGGTGACGAGAGAATCTCCCCGCACAGCGACAGCAACTCAAGGCGTGGTGCCCGTTGCTCTCCACCATGGCGCCGCAGATGCATAAATGAGGTTCGCATATATCGCAGCCCAGGCGGAGAGCCACCGCCACCCGCATCGATTCGTCGTCAAGCAGAGTGCCCATGTGTGGAGAGGGAAGCGCATGCAGCCATGCCCCAGACTCTGGCTTAGAAACTGCCTTCAGTCTAGCCTTATCCACTCCTTGTGCAGCCTCCACAAGAGAATCCAGTGCCTTACTCACTCCTATATCGTCCCACGAACGCTGGCGATCGGGTCTTTCCGGCCTGCACGCACCTGGGTTTAGAGCCACCCAAGCATCCCAAGCATCAGACGCGTGTGGTAATAACAAGGCCCACAACACCACTCGCCGACGCCAAGAAAGCCGGAAGGCTGATGTCACGCGCACGCCGAATTCCCAATCCACCATTCCGGATAGGGAGAGACGCAAGTTCCCATTGGTCCTGATTTAGGAAAACATTCAAGATGGACTCTAATGTGTCCTTCAGCACACTATCGAATGAATCGACATCACCGGGGTGCAACCAAGCCGGCACAGTGCGCAAAAGGTAAGTGAGCTTGGGCACTGCGAAACAAAACCGCAACAATGTGAGAGCAACGTGAGCCGAAAGATTTTTTTATCTAGTCGCCGCCGCCAGGAGGAGCTGCCTCCTTACTTCAAAGGCATCAGGAGTCGCTGCTGGAAAAATAGGAGACCCCAGAAGATTAAACGTTTGCTCCGATAACACTCTAAGGCCGGGAAGCAAAGCGTGAAAAGAACAGAAGGACGCATTGGATTGGGCACTGCAAGGGAAGAATTCGCACTTGGCACTATTAATCTCCAGGCCCAGCTCCTTGAATCGAGGAAGGAGGGTGATGAGGTCTTTCAGTACCACCTCTGGTTTCCCCCCGAGGGTGCCATCATCCAGGTACCACACATTCATAGGGGACTGCAACTCTGATATAACCTTTTGAATGGCAAGACTAAAGACTAGAGGGCCAAGTGGGTCCCCCTGCTGTGCACCAACCTGGGAAAGTATGAGGGACTCACCGTAAAAGAGGTATGATGGTGAGGAGTATACCTGGAAGAGGAAGGGGTAAAGGGAAGGCACCTTCTCCCGAGTTTCACGTAGCAAAACATCCCGTTCGATGGAGTTAAATGTATTTTTGACGTCCAGCTTAATAATCACACAGTCTGCGTGGCCAAGATCCAATGAGAAAGCCCGTGTTGCGTGGATAGCAGCTTCGCAGCCCAATAATTATATGTCCTTTAACATAAAGTATATAATTAATAGTATAACATAAAGTATATAAATAATATTATATGAATAACACATAGGTACATTCTTGGTCCCGCACTAAATGTATTCCTTTTACCTAGATATTTTTTTTGCCAACAATTCCTTTCTTTTTAAGATTAAATTTCAACAACGTATGTCCAGAGAAAAGTAATTTTCTAATTCACCTTACAAGATTCAAATGTAACAGACATATAATATACCTACTCTTTAATTCAATATCTAATAAAAAAACTGACTATTAAACAAACTGACACAGAGATTGAATGAATGAATGATTCATTCAAATGTTGAGTCGCTTTTCATACTTTTATCGCACGTCACGCGTCACGGATCGATACAAAATGGCGATGAAGCGACTTTAAGTAGTTTTATATAACGTGGTTGACCAGTTGACCAATGTACTTTGCCGGAGGGGGTCGCCTGTGTATGACATCTCCAGTGGGCTTAATACTCAAAGAATACAGTTGAAAAATAATGAAGTTGTTCAAAAATCTTTTAATAAAGTTCTTCCTTACTTGTTGTTTTTTTTTATTTTTTCGCAACTGTATTAAAAAACGTCGTTCGATACACGTGCGGAAATGTACTATTAATTTGATTTATTATTTTTTTATTCTTCTAGAGCGGTGGCACATATTTATGAGTAATGTGTTGTATGCACCCATATTTTACACTTGACGTACCTATACGGCATGTCATCAGCCATCAGGTAAGCAGATACCGTAGCCGATGGATGATTGCGACTCCAACATAATCACAGTAAGTATAATGCTCAATTACTAAAAACTCGTCTATCAATACAACTTTTGCTATAACGTTAATAAAATACAGCATAGACACGATTATCATGTTAAAATTATGATGTTTCATTTTATACATCTGAACATTATGACAACTGATCATTATGCTTTATGCAATTATGCTAAGTGTTATTAAACAGTGTTTTTATGCAACTTAATGATTTAATGAGATTATAGAAATTGTTTTTATACAAATCATTACTCACCCCAGAGCAAATAGTAGCTGCGCTATTCTGTAAGGAGGAGGTATTTAAAGAGCTTCTTCAATAGCCCAATTGGGGTGCTCTAAATATCATCGAGTTGACTTTCCGCCGCGCCCTTCTGTAGAGCTCATCATTTGGAGAAAGAAAAAAACCCAAAATTTATGATTTCTTAGGGAAAATACCAAGTTCGTATTTTACATTAAACTAGCTGAGCTGACCCTATTAACTTCGTATCGCCATGCAAAATGTACTACGTGAAAATGGATGTATATCATTTTATTTTTTGCCAATATTTCCATGTTTTAATTGTTATTTTTGACGAACGCTTTAGCCTAGTTGGTAGTGACCCTGCATACAAAGCAAGAGGTCCTGGGTTCGAATCTCGGTAAGGGCATTTATTTGTGTGATGAGCATGAACACGAATATTTGTTCCTGAGTTATGGATGTTTTCTCTGTATTTAAGTATTTATTTCTCTATATATAAGTATGTTTATCGTCGTCTTGTACCCATAGTACAAGCTTTGCTTAGTTTGGGACTAGTTTGATTTGTGTAAGATTGTCCGCAAATATTTATTTATTTATTTTGCTATTCGGAGAGGAGACAAATCCAACAAATCACACTTCACGAAAATCGGCCCAGCCGTTTCTTGAGTTATGAATGCTGTTAACTTAACTAACCCGATTGTTGTTTTGTTTTGTTTTCATTTAGTGACATTTAAGTAGTTTGTAACCGTTTATCGGTCGTTAACCTGCAATTTTAAAACTTCTTCTCCCCCCCCCCCCCCCCCATCCGCCATAAAGTCACGAAATTGGTCATATTGCAAGATCTCATTAAGCGACATTGAATACCACCCGAAGCCTCCCGGGTGAAGCATTGTGTTATGAATTTGTATGAAACGCGTGTACTATTGACTTTTGCAGACAATTTGTATGAAACGCGTGTGTGTGTGTGTGTGAGTTTTGTAGACAATTTTGATGACTGTCTGGCAATTGTGTTTGAAATCCTTTTAAGTACCTATGTATATGTATATAACATAATGTTATAGAAATAGCAGTATAGACCATGCCATGAAGCATGTAACCAATACAAATCCTACCACCAGAGCCGCTGGCAGGGATCGGAACCGGTTAATTGCAAAAACCTCGGTTTACCAGAAATCTCGAACTATTTTATACTTTATATGTAGAACTCAGTTGTGTTTTGAGATAACGAGTGCGTATTATTAGATTGCCCAATTAGAAATGAAATTATTAACAAAAGAACGAAAAAATAACGTTTTCGTTCCCATACAAACAATACCGGTTTCCGATCCCTGGCCGCTGGTCGTGTACAAATTGAAACCAAACGCGTTCGAAAACGTATTGTATCGATAAAACTTATATTAGAGCTACAGGCTAGTTTGTCACCAAAAAACTTCCTAAAGCTTAAGTAAAAATAATTCAGATCGTATCGAATACTCCGGCTCACGGCGTATAAAAACGTTATCCACACCTCCATAGTATCGTAGGATAAAAAGCGGAAATCCCTCGCAAGTAGTGAATCTCGAGAAGTAATGTGACCACACTGTCGGAAGTTCGCAAAAACAGTCCGCAAGTGTCAGGAGCGTTAACTCGCGGCTGACTTGGGCTAAGCTTTTTGTAGGGTTGCCATGAGTTCACGTGATTGTGGGACAATATTATATTGATATAGATATTTTTCTATGGGATATATTAAATGCGTTATATCATCGGAATGACATCATGTGGCTGAATACTTCTGAAAAGACTCACGTCGTCAGTTGATTATTTTCCTCGATTACGTTTGTTTCTATAATATTTATTCGAGTGCTCATATGTGGTGTATCAAGGACAAAAGGGTAATTAATGTACAATAATATCATATAAATATATTTTTTATGCTAATAACATATTAAAATGATTTAAGAGCGATTTTATCTGTTTCGACTTGACAGTTTTGATCTGAAGTATATAAGGGCTATAAGACAGATATAAGACACATAACAAAAGTAGAAGATGTCACGATCAAAACTAAAACCCTTCAGTGGAGATGGGTAGGACATATACTCAGAGAAAACAAAAACAAATGGATAAAATACTTAACAAATTGGACCCTTAGATTTCAAAGAAAAAGAAAAAGAGGAAGACAAAGTAAACGATGGTCTGACGACATTAAAAATATAATGGGCCCTCTATGGTACCCAGCTATAAATAGAGAAGAGTAGAAGAAGCTGGAAGAGGCCTTTGTGTCACAAATACACGCCCGCACTTCATAAATAATATGTAGTCGTAGGCAATAAAATGCTAATAAAAAAGAGCGAACGTTATCTGTTTTGACTTGACAGTTTTGGTCCGAAGCCTACTAAACTGTCAATATTTTGCGCCACCCACAAGATCAAAATGTCCGAAATATCGGTGATAAAACGATTTCGATTGCTACCTACTTACCATGTTCTTAATAATCGAAAGATGTGCTTTGTTAGTGAGGGGTAATCATGTAACGTTCCAAACGCGCGTCACGACAATTTAACCATCATTTTTCCATATGAAAAGTGACATTTAGATCTACCTGACGCGCGTACAATGCGTCACGTGATCTACCTGCTGGACTACTAACTACGTTTTCTTACAATCGACAGAATTTACGATGATATTATATTTATTATTTGCTGGTTTTCTATGTAACTCATAGTCACCCTTCAGCCAATGGAACATCAATCAATTGGGTAATGACGTCAAAAAAAGCCTCCTCCAATACCCGCCTAATAGTTGGTGTTTGGACAATATTTAATGGCGAAGGAAAAAGAGGGTTCTGACAGCCAGGAAAGTTAGTTTCAGGTCAATTGGATAGTAAATTTTTTGTGCCTAAGTTTTTTCTCTGGTTTCAGTACTCATCGGTTTCCCTTTTTATCACCATCATAATATTAGCCGAAATATATCTACTGCTGGGCGTAGTCCAAAGAGTGTCAAAGTGTTCGGTCCTGCGCCATCCGCATCCAGCAGGCTCCATATTAGCTGCATACGTACTAGCCCCGATTCAGAAGAATTCGTCCAGTACTTAACAACTTTCACATTTACTTGATATTTATTACATGCTCAGATCAAACGACTAAGTAATAAGAACAATATTAGTAATGTTTAATGTAGTTTATTTTCATTGTTAAATAGAAACCCTAAAAGGTTTTTATTGTAGAAAAAAGGGCACTTAAAAACTATTGTCCAATTCAAATTGTGGTCTCCAACTGCACTTCTTGACTCATGGGCTCGAAGCAGAACCGTCAGCATATTGCTTTGCCGTGTCGCTTTCCCTTGTAATGGCCCTTTTTTCGCTTGTTGAATTGGTTACTGAAATAGGTTGAAAAAAAAAACGCAAAATTTCTTCTGCTCATAAAAGTGGTATCCTTATAATATAATTGTGTTACTGTGGAATATTTTCATACATCTTTCTTCTTCTTCTTTAAATTTAAGAGTTATCCTCTTGTCGGTGGAGTATTTTCCACTTCTCTCTGTCGTACGCCATCTCCTTGACTCGCTGATACGACACGACACCAGCTTTTTCCTTTATTTGGTCCATATAACTGCGCCGTGGTCTTCCCCTGCCTCTCCTTCCTTCTATCTTTCCTTCCATTATGGTTTTAAAGAAGTTGTCGTGCCGTATCAAATGTCCAATCATTTTCCCCCTTCTAGCGCTGATGCTGTTCAGGATCGCTCTCTTCTCTTTTACCATACATAATGGAACTATAATACAACTAGTATTAAACGGTATTGATGTTTTATCGAAAACATTATTTCCTTACACATGGGACCTACAAAACTGATCTGACTAGACGAAAACATATGCATCGGGGCTAGTACATGAAATATCGCCTGTATCAGGCCCATCCCCCTTGCCGAAACTAAAAAGCTTTCGTGGACCACCTGTGAGATGTAATTCAGAGGGTTGTTGCAGATGCGATTTCTAAGGGGATATTCCGAGACTCACATCCGCGGATGCTGATGCTTCAGCCCAACAACCAGAAACATAAATAAACCACGGCCTTATGATATCGCGCAGTAATCAAACACGAATGAATTTGAATCTTTGCGAACAAAGTAAGTAGAACAAACACGACGACGTTCTTGTCAGTGAATTCGGCGAATGTGAACTTACAGAAGATTCTTTGACTCATGTATGACTTACTTACGTCACTGTAGATACATTATCCTATCGATCACCCTTACACTATCCTATCGATTTTAACCGTTACCTACTTATCCAATTGCCTTCAATTCCGCCTCGCGTGTTTAGTTTGATAATGATGCAATCAATCGATTAGATTTGGAATAATTTATTAATAATATCACGAGTATTTATTTTTACGTATCAAGTTTAATATTGATACTCCAGCCCCATTATGTGTTCATACTCTTATAACTCTAATTGCATAAGTTTTCGAAGGAGCATTTGAAAATATTGGCTATTTATTTAAATTAAAAAGTACAGTTGATAAGTTCTAAAAAGGTTCTAAAGCACATTCGAATA
The DNA here is from genome assembly GCA_963854355.1 of Epinotia brunnichana. Classification (NCBI taxonomy): domain Eukaryota; kingdom Metazoa; phylum Arthropoda; class Insecta; order Lepidoptera; family Tortricidae; genus Epinotia; species Epinotia brunnichana. Next base: position 11,160,111 of record OY977960.1, on the reverse strand, counting down.
ATATATATAGGTAGTAATATTTAAACTCCCAAATTATTCTTAAATAATTTCTACCATACGTAAATCATATTACGTTTCTTAAATGAACAGGGATCTACATAAGTGTCCCACTAATATTCGGAACTTCAACTTAACACAGTAGCGAACAGCTAACGAAACGTTTGCACATGTAAGTTATAATTTAATCACGATTTATATAAGAGAAGACGCCTTCGTATACTTACGAGTATGAGTCCAACAACAAAACATTAGGCGTAGTCCTTAATTTTAGCCGTGGCCGGGAATGACGCGAACCTAAAAATCAGTTATTGCATTTCCTTAAAAAAATGCCACTAAACTTTTACGACATTTTCAGCAACTTTTATGTTATTTTTATTCAGAATCACTATTTTCGTCTTCTTTATAAATTTTTCAACTCCTATTATGTTACAGAGTATATGGGAAATGGTAATGCTATTAGGATCGAAAGAGCTCGTGATTCTCTGTGGAAGTAACATAAAACTCCTAAAAAAATTACAATTAATAAGTTTACCTATGCCAAAAATTTCATTTCTACGTATACATATCTAAAACGCGCGCAGGACCCGCCTTGCACTACATCTGCATCACACTCACACATAACACAAAACTACAGAGTAGTCGTGGTTTCACGTTGCGTACTCTAGGAGGCCTATGGTACTTAACTGTGCTTACTAGGGTATGCTGTACTTATTGAATAAAAAAAAGGAGGTTCTCAATTCGGATGTATTTTTTTTTTAATGTTTGTTACATCAGAACTCCGTCATTTATGAACCAATTCCCTACGAAGCAAGAGGTCCTGGGTTCGAATCCCGGTAAGGGCATTTATTTGTGTGATGAGCATGAATATTTGTTCCTGAGTCATGGATGTTTTCTATGTATTTAAATATATATTTCTCTATATAAGTATCTATATCGTCGTCTAGTACCCATAGTACAAGCTTTGCTTAGTTTGGGACTAGGTTGATTTGTGTAAGATTGTCCGCAAATATTTAAAAAAAAAAAAATAAAAAAATTCGTACAATTATTTTTTTAATTGAAAGTATATGCTTTCAGATTGGTCCCATTGTTTTCAAAACCGCAGTTGGATGATGGGAACCATGAGGAATTGAGGGAACTCCTCAAATATATTAGGCACGCGTGTAGTAATTTCGGTATTTTCTAGTATAACTCGTGTATTTACACCCGGAAATCATAAATTTGGTGATGGTGGAAGTGATGATGAAGACCACAGATGGCTTGTGGAACTTCTCAATGATGTACCTTCTTCAAACTATAAAAGTACGTCACCGATTCTGATATGATTGCGTTGAAATAGCAAACAATGAAGTGCCAAGGGTAATTCTGAGATCCTTGAGGAATCGACGGAAGTCCACAAATATTATCGGCTCACATACAGTGATTTGGTTTTTTTCTCTAATAATCAACGCATTTGCTCTCGAAAATCAGTTCATGTGGTAAATTGCAAAAGAAATGTGGTAATGTTCATGTGGCTTGGCGGAGTACTGAATTGAAATCGGTTAAAACTTTGTTTTTAAAGTAAATTATTGATCAAACTTGCCACAATATTTATTAGGCTTAAAAGAACAGCGTCCTGTCATGACCATGACGACCGAAATTTCTATCATGAATCCTAATTCATTTGTTCCCGTTTGTAACAGAGACGGCAACAATTCTGGCTACAAACAAGCTGGCACCTTTATAGTGCTGTGGAATTGTGGATAGAGAGAGCAGCTGGGTACGTTAGGTAGGTAGATCTAAATGTCAAATTTTATATGAAAAAAAAACAGTTGGATTGTACTAACGTGCGTTCGGAATGTTACGTGACTACCCCTCAGGTCTCGCAATGCGCCTCCACTTGTGACGGAAGACAGCGCTGAAGATTGGACTAGGTATGGTGGTTTGGTTTTATCAAATCTCACCAGCGCATAGAACAATCGCGTAACCGCTTCCCCTCAACCAGCCCTTACTTATACAACGAGTCGTTCCATGGAGTTCTAGTTGCGGGTAATGTGCCAGAAGTATTTGAATTTGAGGATTAGTATTTGCACAGTGGACATTCACACACTCATTTTGCTCACAGGATTTACTATATAGTTAACCAACTCCGAACAATACGCGCCCGTAGGAAACATTCTACATTAATAGACGTAGCCTAGTTTAAAAATAGTTGCAGCTACAAGCGATGCGTGTCTCACGGGTGACGGGGCAGCAGGAATTGTGAATACTCAGCGATGCCATTTATATTTAACCAGCAATACCTGTCAGTGTGTGCTGAGTGACTGGATTGACAGTCTACTTTTTCATTCCAGCGCCACTGGAATAGTGTAGATAGCCAATCCAGCGCTTGACTAGATTGCTCACCGTAATGTATATATTCCAGTGCTAGTTCATAATATTCCAGTTGTATTCCAGTGCTGGTTTCGATGATTGTACTGGAACGCTACTAGAATAAATGACTGGTATCTAAACGGAATGATCCAGTCCAGCGTGTCCAGTGGATTGGACTGGTCCGCTGGAATACTAACGCTAGAATAGGCTTGTGTCCTAAGTTTTTTTTACACACGAGGAACATATGTTTGCAGGGGCGCAACAACACTGAAAGAACATAAATACCCAAAAAATTTAGTCAAAGATGGACCTCGCTACTAATTGACATAGAAGTATGACGTCACGGTTTGCTATTTGTACAGTCACGGACTTTAATTGTTGAACCATTTAGAGCTCACTTTACACACTTCAAAGCTTACTATGAAAACCATAATTAGTAGGCACCTAAATGGCTCAACAATTAAAGTCCGTGACTGTACTGTTCTAATCGTTGTATGGAAAATCAAGTATAAAGGATGACTCACGCTAGAACGGGCCGTATCCGGCCCGGGCCGTTTTCTCAGAAAAACGACGGCGTTTTTTCGCGGCAAAGGCAAACCTAAGCCTGGCTGAGCCACGGGCGAGGCTCGGAAGCGGCTCAGTATCGGCACGGCCCACCCGTGGCTCGGCCGGGCTTAGGTATGCCTTTGCTGCGAAATAACGCCGTCGTTTTTATGAGAAAACGGCCCGGGCTGGATACGGCCCGTTCTAGCGTGAGTCATCCTTTATGCTGTTTCGGTCGCAAAATACTGCGTTTAGGTTCATTGTTGTTGTACATTTGTTTCTATAAAATCGTAAGGATTCTATTGGTAGCATTAAATTACTTATCTTGTTGTTGATTGTCTTCTATGTTTATTTTGTACAATAAATAGTTACTACTACTACTACTCAATGCATATATTTCTAAACTTTATTCAATATTGTGACAACAATTAAAAAAACATGGAACAGAAAGAGAAAGTTAAAAACTAACTAAACCTAACCTAAACTATGTGAACCTTAACTACTATATACACATATTTCCCCCAAATCGCTGCCACTAGGCAGAGTACCCATAAGGCTGGCTGCGTTGCCCCGTTGAATGGCAATGCCATTTCGCTGTGCGAGGAACGAGCCAGCCCTGTTGTCACCAGAGGACCGGATGAGCATGTAACTTAGCTTTTTAAAAAGGTTAATTGCATCCGGTCCCCAAGGACCCAGGGTCTCCACGGCAAACGACGCAAATATGTAATTCTCGCTAAGAGTTACATATTTGCGGCGCTTTGCTGCCTCAGCCTTGGTGGCCGCTCCACTAGCCCTCAACGACGTCGTGCCCAGATGGGACGGCGCTAGTGTATCCACACACGTGGCATCCCAGACTAAGGGCCGCCCCTGTTGCCAAGGCACGAGAGTCGTCCCGTCGGGTCTCTTGCCGTCATCACGTGCTAGGCCATTTGGTTCTAATGTGGCCGGCACGTTGACACTGACCAGAGCCCGACGGATAATATCATTGAGGCAGGAGTGACGGGATATGCGGTCGGCGCTTTTTGAGCAAGCGAGGCCGTGATGACCCGTCCTATCAACCATAGTGCCGCAGTGGCAGCGATGTGGTTCCACTATGTTGGCCCCAAGACGCAAACCAACCGCCAGCCGAAAACTGTTCGGGTCCAAGAGGTTCCCGTAGTTGGCAGAGGGGTAGGCGTGGAGCCAGTGACATGACTCCCTCTCCGAAATAGCCAACATACGGGCCCTTTCTGATGGCGATGATGCCGTTTCCATGAGATGATCGTGCACCCGTCGGCAGATAGGTAGGTCCCAATGTTTTTGGAGTTCAGGGCGGGCAGGTAGATCCTTGCCTGGACAGGCCATTCTCCATGCGTCCCTGGCCTCGGACAAGCACGCTATCTCACAATCACGGCGTGATGGGTTGAGAATTTTACCAGTGAGAAGCAGCGTGCTGTGTACCGAGGACAAGAACGCCGGAAGGGCGACGCTAGAAATTTGTCTAAGCCCGAGACCACCGAACTTAACAGGGAGTGATGCCAGTAAAAACATTCTATTGTTCATTTTGATGTTTATTATTTTTTCAATCTGTGTCCATATAATATTGTCAAGTTTTTCACAGATATTTTGAAGTTTCCAAAAGGGACTGCAGCGCATAGCGTATGTAAATTTTGGGACGAAATGACAGTATCAGAGGATAAATATGGCCATGTGTGAGTTAATTTGTAGAAGGCGGTCCGAAAATGAATTAAAATGGTCTATGTTTTTATTGATAAAACCAGGGATCGCCTCATCAAAAATCGGCGCCCCAAGGAGGTGCAGAGAGTCTTTGGTGAGACTTTTTATACCTGGACAAAGATTTTCAAACGTTCTAATGGTTTCAATGCTATTGTCGTTGTTTCGGTCGACATAAAGTTCACACTTACTAGGATTTAGTTGTAGGCCAATGTGTTCAAATTTAGATGTAATGGCGACAAAATCGTCCTGTACGGTACTCGTTTCACCTCCCAGGGTGCCATCGTCTAGGTACCACGTATTAAATTTTGATCTAAGTTCGGTGATGCATGGGTGTATGGCAAGACTGAAAATGGCCGGGCCTAGGGGGTCACCTTGCTGGCAGCCGACAGAAGACAATATAGTGTGGCTATTGTATTTGAGGTGGGAAGCAGAACTGTAGCATTGCCAAATGTAGGGGTAAATGTCAGGAATATTTTTTTGGACTTCACTCAGAAGAATATCTCTATTAATCGAGTTGAATGCGTTTTTTACGTCTAATTTTAAAAGCACTGTATTATGGGTGTTGTTAAGAAAGGTACGGCAGGCGTGTACCGCTGCTTCGCAGCCGCCTTTGCTGCCAAAACCAAGTTGTAACGGTTGGAATTTGGATTCTAAAACTGGAAGGATATGCTTACAACAAATTTTGGAAGCCAATCGTCTAAAAGTCGAACCTATAGCAATGGGCCGCACACTGCCGTCTTTTTTGGAAAGGGCGCAAAGGTTGGCGCCGTACAGAGTCTGAGTAACGTCTTTATTTACTTTCCCACTAAGCATTAAGTTAATAAGGCGAGTAATGCTGGAAAGTAAATCACCATGTGTGGCTGCCAACAAGTCCTTTAGATGTTGGGGAGTGATGCCATCCAAACCGCCAGCCGAGCCGTTGTTGAATGACATGACTGCAGCCAGTACAGCATCTTCAGATGTAAACTTTCAAGGTTCATATCTTATTATGATTTTAATTATATTTTGTAATTTTTACTTTATATTACAATAATTTGATGGTTTGTCTATCCATTTAGCAACACTACGTCATCAATTGTAACATGAGGAAATTACCTTATTATGTGAATCTTTCCACCGCTTACCAGAAAAGGAAAATTGCCAATGAAATAATCAACTGTAACTTATGCCCGATTATGTAATCACTTATCATCATCATACCAGCCGAAACATGTCCACTACTGGACATAGGCCTCCCCCAAAGAGTGCCAAAGTGATTGGTCCTGCGCCAGAGGATAATAACGTGTCATAAATGGTGTTTCTGTTCTAAGCTGTGTCGTGTCAAACAGGGTGTAGTGAGATAACGATGTCGCCCGGAAGTCCCGGAACACGCTCTGTGCAACTGACTTGTTAACGTAGCTATGATATTACCATTTTCTAGTAATATCATTATGTGACAACTTCCTAATATCTGTATATTAATAAACTACATACATTTATTTGCTTTAATATGAAAAATCTTTGAATATCCCCGCCTCCATCTCACCCTCTTCGTGGTCAACTGTGTCCACAGACCACGTGGCCCGCAGGCTCAGTTGACCAATTTCGTTTTTTCGTGAGTGACTCGACCCACTTAAGACTCACACAGACTGGCGCGGTCTGCGGTGGAGGTTAATAGTAAATTTGACAATAACTGACAGGTTTACTACTGACCGCCACGCAGGTCGCGCCAGTGTGATTCAGGCCTTAAGTATCGCGGCGAATCTTGATCTCTATGACAGCTGTCATCTCAGTACAATTTTACGTTTTATAGTTATAAATAAAAAAAAACGAATATACTTATTACTTATCAGTCGCGGGTGTCCACTGCATGCGGGTGGCGCAAGGCCGATAACTTTGAAACTCTTTGGGGGAGGCCTATGTCCAGCAGTCAACGTCAAATGATGATGATGAGCTCTGTTGTATACATTTTGTTGGGAAAAAGAAACAAGTGACGTCACGTTTTGCCATGGTCAAACAGCCTCCACTTTTTTTTTTACACGACTGCCCAACGAAAAGGAGTAATGTTTTCAGGGTTTATGTGTGTAACTATGTGATATTCTTTAATCCACCAGAACTAGTCAACGCCTTAACCGATTTAGATGAGAATATCACATAGTTACACACATAAACCCTGAAAACATTACTCCTTTTCGTGGGATGAGTGGGGTATCTTTAGAATCCTTACGTCAACCCGGTTAACATAGGATATATGCCGTCACAAAAAAAAATCAATATGGCGGATTATATGATCAATCTATGTGTGAACTGAAACAAATTTTACTTCATTAACAACTTGTTTCTTATTTTTTAGTACGCCTCTGTCAACGGCAGTTGTGTTTTTTATTAATTATTTTATAATCCAATGTGTATCTTTTCTCTTATTCATACATAATCTATAACTAGCAAGATACTTTTAAATGTAAAATGTAAACCTGCGTACAAATTTGAGCGGCTCAGCCTGAGGCATTCTTCGCCCCGCGCGGCTAGCTACTCGCGAGCCAAATTGTTAGTATTGTTACACATAAACATCAGGTAAGGCAGCGTGCTCGCGGTGAGCCGACATTGTGCGTCATTCAAAATGGCGTCGGACACGATGACAGCTACGGCTTCACCGAATTATTAAAAAATAGAAGAAAAAACGCCTCGGTGGTGGATGAAGCCAGTTGTAAAAAAATAGTAATACATGTGGTGCACATTTTCTTCACCAAATTACATTAGAAAATTATGCAATTCACCGTTTTATTTTAATAAATTTACGAACAATCTAAATTACACACGCATGGGTCAGCCACTTGCTCGCCCACAAACGGGTGGCCACCAGCTCGACCAATTAAATTAATACGTTAGTATAACAGTGTATTTTACTTACGATATTACGATTATTTCTGTATTCACTAAGGATCACCCAAATACACAAAAGCTGTGTAATTTGACTTTAGGTTATGACATCAAAACTGTGTGTTTCTGCAAAATGTAACACACATCTGTACTTAAATATATTATATAATGTAAATCAATATCGACATTTGAAAATTAAATATCTATACAACCAATGTAAATAGACAACGCGGCGCCAGCGGCGGGACCTAAAAGGATAGTAGGTATACTAATTGTCCATAGCGAGCAGCCTAAGAGGTTATACTTTGAATGATCATTAGCGTTTCCTTGACGTGAAATATCTAGGTGTCACACTGGATAAGGAACTGAACTGGAAGAAGCATACAGATCTCACCATTACAAAGGCCCTGAGGGTATTTGGAATGTGTAGATCAGCGTATGGCAAAACATGGGGACTGAACCCCAAGGTACTGAAGTGGATCTACACCATGATGGTGAGACCCATAATACTGTACGGTAGCCTGGTATGGTGGCCAAGGACTTTAATGAGAGAGGCCCTGAGAAAGGTGCAGAGAACGGCATGCATGGCTATAACAGGGGCGTTTCGTACCACGCCTACAGCGGCGCTAGAAGTCCTACTGGACCTACCGCCACTTCACATGGTGATTAAGTCAGAGGCGCGCAAATCGCTCTACAGATTAAGAACTCTTGGACTGTGGAGCGATAGCAAGCCGAAGACTAAGCACACAAACATGGAGACTGATGGTTTCTTAGACAGAATAACAAACATGGGAAGCGACAAAATGCTACCCAAGTATGTATTCCACAGGAACTACACAACAAAAGTTCAAACCAGGGCTGAGTGGGCCGAAGGTCTAGAACCACCAACGTCTGGTATCGAAGACAGTATATGGTACACGGACGGATCAAAAATGGGATCCGGTACGGGAGCAGGCATTTATGCAAATGACTATAGTAGTAGTGTAAGCATGGGTAGTTTGGCAAATGTCTTCCAAGGGGAGACATACGCCATAATTGCTTGTGTACAGGAGAATATAGACAGGCGAACCAAAGGGCGGACTATCTGTATACTCAGTGACAGTCAAGCGGCCCTTAAAGCGCTTACGGCGCCGAAAGTGGACTCTAGACTAATTTATAATGGCGTCCAAGCACTAAACAGACTTGGAAGGCACAATAAGGTGCAACTAGTTTGGATACCAGGGCACAAGGGCTTCATCGGCAACGAAAGAGCAGATGAGCTTGCAAGAGGGGGCTCTACAAATCACTTTGTAGGTCCAGAACCATTTGTGGGACTCTCGCAGAGGACCATAATATCGGCCTTTAAAGCCTGTAACATTCCCCTGTTGCGAAAAATTTGCCCTAAACCAAAAACTGTGGCGTGAGTCGATTTTTTTGCTCGCGAGTGTATTAGTGGTTGCCATTCGCCTTGAAAATATGCCTAAACCAAAAAAAGCTACGACATACTGTTTCGCAGCGGGTAATATTTATAAGAATCCTTTGCGACGTAGTTGGCTAAAAACAGTACATAATGTTAGGTTTAAAAAAAGATTCTCATCAGCTTTTAATATATGTAGATACTATCTTTTGCCCGCGACTTCGTCCGCGTGAACTTTAGTATTAACTTCCATTTCCTATTTGATCAACTTCCGTTAGGTAATAATTTCTAAAATGGTATTCAATGTCTTAATGCAAAATATAATTCTGTGGGGCAAGAGTCACCTAAAGCTGTTCTGCCGTTTTAAGGTGTCTGAGAACAATCATTCAAACTTGCAAACGTTTGCAATTATATTATGAGTAGAAAGTGAAATTACTATAGTATGGTTTTCAATACTTGTGTGAATATTGTTATTTTAAATAAGAGTCATGTATTAAACTATTCTAATAAACCATTCAATTTAGTTCCGTTTGCATCATTTTGAGGGCTGTAATACGAAAGTGACTACTACTTAACCACACTTACTGAAAAATCAATTTTTTTCGAAATATAGGTACATACATTATGTTCCTAGTGGTAAAAGCAATTGCTGCGAGCACGAAATCGGAGCCCTGGCAGAATGTAGAAGCCTAGAGCTACTTTCCTCCTTCCAAGTAGCCACCTTCTAACAATATGAAGCTAGGCGAAAGGTTTTTCTTTTCAACAGAGCCTTGAGCCCCGGCCGATGACCAAAGAGGAAGTAAGATCGATGTAATATCCTTCCATAAATCTCGCACGTAAGGAAACCCAGAGTTAGGAAAAAAAATCTTAAAATTTCAAAAGACTGCATTACTTCTGCGGTGGCAAGGGATAAATTGAGGCAACACATAACACCAGTGAGCTCTGGCAGAAGCCTGAAGGCCGAACTTCTTTGGAAGGCCAAAATGACTCTGAAGCAGAACCTCTTCATCACCTCCATTCCAGTAATTTGATATGAGACCGAAGACGACATTCAAGGTCCGCTCAAGATCCTGCTGTAACTTATTAAAAAACATACTCCACATCCAGTATAAATAGTAAAATTTTACTTAAAGTCCTTCATCTTGGACGAATGGTTCTCAACTTCATTTAAATTGTAAGTTCTTTTTGCCTCCCTAGGTAAAATTGTTAATGGAACTTATTGTACCTAGAAACTTTTTAATCGACTTCAAAATAAGAAGGAGGTTCTCAAACAGGTTATAAGTTTTTTTTAATGTTTCTTACTGTGATGTATGTAGGTACCTATACAGATAGTGGAGGGTAGAATTAGCTCTTACGCGCCACCTGTCAATACACAAGTTAGTTCTGCAATAAATCAGCAAGTGAACGCACGGTCTGCTGATTTCCTGATCCATTCCCTAATCCCGGCTTCCTGAGTTCAGGACATACCTACTACTTACCTGAGAACTCCGTTATTTATAAACCGATTCGTACATATTTTTTTTCATTTTAAAGTGTATACTTCTAGATTGCTCTTATTGTTTTCAAAAAGCTAGTTGGATGATGGGATCCATGAGGTATTGAACCAAACATTTGGTGAAGTGGAACTGTTGATGAATACCACAGATAAGCTATGGAACTCCTCAATGATGTAAATTACGTCACATATTCTGATATGATTCCGTTTAATTAGCAACTAATGTAGTGCCAAAGGTGATTTTGAGATCCTTGAGGAATTGACGGAGCTCCTCAATTATTATCAGCCAACATACAGTGATTTGGGTTTATTCTGTAACTGGGGACTGGTTATTTCGGGTCTCGGTTTCCGTCTCACCCCAAACCATGTTCGCGATTATTTCGCCATCAAGGAGAGCTTTCACCTGCTCTCCGACTTTTCTCTTCCACGAGTCAAATCTTCCAGTCATCCCAACCGTTTATTGTTCTGTCTGTAATTCAAATAATACCCGTTATAGCCCTCTGTTAGCGCACGGCGGAACTAATGAGATCTCGAGTTAGTCCAGACAAATATGTCCTCGCCCGTTACCTGACATTTCAATGATGACATTTTTAGAATTATAGTAAAAGCACATTACAACCGAAGTCACAATTAAAGTAATAGGGGGCGCTGAAGGCAATATTCTTATCTCCGACTGATATTTTAACTTACAAATATCATAATATAATAATTAATCAGTGCGGAGTTGGACTATTTGCATAGCTTTGTTTAAGACTCTCACGACAATGTTCTCTTGGGTATTAAAATACATACTATTAAATGCGGATTCATCTTCATTTTGTCATTATGTTGTCTTTTAGCTTCATTGAGAAGTTCCACAAGCCATCTGTGGTCTTCATCATCACTTCCTTCCACAAGCCATCTGTGGTCTTCATCATCACTTCCACCATCACCAAATTTATGATTTCCGATATTACTACACGCGTGTGACAGAAATGTAAATAAAAGCGAATTATAGTAATTATGATATCAACATATTATTTGTAATATTTATTACCACGTGTATGGATTGAGAATAAAAAGCTGAAACATTGTAGTATTTACCCCTTTATTCGTGTACCCTGTACCCGATTTAGACAATTCGTTACTACTATGTTGAATAGGCAAGGGAAATATAAAGTATTTGTTATAATAAAAATCATAGAATTATTGTAACAACTCTTTTATTGGCCAAATTACCAGTAAAAACCTTCAAACCATAAGTATTCATTTATTTATCATTAAATTATCCGTAAGTTAATTAATTCACTTATAACGTGACTAATAATCAAAGCATCAATAATAATCCAAGCATATAATGCAGTTGAAATACACAGCAATATCACAAAGTACATAATTAATACCAAGGGTTACTTAACTGACTGGACTTCCCAGGAGATGTTCACCATGGAACAGCAGTGACGATAATGAAATTCAGAATTGGCCGGTCAAACCCTTTTATACCTGATTCCAGGTGTTCGACCACGCCACCTCTGTTCGATAAACACGTGACGTCATGGATAGTTTAGTCAGTCATTTTAATCACTTGATCAATAAATTCTTACTAGTATTCATTTAAAATATACACAAACATATTAAAACCATTATAAATAGGCACCATGAAAATTACATACGGATATTAATTTTAATTTTAGCATTGGCAATATTATTAGTAAGTCAACGATTATACACTTACCCGACATATTTTCATTGAAGTGTCAAATCAGTATCTAAAAGTCTGGTGACACAGAAAAGTGATAAACTAATCAATAAAGAAGGTTAATTCGCATCTTAAATTACTGGTAAGCTTATGTGCTATATTACATAATAATCTAACACGTGCCTAATATATTTGAGGAGTTCCCTCAATTCCTCATGGTTCTCATCATCTAACTGGGGTTTCGAAAACAATGGGACCAATCTGAAAGCATATACTTTCAATTAAAAAAAGAATTGTACGAATCGGTTCATAAATGACAGAGTTCTGAGGTAACAAACATTAAAAAATAAAAAATTACATCCGAATTGAGAACCTCCTCCTTTTTTTGAAGTCGGTTAAAAATTCGGTCTATTTGTTTAGCAGCTACGATGTCGCAGACAGACACACAGTCACACAGACACACAGTCACACATACATGTCAAACTTATAACACCCCTCGTTTTGCGTTGGGGGTTAAAAAGCAATCTTCATTAACTTTTATTCATTTCGGTGATTTTGCAATTTTAGATTTCAAAGTGTGATGGCCATTCGGATCGTGCGAGGATATCGAAAAATTTCGTTTCAGGCGGCGACAGTATTAGCGCGATCTCCTCCATTAGACATCCTTGCAGATATGGATGCAACTGTGTACCATCGTCTGCGAGGTGAGACCGCACTAGCGCCAATTGAAGTGCGGCGTCAGGAGCAACGAAACGCCTTTAACAAGTGGCTTGCACGACTACAAGAGCCAAGAAACGCCGCCCAGCGCTCAGTTGGTGCGATCCTGCCAAGTTTCAAGTCCTGGATGGAGAGGAAGCGAGGGACAGTCACGTTCAGGCTGATACAAGTGCTCACTGGGCACGACTGTTTCGGCCAGTACCTGCACCGGATTGGCCGCGAGCCAACTGCGCAGTGTCATCACTGTGGGGAGGACGAGGACTCCGCCCAGCATACACTGCAGGAATGCCCTGCGTGGGACTCCGAAAGGGCGTCCCTGGTCAGCGCAGTAGGCACGAACCTGTCCCTGCCAGTTGTTGTGACAGCTATGCTGGCAGCGGACACGACGTGGAGGGCCATGGTTTCCTTCTGTGAGAACGTCCTGCTCCAGAAGGAAACTGTCGAACGGGAACGGGAGAGGGCAGATCCCTCTCGTAGGAGACGACGCAGGGGGCACGGGCGTAATCGTCCTCCGTGAGCCCCAGGTGCAACCCGTGTAGACTCGGGCAAGAATAGGTCTACGGTCTCCCCCGCCTGTCGTAAAAGGCGACTTAAGGGGGTCAACGGGGTCGCCAGTGATTTTTTGTGGCGGGGGCCACAGCACTCGGCCACCCCAGAGAAGGCGGCGAAGATGCCCAGAACGAGCCAGCAGGGGCAAAGCGCGAGGAGGGCTCTAGTGCGTTCAACCTGAGATCCTAGAGTCCTCCGAATTACTTAGCGCAGATGGCGGTTGACGTGGAGTTTTTAGTGGGTAGAAATACCACATAACCCAGACCTCCCCCGAGAGCTGGGTAACTGATTCGCAGGTTTTCTCCACGAAAAAAAAAAAAAAAAAAAGTATAAAAACCGGCCAAGTGCGAGTCGGACTTCCAGACTTCGGGTACCTTACCATTATCTATAACAACGACATAAAAATCAAGTTTGTTGTATTTATTTTATGCGGTTTTTATAGCATATTTGTTGTTATAGCGGCAACATAAATACATCATCCGTCAAAATTTCAACTGTCTAACTATCACGGTTCGTATACAGCCTGGTGACAGACGGATAGACAGACAGACAGAAGGACAGCGGAGTCTTAGTAATAGGGTCCCGTTTTACCCTTTAGGTACGGCACCCTAAAAAAGTGTTCTTTATCCTTGAGGATAATAAGGAAAATAACCATTTTAAAATCAAAAACATGTAATCAGTCATTCCAGACCGCAAGTCAGTTAACATTTAGTTATTAACATATGAATATTGAAGGCGTTATCGTCTGTGTAAAAAAACCTGGACCAAGAATATATACATGTACAGAATGTCCATTAAACTTAACCAATCTCGTTAAACAAAGATGACAGACGTCAGACAATCAAATCTTAACAAATACTTGTTTGTTTATGTTGTATGGTATGGAGCAGAGTTAGCCCTAGCGAAAGTTTGTGCATGTTAAACTACTCTCATGGGATTACCTTTGCTTAGTCGGGGGTGGTTGGGTACCTACTAAATAGTACTGAATTACAAGATGGCCGCCTAATAGTTGGCGACAAGAAAAAGATCCAGGTGGCCAGTCTATACATAGTAATACTTAGTAAGTCAATGGTTTGATGTGAGTTTTGCAAAAAAAAAGTAAAATGAACGTAAAGGCATAAATCTTTTTCTCCTTCACTTCTGCCCGTTGCGAGAACTCTTTGGCACGAATGATAAAAAAAATATTTTGCTTGTAATTGAGGCATGAGGAAAAATTTTAATAAGCATTTTTAGTATAGTGTTTGTAGTGTAGTGATCAACATGAGAGCTTTGGTGTCAATTGCTTCGCTGCTGGCATTGCTGCAAAGCATGACCTGGTCTGCAGAATGCCAAGATACTAAACGAGTGAAGGTGACAGCAGAATCTGGATTTTGGACGAGTAAAAAACAAGAAGGTTTCGACAATTACCTACCTACATCCGTCATCTACGAAATCAAGTACTATTGCTCAAGTTCACAAGCCAAGAACCTCGCTTTTGTCAATGAACGAGGCGCAATCGTAAGCCAAGGAAATTCAACTACTATATGGGTCACATCAAAGCCTCAGCCCATAGGCACGTATAGGATAAACTGTACTGATACAATAACGGGATGCACAGATTCAGTGACAGTTGAGGTGTTTCCTGCAATTACTACTATATCTCAACATTCTCGAGTTAATGTGAGCCTCCACGCCATATTTGTGCCATTCGGTGAATTCTACGAGGTGATATGTACGGGCATGCAAGCTGAATCACTTAGAATAAGTCTCAACAAGCAAGATATTGAAACTGTAATATTGAATAAGACAACAGTGAAATCAGTGAAACTGCATGAGTCAGAAAATACCCGTAATTTATTTTTCTGTCGACACACGTCCACAGTTACAAAGCCATATCAAAGCCAGGTAATGGTTTATGTTGACTATCCACCAGCAGCTACTGACTTTTCTTGTATTGAAAATAATCAGATTATAACTTGTACCTGGAAAATAATAAGCATTGACGTTTTTTACAAGCTAATGGTTGAAGCACAAGGAACTTTGACTACTGTTTGCGTTGGTACAAACATCGGGGATTTATCGAAAGAATCGAACTGTGAACTTTTTTTTTTGCCTCCGAAATTAAATAAATTTGTGCTGATATTGGAAGTCTGTAATATTTTTTTTTGTAATGAACAAAGATTCTTTATCAACCGCAAATACATCAGAAAACCGTCGCCTCCTTTTCTTTTGAAACGATTGAACACGAGTTCGCACAGCGCTCTCGTGGAGTTTCATGTGAATACTCTTCATGTTTATAAGGGCAGCGTACTCGAGTTTAAAGTGAAGTACAAGCAACCTGGCATGATATTACACACATTGAACGCATCGTCGTTGCGAGTAAACTGTTCCTTTTACAACTTTCAAATATTAAGATGCGACATGGAAATGACTCTTCCGTGTCCTAGTGCGATTTATAAAGTGAAAATATATTTTAAAACTTTTAAAAATATACACTGGTCAGATCCTGCAATTCTTCACCTGTACACTAACTCAGGCAGTACTGCGAGCGTTAACGCTGTTTGTAATCAGAAATATGAACCAATTACTAACAAGGAGAGAGGAATTATTGCAAATGAAAATTTGCAACTAGAATTTTTTAAAAGAAATTAAAAAGGATTAAAAAGAAAAGTGAACGATCTGAAACAAAAACTTGCAAAAGTGAAAGCTCTTCGAAAAAAAATTGATGAACTCTAAGATTAAATAATGTTAGTGCATCAAGTGTAAATTATTAAGTTACTTCATTCGATTGTTTAAGCTGTGTACAGCTTGCCTTTTGTCGAAAGGTCCTAGGATTTTCACAAAAGCGTTTTTCTTACGACATCCTTCACTTTCACATTTCAAGTAGTTCAATTTCCTCAGTTTTATGATAACGAATGACTGAATGAATATCCTGAAATGTATTAGAGTATTCTGTGGTAAATGCTATAAATGCCTGTACTGAAAATTGTATTCGTACTTATTAGGAAAGAACTCTGTAAAACGTGTGACGAATAGCTGTTGTGATGAATTGCATTTATATGAAGCATGTGGTGTTGTGTTCCTGGTGGTGAGTAAGGGCGCCAGAGCTCCTAGGATGCGCTGTGTTAGGAAGAATTGGGAGTGAGGGACCTGCATGTCTCTATCTGCCAACACAGCGAATCCTCATTTTAACAAAGGGTTGGCAACGCAGTTGTAATTCTTCTGGAGTCACAAGTGTCTACGAGTATAGGTTACGGTACCAGCTTAACATCAGGCAGGCCGTTAGCTTGTTTGCCACCGTCGTTGTATAAAAAAAAGAAAGGTAATTGAATTGCCTATTCTTGTGCTATACAGGTTGGGTAGGAGTATACCGACAGATTTTAACCATGGATTCCCGATTCGTCATTAGGAGCATAAAATCTAGCGTAGTTTTGAAGATATTATCAATTTTCATGTAAACTATTTATTGTGATTACTAAAGTGCATTAAGCTCTTTTTATTGCGACGTTGCCACCGACGTTGCCAAGTTTCGCGTCGCTATTCACAGACTTCAAAGTGACAGCTACCACTCACTAAATTCATGCATTTTTGGAAAAATAATTTTTACCATTTTATTAAAAGGGATAATGTCCATGGAGAAGCGATAGTTATCCAGTTTTTATTTACAAAAACCGACATTACTAGTTTTTTTTCATTTTTTTTTTTGCTTAATTTGACTTGAGTTCATTTAACATTTTTTACTCCTAATAACCTCAGGAATCTATGGTTAAAATCTGTCGGTATACTCCTACCCACCCTGTATAGTATACATCTATATAAATTAATGATATATTTCATTTGCACAGTGTGTTATTAGTGTTATTACTGATTTTGTATTTGTAATAATAGAATTTGTTTCTGGCACTAATAACATATTCATATTACTATGGTAATTTGATTGGAGTTCGGAATCAAGTAGGTACTGAACTATGGTTTTTTCAAAAAATGTATGTACTTTCTGCGAAATATCATTTGATAATTATCACTTGCTTTTCGGTGAAGGAAAACATCGTGAGGAAACCGGTCTAATCCCAATAAGGTTTGCTTTTCTCTCTGGGCTGGTAGGTCAGATGGCAGTCGCTTTCGTAAAACTAGTTCCTACACCAAATTTTGGGATTAGGTGCCACAGCGGACCCCGGGCTCCTTAATGGCACTAATGGGAAAAACATTAGGAGGATGATGATGATTGATGAATCATTCATTATATCCATATAGGTACCGTACTTTGTACCTACACCAATTATTATGGCTGGATACGTAATAATTTGATATATGTACTTGGTTTTTAGAAATATGATTTCACTTTGGTCTTTTAGGTAATATTTTATCATTAATAAGCAATTTTGCACCTGCCATTGTGGCATTCTTTGGGGGAGGCCTATGTCCAGCAGTGGACGTCTTTCGGCTGATATGATGATGATGATTATGAAGCAATTTTGCAATAATTAGGTATACTAATCTAAGTTTGAATCTAAATTTTTATGAAAATTTTTCATTCTGACATCTTTGCTTCTTTAATATCGTACTGTATACAGGACGTCTCAAAAAAATTGAATACTTTAATAATTTATCGCACACAATTCGTAATTTTTGTATTTTGTGCAGTAAAATTTGAATAAATGAATAAGTTAAATTATTTCAAAGTAAAATCATTCTAACTATATTGATGCCATTGGGCAAACAGGTAAAGAACTGCAAAGATCAAGCAAATTAGCTGCGAAAGAAGTAATTATTTCGAAATAACAATGTCGAGTTAACAATACTTATAGAACGTTAAATTTAATCTTTTGATGCACTAGTTTCAAAAAGTAATATACTTCTGATGCGTTTAGTTCATGCTTCCATGCTTTTGATACATTTTTCAATATATTTCTAACAATATTTTTGCTAATTAACACACTCATGGCCACGCTAATCTCGTAGCGCTACGCCGTAGTCCGTAGCATCTTAAACCTCGTATGTAGCGAAAAGCGCTCGTAGTGCTCTGACGCATATGTGTCGTCATGGGCCCTGAATGGGTTAACTATTATGATTTATGAGATAAAATAAAAACATAATGTAAAATAGACAAATGCTGTAACTTTTAACACGGACTGCATTAAAGCATATATAAATAAAAATATAACCAAAATCCCCTCGACTTCTTTTTTTAAACAAGACATTTCCGCATTAAGGCAGATTATACGCCCCAAATTCAGAAGACGGTATACTCGTACAAACTCGAGTAATTTTACCGCTTTCTTCTTTTTCAGGGTTTTCGGGCCCACGCTCGACGTAATTAACAAGTATTACCTTATCTGCCGTGGGGTATAAATTAGGTTCCGTAGCGAGGAATTGAACATTGTGATAAAGAGTGTTCGGCGTGAAATAAGGTTTCGGCTTGTGGACAACTTTAATTATAATAAAACTAGGTACAGTGGCGGAAAGTAATATTTCTTTGAACAACGTCGATGAGCGCCAATCAATGATATGGATTTTTCGTAGTAATCGACATTATTAAGCAATTATTTTGCAATGATAACACTCTAAAATTCAAAACCAAAAAGGTGTGTAATATCCCCTGTTGTTTTTGCGGTAAGTACCTGTAAATTTTTAAATATTTTTGTATTACATAACGTACCTACTAAGTAGGTATCCTAATAAATATACACCAAAGAAAAATGAGAGACAAATAAAGTTTCTGAATGAATGTAATTTCATTAAACGTCATGATGAACAAACATTATAATGTATCAAAAAAATTACGTCAAACGTCTCACAAACAACAAAATTGAATAAACATGTTGTCCGGTAATTAATATTCAACTTTCTAACCACGAATAGGGCACCTTAGACGGATCCAGAAACTCGTCTATAAGGTTTTGAAAAAGTCCCCTGGTTTTCGAGATATTCGCACTTTTAGAAGAGCGAATTGTACCAAAACAAGGTGTTCAAAAGTGAACATTAATAGCAACATTTTTATTTAAAGTAAAGATGTTAATGGCAAGTGTTAATGGCATTTTAGAATCAGTATTAGATAAACAATTTTTCAGGAAGTTGGCCACTCTGGTATTCATAATTTTTTTTTCACCACACCACATGGCACCCTTTACTTCTTCCGCTAACTGAGTTATTCTGTTTTTTTGTCTTTAGTCCTTAAATTTACTTTATAAAGAGAAGTAGTTGGTATGAAGGATCCCTGCATGGCACGTACTTATATTTTATCTTTCGCCGTAATGAATTTTTAAATCTGACATGGACCAAGAATCCTGTTTAAATTTTGAGTCGTGATAATAAATGTTTTAGTAATGGAGTTGCAAGAAGTTTAGAATATAAAATTGTGTTGAAAGTTAAGGAATATTTTTGGCCTAGGTACATTGACATTGTCAAACTTCTTGAGTTAATGTTTGTCATAAATTTCCTTCACAAATGTTTCATTCGCCTAATTTTTATTTCCTGTATCGATTTTTTTTTTGAAACGGCTCTGAAATATTATATATATACGGAAGCGAGACGTGGACCCAGCGTGATAGAGAGAGACTGAACGCATTCGAAACGTGGGCATGGAATAAAAATATGCGAAAATAATTAGTTTTTAGGGTTCCGTACCAAAAAGGTAATAAAGGAACCCTTATGGTGCGACTCTGTCCGTCTGTCCATCCGTCTGTCCCAACGTTAAATATCTCACGAACTACTTAAGCTATCAATTTGAAATTTAGAACAACTGTTAAAAGGGTTAAGACACATGTATGGAAAAATAAAAAAATAAATAAACATTTTATTTTCTGTTTAAAAGACGAATATGGGTAGGGTTAAAGAATCAAAGTCTAGTAAAAAGATCAAGAGGGGTATCACATGAAAGGACTTAAGTTGCACTTTCTAATACTGTTTTTATTTTTTTTCTTTAGTGGTTAAATTTTGATTTCTTAAGGAAAATGTAGAAAAAAATACCATCCCCCCCCCTTATCTCCGAAGTTTACCAAGCAAAAATTCTGACATGATTACATATGATTAAGCATAACATAAATAATACAGGAAAAATAAAACGATATCTCTATATAGCTTGTTTTTTTTTAATTATCAAAAATAATTTATTTGTAACAAAATATATTTCTTATTAACAAAACAATTATTACAATAAAATACATAGGTACAAATAAACCGAAAAAGTATAAAGCAAAACTACATCCCGCTCTGCAGCATTTATTATTTAAATTCGTAATTTACTTACTCTTGTATGAAATTTTACATCTTCAAATTCCTATCAGATTATCGTTAAAGTCCCTTCTTTCAAATAAAAAATAAATAATCTTAATCGGTACGCGTAATAAAAAGCTATCGCTGATAAACAAACATATATAGGTTGTAAGTTGTTAGTACCAAAATTCAGAAGGCGCTTTGCAACGGTAACTTCTACTATGAGCTGTTTAAGATTGTTCAAGAATGAATGGGGTTCTGACATGACGGGTATGGTGTATGAAAGTTTCTACAGAACCCTCGGTGCGTGAGTCAGACTCGTACTTGACCGGTTTTTTTTATAAGTATCGTGTTGTCTAGTACGACAAGCACAAAATGGCGCAGCTACTTCGAGAAGCGCGAAAAGGCGCGTGTATGTCTATACGTAACTAAAACTTTTTTTTTATGTTCTCTCGTCGCTTATTGGTTGTCGCACGGCTGGACCTCTTGGCTGCCTTATCACTTTTTATTAGTTAAACCAAAGTAGCCAATGTAGCCCGAACAGTTGCTAGACTTAATGGAACGATAGCATGAACTTTCCGTACAAACGTTATTCGGCCTATACCTACATTACTGTATTTAAAAAATTGAGCTACGGTAGCTTCTGCCTGGGTTCGAATCCCGGCTTATACCAATGAGTGTTTCGGAACTTATGTTGGACGACCGCTTTAGCCTAGTTGGTAGTGACCCTGCCTACGAAGGAAGCAAGAGGTCCTGGGTTCGAATAAGTAAGGGCATTTATTTGTGTGATGAGCACGAATATTTGGTCCTGAGTCATGGATGTTTTCTATGTATTCATTTCTCTATATTAGTATCTATATCGTCGTCTAGTACCCATAGTACAAGCTTTGCTTAGTTTGGGACTAGGTTGATTTGTGTAAGATTGTCCGCAAATATTTATTTATTATTATTATTTATGTACGGAATATTTACCGTTAGTTTTTCGCTGAAGGAAAACATCGTGAGGAAACCGGTCTAATCCCAATAAGGTCTGGTTTTCCCTGTGGGTTGGAAGGTCAGATGGCAGTCGCTTTCGTCAAACTAGAGCCTATGCCAAATCTTGGGATTAGGTGTCAAAGCGGACTCCGGACCCCTTCGGGGCGCAACCGGGAATAACGCTATGAGGATGATGACGGTAATTATAAATGTAAAAAATATTTATATAATATAACCCGAAAATATTTTCCTAAATAATACTTCACTTAGCATTTTAAAATTCTTATAACAAAAGAAAAATGCAAAGAATCATAAAATAGTCACGAATTGTACTTTATTATTCGTGCTATTTAAAATTAGTATTATTATGCGGGAATCAGGTGCCTTGTGGCCAAGCGACCTGTAGGCCAAGAAAACTACCGACTTGATCCCACCAAATAGAGATCGGCGTATGGGCAGACCCAGATAGAGATCTAAGTTTAGTAGTCGATAAAGACGCGAGGAGGAGTGGGTAGGCCCCCCCACAAGGGCCACCTGGTAAGGTCGCGGGAGTCCGCTGGATGCGGGTGGCGCGGACCGGTCATTTTGGCACTCGTTGGGGGAGGCCTATGTCCAGCAGTGGACGTCTTTCGGCTGATATGATGATGATGATGAAAGACGCGTGGAAGAAAGAGAGAGCCTTTTCCCAGCTGTGGGCACAGCTGTGGGCTAAAAATTAAATGATGATTAACACTTATTTTTTTATGTCTGAACGCTATGATCTTCTGCAGATCAGTTTGCAGGTCCTTAAATTTTGTATTCAATACCAATATGGACCTGTCTCTGCACCTGAAACGTGATAATTCACCCAGGGAACATAAACCCTTTACTTCAATGCATGTTTGTAAAAAACAAATACGAATAAAATATTACCTTGTTGACACATGGCATATTTTATCAGTCAACACAAAATACTGTTTATTATATTAAAAAAATAAAATTATCGATAAGTAGATGTTTAGTATTACAATAAACATAAATAACTATGTTAGTACCTAAACTTAAGTGCTGAGAGGTCCAGTGCCTGATTATAGCGCTGTCCCATCTTTCTGCCACGACAGCCAGGAGACCGTGGCGGCTAGCGCGCACTCTGCGGAGCGTCGCGTCGCGGCGCAGCGCTTGCGCCTTGCATACGCTTGGTTATTGCATACCTCACACAGCTTAAGTAGTAAGAAAAATAACACAGACATACAGGGAGACAGTAGAAGTAAAACAACAGGCGGACAAAGGAGAAATATGTATGTTCAACGGCCTCCGTAGTCCAGTTGGTAGTGACTCTGCCTACGAAGCTGGAGGTCCCGGGTTCGAATCCCGGTCAGGGTATTTATTTGTGTGTTTATCACGAATATTTGTTCCTGAGTTATGGATGTTATATATGTATATAAGTATCTATATGTATTTATCTATTATAAATATCGTCGCCTAGTACCCACAACACAAGCCTTATTGAGCGGCCTAGGTAGATTTGTGTAAGATTGTCCCGTAATATAAAAAAAAAGTGTTATACTCGTACTTACTAGGTTCTGCCCGCCACTCCGCCCGCGTGAAACTCGTTTATATCGCAGTTACACACAAACTTTCACCAACCAATTCACCCCTTTAGGGTATGATTTTCGGGATAAAAACTATTCTATTTTATTCCTCGGGATTTAAATTATCTCCATGCCAAATTTCATCTCAATCGGTTCAGCGGTGTAAGCATGAAAGGTTACAGATTGTCAGGCAGACAGAGTAACTTTCGCATTTATAATATTATATAGCGACGCGCCCCGGCTTCGCACGGGTTTATATGTATAATACATGCATGTATTGTATTGTATTATACATATAAACCTTCCTCTTGAATCACTCTATCTACTTAAATCAACCGCACCAAAATCCGTTGCGCAGTTTTAAAGATCTAAGCATACATAGGGACAGACAGACAGACAGCGGGAAGCGACTTTGTTTTATAATATGTAGTTAAGTATGGATGCATATGGGTGAATGTTTATAAACAGAAAAGGTCGCAGATTTACAAGCCGTATAATGCGGCTTGTCATAAACAGGTCCAGGATTAGTTAATAACAAAAATTGTACAATTAATAAGAGACAATGGGCGTACTTTTAGCGGCGGAACTAAGAGAAATTAATTTGCCGAGCGATGGACGGGGTTATGCAGAATGCAGGTATTTTAACTTTGAAAATAGGGCAAGCATTATGATTTATGGCTTTAATTAGAATTTTTCTTACCAAATATTACAAGTGATAGAATGAAAAAAATATGAGGGCACTTTTTGGGGTAGCTTTCGGCTAATGGAATGATGATGATGATGATGATGATAAGGCTAGTACAGGCAAACGTCCTAGGACTCCTAGGCTTGAGTCAAAATCAAATTAGGCTTTCCTCTTTGAAAATAACGAACAAACTGTCTTCTTAATTTAGCTTCGTTTAATAAGCCTTAAGAGGGGTCCTATAAAAATGTCACTTCGTTAGTATTTTGGATATCTATTCATAAAATGTAAACGAGGTATTTTTCTTTTTTTTTAAACGACTACTTTAGTCTAGTTGGTAGTGACCCTGCCTACGAAGCTGGAGGGCCTGGGTTCAAACCCTGGTAAGGGAAATCATTAGGGCGTTTTCAGAAATTGTTGTTGGTGGCGTAAGTGGAGTTTCACTTTTAGAAATGGGCCAAATTGATTTGAAATGTAGCTGAATCGATAAAATATTGTATAAACAACATAAAAATACGAAATTTGTTACGCAATAATGTCAAATTTATAAAAAAAACTCAATTTTATTTAGTTGCTACTGGAAAGAAGTTCTATTACGCCACTCATTTTGAAAATTATTTAAAAAATAAATAGACATGTTAAAAATCTTCTAAAACTTTAATATTCAAATATAAACAAAACAGTCTTCTAAAAACATAAAATTATTGGACGTATATAACAAAACAATGAGTTAATCTGAGATACCTAGTTAAATACTATTTACTTAGCATAATTAACTTTTAATATCTTATAACAAAAATCACAATATTTTTGGAATTTTAATCACAGTCTCTAAATGGACAATGGCGTATAATGGAACTCTAAGTGGCGTTTAGGAACTATAAGGCAACGTTCATTAAAGCGATTAATTATACACACTGAGTATATATTTTTTTTACACTATGAGATCAAGGCAGTCATTTTAGTTAAGTAACTATATTAATTAAGTACTAAACCTACATAAAGAATCAGACAGTTCAAGTATAAATTTCAGATTTGGTCTGAGTCTGATTTTTATTTTAAATATCAGTCTTACAATACCTATTATATTTTTCCGGGCATACCTCAACCTCAGACCAAGTTTGAATTTTATCATGAATAGTAATGCTCTAACGCACGTAATCGACACAAATAACATTGATTTAATCCAAAGATCGGACATAAAAAAAATTGCGAACTAAGCTTATTTTGCAATTTTCCAAGGATTGGTGCTGATAAGCAATAATGTGTCAACCGACAGCCAACCCTGTACCATACATAGTCAATCCTGTATCATAGATGGCACATTATTGCTTGTTAGCATCCCGTTGACAATCTTTATATCAACTTTGTTTGAAAACGCCCATTAGTAAGTTGAGCACAAATATCTGTTCCCTGCGTCTTGGACGTTGCTGGAATACTCGTAATTTTATCCCACCGCCAATAAGAAAGTCTCCTTCCCTGTTTACATTTAAAAATAAGTTTAAACTCCACCCTAGCTGATCTGCGTCTCAATCTGCGTCTCGATCTGCGTCTGTGCTAAGAATTTTATTTTGAGTAGGGTATTATTATAGTACTTGCAACTCAGGTTTTGGTTTGATTTTCGCTGGACATAGCGTGGACTATCTCTGTATACCGTACAGTATGTATACTCTTAGGTTAATATCTCTTATATAGGTTAATAAGTTAGTTTTAGTTTATCGGATCCACTGAAAATCTGCGTCGTTGCACTGTGTGTCTCGACTCATGCTGAGTGGACTCTTTTTTTGAAGCAACACTAGATCGCTTCTTTAGATCTAAGCCTTATATGATGTATAGGTATGCCTGTTGTTGTTCCAAAATAAATGTATTCTATTATATTTATGTATTCAAGTATTAATTTAACTAAGGTAAACATAGGGGATGCACGAAACCTTACGCCTGTCATTATTATGAATTAAGATTAAAAGTGTCAAGTATTGGCCCAGTTATTCTCATTAAGTGAGTATGTATATTGTCGTCTAGTAAAATGGTAACTTTGCTTAGTTTGAGACTTAGGTCGATTTGTGTAAGTTTGCCCCAAATATTTACTAATTTATTTATTGCATACATTTTGCATAACGCCATCCTCAAAGCTCATCTTGCGAGAAAATATCATTAGCGCCTGAACCGGGCCGGAACGGATCCGGCGCATCCCGGCTTGTAATTATTCACTCACTCATTCATTCATTCATTCGGTCTTTATTGAAATGGCAGTCCTTGATACTGTTTATCGCGACTCCTTGGGCATATTGCAAAGTGCGATACGGTAGAGATACCTACTTCTATTCAAATTGAGTAGATTATGCGGCTTTAAGATTTATTAATAGGCTATTACAAATAATAAATAGAGAAAAAGTGTGTGGCGATGTAAGGTTGTATATAACAGGTAATCAAAGGAACACCTCATACGATTAAAAAAAAAGTATTTCGCGGGTTACAGTCCAAAGTCCAAACGAATTGATGAATTTTAACATAATCTGAGGTGTCTTTGGATTCTTCCTAATCATGGGAGTGACATAATATTTCGAATACAGCAGTTGAATTTCCTTTAAAAAAACAACTAAGAAAATATTTGAATTATTATGTAAAATATTATTATATTGAATTTGAATATTATTACTATACTAGCTGTTGCCCGCGACTTCGTCCGCGTAGAACTTTTTATCATCTTAGTAAATGATTTCTCTCAATACAAAATTTGAACCCTCTTTTAGGGGATAATTAAAAAAAAAGTCGATGTTCATTTTCTAGTTTGTGAACAAACAGTCTAAAACCAAAGTTAAAAATCTCATACTTTAAAAATGCCTTGAAATACTCAAACTTTGAACCAATTTTAACACTCTTAGGGGATGAATTTGGAAAAACTCTGAAATCAGTTTTGTAGTCTTTTAACGTACAGAATAAGACCGAAGTTAAAAATCTCTTACTCACACTTTAAAATTTTATTGCTCGCCATTTAAAATTTGAACCCCCTTTTAAACCCCCTTAGAGGTTGAATTTTTCTAATCGCTGAAAGAACTTTTTTCGTAAACTTTTAAGTCTCTAGCTCAAAAAAAGTGTTGCCCATACAAAGCTTTCTTAACCCCCTTAGGGGTGGAATTTTCTAAAACTCTGAAAGTACTTTATTATTAATTTTAATAAGTAACATGTTGAATAGTTTTAAGTCTAGTAAAAAAAAAAGTTTTTCCCACACAACACTGGCTACCCTTCTTAAGGATCTTAAGGATCCCCTTAGGGATGGAGTTTTTTAAAACGCTGAAAGTTCTTTTTTAGTATTCTAATAACTAATTTTTCTACAAAGTTTAAGTCTATAGCTCAAAAAAAAAAGGTTCTCCCATACAAACTTTGCACCCCCATTTTACCCCCTTAGGGGTAGAATTTTCAAAAATCCCTTTTTATCCCTAGCCCACGTTATAAAAGCAACATACTGTGCAAAAATCAACTCGCTAAGATTAGTAGTTTCGGCTGTGCGTTGATGAGTGAGTGAGTGAGTGAGTGAGTGAATAAGTCAGTCAGGACATAGGCATTTATTATGTATAAATAGATAGAAGATAATGAAACTCCCATTCAAATATCTCAAAAAAATATGAAGCTACATCCGTTTTAATGTCGCTTGTTAGAGTGAGAAAACGATGAGGGACTGTGACGTCAATATACTCGAGCGTCATAGTAAAAAACAATCGTTTCATATGAAGGTGCGTTTTGCGGAAAAGGGACAGAACATACCCCCTCTTAAAACTTTGGACTCTTATAACTTCATCATTACCTATATAACCTCTTGTTTTGTTTTTTTCTCCATTTGACTATATTTATTTTAAATTCTTTTTCGAGAAAATACATTATGATTATTTACCATATTTTCGATTCCTGAGCTATAACCACGAACTTCGGAATTCGAAAATATTCGGGTATCTCTATCTCTATCGCACTAACCATACTCGAGTGACAGGGATGCAAATATATTAACATTGAGTATCGGTTTTCGTGGTAGCGCCGCAGGTACTTTGGCTGAATGCGCCGAGCGCGTGCCATTGTCATTCATAAAAAACAAATTCGTGTTAATTATATTGTTCAAATTTGTTGATTTCATTTATTGAAATTACGACATAAAACGACATTTGCGCATATAAGTTCTCATATCAGAATCGAATATTTTTTTATGGTTTATATTTTAGCATTTGTCTCGTAAAGGTCTATCGTAGACGGGATTTAAATTATTAATAAGTGAAAGGCAAAGCAATTCCGCCATTTTGACGAAAATTTGACGGTTCTTATAGCTGACAGTTGGAGCAGCGTTTGATTTCAATAAAAATAAATGAAAAATTAAATGAAGTCGTATATTTCGGAAAATTAATTAACTGTCGCAGTCGGATAAAAACTATCCTAAGTTGCAGCTAGAATAATAATGTACCTATATAAAATGTTTCATATTTTTCCGTTCATGGGATGCTGAGAACATTCGAACCGCGCAAAGCTTAGTTTCAAACTGGCTGATTCTTTTTTTAATTTAGAGATTTATTATAAGTGGAGATAATACATTTTTTTGTAAATTTTATTGGAATTATTTTATTAGTAGGTAGGTTCGCGGCGATTGTATATTTTCATTGTGGTGAAGTAATATGAATAACTGTTTCTAGTGCGTTACTCAATTTCCTTTCTATACTTTTTCAACCTATCACTTTGTATATTAAAATACGGACTCCAAACGCCACTAGCAAATTAAATTCAAATCAACTACGACCATAACTATTAAATATAGCACTGGTAGTAGATATGTTAAAATTATCTTAAAAAAGGTTTACTCACACGCAATATAAAATAAAACCGAGTTGTAATAAATGAAATAAAGTTAATGAAATAAATGTATGAGATAAAGGTAAGTCTGGTCAACTAGAACTGGCTCTTAATTTCAATGTTTATACTTGAAATTAATAAATTAATAGTCCTTTTCCTACTAAAACTGATAATGAAACATTACGCCTGGGGTTTTACCTTGTTCTAGAGGTATGCCTATAAAATGCCAACCGCAGAACGCGGATAAAACGAACGGTACCTAGTTTTAATAATACATATATGTATGTTAATACTAAATAATCATTTTACATACCATGTAATTTGGTCAGATAATCAATGATGACACGTGTTTATACCATGTACCTAATATCGGGTTCAAATTTAATGGAAGTGTTTGTTGTATTCCCGGCAAAATTATTGACAAGGTCTCGGCGACAAATGGATGCGTGCAAATGGATGGACTTACATTCCACCTCCTTGATGTTCCTACATTGGATTTTGACAATCACGAAAGTTCCGTCGGATGACTCCGTTTGGATATTCAACGAGCCGTGCCAACTATCTTTAGGGAGGTCGCACACTGCGACTTTTTGCAGCGATTCAGTCGCGCGTTCAAGAAACGCGCGACTGAATCGCGTTCAAGAAACGCGATACAGAATTGTATTTACGTGTGCGAAGGTTTATGAACAGCGACAGCAACTGCAACTGTGAGCCCCTAGACCTAGTAAAACAGCATACATATCTTGGTTTATTAGTAGATAACAAATTAAACTGGAGCCCACACATTGACCATGCATGTAAAAAATTAAGAGCAATACTCAGTCAGCTAAACATACTTAAAAATAAAATGCCATATAGCACGCTTCGTCTAATATACTTGGCCATGGCTGATTCAGTGATACATTATGCCATATCTAGCTATAGAAGAACATATAAAACATACCTACAGCGTATATACAAGTTACAATTAAGGCTGATAAAGACAATTGTACCACTTAAAGTAAAATATAAGCACAAAAACAACTATGATAAACTATTTAAATATTGTAGAATCCTTAATGTATATGATAAAGTTAAAATGGCAGTAATTCTAGAATATAGGCAATGCCTAGGAAGACTGAATAGGTATAGCAGACCACAGAACCTCCGGACACTAACAAGTAATAAAACCTTTACGGTACCAAACAGCAAAAACTTTTATGGACAAAGTGTCTGGTCCAGTTATGTGCCTGTTATCTTAAACAGCTTCCCTACAAATATATTGGAAAATGTAATGGATTGTATAAGGGATAAACCGCATAAAACCAAATATGTAATTAAGAAAGCCATACTGAGTGTAAAAAATAATGTTAATTCTTAACTTAACTAACAATAACTAACAAATACTTACTAACAATAATTTAAGTCAATGATATGATATATAACTAACTAAACTTAGCTAATAATCTTTAAAATTTAAGATTGGGTTAAGTTGTACCTAAATAATATTTTTTTTTTGTTGTCTATCAATTGAAATAAACAGTTCAAATTTAATTTTTTTTTTTTTTTTTTATCGCGGCCTTTTTGCGACTGTATCGTTATTGAATCGCTGCAAAAAGGTGCGGTGTGCGACCTCCCTTATACATTATAGTTTTCACATTCATGAACCGATTTTGGTTGATTTTCAATCAAGGTCTAGTATTTCCATTGGGTTGGAACGTCAGATGTCAGTCGCTTTCGTAAAACTAGTACCTATGCCAAATCATGGGACGGTAAAACGCTCGGACGGTTAATGATGTTTTTACTATCTTTTTACAGATTTGTATTTAGGGACTCTGCTCAAATCTAACAAACCTTCGCTAAAGTCAGTTATAAAGTCCCAAACTGCTGGAAGGTAAAACTTCGTCATTCAATCATATTCTTAAAGCAATTTGGGAGCGATTGGTGTCTGTAATAGCTTATACGTGTTCTAAAGAAGTGGTTTAACTTCATGCAAAACCAATTCTTGAACCTTAAAACCCTCCGAATTGCTAAACTTAAGTAGCGTTGGGCGGGGCACATTGCACGTAGAACCGATGGCCGTTGGGGCGGAAAGGTTCTCGAGTGGCGACCACGTACCGGAAGGCGCGGCGTGGGTAGGCCCAAGGTGGACTGGTGACCTGGTAAAGGTCGCGGGAGTCCGCTGGATGCGGGTGGCGCAGGACCGGCCATTGTGGCACTCTTTGGGGATGCCTATGTCCAGCAGTGGACGTCTTTCGGCTGATATGATGATAATGATGATGATGATGAAGGCAGACGAAGAAAATTCATATTTCATGTAGGTAAAGATTAAAATAATTTAGAGCGATAGGGCAAAGTCGATGTCGTCATCATCATATCAGCCGAAACACGTCCACTGCTGGACATAGGCCTCCCCCAAAGAGGGCCACAATGACCGGTCCTGCGCCACCCGCAGCCAGCGGACTCCCGCCTTCACCAGGTCGGTGCAAACGTAGGCTATGGTTTCTGCTTATTCAAGGCAGAGGTCGCATTTTTGTTTGCCTCAGTCGTAATATAAATAAATATGGCTTTAATT
This sequence comes from Epinotia brunnichana, assembly GCA_963854355.1. NCBI lineage: Eukaryota > Metazoa > Arthropoda > Insecta > Lepidoptera > Tortricidae > Epinotia > Epinotia brunnichana. Next base: position 11,129,000 of record OY977960.1, on the reverse strand, counting down.
CGCCTTAATTATATTTTTATTTTATTTGTTCGTGAGGCTATTAAAACCAGTTTTTGCAGTTTTGGATAAAAGGCAAAAAAGAAGAGTCATGACCAGACGTTCCTAGCGACCGCAAAAACGGCTTATTATAATTGAGACGGTTACGGATTCATGTTAACCTCTCCGTGTACTGGACACGTTTATGTCTTCTGAGGACGAAAAATTAAGTTCAACTCTTTGGATATGGCTTTTTGGACAAAAAATGTCGAGAAATATCTAGATTTGTGAAGTTGTATTCGTATTTGCTTCTCTATAAGATTTTATATGGGTTAAAAACAGTCGGTTTAACTGGATTACGTCGCATAATAATGTATTTGTTTCAGTTGGCTGAGGAAAACATGACATTCAAGGTCAATTGGGTACTTTTCTAATGTTATACTTTACTTATAACGTAGTATTGTAATAGATATTGCACTGAGCAAGGTAGGTCGAGGTTTTCTAGAAGGTTCTATCCAACGCCAATAGAAACGTTGGGGGACCGATATTGCGTTTCAAGAATGGCGCTAAGCGAGATATGTCTGCGTTTATTAAAATTGACTATCCTGGGAAAAACTTGCCGAAGATAGAGATGGATGGAAACGCGTTGTGTTGTGAACGGCAGAGCGTTCTGCGATGGAACCTGGTTCGAGACACTGGCCAATAGAAGGTTTCGTATACAACAAACTGAAACTAGAGCCCCCTGCATGGATTTCGTCTGCCAGAAATATGGAAGATCATGCCGGTCTCTTAAATACTAGTATCAACAGTCACCAAAATCTATGTCTCCATATAGCAATGTTTAAATCGTCTAAAATAGACGCAAATTTCTATGATGATGATTTTAATATTGCCCTAGTTGTTATATTACCATTAAATTATTACAATTTAAAATCACAAAAAGTTATGACACTTGAAAGTTTCCAAAAGTTATGTATTTTTTGTATCGGTTAAGGCAAATTAAAAGAAACCAATAGAACCCTAACACTTTAATAATATAAATATACAACACCGGTGTACTTTAATATTTGACAAAGTATTTAACAACCAAAACTGCAATTTACTACAAAAATACATGAATGTGAAAACACATTCATTTTGTTTCCTCTTTCATGTAGTAGCGTTTTAAAACACTGATAAAAATATAATATCTGTCATGTTTCTAACTTACCTATTACCTACTTACGTACCTAGGTACATTATTATTTACCGTCCAATTGTACATTTAACTACTAGTAAACAAAAACACTCAGATAGCAATCTTTGTTTAAAACTCCAGCCATTCCTAAGCGTTCACAATATATCTAAATAAAGGACCCTAGGGAAATAAATAAAATGTTAGCCCAAGTTGTTTATTTTTTAATGGTTTCTATTTTCACAAATAATTTAATTTCAGTTGAAGGGGACGACATCGGCGAACTTTTTCTGAACAAATCGGAGAATTCCTTGAGAAAGGTCAGGCCAAGAGTACCCTAAACCGACCAGCAATTATGAAGAATGTCATGAAAGTGAGAAAAGCAAGAAAGTTTTGTCAAGATCGTAGCAAAAGAAAATCCGTGACCTCGGCCTACCCCTCGGGAAACAGGCGTAATGATATGTATGTGTGTGTGTGTGTAATTTCATTCCAATCCATTCAAATTTGTTTATGAAAGCGTCGCGCTCACGCGGTAAAACGTAAAGGAAGTTTAGTAAACTTAATATAAACGAAAAAGTATGACTCATCGTCCCGTACTGACTACGCCGAGCGTTCGGCTTTATGACGTTACCACGTAAAATTATCGTCCTTAAACCGACTTTATAGACAACCAATTTTTTTTTACAATAATGGACTTCAGCGGGTCCTCTTGCGATCAAGGATGCTATCAAAGATCTGAAACATCGACAGTCCAAAAAGAGTTTACCATCATCATCATACCAACCAAAAGACGTCCGCTGCCGCACATAGGCCTCCCTTAAAGAGTGCCACAATGACCCGTCCTGCGCCCAAGGCCCGACACACCCACCTACGTCAGCGAGACAAAAATACTGATTTGGAATCCTTAAATCTGAAAAAGGCTCAGGTAAGACACAGACACGTCAAACTTATAACTTATAACACCCCTCATTTTGCGTCGGGGGTTAAAATTAATGTATTGAATACGACTATTACGTCAAAAACAATTGGGTTTAGGTATTTCGATATAGCTTTGATTCTTCTTCGTTAGTTTGCAAAGTTTGTTGACCGCCGCATTGAAATAGCCTTTGAAATTTAACTATACTTAGGTACTTTATCTATACAGGGTGACTGGTAATTCGACCTATTCCTTGAAAGGGGTTATACTAGAGCTAATTTGCAACAATTTATGTCCAGTCAACCAGGGGTCGAAACTCGCTGGTTTCCGAGATATTCGAGTTTTTAGTTTGTATGAAAAGAATTCTCCTTGCAGCCTTAAGCTGGTGATTGTGACAAAAGTACTTCCATTTGGATGGTAAAAAAACATTTTTGTCACAATCAGCACTTTGAGGCTGCAAGGCGATTTTTTTTCAAAAAAACTAAAAACTCGAAAAATAAAAATAAAAATCGTGTTTTGACCCCTGGTTGACTGGACATAAATTGTTGCAAATTAGCTCTAGTATAACCCCTTTCAAGGTATTCCTAACCTATTGTTCCTATTGGTCGAATTACCAGTCAACCTGTAGTAATGGAGACTTCAGAGTTTGCAGAGATCTAATCAGAAATGAGGGACCCGTACTCAAAGCCAACGGGTAAGTTTGAAGAATTTCTATATGAACTTTAGTAGTGGGTGGAGGATAGAGGTTGGTGTTAGTCAGGGCTCTGATAACGGTAAAATTTTCAAACCCTTATCGTTTTAAAATAAAACGAGTTGAACAAATTGTATCGCGTATATTATTGACTATTTTGTTATCATTAGAACTAGTATCCACGTCCACGTACCGGAAGGCGCAGCGTCCCCCCCACAAGGTGGACTGATGACCTGGTAAAGGTCGCGGGAGTCCGCTGGATGCGGGTGGCGCAGGACCGGTCATCGTGGCAATCTTTGAGGGAGGCCTATGTCCAGCAGTGGACGTCTTTCGGCTGGATATGACGATGATAACTAGTATACCTACGCTTTTGGCCATGTGTATATTGCCTTAACCCTCTCGACAGTCCATCTGGCGTGTTTCTAAGTATTGCTCTTGGTATTGTAGTTAGAAATTTGAGTTTTCACAATGTGATTTGACTGAGGTTTGTTGGCACCGTCGTTGTATAATAATAATAATTTATTTCGGACATCAAGGATCCATAAAGAGAGGGTATAGTATAAATAGCTCCATGACAAGAATAAGCCTGGAACAAAATTGCAAGTAAAATGCAAGTAATTTGCGACGTCACTGACTCCAGTAGTATTATTCCGTCTGCGTCGCTGAATGCATTACCCTTTTATCCTCGCTCGGGTGATAATGCGATTAGCTGTTTTATGATGGTTGAATTTAGAATGGGGCTTGTAGAATGGTTAAATGCTGGTTGGTGCTGAAAATATTTTTATGTTTTGCAAAGGATGTATAATGTCGACATTTTAACCAAAGATGAGTGAATCTGAGATTAAACATCAGAGTTCTTTTTTATCTAATGACTGTTTTTTGTGATTCTAAAATAGACAAGTAGCGAATGAAATTGTCTGCAAATTCAATCCTAATGAAAGGTTCGTAACTGTATAACATGAACATAGCTAGTCTAAAACAAAAGTTGGTATTTGATTCCGCTCCGTCGCATCGCACCGGCGATATAATATCGTTGATTATAAAATAAACGATTCCTGTCGTATGTAACAAAACGTAGTGGGGGGTTACTTTGAACTATGGTGATAAATAAATTCTAATTTAACACTTTCACTGCCAGGAACACTTTCACTGCCAGGAACCCGCTTAGCCGCCTACGCCGTAGTCGCTTTTCGCTACATATGATGAGGTTCCACGGGATCGGCCACAAGTGATAGTGTTATATTTTTTTTTATACAACGATGGTGGCAAACTAGCTTACGGCCTGCCTGATGTTAAGCAGGTACCGAAGCCTATGGACGCTTGTGACTCCAGAAAAATCTCAAACGCGGATTTTTGATGAAATACGGTTTAATCCCAAAAAAAGTCTAGTTTAGTTTCTTTCTGGGTTGAAAGGTCAGATGACAGTCGCTTTTATAAGACTAGTGCCTTCCCCAAATCTTGGGATTAGGTGCCAAAGCAAGCGACCTAGGGTCCTTCAATAAAAAAAATTTGAGGCTGACTGTTGCTCATTTGGAATCGAACCGATGCCTAGCCCTCTTGCCTTATCTGTGGATTCTAATTTAAAGTAAAATCGATAGTTTAATTGCGATGTTAAAGGCAAGAAAGCACCGCACTATACTCCTTTTACACGCCCGTAAATATCCTATACTATTAAACGAGCAATATGTGTATAATATAAATATATGTATATAGGTACCTATATACGGGTGTGGCCTGTAATAGGAGCAAATATTCAAAAGGGCGCTTCCTTAGAGCATTTGCAGTAACCCATTGTGTCCCATTCATTTGAATTTTTTTTTGGATCCGGAGAAATTTTGGTCTAAAGTTATGACCTAGTAATGTATCTTGGCACCACGACATCATAGCACAGCAGTCAATGCAGATTTTGAGGTAACATCATGTAATGAGCTAATGAGTCACAATAGTGTTAGCATTTTTGTTTTCAAAATATATTTTGGTGAGATTTTAATTTTTATTTAATTTTTTTTGTGTTTTTAGTAAAAAAAGTAATTTAAGTAATAGCACTCCAGAAGAGTAAAACAATACAAATGAACTTATTTGCATTCAAATAAAACCATAGTACCTAAGCTTAATAATCTACCGTTTCATTATTTGCTCCTATTACAGGCTACACCCTGTATATTTGCAATCATGTTCTCGAAAACGGCTCTAACGATTTCGATGAAACTTGGAATTTAGGGGTTTACGGGGGCGAGAAATTGATCTAGCCAGGTCATGACTTAAAAATTAGCTTTCTCCATAATTTCTCTATTTTCACCCGAGCAGAGCTCGGTCGCCCAGGGATTGAGTAGTGAAACCGTAAGTATCCTGCACCGCTGCTCTAAAATAAATGATGAATTGCCTGGCTAACGTTTAAGTTGCCTGGCTAACGTTAAAGTTGGCTTGCTAACGGGGGAAGTTAACTCGCTCATATTACGCACGCTTAGTGCGGAGTCAGCTAGAATGCAATGCGGAAATATGGGCTCCTCACGAAGCTAAGTACACTCTCATGTTGGAGCGAATACAAAATAAATATATTAGGTATATGTATATGAGGCAATACGGTGTGTACCCTTTTTATACCTTAAAGTACCCTACATTGTTTATTTTAGGTATGGTTGGATATACAGAACTTAAAGTTAGAAGGGACCTCGCCCTCGCTACCTATATCTTTAAAATAATTCGAGGAAAGGTATACGATCTCCGCATTGTTGGAAAGGGTAGGTATGTGCGTTCCTCGTAGTGTGGGGCGCCGGCGGCGGCCGCCGCTGCTGTCGGTACCGCATGCGCGCACGCAGCTGCTGCGTGAGGCGCCAATGACGCGCGCGCTGCGCACTCTGAACCTCGTAGTGACTGATCTAGATCTGTTTTTCTGTACACTGAGTGAATTTACAATGATGGCTTTGTTTAAAATTTGTTATTGTAAATAATTAGTTATAAGATGTTGTGCAAAATTATCGCATTGGGTCTATCCTGTAATGATAATTGTATAATTATGTATGGAAATAAATAAATAAATAAATAAATATTTGGAACAGCCCAGTTGGCAAGTTTGTTGTGTTGGCCAGTTGGGGTTGGTTAGTTGGGCCATTTTATGGAAAGTAGTACACTCGATTTTTTTTTAATTTTATTAAAATCGTTTTTTCTACTCAGAATCGAAAGCACTTTCAAACCTAATAGGAGAAAAAAAGTGTCTAAAAATTCTAACATATTCGTCGTTCCGTAAGTTCCATTGTACGGAAATGATAACGGAATGGAATAAAAAATCTTGGGACACTTTTTTCTCCTATAACATTCGAAAGCACTTTCGATTCTGAAATTTCTGAACTTTCCGTAAAATGGCGCAGTTGCTTGGGTTGGGGGAAGTACCGCCACCTTACATAATACCGCAGCTATAGTAACAACACTGCTTGCTCTTTGGTTACTTGATCTTGCGTTTTTGGTGGTGAGTAATTTCGCCAGAGTTCCCGAGGGTGTGTTGTGTTGAGATTGAGGGACCTGCATTCGTATTATAAGGAACCCACGTGCCAAATTTAGAATCTCTTGGAACCAGCGGTTTGGGCTTTGCGTTGATATTTTGTGCGCGCAGAACGGGACAATGAGTCACACTTTTTCGGGCGTGCAGCCAGTGTTCATCGATTTATAAGACGTTATCACGTCAAAAAGTCGAATGTGGGGTCATTAATCTATATAGTTCGAAAAACGCGACACGAAAGGTTTCTCCTTAAATGCATTTTAAATAAAAGGACGGTTCAATCCCTACCGTAATCAGCCTAATTCCCAATAAATAAAATATCGCTCGACTCCAGAATCGGAGCGAGATCTCGATTTAAGGGCCCATAATGTTAAACCGCTCGAAAAACGGGCGGGCCGCGCAATCGCTCGGAATATCACTTAGCGATGCAGTCCCAGCGATATATTTACGAGCGATGAGGTAATAGGGTCCTGCGACTGAGTTGTTTTGTAGATCTTAAATAGAGACAGATAAGATACTAGATAACGTTGTATTACATTTTCATCGTCATCATAATTTGAAGTGTTCTGTACCAAAATTAGCAAAACGCTACAATTATGTTACAGTCAAAGAAATTAATTCTCTACCCATTTCATTGATATGTCGTTAAAGACAATCGCAATGCATTAAGGTCGAAAATTTTAGTTCAGTAATAGTATTGAAATGTCAATACCTATTATTTGTCACTTCACATTACAGATAACCTATAAATAAAATAAAATGCTTGCCATTTTGTTTTTCAAATGAATACGTAACGTGAAAATTATTTTACAATTTTCTCGACACATGTAGAAAAGCAAATAATAACTTTTCGCAAAGAGGTTATCTGTAATGTGAAGTGACAAATAATAGGTATTGACATTTCAATACTATTACTGAACTAAAATTTTCGACCTTAATGCATTGCGATTGTCTTTGATTGGCTAACCGTGAACTATTAAGAGTTCAAATAGTGGAGTCACACCAGGAAGGAATAGGGATTCATGAGATAACACGTTCAAAAGTTCAGTTCACCATGTCAACTTTAGTTAATCTGTTGCCTAGTTACTAACATAACACAATCCATACGATAATGTCAAAGTAACGTCGTGCTCTAGCTAGCTCTTATAGTGACAGTTTGTGCTACACTGTGTCTACATTTATTTGGAGTTCCACGATTTTCACATAAATAATTTTATGTGAATGTGACTTAATCGCATACAATAATAATTGATTATCTCGACGTTGGACTCTTTAGGGGAGACCTCATAAGAAGGCTCAAAGTCACTCATAGCACAATGGAGAGGGCTATATGCTGGGAATTTCTCTGCGCGATTGCATCAGAAATGAGGCTATTCGCAGCAGAACCAAGGTAACCGACATAGCCCTCCGAATTGCTAAACTTAAGTGGCAGTGCACATTGCAAGTAGAACCAATGGCCGTTGGGGCGGAAAGGTTCTCGAGTGGCGAACACGTACCGGAAGGTGCGGCGCGAGTATTCCCCCCACAAGGTGGACTGATGATCTGGTAAAGGTCGCGGGAGTCCGCTGAATGCGGGTCGCGCAGGACCGGCCATTGTGGCACTCTTTGGGGGAGGCATATGTCCAGCAGCACGTCTTTCGGCTGATATGATGATGATGACCTTGACGTTTCGAACGTGAAAACTATGGAAACATACATCTAGAAAACTGCAGGCATAAATAATACCACTATTTGCTCTGTAGGTTTGTGGTCTTGTTAGGTTGTACAGTCACCATCATAAACATGTAAACACTTTTCGAACTTACTATAATTATTAATAAGAAGCTCGAAAGTAATAAGAAGCTCCACAATATTTAAAAACAGGCTGAAACACATTTATTAGAAAAATGCTGTTACGACATAAATGATTTTTGACTATTATTTTTATTTGTTAAATTTTATTGTTATTGTATTTTTATTATCATTGGCTATTTTTATAATAGAACAATCTGTAACTAATATAATGTTATCTTATACTAATTTAAATATTTGACTTTTTATTGTAATTTAATTGTTTGACTGTTTATTGTAATTTAATTCTTTGACTACCTACTTATTGTAATTTAATTGTTTGATATTTTATTATATTCTAATTGTTTGACTATTTATTGTAATTGAATTGTTTCACTATTTATTGTAATTTAATTGTTCGACTTATGTTTTACCAATTATTCAAACACAATGAAAATTGTTAATGAATTAAATAAATGAAATAAAATTTAAAAATCAGAGTACAATAATAAAATTAGTAATCAGTAAGTAAATTACTAATTTAATCATGAAATTATTTTTGATAAATAAAAAAAAAACAAAATAAAAAATCAGAGTACAAAAACATTATAATTATCAGGCTCTCACAATAGTGTTGGAATCGTATCTCTAAGGCCTCTAAGCAATAAAGGCCACCATCTAGGATGTACATGATGAAAGGGGCTATACTAGAACTAATTTGCAACAATATAAAATGTCCAGTCAACCAAGGGTCAAAACACGATTTTTTTTATTTTTTCGAGTTTTTAGTTTGTTTGAAAAAAAATCGTCTTGCAGCCTTAAAGTGCTGACTGTGACAAAAATGTTTTTTTACCATCCAAATGGAAGTACTTTTGTCACAATCACCAGCTTAAGGCTGCAAGGATAATTTTTTCATACAAACTAAAAACTCGAATATCTCGGAAACCAGCGAGTTTCGACCCCTGGTTGACTGGACATAAATTGTTGCAAATTAGCTCTAGTATAACCCCTTTCAAGGAAAAGGTCGAATTACCAGTCACCCTGTGTCGTTTGTAGTGACCTGCCTACGAAGCCGGGTGGCCCGGGTTCGAATTCCGGTAAGGGCATTTATTTGTGTGATGAGCACAAATATTTGTTCCTGAGTCATGGATGTTTTCTATATATTTAAGTATTTATTTATCTATATGTATGTTTATCGTCGTCTAGTACCCATAGTACAAGCTTTGCTTAGTTTGAGACAAGGTCGATTTGTGTAAGATTGTAAAAGAAAAAAATATATATACATATATATTTATTTTGTTTTTTAGTATTTGTTGTTATAGCGGCAACAGAAATACATCATCTGTGAAAATTTCAACTGTCTAACTATCACGGTTCATGAGATACAGCCTGGTGACAGACGGACAGACGGACAGACAGACATACGGACAGCGGAGTCTTAGTAATAGGGTCCCGTTGTACTCTTTGTGTACGGAACCCTAAAAAAACTAACTTAGTGTGTGTTGAGTGTGTGTGGTTTCTTGATTTAAAATTTGACGATGGAAAAAGATGCACGCGAACGCACAAACTTACGTTCACTGTATTTTGCGAGTAAAATCATGAAACTAACGACCACACTTAGTGGTTTTTATTTTATTGTATTTTATTTTATAAAATATATATATATATGTATATGTCTGCATATTTATTTAGTGTTATAATAAATTTCCAATAAATTGTACTCAATGGATGCGGATATACGTAGAAATATCATACAGAAAAAAAAAGAAGAAAAAAACAATTGTATTAGTTTTATCTTACGTTAAAATTACGAAAAAAAAATATTTTTTTGTTTAAATATCATAACAGTTACACATAATATTGAATTAGAAATGATATTTTGTATTACAAGTATAGACTTAAACGCAAATGTTGTGGAGATAATTGCAAATTAATGACTTACTCCATAGTAAACGCGCCGAGAATATTATGCTGTGACGTCATAGCATAAGCCAGTTTAATATAGAGCATTTTCGGGGGGTGCCGGCGCTTGCAGATTCCAAATGCATAACCCACAGGAAAATAAATCATAAGAAAGTTGCTACATATGTTTTAATGCGGAATTATACTTTTGATTTTCGTAATAAAATAAAAAGATGGAAGTTCCCTATTGTAAAATCCTATTATTAGTATTATGTAAAAGTTAGTAAGTACTAACCTAATATCCCAAATTATTATTTGGTTTACTATTACCACTTCTTTAACTGGAAGAGCAGTGTCTCCTAACATAAGCATAATGTCAAAGGAGACTCCAAACTTGCCTTTGTTATAATTATAACTAGAGATGCGCCGAATACTTGTATAATACTATTTGACGACCGCTTTAGCCTAGTTGGTAGTGACCCTGCCTACGAAACTAGAGGTCCTGGGTTCGAATCCCGGTAAGGGCATTTATTTGTGTGATGAGCACGAATATTTGTTCCTGAGTTATGGATGTTTTCTATGTATTTATTTCTCTATTTAAGTATGTATATCGTCGTCTAGTACCCATAGTACAAGCTTTGCTTAGATATGTGTAAGATTGTCCGCAAATATTATTATTATACTGTATGTCTTTCCCGCTCACGGGACAACGATGTCCCGGACCTTTGGGAGGCGTGCGTGGGGCTATACCTACCTACAAAGTACCAACTGAGCCAACACGTAGAGGCCCTTTTGACAATTTAATGAAATGCAAGGAGTACACCGAGCGGATGCTGTCCCTACCCGTATCATGGGACGCACACAGATTATTATTATTCCCTTTATTTAAATTTCATCTTAAGCTAGGATTTTACAATAATTATATAAAAAGTAAAATATAAAACAATACATACAAAACATAAAATCATTATAAAAACCTAACCTAGGGTGCCGCCGGCAGCGAGGCGGGGCCTAAGCTACCGGTGGTCAGGGCGACAGAGACAGGAACCTCCTAACTATCCGCGCAGTATCCAGGAGTACCGCCTTCTGTATCTGACCCTTGATCCAGCCATCTAGCGAGAGTCTCTTAAGGTGACGGTCGAGACTCTTCGCTATTAAACCATTCGCCGAAACGACTATCGGGACGATGATCGTCGAATCAACATCCCACATGGCGGTTACCTCGTGAGCCAGGTCTAGGCTTACTGGCTTTGTCCTTCTCGGCCTTCACGAGGTTCTCGTCATGGGGGATGGTGATGTCGACGAGCACTGCCTGTCGTTTCGATCGATCTGTCAGCACGATATCAGGCCTATTGGCAAGAATAGTCCTGTCCGTGATGACAGATCGATCCCAATAGAGCGTGGCACGACCATTTTCGAGAACTGGCGCAGGTGTGTACTTATAGTAAGGCACTTCGGAGACCACAAGACTATATAGCAGAGCAAGTTGCTGGTGAATGATTCTGGCTACAAGGTTATGTCTGTGCAAGTACTCGCCGTTAGCAAGATGACCACAACCGGAGATAATATGCCTGAGTGACTCCCCGGGACGGCGGCATGCCCGACAAATGTCGACCGTACCGTCCTTCAGGATATACCTCCGGTAATTATTATTATTATTATTATATGGATTTTACCGAATACGAATATTCGGCCGAATTTTCGGTCCAATTTTTGCCGAACCGAATATTCGGCCGAATAATTCGGTTCAAAGGAATGCCTTATGCCTTAATCAGCCGTTCCAAAACAGACTCATTTTTCAGTGGTAAAAAATTTGTTGATTTTTAAGTGAAACATTTATACTAAAGGTAGTTAAATAACAATAAGAATCCGTTGTAGAATAATAATTTCACAGGACAATGACTATGTTACATTCTTACAACTTGCAGACAAAAAACCTGCAAAATTATTCGGTAAATATTCGGCATTTGAACCGAATAATTCGGCCGAATAACGAACATTGAAAAACGTGCCGAATATGCCGAATACCGAATATTTACCGAATATTCGGCGCATCTCTAGTTATGTTTAAACCAACATAATCATAAAAAAAAATCATGTTATCGAACAGATAACTAAATTACTTCTAATTATAGTCCAGGCAATGAACTGACAGCTTGTATGGAAAATATGTCAAATTTGGAAATAATTTATAATAGCAGATTTTTTGTATGTAATGGATATATTATCAATTGAAAATATTTTATTAAAGAATAATATCACAATAACAGATAATAAAAACTTAAAACTAAATAAAAATAATGAAAATAACTATTAAGTATAAATATGATCAAAGACTAAATTTCCCCACCCCGCATCGCACCCGGCTCAAAGGTCCCCATGATGCCCGCAGCATTACCCCGCTGAACGGCGACGGAGACCTGCTGAATCAAGTACGACCCGGAGCGGGGGTCACAGCCCCTCTCGTGTAAGCGCCGGCCTAACTCTTTAAAAAGTCGGCGGGCCTCCGAGCCCCATGGTCCCGCGGTTAAATAGTTAAATAGTTATCAATTAAATAGTTACTTAGTGTCAAAATCCAACAAAATTTCAGACAGCAAAAAAATGATAACTTAACTAGCTTCTGAAAAGTCAGAAAAAAGATAAATAATTAAAAAAAAACAATTCATTCTTTTTTTAATCTATATAATTACTTTCGGATGGAAATTTTGTTGGACTCTTGAATAAAGCATCATAGATTAATGTTTTAAAATGATATTTAGAAAAAAAACGCTATTATAAATTAATGTTTGTCAAAACCGTATTTTGCCTGGAGTATTATGTATGGAGAGTCGACTCAAGAAACAGTCCAAGTCTCGTATCCAACAAAAAAAGTCCAGTTCCTATTCAATTGAAATTCAATTTGATCATCAACATCTATGCGACATTGGGCTTATAGTGCAAGCGACCGCGTCCAACCCACCTAATCTCAATTCTATACTATACAGTAAGTTATCTCTAAGTATTATAAGTAAGCGAATACAAAATAATATACCTCTAGAGTACGTTGAAAAACTGCACCACATTGCAATCCGCAATTCATAAATCCACGTAGCTTTAAGCCAGCAGTACACACTCGGATCTTTTAAGCCACGTCTACACTCCCCGACCAAGCCAAGGTCTTAAGGCGCGGTAAACATCCCGGACCGACACTCAAAAATACATTTTTCTCCCGGAATAATGTTTTAATAATGCTCCTGCGGTCACAGCGAAAATATGGAGCTGCAGAGTTGTGGCGTCGGCTCTTTTGATATTTATAATCATTTTGACACGAAGGATTTATTTTATTTATACGATACTAGCTTAATCAAAAAGAAATTGAGAGACAATTATGATATTAAGTGTTATACAAAATTTGCAAAATTCTACCTATACATGAAAGGGTTAATTATCTGATAGATGTAGAAAATTATTTTAATGAAAAGTTTAAGGTGCTGAAGCAAAGTAAAGTTAAGAAGCAATTATGATACTCGTAAGTAGTATACAAAATTTGCAAAATTCTACCTATACATGAAAGGGTTTAATTATCTGATAGGTGTAGAAATTTATTTTTCACTTCTCATGCTCGCAGTACTACAAAATGCCACTTTTATGCTCTAGTGCACAAAGTAAAATTGTTTTAAAGACTAAGAAAATCGGGCCTAACAGCCACACACACAATATAACTTCGTAGAATAAACTTGTCATTTGGATTAATTTGCTTTAATAAAATTCACATCCGTGGTTTCCATTACTAAATTAATAAAACCAGATAAAATAGAAGTCAATTATTATTTTAAAACGTATTGAACCATTAAATGGCTTGGAAGTATTAAGTACCTAAGTCTAATATTACGTGTCGAAAATTAAACATAAAAACTTTAAAAAGTTAAGTGACGGGAATGAGCTATTACTTAATTTTATTTTGCAATTATTTGTTATTTTCTCGCAATCGAAGTGAAAATCAATGTGTATAACTCGGGCATAAATTAGCCATTTAACCTGTCACGTTACGTGGACTACCAAGATATTGATAGCCCACGGAACAGCTACAAAAGTACTAACTAAAGAAGGAAAAGAGAAGAATTAGGTCGGGGTTTTTTTTTTTTATTTTTGACAGAGGTTACAATAGTATTTAGCGTACGATGGCACGCGGTACAATATAATTTAGGAAAGGTAAGGGTTCCAGAGATTTCCAAGGGATTCTTGAGTTAGGTTGAAGGGTGTTCGAGCAGGCGGGCACGCAACCAAAGGAGCGTGTAAATGGGAGCGCAACTAAGTGCGCGTGCAAGTGAGCGCGCAACCAGGGCCTCGTGCAGGCGGGCGCGCAATCAAGAGCGCGTGTTAGTGAATGCGCAACCAAGGGCACAGGCAGGCGGGCGCGTGTAGGTGGGCGCGCAACCAAGCGTCCGCGCAGGCGGGCGTGCGACCAAGCGCGCGTGCAGGCAGGCGCACAACCAAGCGTCATCCCCCTTTTCCTGGATGAAATCTGTCCTTTGTACTGGGGTTCAAACTATCTCCATATCAAATTTCATCTCAATCGGTTCACTAGCGGTTTAAGCGTAAAGAGGTAACAGACAGACAGACATACACAATTTGGCATTTATTTATTTATTTAGACATGCAAATTCAATAGCGCAACATGTTCATATACAAAATAGTAAAAACATATTTATAGCCAACTGGGGGACTTCAGGGGGATTTATAATATTAGTATTTTATAATTTCGTAAAATTCATATTTATTATAAATTCGCGCGTTGTAAAGTCTCCCTGTAAAAAACCTATTCAACTGTCAAATGTCACTCGCCGTCAATTGTTTCAGTGCAGCTCAGTTAAGAGGAATTTTACACGGAAACACGATAACTAATTGCAATAATATGTCCTCGAAAATAATAAAGTTAAAATGACATAATCGGACCTATGTTCATATAACATTATTTCCTCATAATACCGTCAGGCAGGAATCGATGGTTAAAGATGGTCGCGTCACTCGGGCCCACCGTGTAGGTATATGTCGCAGGGAAATGGCCAAAACAGAGATTTGAACAAATCTCTAAGGGATATGACCAACTCACGCAGGATTTCAATGGATGAGGTCTCATGCAATTAAATCACTGTTTAGTTAATTAAATTTATTAATAATGTTAACACTAATGGGTAATAGACTTAAAGGTCATTGATGATGATGATGATGAATGTCCACTGAATGTTTGGTCACCCTACATTTCTTGAAGTTAAGTAGATACGTCAAACACACCTTATGTACGTCAAATTTTCGCAAACTAACGTTAGGGTAATAATGATTTTGAATAATTAAGTAATTCCTTATTCAGTTTTATTCAGAAAAAAAAAACATTTTTGTAGGTAACTTCAAGTTAATCGTGCTTGGTATCAATTAGGTACAGAATTAGAAAAAATTACTACTGGTCACGAATTATTATTTTTTTGGTAGTGAATCTGTTAAATCTTTCACCTCCAGGCCCCGTAGCAAGGATTAAGTGACAAGATAAGAGCGTCGTCTCGTTCTATCTTGTTCTATCGAACGGTGTCAGCCAGGGACGGATGCTCTATCAAAATCAAAAAATCAAAATCAAAATCAATTATTTATTCTGCAAATAGGCCACAAGGGCACTTTTACATGTCAAATGGTATTCTACAATATAATATTAATAATCTTACACAATAATCATTTTAAAATTGCAGATTTTAACCAATTAGTACCTAAATGGTTAACAAACTAAATGTCACTAAATGAAAACTAAAAAAATCCAAAATTGTAAAATATTATCAAATACATTCGATATAAGGTCTGTATCAGAATTAACAATAAGTTTATGATATTAATTTAGTACCCCAGAGATGTATAATGTCTCTGAGCATCCAAATACAATTAATAATTATTCTAATGTTCTTATAGTTCTTATCTTCTCTAAGCGTTAAAACAGAAAAAAAGGATCATTAATGTAATATTGTCAGAGATGTACAGGGTCAATAACAATAAAACGTGTCAAGAACAGAATGATGTCTCTCGTCAAAATAATGATAATAACACTAGTATTTAGGTAGTTACTATGCCCTTGCAAGCATGAACAGACCGGACTCCACAAACAGCACCCGATCACGAGTATGACGCATATCTCAGCCATCTTGTCACTTAGCGCATGCTACGGGGCCAGGAACCCACCTAGCGCCTACGTATTCGTCGCCTTCCGCTACATACGGCATCAGCTACGAGAGTAGCGATTCTTGGCAGTGAATGTGTTAAATATGGATACCAGCAGAAGTCGCTTCCACACCGCCACATCACCAGCTTGTCCGGACATGTCATGAAATTCTCATTTGTGCGTTACTTCATATCGCAGCCCCGGCGGTTTACACTTTTTATTCCTTGTAACTCCATACTAATTTGAAAAGGCGTAACTACAGGACATTATGTATGGATTTACTTTCTTTCAGATTTGTCGGGTTAGTCTTACTTATGCTGATATCGTTTTGCGTAGATATCAGTGGAAATGTTTTCGTAATATATGTTTAAGCTATGTAACACGAATATTCTTAGTAGTTCTTTCAATTAAAGATTAGCATAATATTTACAATTATAGGTGTACCTATAAACTACAAATACACTTTATAACTAACCTCAAAAAATAACACAGTACAGAACATAAAGATTACAGTACAGGTAGACAACAGGCGATCTTATCGCTAAAGAGCGATCTCTTCCAGACGTCCTTTGGATAGCGGAGATAATGTAACATATATTATAGTTATTCAATGTTATTTTTTTTAAAGACCATGTTGTAAAACGGGCAGATTCTTCTGTCCTTTTGATTTTTAATTTTTCGTCAGAGTATGATTAGGTAGGTCAGAAAAGCTCGAGATTCTGTATGATATAAGTAAGTACAATATCCTAATAAAATTTTGTACTGAAAATCTCACTTAGTTACGAAAATGACATACGATTTGTCACTCAATATAATGTAATTATGAACATAAATAACCTTTAAACTTCTGACTAAAAATCGACGACGATAGAAAACTCGGGCCAAACATACGAGTAGAACATAATTTAGATTGAGGAGCGATGAAAATCTCTTGCTGAACAGTTAAAGGTTGACTCACGCTAGAACCTGGCCTGGGCCGTTTTCTAAGAAAAAAAGCGGCCAAGTGCGAGTCGGACTCGCACATGAAGGGTTCCGTTAAATAAATTGCTTTTTACGATTTATGACGTATTAAAAAAAAACTACTTACTAGATCTCGTTCAAACCAATTTTTGTTGAAAGTTTGCATGGTAATGTACATCATATATTTTTTTTAAGATTTATCATTCTCTTATTTTAGAAGTTACAGGGGGACACACACACATTTTACCACTTTGGAAGTGTCTCTCGCGCAAACTATTCAGTTTAGAAAAAAATGATGTTAGAAACCTCAATATCATTTTTAAAGACCTATTCATAAATACCCCACACGTATGGGTTTGATGAAAAAAAAAATTTTGAGTTTCAGTTCTTAGTATGGGGAACCCCAAAATTTATTGTTTTTTTATATTTTTGTGTAAAAATCTTAATGCGGTTTACAGAATACATCTACTTACCAAGTTTCAACAGTATAGCTCTAATAGTTTTGGAAAAAAGAGGCTGAGACATACGGATGGACAGACAGACAGATAGACAGACATGACGAATCTATCAGGGTTCCGTTTTTTGCCATTTGGCTACGGAACCCTAAAAACGACGGCGTCTTTGCGGCGGCCAAACCACGGCCGGGCCGTACCGACACCGAGCCGCTTCCGAGCCTCGGCCGTCACCCGGCCTCGGCTCGGACGCGCAAAAACGCCGTCGTTTTTCTTAGAAAGCCTGGGCCAGACACGGCCCGTTTTAGCGTGAGTCATCCATAACACAGCGCATTGTTACATACTATGAAGGATCATTAACACACTTTAATTTTCGTCTGCTTGAGTTTCACATCACGAAGCTACAAAAACTGGCAACCATGGCGTTTGGACAATAGTGACTGGGATTTTAACCATAGTTGTTAGTTGAAACGTACAAAACCTTAATTTTTACACGCGATGCCGTTCAATATGAAACTGACCCAACTGGAGCCGAACCCTGGTCCATGCAGACAAACAGGATGTGGCCGACCGGTGATTGTGCTTCCGGCCCGGATATTGTCCCGTACAAAGGGCAACTCGCCTTTCTACACCTGTAGTGCCCACTGCAATACACGGGGATATTTCGGAGGTAATAAGGTCTCAAGGCACCGGAAAGATACTAAGGATTAACAACTATCGTAGACAACAACCGGATTCGATGTAAACCTCCCAAAGCTTAAGTAGGTAACCTCTCAAAGCTGTCACCATCTAAAAAGTGACCACGTCCTATTGCTTAACTCGTTAAGTTGCCGATTTACGACTGCTCGAACGAGCTGAGTAGAGCAGTCATCGTCATCATTTAAGCCGAAAAACGGACATAGGCCTCCCCAAAGAGTGCCAAAGTGATCGGCCTCGCGCCACCCGCATCCAGCGGACTCCCGCGACCACCATGTCATCAGTTCACCTTGTGCTGGGGGGCCTACCCACGCTGCGTCTTCTCGTACTGTTAAAATTCAACGTTGGAGCATCCATAGCTGGGCACCATTTTGGTACTGTGGTAAAAATTGCGCGGCCTGGCACCTAGGTCCACACAGGGGTCACTGCCCAGCTTTAAAGTTGCATGGTGGAATGTCATTCATTACTTACATACATACAGAAATACCTACACTTTACTGAAGACTCCAATTATGATAGCAGCACTACTTGCTTAGTAGGAATAATAGTTATTTATGATACAAGTGCGGAAAGTAGGTAATTCCCAACGAGTGGCGATGACCAAAAACACGACCGTTAGGGAGTGTTTTTGATCGACACGAGTTGGGAATTACATTTGTTCTGTAGAAATTACCTATCCGCACGTGTATCATACAACATTTTACAATGGATCATGCGAGGAAATAAAAAAAATATGCATAAAAGGTGAAATTTTAATTGTCACGAACTCATTCCCGCATAGTGTGCGGGAATATTGTACTGAAATCCATTCCGCACGGGCGCGGTGCACCCGGCGCCGCCAGTGCTGGCATCGAGCACTTCCCGTGTTCATGTTGAACCATATAAAGGGGCAGTTTCAGAGCAAGTGCATTGTAAAATAGAGTTAGAGACAATCTGACACAAATCGAACTAGGCCAGTTA
Source organism: Epinotia brunnichana (assembly GCA_963854355.1). Taxonomy (NCBI): domain Eukaryota; kingdom Metazoa; phylum Arthropoda; class Insecta; order Lepidoptera; family Tortricidae; genus Epinotia; species Epinotia brunnichana. Next base: position 11,109,826 of record OY977960.1, on the reverse strand, counting down.
TTTTTTTTTTATTTATTCTCAAAAAAACAACAATGGCAAGTACATTCCTTTCTGCTTCGCCAAACTGAGGACAGTTTGTCGGCGAATGTGCGCTCCCTTCCAAAAGTCAAACATTGTTGTTAAGTTCCGTATCAAAGTTATCACGCTCCATTTTTAACCAAATACATCCACTCGCCACGGAGTTGCGCGTACTACTGGACGCAGCAATGGCGCCCATATAACTCAACTCGCGCGGCGCTCGCGCGAAAGACGAGCGAGTCGAGAGGCGCGCTCGTTGCATGCGTTTTACGCGCGAGTAAGAAAACGCGCGGCAACATCTGGCCCCGTAGCATGGATGGCCTTATCACGCGACAAGTGATAAGATAACAGCGTCGTCTCGTTCTATCGACCGGTGTCAGATGCTCTATCATGTCACTTGTCGCGTGATAAGGTCATCCATGCTACGGGGCCTGGACGGGATAATATGTAGCTCTAGCACCTCGGGAACGCGCAAATCGTGTCATCTGGGCAGGCTCTAAGCCATGGTTACATAAGTCATTATTAAAACCACATAAATTCACCGCAGTGTACACCGCCCAGTTGGTTTATCTCAGTACACAGGATGTATCTTAAAGAGCGCTCTGATTATACGGATTTATGCCTGCCGCAGAAAACCTTGCCTGTATGGGAAAAAGCAACTTTTACGAGCTTTTAACGTGAGCTTGTTTTTGAATTAATGTTGAAAGTGTTATTTTGAAGTCATTACTCAACAGATTTTTAATTGGGTCATTTCGCCAGTTAGTGACCATCTAATTTAGTCTACGGCTGTGAGCTGATTTATTTAAAGCTGAAAGTAAGTATTGTCGCTCAATTAGCACCACCCAGAGGACACGTGGTGGTATGGTCAGGTAAATCCTGCGGACGCGAGCAACAGATTGTTCCCCAAAGCTGAGCTGATGAACTAAAAGGATATCTTCTTTTTTTATTCAGTTTAGTATGATTTAATTTATATTAATAATAAAATAAATTTTATTTTTAATTTACAAATGAATGTTCTATTTTTATTGTAAACAATGACTTGTAATACCTCATTACCAATAAAGGATGTCTATGTCTATGTCTATGGCAGGAGACAACTTTGAGAGAGTTCTTAGAAAATTTTACATCATAATATGAATTCCAAACATAGATGCCTCACTATAGGCAGTGATAGCACTAGTGAGGCATGCTACATATATACCTACACACCTTTTTAGTTGATTTGAACCCTATAAAATCATACCTTACACAGGAGACATATTCATGGTAAGAACAACAAAAGAACAAAAAATTGTTGATTGGTCCTATACTAAACATGTTCGTATGTTTTGCTGTTTAAACAAATGTATACTTGTAACTTGTGATTATCAGCTACGCATTAACTAAGCATCATAATGACGTGTGACAACTTTTGAATCGAGTATGAAAATATGACATTGAAAAAACAACCTGCAATACCTGCATTCAAATATTTCAATCGTTTGCAGTCTTGATTCAGAACAAACTATATTTTGTTGCAAATTGACCATTAAAACATTTCATCAACTTCCCCTGTACTGGCTGAAAAGAAATTACGAACATCGAATTCAACAAAACAACGAACCTTAAACCGCGCTGCCAACATTACAGACAAAAATTTCACTTGGAAATAAGAATTCAAGGGATAAGTTTGACATCAACTAGTAATCCTGGCAGGTTTAAAAAGTGTAATATATAAACCCGTATGCTGGGTTTATTATCGTTTTAAACCTTTCAAAGTTATTTGTCAAGTTGGCTAACTGTTCTTTTCGTGTAATATTCTGTCAGGAAGGAACCCCTGTTGTATTGGATAGCTTATCTGTGGACTCCAGTGTTGCCAGAGTTCGCGCCCGCTGACCAGCGACAAGGAGAAAAAAGGAATATCGCGTTGAACATTTACGAATCAATGATTAGATGTTTTGTTCGTCACGGGTTTCCATTTCATAATTCATAATCCACATAATTTATTGCATTTCTACTGTAGCGGATGACTAGATGTTTTCTTGTTTACAAATCAACACGACAGATTGTTGCAACAAGTTGGCGCGTCTACTTGAACTTCGGGGACCGGGTTTGAGAGAGCTGGCAATGTCGCAGTGTCATAGTAACACGAAATACAAACGCTTTTATGTGATTGGTCGATCGCGCTTTAATCATAAGCATCGATTAGCTCTTAAAGGACATTGAACCGGGTGGCTTAGAGCTCATACTTACTGTCCTACTCTTACTGAACATTTAGACTTCTGCCACACAGGCATAGTGTGCTCGGGCTGATTAGTGGTAATTACCGGGCTGATATTTTTATCGAAATATTACAACGATTAAACATACGTGTACGTGACAATGTCGTCAACAACCGGATTAGAGGAGCGCCCAATAGCCTTCAATCTCCTTAAGAAGGATGAGCTCCAGTACGAGGTCAGGGTGCGCCAGGCGGCGCCACTACCTACAGTGATGGAACTTAGGAGCCAGCTGCGGAAGCTGAACCAGGACATACCTACAGATGAGGTCGCGGACTACGAGGGAGATGTCGCCGCCGAGCTGGGCATAATCTCGTCAAAAATGGACGACCTGCGCAAGCTGCTGCAAGGGTCAACACAACCTCGCACCTCGTTAAAGGTACTCAATCGTGTTCAAGCTGCTGCACACCACCTGTATCACCGACTGACTCGACTCTCACCTTCAGGGTCGGAGATGAGCAGCCACAGCGAGCTCAGCGACCAGCTAGATGGGGTACTGATGCGGTTAGATACAATATTGCTCACATTTACAAGTTCGTTGACAAAGAAGCAAGACACTACCGTCGCTGCACCTACCTGCGCAGCGCCACATAACAATAATGCAGTGCAAAAATTGAACTTAAAATACTCCGGTAAGACCTGCGTAAAGGCCTACCTACACAAACTAGAGCAGGTGCGTGTCTCCCGGGAGATCCCTGACTCAACACTGTTCCGCTCGGCATGTGAGCTCTTCACTGACGAGGCATCCTCATGGTTCGATGGCGTTTGTGATCAGGTACACTGCTGGACGGACCTCAAGAGTATGATGCTCCGCGATTACTTGCCGGTAGATTACAACGAGCGCCTACTATGCGAAATAAGGGCGAGGACGCAAGGATTTGACGAATCAATAGTGAATTATGTCAGTGTAATGCTTAATTACTACTCACGCTTAGAGTCCCCACTACACGAAGCGGAAAAGTTGAGTATTTTAATGCAAAACATTAGACCGTTTTTTTCAAAACAATTAGCTTTGTTTACTATCGACTCCATCAATGACCTTAAAGACCGCTGTCGCCAGCTGGAGGCTGCAACTCAACGTGCAAAACGCTTCGCGGAGCCAAATAGAGACTTGTCCAAGTCTCTTGCTCAAGACTTGGTGTATAAACCTATGACTACAAAACCGGTATCGGCGGTACAAACCCCTATTGATTTTTGCGTTCGGTGTCGAGTAGAGGGACATTCGTTGAAGGCATGTAAGGCGGCACCCAAACTGGTCTGTTACCGCTGTGGCGAGAATAACGTAACGGCACGAAATTGTCCCAACTGCACCCCTGTACCAAGTACTTCAAAAAACGAGTGATACCGAATCAGGGTATGGCTGATCCGGTTTCAATCAAAACCAATAAAGTATATAACAGAAGAATATTCATACCAACTCCTAAAAATAAAAAACAAAAACTTACAATATATCAAAACCATACATCCCTGACACACAACAACAACGAAATTAGTAAACCAATTAACATACCTAATACCCTGCATCCTATCCCCGTCCTAACTAACAAAGATAACACCCTCTCTTCCCCGCTTATTAACGCTTTATTCCACACTACTAACAAGTACAACACCCCTCCCCTGCCTGCTTGCTCCCGCCCCACCTCCCTGACCCATACTAACACAATCACTAATGTGTATAATAACCGAACATACCCAAATAACGAATTTTACCCAAATAACCGGTTCACCGAAAATTACCAAAACGTGTATTCTTGTCCGGAACCAACTACAATACCTTCCACTACTATTACTTACCCAATTAACGAATTTTACCCAAATAACCGGTTCACCGAAAATCACCAAAACGTGTATTCTCGTCCGGAACCAACTACAACACCTACCGCGACTACTGCATACCCAATTAACGCAGATTACTCAAATAACCGGTTTACCGAAAATCACCAAAACGTGTATTCTTGTCCGGCACCAACTACAATACCTTCCACAACTGTTACTTACCCAATTAACGAATTTTACCCAAATAACCGGTTCACCGAAAATTACCAAAACGTGTATTCTTGTCCGGAACCAACTACAATACCTTCCACTACTATTACTTACCCAATTAACGAATGTTACCCAAATAACCGGTTCACCGAAAATCACCAAAACGTGTATTCTTGTCCGGAACCAACTACAATACCTTCCACTACTATTACTTACCCAATTAACGAATTTTACCCAAATAACCGGTTCACCGAAAATCACCAAAACGTGTATTTTCGTCCGGAACCAACTACAATGCCTACCGCGACTACTGTATGCCCAATTAACGCAGTTTACCCAAATAACCGGTTCACCGAAAATTACCAAAACGTGTATTCTCGTCCGGAACCAACTACAATACCTTCCACAACTGTTACTTACCCAATTAACGAATTTTACCCAAATAACCGGTTCACCGAAAATTACCAAAACGTGTATTCTTGTCCGGAACCAACTACAATACCTTCCACTACTATTACTTACCCAATTAACGAATTTTACCCAAATAACCGGTTCACCGAAAATTACCAAAACGTGTATTCTTGTCCGGAACCAACTACAATACCTTCCACTACTATTACTTACCCAATTAACGAATTTTACCCAAATAACCGGTTCACCGAAAATCAACAAAACGTGTATTCTTGTCCGGAACCAACTACAATACCTTCCACTACTATTACTTACCCAATTAACGAATTTTACCCAAATAACCGGTTCACCGAAAATCACCAAAACGTGTATTTTCGTCCGGAACCAACTACAATGCCTACCGCGACTACTGTATGCCCAATTAACGCAGTTTACCCAAATAACCGGTTCACCGAAAATTACCAAAACGTGTATTCTCGTCCGGAACCAACTACAATACCTTCCACAACTGTTACTTACCCAATTAACGAATTTTACCCAAATAACCGGTTCACCGAAAATTACCAAAACGTGTATTCTTGTCCGGAACCAACTACAATACCTTCCACTACTATTACTTACCCGATTAACGAAGTTTACCCAAATAACCGGTTCACCGAAAACCACCAAAACGTGTATCCTGGTTCGGACCCAACTACAATACCTTCCCCTACTACTATTTACCCGATTGACGCCGTTTACCCGAACGACCCAGTTAGCCCAACACACGCGATTCCGGTAACCACCAACGATGCTGCTGCCTTACTCGTTATCAACGACCCAGTAACTGAAAACAAAGCACCCATCTCAATTGATTGCCCTAATGAGTTACAAGTCCCAGTTAAATTACATAGTACTGGGAGCAGGCGGAAGACATGCCAACGTGGTGCGGCAGACCAATTACCATCAAATTTTGACGGGGATGAGTGGCGGTCCTGGCTGGCGACGATTGGCGCGTTTTTCGAATGCGGCCGAACTGCTAAAAAATTAAACAGTTACATAGACGGGTCGGACTTGCGTCCTTACCTTACGATACAAATTTACAGTCTGTCTTATACGGGCCTTTTGGATTCCGGATCGGAGTTATCTATTATTGGTGGCGATACTTGGAAACATTTTGAAGACCAGGTTACCCTTCATAAATCACACGACTTGAGTCGGATAGTAACGGCAAACGGCTCCTCTTCCCCTATCATGGGCCATATATTCTTGCCAGTCACAGTCGACGGTAAGACTGCGATAATCAAATTCTACGTAATACCAGAGGTACCAACTAAGCTATTATTTGGTATTAATTTTTGGAAGGCATTTAATATTGGCCCGGATGTGCTGTCTTTATTACCAAACGACTGTTCCTTGTCGGATGAAGAACATATCAATACCGTTGCGTCGGAAGTTAGGTTTATACAAGGCTTTGAGTCTCTGTCATCGGAGGAACAGCGCCAAGCGGAGAATATATTAAAGGAATTCGAAACCATATCCTCAGAGCGGAAGGGTTTAGGACGAACTCGTCTACTCACTCACGCTATCGATACTGGTGATGCGAGACCAATTAAGCAACGCCATTATATGTTATCTCCCTCGAAGCTCGCCGAGCTAAACAGGCAGTTAGACGAAATGCTCGAGCTGGATGTGGTGGAACCAAGTAGCAGCCCATGGAACAACCCCGTAACCATGGCACCGAAATCAGACGGAACCCTCCGATTCTGCCTGGACAGCAGGAAGCTAAACGAGATTTCAAAACACGATGCTTATCCACTGCCACTAATTAACCAGATTTTAGATCAGCTCGGGAACGCCAAATTCTTGTCGTCTTTAGATTTAAAATCAGCCTTCTGGCAAATTGGACTAGACTCACAGGCGTCTAGGGAGAAGACTGCTTTTACGGTGCCAGGCCGTGGTTTGTTCCATTTTAAGGTAATGTGTTTCGGTCTAACGTCGGCTCCAGCGACGCAACAACGTCTGATGGACGTCCTGTTTGGCCCAGAGCACAACGGACGTATTTTTATCTACCTGGATGATATTATTGTTGTCTCAGAATCGTTTACTGAGCATTTGGCCCTACTACGTACGGTGTTTGAGCGACTACGTCACGCTGACTTGACTATTAACTTATCTAAATGTAAATTCTTCCGCAGACAACTCAAGTACTTGGGTTTTGTTGTAGATGAATACGGTTTACGTACAGACCCAGACAAGGTCAAGGCAATTATTGATTTCCCAACTCCGACGTGTCGGAAGGACGTCAAACGCTTTCTCGGCACGGCGTCATATTACCGCCGATTCATAAAGAATTTTAGCAACATAGCAGGACCTCTTAACCAGTTAACATCTACCCGAAGGGGTGCTCCACCCTTTCGCTGGTCCCCGGAGGTGGATACAGCTTTCGGAGAGCTCAAGGTTGCCCTAACTACGGCACCGGTCCTAGCCTGTCCCGACTTTACCAAACCATTCGCGGTGCATTGCGATGCCTCAGATTTTGGGATTGGCGGAACCCTAACCCAAACGTTCGAGGGGGAAGAACACCCCTTAGCGTACTACAGTCGTTCCCTCACGCCCCAGGAGAGGAACTACTCGGCCACAGAGCGGGAGGCATTAGCTGTGGTAAATGTTGTTGAGCATTTTAGACCGTATTTGGAAGGTGATCGCCAATTTCAAATTATAACAGATCACTCCAGCTTGAAATGGTTCCTCAACCTTAAGAACCCAACAGGCCGCCTCGAGAGATGGGGTTGCCGACTGTCGCCTTACAACTTTGTGGTCGAGCACCGTCGAGGCTCGGAAAATATCGTGCCGGACGCCTTGTCCAGAGCCGTCCCAGTATACTTGATCGATACTAACGCGATTAATGATAATTGGTACTTACAATTATATAAGAGGTGCGAGTCTAGACCAGGCTCCGTTCCCAATTTACAGTTAATGAACGGTCGCTTGTACCGCTACACTAAACCAAAAAACGCGTTGTCGTCGGATTTTGAATGGAAGGAAGTTATACCTCAAGACTTCCGATTAGAGATCATGAAGGATAACCATTCGGTTCCGACCGCTGCGCATTTGGGCACAGCAAAAACGTATAATAGACTAAAATTGCGCTACTTTTGGCCGGGTATGTATCAGGACGTCGTCCGGTACGTTGCACATTGCTCTGCGTGTGCGGCACATAAGCATAGCCAGCTTCCCACCCCGGGCTTCATGGGAAGCGCGAAGGTTTGTTGCCGCCCATTCCAATGTCTGAGCTTGGACCTCGTTGGTCCTTTACCCCCTTCGCGGAAGTTAAACACTTATATATTGGTGGTTGTGTGCTGTTTCACCAAGTATTGTATGCTGTTTCCCATGCGACGCGCCACCGGGGCAGTCATTTCCCAAAGGTTGGAGGACCACGTATTCATGATCCACGGAATACCTCAAACCATTATTGCAGATAACGCTTCCTATTTCACTGGCGGCGACGTTCAAAGGTTGTTCACGAAGTATAACATACCACAGCTGCATTACACGCCTGTGTATTGCCCACAGGTCAACACAGTAGAGCGATACAACAAGACCCTCGTTATAGCCATTTCCACGTTCATCGAATCAGACCACCGCATGTGGGATGTTAACATTTCGCGTATTCAGTTTGCGATGAATACCTCAGTGAACGATTCTACATCATATACCCCGTTCTTACTAGTACATGGACGGGAGGCAGTTCCCGATGGTACAATCTATGGTGAACCAGAGGAGGTTAACGAGATTGTTTTTTCATCTAGACGAAATTACCTGGATAAAATCAATACCTTAAGAGATGTCTATTCCACCGTGAGAGAGCTGTTACAGAAATCTCACGATCGCAACATCAAGTACTACAATGATAAACGCCGCGACATTGAATTCGAGGTTGGAGATGAAATATGGAAACGCACCTTTAAACAAAGTAAGGCCAGCAAGTATTTTGCGGCCAAACTAGCACCCAAGTATGAAAAATGCCGCGTCATACGGAAAGTATCACGTTTAGTTTACGAACTGGAAGACGAAAATGGCAAGCGCTTAGGAAAGTGGCATGTAAAAGACTGCAAGCCAGTGTCCCCAAACGCCATTTGAATGATTACGTTTATTTTCTTAATGTGCCTAATTTGGCACCTTTTGCTATATCTTAGGTAAGATTCCTATTTTCTTTTCTGTAGTACCGCAGGCCATTACGCGATCGTTTCCAGCGCCGGCCACGCGGATTCTATTGATGCCAAGGTGCTGCAGGACTTGTGATTCTGGGCCGAGAATCCCTGTCTTAGTTTAGTTTTCTCTTTCAGGAATGGAGATCATGTCTAATTTAAGTTGCAGCTCGAGGGCGAGCTGGAATTTTACTCCCTCAACTCTTTTCCCTCGAAAAATTCTCCTAGGTGAGGGGGTGTAATATATAAACCCGTATGCTGGGTTTATTATCGTTTTAAACCTTTCAAAGTTATTTGTCAAGTTGGCTAACTGTTCTTTTCGTGTAATATTCTGTCAGGAAGGAACCCCTGTTGTATTGGATAGCTTATCTGTGGACTCCAGTGTTGCCAGAGTTCGCGCCCGCTGACCAGCGACAAGGAGAAAAAAGGAATATCGCGTTGAACATTTACGAATCAATGATTAGATGTTTTGTTCGTCACGGGTTTCCATTTCATAATTCATAATCCACATAATTTATTGCATTTCTACTGTAGCGGATGACTAGATGTTTTCTTGTTTACAAATCAACACGACAGATTGTTGCAACAAGTTGGCGCGTCTACTTGAACTTCGGGGACCGGGTTTGAGAGAGCTGGCAATGTCGAAGTGTCAGATAGCGCACTTCCTATTTTATTTTGGTGTGCCGGAACACGTTTTCTGGGCGATTGCAGTATTTTCCTCGTAAGTATTGTTTAGAAGCCGTGTTAACTTCTTGGAAAAGCAGTAATTGCATAGACATGTTGTCAATTTTCAGTTTGCCGGTGTAATCAAGCCTTACAGGCAAGTTGAGGCCGTGGTGCTCTCCCACGCGACTTGACCTGGCTGAATACCACCGTGTTGCGGTTAAATCGGCGAGCCACGGGAAGCAAGGCCGGGGCCATTGGTGGCGGAGTTGACATTTGTCAATACCCATCGACGTGGGACAATTTTCCTCCGACAGGTTAGTTTTGTACTGTACCATGGACCGTTTTATTCCCTTGATTATTGATTGCCGGCCCACAGACTACTCTTGAGCCCCGGCCCGCTATCTAGCCCCGTGCCCGCCCAGTTTGTACTTGCTATTCTTGGCTAACCGTCTCATCGCTTGATGGAAATTCCAGGAGGTGTTTGGTAGGGGCCTGATCGTGCCCGAAGCCACCCGCGCCAGCCGAGCCAGTACTCCCGTTGTCGGGAACGCTCCGTAGCACCGCCTGCGATGGAGATGCAGCTAAGCTCATAGCCTATTATTTTAACATCACCAAATGGTTCTAGCGCAATCGACCAAAGCGTCATCAAAATCCTACCCTTAACATTTGTTTTTACACCTAGTTAACTTTTAGTGAGGACCTAGAACGAAATAAAAGCTTTGGGTTACCTTCAGACCTTCTTTCATTTGCCCTAGCACAAAGGAAACTAATTACAAAAGCGAATGCGAATTCTAAATTTGAAATTCATGAACTGGTACGGTCGGGCGCTGGCGCTGTGCGGTGTTGAGATGCAACGGTCAACAACTCAGTTTGTTCTTGGCTTTAACTTGGAGGATATTATTGGAAAATGGTTTTTGCATTAAGGAGGTTTTTATGCTGTCTGCGGTGCAAAAAGTTTGATGGAGGCGGATTGTTTTTGAAGTTTAAGTGTGGTTTGGTGGTTAGTTTACCCGTACTTATATTATTATCACAACCAGGACTGTTTTTGTTCGCTGCTTCGCATTTCAATTATCTCAGAAAGAGCGCACGTAACATACCCATTGAAATGTGCAACAAATACCAATGCGATGCACTGAACTTGTTTGTCTTGTTAATTTTGGAGTATATAAATCAATTGTTAAAAAAAGTGTTTTGTCTAGCAATAATCTAATACCTAATCAATATTTCACTATTTTATTGTCATCGGATCAGCGTCTTACCTAACAAATAATTAGGCCTAACAATGGTAAGATCTGTTAACTATTAAGCTTATAAATTTATTATTATTAGGAGCCTGTGGTATCCCACTGCTGGGCAAAAGCCTCCAACTTCCGTTTCCAGACATCTCGATTACGAGCAGGCTCTGGTCAATCCTTTATGAAGGAGTCTAGCTCGTCGCGCCATCTCTCCGTTTTGAGCTGTCGAGCTGCCATTCCGTGGTGACCTTGGTACACAGCTCGACATGCGGCAGACATGACCAGCCCAGTTCTACTTCAACATAGCCGCTTTCCGAGCTAGCTTTTTTAGCTTATAAAACAAAATAAAAATACTTTAAAATGAATAATTATCAAAAAACTCTTACTCATTTGTAAACTAAAGTCAGGAGGAAGCAGCACTTTGAAGAAAACTCTAACAACGCTTTATGATTTTATTGAAATACTCTTTATAATGAAACAGGTACACTTATTAACTTTTAACATTTATTGATGACACCTTACACCGTTGACGATCAGCACCAGAATGCCTACCCGGGCACCAACTTCTGGCCAAGCAATCCCCGTTACAATCGTCACCTCTCACTGGATTAACTGACTTCCCCCTTACGTTCTTGTTTTTTACTTTCGCATACCCGCTTTTTATTTCTAAAAAAAAACCCAAATACCCCTCTTTTATTGTGTTGTCAGCCTTAAAAACTTAGCTGGTCTTAATAAATGTACCGTAAAATGAATCGAACCTTACACTCGTCCATCCTGACGACGTGTATGGCCCCATACACGCGCCCGGTGGAACCTTACACTCGGTCAGTTAAACCAGTGTCACAACCCGATAAAGTAACACTAACTTCATTCTTAATAAATACAGATGACAGAAAAATTAATAACATAGTTGGCGAACTATATTACATAATCAAAATTTAAAGACATTTCAATTAACTAACTATATTCTTAGTAGCTTCATCAAAATCCAAATTCTCTTAAACTGAGTTCTCCAACAGTGTCTTAAGGTAAATTCCTCAAACAATCAATTCTCGAGGAACTTACAAATCTAACTCCTCGAACCAATCAATTCTCGAGGCACTTATAAATCTAATTCCTCGAAACAATCACTTCTCGAGGCTCTTATAAATCTAATTCCTCGAACCAATCACTTCTCGAGGCTCTTATAAATCTAATTCCTCGAACCAATCACTTCTCGAGGCTCTTATAAATCTAATTCCTCGAACCAATCACTTCTCGAGGCTCTTATAAATCTAATTCCTCGAACCAATCAATTCTCGAGGCTCTTATAAATCTAATTCCTCGAACCAATCAATTCTCGAGGCACTTAAATCTAACTCCTCGAACCAATCAATTCTCGAGGCACTTATAAATCTAATTCCTCCAACCAATCACTTCTCGAGGCTCTTATAAATCTAATTCCTCGAACCAATCACTTCTCGAGGCTCTTATAAATCTAATTCCTCAAACCAATCACTTCTCGAGGCTCTTATAAATCTAATTCCTCGAACCAATCACTTCTCGAGGCTCTTGTAAATCTAATTCCTCGAACCAATCAATTCTCGAGGCACTTATAAATCTAATTCTTCGAACCAATCACTTCTCAAGGCTCTTATAAATCTAATTCCTCGAACCAATCACTTCTCGAAGTTTTTATAAATATATTTCTCGCATTTTCAGTGTCAAAACGCAAACCAATCATGTTATATACATATACAAATATTATACCGGTAAGTAATCGATCTACTGCCTATACATCCTACCAAACCATTACAGAATCCTTATCTATTGTTTCATTATTTTTATCGCAAACGAGATTATCAACCTCGTCGTCTTCATTTAATTCTAACGCGGGTAAGTGAATCCACGGTCGCATTCTATCAGCAGCTACCGTGGTTTTGCGTCTATTTTTCATGCCTTCAAAACCGGGGATCGGAGCGACTTTGTATCGATCATTCCCTAGAATTATATCCACCTTATAAGGTCCTTCATAACTAGGGAGTAGCTTTGAGCTCTTCCCATTGTTTTGAAAGACACTAGTAGTATCTACCTAAATACTAGTGTTATTATCATTATTTTGACGAGAGACATCATTCTGTTCTTCACTTTTTATTGTTATTGACCCTGTACATCTCTGACAATATTACATTAATGATCCTTTTTTTCTGTTTTAACGCTTAGAGACAGTATACATACATCTCTATAAGAACATTAGAATAATTATTAATTGAATTTGGACGCTCAGAGACCTTATACATCTCTGGAGTACTAAATTAATATCATAAACTTATCGTTAATTCTGATGCAGACCTTATATCGAATGTAATTGATAATATTTTACAATTTTGGATTTTTTTACTTTTCATTTAGTGACATTTAGTTTGTTAACCGTTTAGGTACTAATTGGTTAAAATCTGCAATTTTAAAATGATTATTGTGTAAGATTATTAATATTATATTGTAGAATACCATTTGACATGTAAAAGTGCCCTTGTGGCCTATTTGCAGAATAAATAATTGATTTTGATTTTGAAGTTTTTGTGCATTTATAACATCTTTATAACCTGTGTTTTGACAAATAAATACTTTGAACGTAACGCACGAGCTTGTCGTCTACCCTCATCGTATCGTTTCTTAGCTTTAATTTGTTCTCTATCGATCCAATCCTTGACGATCGATTAATCAAGAAAGTCCCAGCTAATCACTAAATTAAGCCGATCGACTAAGCTTAAACGTGATCAGTGAGACAATTACAGTTCTAACACTAACTAACTTAAGAAGGGAATATGAATAATATAGTCCACGGCCCTTTTACCCTCTAGTCGCATTGATTAACTAAAACAGGTTTCTCGTAATAGTACAACTCGATGGGCTCCCTGAACTTGCTCTTCCTTTTCAGCATTTCCTCCAAGGTCGGGTCGTACTTTTGTTTGTAAGGGAATGCCTTTATCAATTTGTTTTGCCATTCCTTCCATGGGAAAAGGATTGACTTCAAACTCTCGTATCACGTTTTAGCCAGGCCTTGGAGTTTTTGCACGGCAAAGTGTGTTGTGGTTCTGTCATCCCATCCATTACAGATGCACACTCATTGACCTTTGTTAACCATACGTCTGTAAGTTGGTTTTTAGTGCAATGATCAAAATTGGGCAGTATATTTTTATGGTCTATCTTTTGAGATGATTGTGAACCCTGGTTAATGCGGCTGGGATGACAAATCCTCTTTAAACAATTTTAACATCGTAACAAGATCATTTCTAGAAAAAGATGGACTACGTGACCTTTTCATACGTCCAGTGTTGCCGTCACCGTGTGGTTGTCCCGCGCGTTGCTCAGGCCGCGAGTCCGCTGTTCTGCGTTGCTCGCTGTGCCGTCGCGATGATGTACGGCGGCGTTCCTCCGTTGCATGAAGTCGTTTCCGTTCACGACGTAGCTCCATTTCCAGCATCTCAACGTTGTAATGTCGCATCAGGTCACGAACCAATCAATTCTCGCGCCTGATCACGAACAGAACTTGTCGTCGTAGTCAGTTGTAATGTAACAGCCTGTCGCATCAGGTCACGAACCAATCAATTCTCGCGCCTGATCACGAACAGAACTTGTCGTCGTAGTCAGTTGTAATGTAACAGCCTGTCGCATCAGGTCACGAACCAATCAATTCTCGCGCCTGATCACGAACAGAGGTTTTTGTCGTAGTCAGTTGTACTGTAACAGTCGGTCGCGTCAGGCCATATTATGTACCTACTTATGACTACTGGCACACTCCACGGGTGGTAATGCAAGACCATCTCTCAATTCTGAAACAAAATCAAATAAATCTTTTTAGTGTTCCGTACCAAAATTGGTCCAACGGAATACTTATGCGATCATTCGGAGGCTGTCTGTCACAGCCAGTTTTCTCAAAGACCGTATGACATAGGAAGCTGAAATTTGGTACAGATATAGGAATTTATAGCCTCATTACATAGATAAAGTCAAAAACAAGTAAACCCCAATTTAAGGGGCAGTTTTGGGGTAATAAGGGTTACGCCATTTTTTTTTTATTGTAAGAAAAGTGTGTGGTATCATTGGAAAAGGTCATTAGATTTTAAGGCGGTATACAAATTTTGAGTTATTTTTGCGATAACTATTTCTAGTGTAAAATTTAATCAAATTAACTTTTTTTTTTCATAGAAGGAATAGAGGTGGTTAAAGAGCCTTATTTCATAAGTTATAACCAACTAAGACTTGCAAATACACATGCATAACTGAAACGAATCTAAATCTAGATGTCAATATATACTAGGGATGATTAGTGAGATAATGTATAGGCTATCTCCCTGTCACACTCGCCGTCTAACAATATATATATCTCAATCGGTTGGTTCCGTATTTCCAAATGAACCCGATGAGTTTTTGCATCAAGTAATAATGAGGGTTATCAGTGTCATAATCCATACCAAATTCAAATAAAGAACTCCGTACCCCACAAATGTTTTGTGTTTAGTGATCCGTATATATAAAATTGATATATACTCCAGGCAAAATACGGTTTTGAAAAACATTAATTTATAATAGCGTTCTTTTTCTTGATTTCATTGTAAATCATCGTTCTAAGATGATTTATTCAAGAATCCAACAAACTTTCCATCCGGAAGTATTTATGTAGATTAAAAAAAAGCATGAATTGTTTTTTTTTTATTATTTATCTTGAATATTATAGAGCAAATGTAAATGAACCAAAATAAAGATAAAATCATTTATTAATACTTTTTCTGGCTTTTCAGAAGCTAGTTAAATTATCATTTTTTTGATGTCTGAAATTTTGTTGGATTTTGTCACTAAGTAACTATTTAATTGATAATATATCCATTACATAAAAAAAATCTGCTATTATAAATTATTTCCAAATTTAGGGTACATCATGTAAATGTATAAGTATAAAATCATGTAATAATAAGGATTGTCATTTGTGTAATTTGAAGTAGGTACTTAGTTAAGGTTGATGTAGGTAGGTGAATATATTCTAGCTGATCCGCCAAATAAAAAGTATCATCACACCTTTAATGGAGGCATTAATATCCAAAACCCATTGCACAAACAGTGAAAGTATTTGTGCCCGTTGAGATACCTCCAGAACCTATGAAGATGCCTATGACATGTGTATACACTGCGTAGGATATGATTGCTGGTTATGTTATTCGAGTATTGTCAGTGGTGAGTGAGTACGATCACAGAATTTACTCATTACTCTAGTTAAATGTCAAATAGTTAAAGCTTTTAGATGGGAATAGTGGCGATTTTTATTTTACAATTATTGAACATTTAGGAGCTTTACAAAAAAAACATTACACATATAATACCTACGGAATTTTGTCATATTAGTACGCATTGGTATGACTTAAGATCATATGTCCTCTAGATGGGGCAGACACAAAAACAACTTAACAGAACTTTTAAAAAATGTGAACAGTTTATGATAAAATTACAGTTCTACATATTATTTACTTTTACTCTGTCAGGTAAAAATCTCGAAACAAAATCACATCAAAATACGAGGTTCTTCATTAGATTATTGGTACAACGCCGTGAGGTTATTTCCAATTGTTAGAAAAACATGTTACATACATTCCGTTTTTTTTTTTTTTTAATTCTGTCTAATTTGGCCAGAAAAATAGAATGCCCTAGTAAATTGGAAAATTGGAGTCAGTTTTCAGTTATGACAGAGTATTCTTGCAACTGCGAAGCACTAAGAGGAAGTTAGGTACGTTAGAGCTTAGTTTGGTAGCTTCAGTTGCTCTTGGCAGGTATAAATATAAATAAATAAAAAGTATTTGGGGACAATTGTAAGCAAAGCTGTGTGTGTAGGTACTATGGGTACCTACTAGGCGACAATATATGTACTTATATTATATATATACTTAAAAACTTATACCTATAGGTACATCTATTCTGTGCATATACGTAAAAAAAAACATCCTTGACTCAGGAATGAATGTTTCGTGTTCATCACACAAATTTATAAATGTCCTTACCGGGAATCGAACCCGGGACATCCAGCTTCATAGCCGCGGGGCAATCTCAACTAGGCTAAAGTGATAATCATGGAACTGTATTCTATAACTAGATAGTCAAAAAGTGTAATGAAGCAATTAATTCTTTTTCAACATTTTAAATGAAGTAAGTACCTAGATGCATTTAGGGTTACGTAAAGTGGGTGAATCATATAAAATAACTGACAGTAGGTACGAAACACTATTTGCCGAGTTCCAACACGCACTTGGCTATTTTTTTTTTTTTAATAAAGAAGGGCTACATGACTGTCAATCCGTTCGTGGCGATCGTGTTGCCGTCGTCCACGCTCGACGTGTCGCTCTGCCCGAGCGTCCTAGCACCGCGCTGCCGCTGAGTTGCTCCGGTGTCAGCTCGCTGATGTGCTGCGAACGCTGCGATGCGTCGCGCAGGTCTTCGGCTGCGCGCGCGTTGTCTCGTTCCCGTCGAACTTCCTCGTCCAGTATTCGGTAGTCGCTCACGTCACAGCTCGACACATGGTTCTGGCCTACGCCGGCTAGTCGGCCCGGAGGCCGCGACATCGTCTGAAATCTCACGACCAAGAATTTGAGAACCTTACCTTTGAAGATCCTTTGGGAAGTCAAGCTACATACACGTAACATGATAACAATTTAAATTATATTTAAAGCGCTAAGAATCAAAAATAACATGCTTCTAAAATGTAATTCAAAAATGGTTCGGTTCGATTATAACGTTCAAAAAAAAGTGAAGCAAAGTATCAACCACAATAAGGTTTTAAACGCTACAGTGTATAAAACTTACTATCTTGGCAATGGCTCGACTGCGTGTTCAATTAAAACATAAAATATAATGGGGCTAAGAAGCATCGTGAATTATTTTAACAGTTACTGCTGTTATCCGTATCCTTAACCACCGACAAGGTTTAAGCAGCCCACTAGTTTATTTTGATTTGTATTTAATTTAACCTTTCGGCTGCTGACCAGGATTCGAACCTGGTTTTGATTTAGCAGTTCTTGTTGTCCAAAATTTTATTAATTCTTACATTCGTAACGATGAACGCGTAGCATTTACGTTAAACATTTGAACTTACGAGATCTTAGCAGTCGTGCGGAAAGCCAATGTACTCCATCCCAAAAAAAAATTAAAAATAATAAAACAAGTTCTAATCAAACTAATTGATCGCTTTAAGATCAACAAAAATAGAGGTAGATTTCAATGCAAATCAAGTATTTCTCCAGGGAGTACCCCGGCCAGAAAAACACACGAGATTAACTGTATGAACCTCGGGATAAGCTCCGTCACGGTAAATACAGTTTGGATTTAAACTTGACTTTGAAACAAATAAAGATCTAACCACAAATGAAATGAATAATTTTGGGCGCGTACTTACGTTTTAATTGTTCTTGTCACTTCTGAAGTGTAAACTAAAGTCAGGAGGAAGCAGCACTTTGAAGAAAACTCTAACAACGCTTTATGATTTTATTGAAATACTCTTTATAATGAAACAGGTACACTTATTAACTTTTAACATTTATTGATGACACCTTACACCGTTGACGATCAGCACCAGAATGCCTACCCGGGCACCAACTTCTGGCCAAGCAATCCCCGTTACAATCGTCACCTCTCACTGGATTAACTGACTTCCCCCTTACGTTCTTGTTTTTTACTTTCGCATACCCGCTTTTTATTTCTAAAAAAAAACCCAAATACCCCTCTTTTATTGTGTTGTCAGCCTTAAAAACTTAGCTGGTCTTAATAAATGTACCGTAAAATGAATCGAACCTTACACTCGTCCATCCTGACGACGTGTATGGCCCCATACACGCGCCCGGTGGAACCTTACACTCGGTCAGTTAAACCAGTGTCACAACCCGATAAAGTAACACTAACTTCATTCTTAATAAATACAGATGACAGAAAAATTAATAACATAGTTGGCGAACTATATTACATAATCAAAATTTAAAGACATTTCAATTAACTAACTATATTCTTAGTAGCTTCATCAAAATCCAAATTCTCTTAAACTGAGTTCTCCAACAGTGTCTTAAGGTAAATTCCTCAAACAATCAATTCTCGAGGAACTTACAAATCTAACTCCTCGAACCAATCAATTCTCGAGGCACTTATAAATCTAATTCCTCGAAACAATCACTTCTCGAGGCTCTTATAAATCTAATTCCTCGAACCAATCACTTCTCGAGGCTCTTATAAATCTAATTCCTCGAACCAATCACTTCTCGAGGCTCTTATAAATCTAATTCCTCGAACCAATCACTTCTCGAGGCTCTTATAAATCTAATTCCTCGAACCAATCAATTCTCGAGGCTCTTATAAATCTAATTCCTCGAACCAATCAATTCTCGAGGCACTTAAATCTAACTCCTCGAACCAATCAATTCTCGAGGCACTTATAAATCTAATTCCTCCAACCAATCACTTCTCGAGGCTCTTATAAATCTAATTCCTCGAACCAATCACTTCTCGAGGCTCTTATAAATCTAATTCCTCAAACCAATCACTTCTCGAGGCTCTTATAAATCTAATTCCTCGAACCAATCACTTCTCGAGGCTCTTGTAAATCTAATTCCTCGAACCAATCAATTCTCGAGGCACTTATAAATCTAATTCTTCGAACCAATCACTTCTCAAGGCTCTTATAAATCTAATTCCTCGAACCAATCACTTCTCGAAGTTTTTATAAATATATTTCTCGCATTTTCAGTGTCAAAACGCAAACCAATCATGTTATATACATATACAAATATTATACCGGTAAGTAATCGATCTACTGCCTATACATCCTACCAAACCATTACAGAATCCTTATCTATTGTTTCATTATTTTTATCGCAAACGAGATTATCAACCTCGTCGTCTTCATTTAATTCTAACGCGGGTAAGTGAATCCACGGTCGCATTCTATCAGCAGCTACCGTGGTTTTGCGTCTATTTTTCATGCCTTCAAAACCGGGGATCGGAGCGACTTTGTATCGATCATTCCCTAGAATTATATCCACCTTATAAGGTCCTTCATAACTAGGGAGTAGCTTTGAGCTCTTCCCATTGTTTTGAAAGACACTAGTAGTATCTACCTAAATACTAGTGTTATTATCATTATTTTGACGAGAGACATCATTCTGTTCTTCACTTTTTATTGTTATTGACCCTGTACATCTCTGACAATATTACATTAATGATCCTTTTTTTCTGTTTTAACGCTTAGAGACAGTATACATACATCTCTATAAGAACATTAGAATAATTATTAATTGAATTTGGACGCTCAGAGACCTTATACATCTCTGGAGTACTAAATTAATATCATAAACTTATCGTTAATTCTGATGCAGACCTTATATCGAATGTAATTGATAATATTTTACAATTTTGGATTTTTTTACTTTTCATTTAGTGACATTTAGTTTGTTAACCGTTTAGGTACTAATTGGTTAAAATCTGCAATTTTAAAATGATTATTGTGTAAGATTATTAATATTATATTGTAGAATACCATTTGACATGTAAAAGTGCCCTTGTGGCCTATTTGCAGAATAAATAATTGATTTTGATTTTGAAGTTTTTGTGCATTTATAACATCTTTATAACCTGTGTTTTGACAAATAAATACTTTGAACGTAACGCACGAGCTTGTCGTCTACCCTCATCGTATCGTTTCTTAGCTTTAATTTGTTCTCTATCGATCCAATCCTTGACGATCGATTAATCAAGAAAGTCCCAGCTAATCACTAAATTAAGCCGATCGACTAAGCTTAAACGTGATCAGTGAGACAATTACAGTTCTAACACTAACTAACTTAAGAAGGGAATATGAATAATATAGTCCACGGCCCTTTTACCCTCTAGTCGCATTGATTAACTAAAACAGGTTTCTCGTAATAGTACAACTCGATGGGCTCCCTGAACTTGCTCTTCCTTTTCAGCATTTCCTCCAAGGTCGGGTCGTACTTTTGTTTGTAAGGGAATGCCTTTATCAATTTGTTTTGCCATTCCTTCCATGGGAAAAGGATTGACTTCAAACTCTCGTATCACGTTTTAGCCAGGCCTTGGAGTTTTTGCACGGCAAAGTGTGTTGTGGTTCTGTCATCCCATCCATTACAGATGCACACTCATTGACCTTTGTTAACCATACGTCTGTAAGTTGGTTTTTAGTGCAATGATCAAAATTGGGCAGTATATTTTTATGGTCTATCTTTTGAGATGATTGTGAACCCTGGTTAATGCGGCTGGGATGACAAATCCTCTTTAAACAATTTTAACATCGTAACAAGATCATTTCTAGAAAAAGATGGACTACGTGACCTTTTCATACGTCCAGTGTTGCCGTCACCGTGTGGTTGTCCCGCGCGTTGCTCAGGCCGCGAGTCCGCTGTTCTGCGTTGCTCGCTGTGCCGTCGCGATGATGTACGGCGGCGTTCCTCCGTTGCATGAAGTCGTTTCCGTTCACGACGTAGCTCCATTTCCAGCATCTCAACGTTGTAATGTCGCATCAGGTCACGAACCAATCAATTCTCGCGCCTGATCACGAACAGAACTTGTCGTCGTAGTCAGTTGTAATGTAACAGCCTGTCGCATCAGGTCACGAACCAATCAATTCTCGCGCCTGATCACGAACAGAACTTGTCGTCGTAGTCAGTTGTAATGTAACAGCCTGTCGCATCAGGTCACGAACCAATCAATTCTCGCGCCTGATCACGAACAGAGGTTTTTGTCGTAGTCAGTTGTACTGTAACAGTCGGTCGCGTCAGGCCATATTATGTACCTACTTATGACTACTGGCACACTCCACGGGTGGTAATGCAAGACCATCTCTCAATTCTGAAACAAAATCAAATAAATCTTTTTAGTGTTCCGTACCAAAATTGGTCCAACGGAATACTTATGCGATCATTCGGAGGCTGTCTGTCACAGCCAGTTTTCTCAAAGACCGTATGACATAGGAAGCTGAAATTTGGTACAGATATAGGAATTTATAGCCTCATTACATAGATAAAGTCAAAAACAAGTAAACCCCAATTTAAGGGGCAGTTTTGGGGTAATAAGGGTTACGCCATTTTTTTTTTATTGTAAGAAAAGTGTGTGGTATCATTGGAAAAGGTCATTAGATTTTAAGGCGGTATACAAATTTTGAGTTATTTTTGCGATAACTATTTCTAGTGTAAAATTTAATCAAATTAACTTTTTTTTTTCATAGAAGGAATAGAGGTGGTTAAAGAGCCTTATTTCATAAGTTATAACCAACTAAGACTTGCAAATACACATGCATAACTGAAACGAATCTAAATCTAGATGTCAATATATACTAGGGATGATTAGTGAGATAATGTATAGGCTATCTCCCTGTCACACTCGCCGTCTAACAATATATATATCTCAATCGGTTGGTTCCGTATTTCCAAATGAACCCGATGAGTTTTTGCATCAAGTAATAATGAGGGTTATCAGTGTCATAATCCATACCAAATTCAAATAAAGAACTCCGTACCCCACAAATGTTTTGTGTTTAGTGATCCGTATATATAAAATTGATATATACTCCAGGCAAAATACGGTTTTGAAAAACATTAATTTATAATAGCGTTCTTTTTCTTGATTTCATTGTAAATCATCGTTCTAAGATGATTTATTCAAGAATCCAACAAACTTTCCATCCGGAAGTATTTATGTAGATTAAAAAAAAGCATGAATTGTTTTTTTTTTATTATTTATCTTGAATATTATAGAGCAAATGTAAATGAACCAAAATAAAGATAAAATCATTTATTAATACTTTTTCTGGCTTTTCAGAAGCTAGTTAAATTATCATTTTTTTGATGTCTGAAATTTTGTTGGATTTTGTCACTAAGTAACTATTTAATTGATAATATATCCATTACATAAAAAAAATCTGCTATTATAAATTATTTCCAAATTTAGGGTACATCATGTAAATGTATAAGTATAAAATCATGTAATAATAAGGATTGTCATTTGTGTAATTTGAAGTAGGTACTTAGTTAAGGTTGATGTAGGTAGGTGAATATATTCTAGCTGATCCGCCAAATAAAAAGTATCATCACACCTTTAATGGAGGCATTAATATCCAAAACCCATTGCACAAACAGTGAAAGTATTTGTGCCCGTTGAGATACCTCCAGAACCTATGAAGATGCCTATGACATGTGTATACACTGCGTAGGATATGATTGCTGGTTATGTTATTCGAGTATTGTCAGTGGTGAGTGAGTACGATCACAGAATTTACTCATTACTCTAGTTAAATGTCAAATAGTTAAAGCTTTTAGATGGGAATAGTGGCGATTTTTATTTTACAATTATTGAACATTTAGGAGCTTTACAAAAAAAACATTACACATATAATACCTACGGAATTTTGTCATATTAGTACGCATTGGTATGACTTAAGATCATATGTCCTCTAGATGGGGCAGACACAAAAACAACTTAACAGAACTTTTAAAAAATGTGAACAGTTTATGATAAAATTACAGTTCTACATATTATTTACTTTAACTCTGTCAGGTAAAAATCTCGAAACAAAATCACATCAAAATACGAGGTTCTTCATTAGATTATTGGTACAACGCCGTGAGGTTATTTCCAATTGTTAGAAAAACATGTTACATACATTCCGTTTTTTTTTTTTTTTAATTCTGTCTAATTTGGCCAGAAAAATAGAATGCCCTAGTAAATTGGAAAATTGGAGTCAGTTTTCAGTTATGACAGAGTATTCTTGCAACTGCGAAGCACTAAGAGGAAGTTAGGTACGTTAGAGCTTAGTTTGGTAGCTTCAGTTGCTCTTGGCAGGTATAAATATAAATAAATAAAAAGTATTTGGGGACAATTGTAAGCAAAGCTGTGTGTGTAGGTACTATGGGTACCTACTAGGCGACAATATATGTACTTATATTATATATATACTTAAAAACTTATACCTATAGGTACATCTATTCTGTGCATATACGTAAAAAAAAACATCCTTGACTCAGGAATGAATGTTTCGTGTTCATCACACAAATTTATAAATGTCCTTACCGGGAATCGAACCCGGGACATCCAGCTTCATAGCCGCGGGGCAATCTCAACTAGGCTAAAGTGATAATCATGGAACTGTATTCTATAACTAGATAGTCAAAAAGTGTAATGAAGCAATTAATTCTTTTTCAACATTTTAAATGAAGTAAGTACCTAGATGCATTTAGGGTTACGTAAAGTGGGTGAATCATATAAAATAACTGACAGTAGGTACGAAACACTATTTGCCGAGTTCCAACACGCACTTGGCTATTTTTTTTTTTTTAATAAAGAAGGGCTACATGACTGTCAATCCGTTCGTGGCGATCGTGTTGCCGTCGTCCACGCTCGACGTGTCGCTCTGCCCGAGCGTCCTAGCACCGCGCTGCCGCTGAGTTGCTCCGGTGTCAGCTCGCTGATGTGCTGCGAACGCTGCGATGCGTCGCGCAGGTCTTCGGCTGCGCGCGCGTTGTCTCGTTCCCGTCGAACTTCCTCGTCCAGTATTCGGTAGTCGCTCACGTCACAGCTCGACACATGGTTCTGGCCTACGCCGGCTAGTCGGCCCGGAGGCCGCGACATCGTCTGAAATCTCACGACCAAGAATTTGAGAACCTTACCTTTGAAGATCCTTTGGGAAGTCAAGCTACATACACGTAACATGATAACAATTTAAATTATATTTAAAGCGCTAAGAATCAAAAATAACATGCTTCTAAAATGTAATTCAAAAATGGTTCGGTTCGATTATAACGTTCAAAAAAAAGTGAAGCAAAGTATCAACCACAATAAGGTTTTAAACGCTACAGTGTATAAAACTTACTATCTTGGCAATGGCTCGACTGCGTGTTCAATTAAAACATAAAATATAATGGGGCTAAGAAGCATCGTGAATTATTTTAACAGTTACTGCTGTTATCCGTATCCTTAACCACCGACAAGGTTTAAGCAGCCCACTAGTTTATTTTGATTTGTATTTAATTTAACCTTTCGGCTGCTGACCAGGATTCGAACCTGGTTTTGATTTAGCAGTTCTTGTTGTCCAAAATTTTATTAATTCTTACATTCGTAACGATGAACGCGTAGCATTTACGTTAAACATTTGAACTTACGAGATCTTAGCAGTCGTGCGGAAAGCCAATGTACTCCATCCCAAAAAAAAATTAAAAATAATAAAACAAGTTCTAATCAAACTAATTGATCGCTTTAAGATCAACAAAAATAGAGGTAGATTTCAATGCAAATCAAGTATTTCTCCAGGGAGTACCCCGGCCAGAAAAACACACGAGATTAACTGTATGAACCTCGGGATAAGCTCCGTCACGGTAAATACAGTTTGGATTTAAACTTGACTTTGAAACAAATAAAGATCTAACCACAAATGAAATGAATAATTTTGGGCGCGTACTTACGTTTTAATTGTTCTTGTCACTTCTGAAGTGTAAACTAAAGTCAGGAGGAAGCAGCACTTTGAAGAAAACTCTAACAACGCTTTATGATTTTATTGAAATACTCTTTATAATGAAACAGGTACACTTATTAACTTTTAACATTTATTGATGACACCTTACACCGTTGACGATCAGCACCAGAATGCCTACCCGGGCACCAACTTCTGGCCAAGCAATCCCCGTTACAATCGTCACCTCTCACTGGATTAACTGACTTCCCCCTTACGTTCTCGTTTTTTACTTTCGCATACCCGCTTTTTATTTCTAAAAAAAAACCCAAATACCCCTCTTTTATTGTGTTGTCAGCCTTAAAAACTTAGCTGGTCTTAATAAATGTACCGTAAAATGAATCGAACCTTACACATTTATATGGCTGTGTGTTTCGTAATTCCTTCACGTTAATTCTCTCACCTTACAGAATCGTATTAAATATACAGAAGTCAAATGAAGCGGTAATTCGTTGTACCAAATCACACGGAGTATAATTGTCTCCAATTCAAGTCGACACCTCACCACGCATCCAAAAGTACACGGTCTTTTGAAATTAGAACGAGAAAATTCCATCGCGCGGCTGTTTAACATGAGAACCCCGTAAAATGCGATGGCTTAGGTACTTTTTTTCTGGTAAGATGTCAGAATACGACTCGCTGGTCGATTATGCAACGTTTTTCACGTATTTTATTTTTATTAGGAATTCCTGGATGATATTCTTTGTATTAGAATGTGACAGATTAGTTACAAGTCGTAAAGCTCATTAAAAAAGTTACGCAATTACCCCTCTGGTGACAATATTTGTGCATCGCCGCATGACACATTGGCTATGGGTACAATGTGCACAAGGCAAGCTCGGGGGGTAACAGAGGAAGCAGGAGGGGCGTAGAATTCCTTATGTAAGCTACGGATTATTTCTTATTACGCAAACTAATATAATAGCTTACAGAAGGACCACTCTGACGTTAAGCACCATAGACTATTCAAAAGCAAGATTAGGGTTGTCGACGCGACGGACCATATAAACCACTAAATTATTTATTTCAGTTTTTATGTTATTTTAAACAGCTTAATTCTTGTACGGTATAAGTGGCGTACGAAACAATTAAAATGAATTGGAATGTGCACTCGTAGAAGTTTGATCCCCATGAGCCATTTTTCATAGCAAGATCGAATGAAAGTTTTTACTATTGTAGTATTGACCGCCACCGCAGACCGCGCCAGTCTGTGAGAGGCTTTATGCATTAAAATGAATTGGATATGTGACGTCATGACAGAGTTATATCACTGTTAAATCTCTCAGGCAGAGTATCCCAGACCCTCGTGACAAATTTTGCAGACCTAAGCAATAAAATTGAACCAAACCCTTTACTACTTCCTAGACTTATGCAGTAAGAGGCATATTTCACGTTGAATTTTCGCGCTTTGCACTGGCTGGAAGTGGTGCGGTAATTTATTTTTAATTGGTCCGGCTTTTTAAACGGAATCAAAAACGTTTGATGATTGTTTCGAGTTAAAATTAAATAAAAAAAAACACCTTTGAACGTTGGTGTAAGAAAATCATTAATTTTCAAGCTGTTTAGCGCAAAGATAAAATCAAAGGATTTTTTTATAGGTGAGAAAAAATAATTTTCAAAGATTTTGCATTGTACGGAACATTTTGACTTGTTAGAATCACCGTAGAAATGGTAGGACGTCATTTATTTTATTTTATGTACTTTTTAATACTAAAATTATTTTGTGAATTACACATTATTATTAAATATATTAAATAATTACACAGTTCACACTGACAATTGTCCCCTGGCAATGACAATTTTTCTCCGTATCTTTCTGTAGATGACAATAGTCAAATTTACCAACGATCAAAGTTCGCTATTCTAAGTTCATAATCACAGAAATATAATAATATAGTCTTAATGCCGTGATACCATTAGATTGGTGATAATTCAGCTGTCAAAAAATCTGTGCATTTGCAAAGTGTTTTCTAATACTTACTATAACTTTATTAATAAAATCACAGTTTACCAAAAAGACATAACCCTCCTTTTTAGGCAGGCAGGAGAAAAACTTTCGCCATTTGTACAACGAAAGATTCCTAAAGCAAAAAGATAAAAGGCACGTTACCAGAACTTATCCCCGATTTGAAACAGAACCTCATTATGCCACGTCGAGTAATCGTTGACTAAAGTAGGCCATTGAGTTACATTGAGATTCATTAATTCAATAGCAATGAGTGCTTTTAGGTGTTACGACCGTGGACAGATAGACAAATAGGTTTGTTGGAAGCCAGGGTCCATTAGACACTTATCCTCATACTCATCCTCATTTATTTGTAAAACCAATTTACATGTCAACAGAATTATATATTATAATTATTAATTATAGAAAATACATTGTTGAAATTACATTGTTTTTAGGGTTCCGTAGCCAAAATGGCAAAAATGGAACCCTTATAGTTTCGTCATGTTCGTCTGTCCGTCTGTCCGTCTCTCCGTCTGTCCGTATGTCACAGGCATTTTACTCGTAAACTATAAGTTGTATTTGAATGAAAAGTAAAGGTGTATTTTGATGGCCGCTATTATGCAATAAAATAACTAAAAACATTTTTTTACGGAGGCACTCCATACTTGTAACTGCATGTCAAAAAAATTTTTTTCACACTAAGTCCATATGTGGCACATAAAACGATAGGTGTTTTAAAATAATTATAAGGTTACTCAGCTTTTTAGGGTTCCGTAGCCAAAATGGCAAAAACGGAACCCTTATAGTTTCGTCATGTCCGTCTGTCCGTATGTCACAGGCATTTTACTCGTAAACTATAAGTTGTATTTGAATGAAATTTAGAGTAAAGGTGTATTTTGATGGCCGCTATATAGTTATGCAATAAAATGACTAAAAACATTTTTTTAAAGGGGGCACTCAATACTTGTAACTGCATGTCAAAAAAAATTTTTTCACACTAAGTCCATATGTGGCACATAAAACGATAGGTCTTTTAAAATAATTATAAGGTTACTCAGCTTTTTTTTTGATTATGTAAATATACTCAGAGATAATTGCCACGAAAGGCACGAAAATTGTGTCCCCCCCCTCTAACTTTCGAACGGTGGAAGTGAAAAATTTGAAAAAAATCGTGGACATAGTGTTTTGAAAAAGATCGGTTTGAAGGTTTTCGAGTAATTGCTGAAAAACTGATTTCCCTATAGAAAAGGATGTAAGTGCCGTAAGGTTTGTATAACGATACGATCTTTTTATTATAATATAATGTCGTTCGCTGATATGCATAATTACGACTATTACAAGCATATACTGATTATCAGTGGCGTATTTCAATTACAATACATACATCCATATCCAAACTTAATATCATATTATAAATGCGAAAGTTACTCTGTCTGTCTGTTGTACCTTTTCAATGAAATTAGGTATGGAGGTAGTTTTGAGAGCCTGAAAAGGACATACTTAGGATAGTTTTTTTTCATCGTTGAAGTCATCTCTTAAAGAGAGTGTAAGAGGTATTATGGAATTAATTGCGATAATTGATACGGCGCCTGTGCCGGCTGTATCATGCTGATGTCTAATACTTAGCAGTATTTGCTCTTAGATTTTGTTTAGGCGTTTAACATAAAATACGTTTAAGGCTACTAACAGGTATAAGCGGACGATGTCACGACTAATAATTTTCTTAAAAATGTACGAAGAATAAAAACAATTTGCTGCAGAAAAACGGGGAACGAACAATATTGAGAAATCGTTTTGCATAGACCCGCAGGAACGGTTTGAAATCGAAGATCAACTTACAACATAATTATGCTGGACGAGTCAATTTTGAAACCGGCATTTTGACCTTTAATCATTTATTGTTGTTAACCAGCTCGAAGTTCTTTATTTTCATGCCACATGAAAATAGTGAACAGTTGGTTTGTTACTTAAATTAATACTGAAACTGCCCAATAATAAACAAACAGCTTAAATAAGTAGTAGTACCTACAGGTAAGAAAAGTTATATTGGATAAGAGGAGAATTTATATTTCTATGTTTGTGAAGTCTATTTTATAGTAGAAACTTAGAGTAGCTGTATTGACTCCTTTAACTTACCTAGTTTTGTAGAAGTAGTAAGAACAACTTCTGAACGATATGGAGTCTTAGCATGGGCAAAAAAAAACAAGTCTTCGACATTGTCCTGAAAATTATTATGACCAAGCAATCAACATAGCCGGACATGTTGAAGCAGTTTCTCTTAAATATAATAATACAAGGTTATTTGAATATTATATTTAGGTTTCCCAAATGCGCCTTCGAAACGTACTTTACACTAACAGACTTTATAGTTTTTGGAGATGTTAACGAAGACTTTCTTCGTTCAAGTCGTTTAGATATATTTATGCAAAATGCTGGATAAACAGCTTTTCTGTTACCCTGTGTTACAACGCGAGGAGGAACACATAAGACCTAACCAGCCTGACCTGTGCAGCGAAATTACTGATTTAACATCACGACGCTGACAAATTCCTTGTGGCTAATTAAGTATATAATATGGCTTAAACGTAAGGTTAATATTTTTACGTCATACCTGGCCATAAAGTAGGTATTACCGCACGCTATGCGTGCGGAAACCCCCACTTCCTGGCCAGATAGAGACGTAAAATGTTGTACTCACCACGGGCGGTAATAAAAAAAGCCTCAGAGCGCACATTAATCACCTTTGCCTTCGGCTCGGTCGTCAAATACCTGCGATCTGAGACATTCTTTGTTTAACCGCCCTATGTAAGTAATGTACTAATATCAGAATGCAGATCCTCGTTTAGCACATTACTGTACGAACGAGCGAAGTCCTCCGAGTCTACAGGATCAATCCGACATTCGTATGAATGTATGGTTTTGTATACCTATACCTACATATTAGTTCGATGATACCCGGTTCGGTACGAAATTTGTTAGGCGAATGAATAAGACAACAATATTTTATCAAATTAGTCAAGACGTTCATAGTTTGGGGAGATCCACTAGTTGTAATGATCCACTAGTTTGTGTAGTAGTAGGCACGGAACCCTTCGTTGTGCGTGGTCCGACACGCACTTGGCCGCTTTTTAAATGTTTAATCATAACCAATTCAATTAGTCAACCAATTAGTCAAATTAGACCAATTCGATTTGCATTTAAATAAAATCAATGAAAGTATATCAATACAATTTTAAGAAGAGAAATGTCACTCGGTAAACATCAAGAATTCGTCGTTTGTAAAACTGGCGCTCAACAAGTCATCGATGAGGCTCGGTACGGTTACTACGGTTTCAGTAAGTCAGTACAGATTCTGCGCGCCTATAGTTCATTAAGCCTGGTACACATTTTGAACTTCTAGTCTACAAAGGACTTAAGCTATAGAGCGGTCTTCACAAAGGAACATTAGATTTTCTCAGGAAAAATTCTTCGTTTTTCAAAGACAGTGCTTTTGTAGTTACATATACATATATATCTTCCGAATTCATATTATCCATTTACAGATGATTTTTTTTTATTGTTATATAGGTGCTTAGGGCACAGCGGAATGTCATCTCGCTCGTATGTGGAGCAGCCCAATAGCCCAAAAATAATAGGCACTGTTTTGTAGTGTTGCTATATTATTGCATTGCGTTTTGGGAGTAAGGGACCTGCATGTCTCTATCTGCCAACACAGCGAATCCTCAAGTGAGTAAAGGGTCGGCAACGCGCTTCTGATTCTTCTGGAGTCACAAATGTCCATAGGCTACGGTAACTGCTTAACATCAGGCCGTAAGCTTGTTTCCCACCGACGTTGTATAAAAAAAAATGAGTATTTACCTACTTCCTGAGAATACACACAAACTTAGAACGCTACAAACTTTACCTCATTATAAAATAAATAAAAATATATTACCTTACAATGAGTTGTTATTCAATTAAAATTTAAGCTTATTTCGGTAATAGCAGTTCCAGCGAAGCGGGTTAACGGGTAGTTTTATAAAATTCGCCCTATTCATTCGGTTTGTACAGGCCTTGTTAAACCAATAAACGGGATCCGGTTTCAGGCGGTATCGGGGGTGGTTTGAGTCAAGAGCGGGTATATTTATTACATCATGGTTACTGAAGTTGAAGTTTAGTTTGTATTTAGAGTATTTTCTGGACCGTATACAAGATCAGACCAGTCTTTGCTATTCAAAGATCGTTATATTCCATTTCATTCATCATTTTAAGTTCTTTAACACACTTATTCGCTTGATGGTACATTAGAATGCTGACCGTGACTTTCTGATAACAGAACAATGACAATATTTTCTTCAAAGTCTTTTCTTTATTCTGCTTTTGTTAAAAATGTCATTATTAGCATTACGTACATGAATGTCGAGATACTATCGTATTTTGATTAAGTGACATTAGCAAATAACGGAAATTTTGCGAGTTGAGTCTGAGAGTGCGGCCTTGAGGCACACAGACCCTTTGGTAAAATCGGTATTTAGGCAACACGCTGCTTTGTTTCTTTTGGTAATCATTATTGTTTGTATCTACATAAGTAGACTTAACTAGCACGCGGCGTCGCCCCTAATGCAACAACTAAATATGAAAGCTTATTACGGATAACCAAGTCGTTTAATTCAAGGGTAAAATTAATTTCAATAAGTATGTTATGTAGTTGCGCAGCTATGACGGTTATGGATTAAAGGGTTTCCGCAATATTGATTGTTTGTAAATTAAACCTGCTTTCGGCTTTTGACTCGTACCACTACCTGCCACACAGGGAGTGATTGAAATTGAAAATTTAATGCCTTTGTAGTGGGAGGCCAATCACTTAGCGCGCGGATTGCTTAGCTAACTGTTAAATAATCTTACTTTGTATTTAGATTCTCTTTGGTTAAAATTTTGATGGAATTCTATATATTGGCGATTGTATACCCTATCGTGTCTTACGAGGATGTACAATTTTATGAAGGAAGTCAATTCGAATCAGCTGTAACATTTAAGGCTCGACAGTCAACAGGGGCAGCGTTTTCGAGTTTTTTAAAACAATCTCAGACGTAGAAAATAGGGTTCAAAAATCTAAAAAAAAGAAACGTATTACTTAAGGATCTAATCTAGTCAAAGTCGCATTCAGTTACGCGATCTAATGAACTTCACTCGATAAAAAAAAATCCCAAAGTTACCTCTTTTTGTAAAGTTTATTCAATATTATGACTAAACTATAGATATTTTAAATATTTTTTTTTACTCAAATAAAGTTATTAAATATTTATAGACAAAGTCGCAGAGTTTGAATAGATAAAATGATTATCTTAATTACTATGTTTAAAAACCTACAAAATGCGCGAGTGCGGAGGCTTGGCAGGCCCGATCAGTCGCGCGCTGGCCCATACGGACGACGACTCAAGGACGTTAGCGGGTGTATAAGCCTTAAATACTTTATTAGCCTTATTTTGTATTGAATTCTGATTAAATTTCAATTTAGAAGGATTTCACAACATGCAGCCTCGTAAATTTGTCCTACTTTGTTGCCTTCTCGCATAATTTATACTTTAAGCTATCTTTGCTTTTCCTGTTAAAATAGTTTACAATGTAACACTTTAAACTCTCGCGCTTTGTACACATATTTAAATACTGTTTAATCCGGTAGGTCGATCACGTAACGCATTGTACGAACGTCGGGTAGGTCTAAATGTCACTTTTTATATGGAAAATTGACAGTTAAACTGTACCGACGCACGTTCGGAACGTTACGTGATTACCCCCCGGGTCTAACGTGATATTTATTTACCTTTATTTCTGACGTTTCGACACGGGTTGCACCGGCCATGGTCGCAGATAACTGTCGTCCCAGCAAGTTGTCAACAGAGATATGGGTTTACAATATTTCACTACCCTCCAAAAGTCGATGAAAACATGGAGGGTACATCCGAAATAAGTCCACTACCCATCCATTTTAATGTTAATTGTCTAGGGCCGTGCCCTAGTCCGCTATTTGTCGACAAATAAACAAATCCGCAATAGCGGACCACCTACTAACCAGTGGATCGAATCATTGGATTGAGTTGCACAAGCCCGAAATCCTCTCTACTGAACGCCACTACTACCCGCGGATGGTACGAGAGGCAATTGAAATCAGGAAACATCCGAAGAACTTCAATAGGGATGATGGTTTCAATTTATCGGCGACTTGGGGACCAGTGATTCAGAAACTGAAATCTCGTATATCTTCGGATCTGTGCGCGGATACTGTAAGTGTTGTGTGCCGTGCCCTAGACAATTAACATTAAAATGGATGGGTAGTGGACTTATTTCGGGTGTACCCTCCATGTTTTCATCGACTTTTGGAGGGTAGTGAAATATTGTAAACCCATATCTCTGTTGACAACTTGCTGGGACGACAGTTATCTGCGACCATGACCGGTGCAACCCGTGTCAAAACGTCAGAAATAAAGGTAAATAAATATCGCGTTAGACCCGGATTAAACAGTATTTAAATAAAATAATTTATTCATTATTGGTAGGTACTACAATAATATCGGTATGTGGTGTTGGCGAAGGATGGAAAGTATAAGCTGGTCTGTCCAAGGAAGACAAACTAAGAGGTTTTGAGGATGGTAGGAGAGATTACATGGTTGTTATAAACAATACAGAATAGACGAGGCATAATGATCGGACATTAAATACGGCACAAAGACATCGTACAAAAACGTCAAGAGGCTGGCAGAGAACAAAAATCAAGAGACAAGAGCCTAGCTCTTAAATAACGATGATGATGAGGTACTACTATGTTCTACGATGAGTTGACTTAGTGACACTGAAATGAAAACATGTTGTTTAGTCAATGCCTCCTCATGGGTGGAAGGATCTATAACATTGTGCTGTTTGATTTTTATTTGTTTCTTTTTCTCAATAGTTACACGCATATCCAATAAAGATCATAGGTTTCTGTAATGTGTTTATTTACACTATGGTGTGCGGCTATATTTATTTATATCCCGCATTTTTCTTGCGTTCTGTGTTATACGCGGACGAAGCCGTGCTAGCAGCTAGTATGAATAAAGAGTATTTGCATTGTAATATTTCGAAGGAAATAGGTTTTAAATTTCATATTGAACCTGTAATAATACTATCATCCCTTAGACAAGGGCTCTGAATTGGGAGGTAAAAAATTCAGCACCTGACCCTTCCACCTTTCCCATTAGTTATTTATTGCCCCCATTATACATAATGCTTTTTGGATTTGAATAATATTACCGTTATTACTTATTTGAAAAAGATACGCTATTTTGCACATAATTCTATGAAAACATGATTTATAATGTTTATTAAATTTATTTACTTACCTTACTATTTTATTCTGGTTTGCCCAAAGGTGGCAAAGAATGCTTACGGCATGAAGCTCGCCTTATGTACGATAAGTTATTTTGTGCAATAAAGATTAACGCTTCCGCAGAAATAATTAGATAAAATCATGTAGGTCCAACAAAAGGGGTTTGATTAATCGAACGGTTAAATATGTTCTTCCATGTCTTTCACGCAGACATGGTAGTATAGGCGCAGATTATAAATATGGCTGACCGTTCAGACGTCTACCGCGAGATCGGAGAACATAAACACATTTAGGTATACTCGATTCACGGAGACGAGTTAGTTCCAGAAATCTGAGAAAGCATCCAATTGGTCAGCGATAACGGTAACGATTGCCCATCGGATGGGTTTACATGGCGGTCGAAGTTCAGTCAACATCTGTCTCTAGTACGGTAGTCACCTTTCGTCCCGGTACCGCCATATACGCCATATACAGGTGACAGACTAGCTGACTTTATTGCTGGAATCTTCTCAGCTAAGCTACGTGTGTGTGCTGAACCATCAATTAAACTCCCAGTAGTTCGAATCCCACCCCAGATTCCAGACACTTCCAGGTTTTTATCACAAGCTTTATATTAACTTGCACTGTTCATATGTATGTAAATATGTAAGTATGTAAAGTAAGTATGTAATGTAAGTATGTAATGTAAGTATGTAAGTTGTCCGTCAAAATTTGTAATCCATTTATCAGTCACTTCCCGTTATCCAATTGAGTTGAAATCTTGCAAGCATATGTATATTGCATGACTGATCTGATGCTGGAACTGAAAGGTGGCTATACGAACTCCGCAATAAAACGACAAAACCCCATCGAGTTTGGGCTCGTTAGAATCGTCTCAATGAGTGAGATGATGGTATGCAGAAAAGTACAGTCGGCAGTAAAAGCTTGTACCAAAAATGAAATTTTTGACAGGAACTTATTTTCATTATTGGTGGTGGTTTCTTGTATTTATTTGCATGCATGCACGTGCGGAGGGTGGACACATTGATTGCATGCAATAAGGAATAGCAAATGAGTATATTGCTCTAGAGACTTAAAAGGATATCATCATCATTATCCTAGCCTTTGTCCCATGTAATTTGGGGTCGGCTCTCCGTATCAATTTGCGCCATTCTTCTCTATTATGCATCGCGTCAGGGCTTGCGCCCATCGTCTTGAGGTCCTTCAGGACTGTACTCAGCCAAGTAGTTATAGAGCGACCTCCACCCCTTCTTCCCTCTGAGATATTATTTAACATTTGTTTGGTCATGTGGTCATCGTCCCTGCGCATTATGTGGCCAAACCAGCGTAGTCTGTTTTCGCACATCTTTTCTGGTATAGGTGCGACCTTAAATGTACCTCGGATATATTCATTTCGGACCTTATCCAACAACGTCACGCCACCTGACCATCTTAGCATTCGCATTTCTGCAAAGTGCATCTTCTGTTCCTCCTGCTTACGCGTAGGCCAACATTCTGCCCCATACAGAAGCGCAGGTCGTACAGTTCTCTTATACACATTACCCTTCACTCGGACTGGCATTTGTGGATCGCACAGTATTCCAGACAACTCCCTCCACTTGTGCCACCCTGCTTGGATCCAATTTTCTATATCCTCCGTGGTGCTGGAGTTACTCGTTATTAGGGACCCAAGGTATCTGAATTGCGTTATTTTATTTAAAGGAACGTTGTCTATCACCGGTGGGAGTTGGTCCATAGTTGCACCCGAGAAGTTGCAGTGCATGTATTCCGTTTTCTTGCGGCTTACTCTAAGTCCTCTGCCTTCGAGCCGGCTGCACCACTTGAACAGGCTTAAAAGGATATGTCTGCTAGAAACAATTTCAAACAGAAGGGGAACCATAATACGATAAATATATAAAAATTAGAATTGAATGAAATATAAAAGGAAGCAGAGGCAGGTCTTCCCAGTGTATCTTAGATTTTCTATTTATAGATCAAGCTAAAGAGAAAGTTAATGTAATGTCGTATCAGGGACTCAAAACAGCACAGAGAAGAAAATAATGGCGATTATTCCAGCGACAAGAGCCCGCTCTTAAGTTTATGATGATGATGATGAGAGACATCGTAGAATCCCGCAAAGTAACGGCTGATTCCACCAATTGCTTGTTATTCCGAAAGTTAGTAACCAACCTGAATACACTATTTATTATTGTCGTTATTTTGGCCCAATGTGTCATTTCATTATCTTATTGGGCAAAGTAAGCAGGAAACCCTAAAATCGATATAGTATCACAACAATCGTTACATCAACACGCGTAATGAGAAGTAAATTATTCAACGACGATGCGACATTGTCTACGTGTAGGTACTGGATGTGTACATTAGCAATCAATTATGTTGTTGATTTATGTTGAGTCATGTTACATTTTAACGGCATCAATGGGATACCTTAACACGTCATTTTTCATAGGCCATTGTATGAACTGGGAAACAAAATCAATAAATTTTCGAATATAATGTACATATTAATTTTAGTAAGTTAATGTTTTTTTTTTTTACTTTATTGCGCAAATAAATAAAAAGCCGGCCAAGTGCGAGTCGGACTCGCGCACGAAGGGTTCGGTATCTATAAAAATATTTATTTTATTCTGTTTTTAGTATTTGTTGTTATAGCGGCAACAGAACGTGGAACTATCACGGTATCAGTGAGATACAGCCTGGTAACAGACAGACAGACAGACAGACTGACAGACAGACAGACGGACAGACAGACAGACAGACGGACAGCGGAGTCTTATTAATAGGGTCCCGTTTTACTCTTTGGGTACGGAACCCTAAAAAGGACAATTGGCGGACTTAATTCTTTTAGGCATTTTCTACTAGTCAACCATGATGATGTTGTTTGTCAGAAGCCAAAACACACAGTGACAAGGAAAATTTTAGCAGCATAATTGACGCAACGTTTGGCGGAATGGTATACCTGGCCGTGCATTTTTGTTTTGTGATAGGGCAAATGAAAGAAAATCTGATGGTAACCCAAAGCTTTTATTTCGTTTTAAGGTCTTCACTAAAAGCTTGCTAGGTATTTAAACATGTTAAGGGTAGGGTTTGGATGACGCTTTGGTCGATTGCGCTAGAACCATTTGATAATGTCAAAATAATAGGCTATAAGCTTAGCTGCATCTCCATCGCAGGCGGTGCTACGGAGCGTCCCCGCCAATGGGAGTACTGGCTCAGCTGCGGCGCTACCACGAACTTCGAATCTCGAACTTCGTATATCTCTGTCTCTGTCGCTCAAGTACCATAAACCATAAGTGCGATAGAGACGGAGATATACGAAGTTCGACATTCGTTCGAAATTCATGGTAGCGCCGCTGGCGCGGGTGGCTTCGGGCACGATCAGGCCCCTACCAACACCTCCTGGAATTTCCATCAAACAATGAGACGGTTAGCCAAGAATAGCAAGAACAAACTGGGCGGGCTCGGGCCTAGGTAGCGTGCCGGGGCTCAAGAATAGTCTGTGGGCCGGCAATCAATACCTATACACGCAATGTACTGGGAATCCAGAGACACCGAGTTTGATTCTCGTTGTACTACGCCAGTATCGCGTTTGAACTTTTCTTTGTGCATTGTATGAATAGTACCTAATAGTATATTATACGAGGTACTTACATGAACATGTTTTACAAGTTATATTTCAGTTATTTTCTAAAATGTAATCAGTTTCAGTGAATATATTTATACCTTAAAATAAATACGTATTCGAAAAATTACGATCAATTGAAAAAGTATGAAGAGGACACAACACAAGGCAGTAGCTGGAAAGTAGGTACAGTCGCCATCACATACATCGGAGCAAACAAGCACGTCACAAACATCGGAACACACCTCTATTTTCAAGGCACTAGGGTGCATGTGCCGATATTTTTGAACACCTAAAGTGTATCGATGTATGTGATGGCGACT
This sequence comes from Epinotia brunnichana, assembly GCA_963854355.1. Lineage (NCBI taxonomy): Eukaryota > Metazoa > Arthropoda > Insecta > Lepidoptera > Tortricidae > Epinotia > Epinotia brunnichana. The sequence goes on along the minus strand of OY977960.1, from coordinate 11,071,300 downwards.
GTACAAACGGTAAGAAATTACTCGAACCTTATATACTTTAGGTATATGTTCGCGGGTCTAACGCGATATTTATATTACCTTCATTTCTGAAACATTTCATAATTTTCCTGAACTGTGAAATAATTGTGACCTTTCTAAAAGTTTCGTCTTAATTACTTGGATTCCTCTAATGACAAGTAACAAGCTCTTTAAACTCTCGCGCTTTGTACACATATTTAAATACACTGTTTAATCGGGTCTAACGCGATATTTATTTACCTTTATTTCTGACGTTTCGACACGGGTTGCACCGGCCATGGTCGCAGATAACTGTCGTCCCAGCAAGTTGTCAACAGACAATATTTTTACAATATTTCCCTACCCTCCAAAAGTCGATAAAAACATGGAGGGTACAGCCGAAATAAGTCCACTACCCATCCATTTTTATGTTAATTGTCTAGAGCACGGCACACATTACTTACAGTATCCGCGCACAGATCCGAAGATATAAGAGATTTCAGTTTCTGAATCACTGGTCCCCAAGTTGTCGATAAATTGAAACCATCATCTCTATTGAAGTTCTTCGGGTGTTTCCTGATTTCAATTGCCTCTCGTACCATCCGCGGGTAGTAGTGGCGTTCAGTAGAGAGGATTTCGGGCTTGTGCAACTCAAACCAATGATTCAATCCACTGGTTAGTAGGTGGTCCGCTATTGCGGATTTATTTATTTGTCGATTTTTGACTGCCGCTATATGTTCCTTCACCCTATCTTGAACGCTTCGCTTAGTCTGGCCAATATAAACACTCCCACAACTGCATTCCACCTTGTAGACCCCGAGATTTTGGTACGGGATGACATCCTTTGGACTGCGTAACTGATTCGCTACTTTGGATAGAGTTTTGACATGGAATCGTTATTCACCAACGTTCCATTAGCAGAGTGTCTGGGCATTGTCAAAATGAAATAAGAGGAAAATGGGATAGCTGGAAATTATGTCACTTTTCTAGAGCACTGTTTGGAGGGAAACTATTTCCTCTTTAATGGCCAGTTTTACCTTCAGATAGATGGAGTAGCGATGGTCAGTCCAGTTGCCCCGGTAATTGCCAACATCTGGATGGAGCATTTTGAGGAGTTGGCATTAAAGACAGGACCTTCCGTAATTACATTATGGAAGAGGTACGTGGACGATGTATTCAGCATCTTGAAGGGTAACGGTGACACAGTGAATCTTTTCATCGAGCATCTAAACTCCATCCACCCTAAGATTAAGTTCACATACGAGATGGAGTGTGAGAGATCGCTGTCTTTTCTAGATATCAAATTAAGCGTCAGATCGGATGGTACCTTAGGACACGTTCAAGAGAGAGTGAAGGAACATATAGCGGCAGTCAAAAATCGACAAATAAACAAATCCGCAATAGCGGACCACCTACTAACCAGTGGATCGAATCATTGGATTGAGTTGCACAAGCCCGAAATCCTCTCTACTGAACGCCACTACTACCCGCGGATGGTACGAGAGGCAATTGAAATCAGGAAACACCCGAAGAACTTCAATAGAGATGATGGTTTCAATTTATCGGCGACTTGGGGACCAGTGATTCAGAAATTGAAATCTCGTATATCTTCGGATCTGTGCGCGGATACTGTAAGTGTTGTGTGCCGTGCCCTAGACAATTAACATTAAAATGGATGGGTAGTGGACTTATTTCGGGTGTACCCTTCATGTTTTCATCGACTTTTGGAGGGTAGTGAAATATTGTAAACCCATATCTCTGTTGACAACTTGCTGGGACGACAGTTATCTGCGACCATGACCGGTGCAACCCGTGTCGAAACTTCAGAAATAAAGGTAAATAAATATCGCGTTAGACCCGGATTAAACAGTATTTAAATAAGTAACAAGCTGTCTAAATTCAGAAGTTTCAGGCCAACAAGCAAATTACAAAGTTTGAATAAGAATACTATGATTATGGTAACGGACAGCTTAGAAACATATTCTAGCAACTGTAACTTAAATTAAAATGAAACTTTCACTTTGGAAAATTACAAGTTGCCCATTGACAAAATTAATAATAGCGACCAATTCGGCAAGGGAATCTGTAAAGTATTGCAGAACTTATTAGGTGATAAATACATAGTGACAGCTTTAGTAAAACCTAATGCAACAAGAGAGCAAGTGTTATTAAACTGTGAAAATATTTGTAAAAACTTCACAAACGAAGATTATGTTGTGGTCATTGGCGGATCAAATGACAAGAACCCAATGAGATTCAAATGCTTTCTGTACAATAGCTTGTCTTCGCTTTCAAATACAAATGTGTTAACTGCTGAGATAACGTACAATAAATACTTACATGTACATTCACAAAATGACTTGCTGCGTATGGTTTGTTCTCAATTTGCGAACACCACATACACGCCTCTTCAATATGATAATGTAACGCTAAGGCACAGACAAACTTGTGCGCCATTACTAAGGGACATATTACGTATTACCTATAGAAACAATAGTATAGCGCATGAACAGTCAAAAATACAAAAGTCGAGTAACCAAAAGCCGCATACAGGACAAAAACTAATTACAGAATATCTATTAAAGGAAAATGTGACTAACGTCTAAAAACAAAATACTGACATAACACGTAATATACAGTACAACATCCCCTACTTCTTCGAGCAAATTAAACTAAAAAAAGCTAAGGCGGTAACTACCACTGAAGCAGCAATCACTTCGATGGCTGAACAACAACACAACCCATCAGATTTTTTTCGTGACTAACAATGGTAGTGTGAATGATAAGTCTTACAATATCCTTATCATAATGCATTTAAATACACAAAGCATCAAGTCAAAACAAGAACAGTTGGAATTGCTATTACATGAGAAAAGTATAGATGTTTGTTGTAACAGTGAGACTTTCCTAAAAGACGATGAAGTAGAAGTATTACAAATAGAAGGATACAAAAACGTTGCACATTTTTGCCGCAAACTCAAAAAACGTGGCGGTGTAGCAATCTATGCAAAACACACAGTAGAATGTCGTGAATTAGAATGGGTATCAAAAATGGCAGTGGAAAGTCACTTTGAATGCTGTGGTGCTATAATATGTGGACTTGATTACGTTATCATATGTATATATAGAACCCCGAATAGTAATTTTGACAGATTCCTCGTAAATTTGGATTTTCTACTTAGTAAATTAACGACGAGGGCCAGAAATAATAAGAATAAGAATAAGAATAAGTTTATTTTGGAACAACAACAGACATATACATCATATAAGGCTTAGATCTAAAGAAGGAATCTAGTGTTGCTTCAAAAAAGGAGTCCACTCAGCATGAGTCGAGACACACAGTGCAACGACGCTGATTTTCAGTGGATCCGTTAAACTAAAACTAACTTATTAACCTATATAAGAGATATTAACCTAAGAATATACATACTGTACGGTATACAGAGATAGTCCACGCTATGTCCAGCGAAAACCAAACCAAAACCTGAGTTGCAATTACTATAATAATATCCTACTCAAAATAATATTCTTAGCACTGACGCAGAAATATTTATTTTGGGTGATTTCAACATAAATATTCTCGAAAAGAACAGCAAAAGTGAAATGTTCCTTAACACGTTTGGATCTTACAAACTTCACCATACAATCACAGTACCCACGAGGATAACCACACATTCCCAAACTTGTATTGATAATATTTTCACGAATATAAAGCAATATCGAGTAGAAATATTAAATGTCGGTTTGTCAGACCATACTTGTCAGATCATTACGGTTCACACTGAATTAGGTTTTAAAGAACATTACTGGTATGTGTATTGTAAAAGTCCAGATAGCTACATTGAAATATTTTTAAAATATATATCACAATTTAGTTTCTCAGAACTTTACTCTATAAAACACCCCGATGAAGCGTATAATGCCTTTATAGATACTTATAAACTTATTTACGACCTTTGTGTACCAAAGAAAAGAATAAAAGTAACCTACAAGAAAAAACCAAACTGGAAATCTAAAGGGATTGTGATAGCAAGCAAACGTAAAAAGCAATTATATTTACAAACTCTCAAAACAAATAATGTCATTATTAAACAAAATTATCGAAAATACTGTAAACTCATGAAAGCAGTTACTAGCCATTTGAAACGTTACACAAATAGTAATTTCATTAAACAGAGTAGTAACAGAAGTAAGGCTACATGGCAAATTATCAAACAAAATACAACTCAAGTGAATAAGATAAAACATACGATAGAATCTATAAAAAAAGATAACATTGATATTAAAAATCCATTTGACATTGCGAATACTATGAACGACTTCTTCATTAACCAAAATAATACGCATACCACAAACGATACGCATGTCAGGCATGCAACACAACCCACCTTGAATAGTATATTTATGACCCCAGTTACCATCCAAGAAATAATAAATATAGTCAGAGAGTTAAAAAACAAGAAAAGTACTGGATTCGATGAAATACCATTAATAGTGATAAAATCAAGCATTGAGTATATAGCAGCACCATTGGCTCATATTATTAACCTAACAATAGAAAGTGGTATTTTCCCTGACGAATTAAAAAAGGCATTAATCAAGCCTCTACACAAAAAAGGTTCGAGGCAAGACATAACTAATTATAGACCGATTGCATTGTTGCCAAATTATTCTAAAATATTTGAAAAGATGATATTAAATCGCTTTACATCGTTTTTTAATAAAAATAACATTTTAAACGCGAACCAATTTGGGTTCCAAAAAGGGAAAAATACTACATTAGCTATATTTAAAATTTTGCAGCAAATGTGGAAAGACATACATACAAAAAGGTAGCCATTGGATTGTTTATAGATTTATCTAAGGCATTCGACTGCGTTTCTCACAAAATGCTTTTAAAGAAGCTTGAGCATGTCGGAATTCGTGGTATTCCCTTGAAATTAATTGAATCTTACCTTACAAATAGAATCCAAGTTACAACTCTAACCTCATATGACAAGATTACAAAAAACAGTAACAAATATCAAGCTATGAGAAAAATATTCAAGGCGTACCCCAAGGAAGTGTGCTGGGACCATTATTGTTTTTGGTATACGTAAACGAGTTTCCTCTAGTGGTTAACTACCTGTGTGTGATGTTTGCTGATGATGCCACCATATTTGTAAGTGAGGACAATGATATTGATATTACTAATGTATTATATAACACCTTAAAAACTGTTACTGATTGGTTGTCATCCTTAAAATTATGTGTTAATTTAGACAAAACAAAAATAGTACAATTTACTAATTATAAGCAGATACCGCAGAATTTAAGCATAACAATTGAGGATACACAAATTGAACAAGTTACAAACACAAACTTCTTAGGAGTCACAATAGACAGCAATCTGAACTGGAAATCTCACACTAATAAAATAGACTAGCTAAAAGTTGTAATGCCTTTTCTATACTGACCAAAATAACGTCAATAGAAGTTTCAAAAAAGGCATATTATGGAAACGTTTATCCTATACTCAAATACGACATATTGTATTGGGGTAATTCAGTAAATGTTCAGTCAGTATTTATTCTACAAAAGAAAAGCCTACGAATAATATTTAAACTTAAGAATCCTTAAGTTCTGCCGAAACAGTGACGCATATAAACTTAAGTGCGCGTAAAGTATTGCTAAAGGTAGTGCCGATAAATATACATGGACCTAAAGGTATTATTACGTCAACAGCACTATTAGACGACGGATCGAGTGTTAGCCTAATTAGTAAATCACTCGCCGAACGCGCCGGTCTGCGCGGGCGCACTGAGACCATGCGCGTAAGCGGTGCGTGGAGCGAGAGCGATATTGTATGTACGTCTATGGTTATGTCTATAAATGTGTCTGGCTGTAACGATAGTAATGTTTTTAATATAAATGTGCGAGGTGTAGATAATTTGAAACTTCCCGAACAAAACTCAAGGTCAATCGATTGTAATAAATATGCCCATTTGCAAAAGTTAAAGGATAAATTAATGTTAGATGCGAGTTCATGTACTCCTGAAGTATTAATTGGGCAGGATAATCATAATTTACTTATGCCACTAGAAATATGTGTAGGTAAACCTAATGAGCCGTCCGCTACGCGATCCCCCCTAGGTTGGTGCGTGCACGGTGTTGTCCGCGCTCCCGGCGGCGGCGGCGGCGGCGGCGGCCGCGCTCAGGCTGCCCACACCAGCCTGCTCCTGGCGATGGATCCGCACCCGAGCGCTCACGACATAGCGCTCCACGATCTTCACGAGGAAGTAAGACGTTTCTTTTTAATTGACTCCTTAGGTGTGTGTAGCAAGCCCCGTCAAAACAGTGAGGATGTTCGTGCCATAGCCCAGTTAGACCGCACGGCGACCTTTGTTGACGGCAGGTGGCAAGTGGGTCTGCCGTGGCGAGACGAGAACAGCGTGCTGCCCGACAGTTATCCGAACGCCTTAAAAAGGTTAAGGGGAGTCGAAAAGAAGATGGCGGCGGACGGTGAGTACGCTAAGAGGTACGAGGATCGAGTAAATCATTTGTTCGAGAATGGGTTTGCAAAGGAAGTCATGGACCCGCTATCTACTTCTCAGCGTACCTATTATTTAGCGCATTTTGGAGTAAATAATCCAAACAAGAGAAAGTTGCGCCTTGTCTTCGATTGTTCAGCAATAAGTAATGGCGCGTCCTTGAACCATTACTTACTTCAAGGTCCCGACCTACTTGCGGGTCTGTTCGGCATTATGGTACGGTTTAGAGAGAACAGATACGCTGTGGCCGGTGACATTCGTGACATGTTTCTTAGGGTCAAAATTAGACCCGAGGACCAGGACGCACTGAGGTTTTTATGGAGGACTGACTGTAAGCAGCCAGTTAATACTTATGCTATGACGTCACTGGTCTTCGGTGCTAATTGTGCGCCTTTCGTGGCCCAATATATAAAAAATAAAAACGCACAACGTTTCCTGTCCACAATGCCCACCGCGGTTGCCGCCATCTGCGAGCAACACTATATGGATGACTATTTGGATAGTTTGCCGGATGAAGCCGCAGCTATTCAAATGGTAAAAGATGTTACTTTTATTCACAAGGAGGGCGGCTTCGAAATGTGCAACTGGACAAGTAATAGTGAAGCGGTCTTGGACAGCGTGCTAAAAGAAGCCTTAGGGCCGGTGGCCTTAAGGTTCAAATTAGACCGACAGTACGAAGGTGAGCGAACACTTGGTCTTATCTGGTACCCGGCTGTAGACGAGTTTGGATTTGACTTGTCACTCAAGTGCATATCTAACGATATAGTAAGTGGTAAACAAGTACCGACAAAAAGGACCATGCTTCAAGTGATTATGTCGATATTCGACGTGTTCGGCTTCCTGTCACCATTTACCATACAAGGTAAAATAATGTTACAATCTCTTTGGCAATTATCTATTGGTTGGGACGAAAATATTCCTAACAATGTTTTCGTTAAGTGGGCCGAGTGTTACTCTTTTAAAACAAATGCGTCATGTACGTATACCGAGGTGTTTTCTGAGTCCCATAGGTGCGAGCGCGACGGAGACCCGGGCAGCCGCTAGCACTGTTAACAGTGCTACGAGCGTAGCCGATGATCCCGCCCCCGCTCGTCCCGCGCCTGCGTCGAGTCACGCGAAAATTGCTTCGGCTACGCCGCCAGTCAGTGCTACGACAGTGACGCTGGGATCGGCTACGAATACCTTTAATGATTTACAGATGCACATTTTCTGCGATTCGTCGTTGAAAGCGACGTGCGCAGTGGCTTGTTGGCGTTGGATTTGTAACAATAAAATATTTGTTGCCTTCATAGCAAGTGGGTCATTGTCAGATTTAGGTTCGCGTCTCTTCGGTGGACATTGCCAAAGTTAAGGGCTATGAAGCCTAATTTTTGGCTGATCTCTGAATCCGCATAAACGGCGTTGCCCCTTCTATAATTCTATGTGATAAAAACATATTATATGTGAGCGTAAGCCCTTAACTATTGACCACCGGAAAGATGATTTTTGTTTTTGTGACTGACAATGACCCAAGTAGGTGCAGCAGGTATTCCCAGGTAAAGACGGGCGGATCAGGCTGGTGGAAGTCAGAACTAAATCCGGCGTTCTGAGACGGTCGGCGGCTCGCGTCGCTAGAATCCCTCTGGTTGATGAGTGCTGAGCCAGCACTGGGGTGGGGCGTGTTAGCGACGTGCTCAAAATGGGTTTATTTTAAACTGTTATTTTTTGTAGTTTTATAAGGTACTTTGGTAATTTGAACCTGTTAGTTTTTAAGCCAAAATTTCGGGTAGGTATACGTGTGACGCAGCGACATAGTGCTAACGGTCTTGCATTGACTTGACCTGCAGTCGTCCTCTGTCTATCCGCGCGCGACCACTTTGTAGGTCCTGTAGGTGTTCCACAATAAAAAGCACTGATTTGAGCCACGAAAACAGTTTAATTTCGGAAAAAATGGTGACACCACGTGATACAATTGAGAGAGCAGTAGGTACGTGTGTCGCGCGCGGATAGACAGAGGACGACTGCAGGTCAAGTCAATGCAAGACCGTTAGCACTATGTCGCTGCGTCACACGTATACCTACCCGAAATTTTGGCTTAAAAACTAACAGGTTCAAATTACCAAAGTACCTTATAAAACTACAAAAAATAACAGTTTAAAATAAACCCATTTTGAGCACGTCGCTAACACGCCCCACCCCAGTGCTGGCTCAGCACTCATCAACCAGAGGGATTCTAGCGACGCGAGCCGCCGACCGTCTCAGAACGCCGGATTTAGTTCTGACTTCCACCAGCCTGATCCGCCCGTCTTTACCTGGGAATACCTGCTGCACCTACTTGCTATGAAGGCAACAAATATTTTATTGTTACAAATCCAACGCCAACAAGCCACTGCGCACATCGCTTTCAACGACGAATCGCAGAAAATGTGCATCTGTAAATCATTAAAGGTATTCGTAGCCGATCCCAGCGTCACTGTCGTAGCACTGACTGGCGGCGTAGCCGAAGCAATTTTCGCGTGACTTGACGCAGGCGCGGGACGAGCGGGGGCGGGATCATCGGCTACGCTCGTAGCACTGTTAACAGTGCTAGCGGCTGCCCGGGTCTCCGTCGCGCTCGCACCTATGGGACTCAGAAAACACCTCGGTATACGTACATGACGCATTTGTTTTAAAAGAGTAAGCCACTCGGCCCACTTAACGAAAACATTGTTAGGAATATTTTCGTCCCAACCAATAGATAATTGCCAAAGAGATTGTAACATTATTTTACCTTGTATGGTAAATGGTGACAGGAAGCCGAACACGTCGAATATCGACATAATCACTTGAAGCATGGTCCTTTTTGTCGGTACTTGTTTACCACTTACTATATCGTTAGATATGCACTTGAGTGACAAGTCAAATCCAAACTCGTCTACAGCCGGGTACCAGATAAGACCAAGTGTTCGCTCACCTTCGTACTGTCGGTCTAATTTGAACCTTAAGGCCGCCGGCCCTAAGGCTTCTTTTAGCACGCTGTCCAAGACCGCTTCACTATTACTTGTCCAGTTGCACATTTCGAAGCCGCCCTCCTTGTGAATAAAAGTAACATCTTTTACCATTTGAATAGCTGCGGCTTCATCCGGCAAACTATCCAAATAGTCATCCATATAGTGTTGCTCGCAGATGGCGGCAACCGCGGTGGGCATTGTGGACAGGAAACGTTGTGCGTTTTTATTTTTTATATATTGGGCCACGAAAGGCGCACAATTAGCACCGAAGACCAGTGACGTCATAGCATAAGTATTAACTGGCTGCTTACAGTCAGTCCTCCATAAAAACCTCAGTGCGTCCTGGTCCTCGGGTCTAATTTTGACCCTAAGAAACATGTCACGAATGTCACCGGCCACAGCGTATCTGTTCTCTCTAAACCGTACCATAATGCCGAACAGACCCGCGAGTAGGTCGGGACCTTGAAGTAAGTAATGGTTCAAGGACGCGCCATTACTTATTGCTGAACAATCGAAGACAAGGCGCAACTTTCTCTTGTTTGGATTATTTACTCCAAAATGCGCTAAATAATAGGTACGCTGAGAAGTAGATAGCGGGTCCATGACTTCCTTTGCAAACCCATTCTCGAACAAATGATTTACTCGATCCTCGTACCTCTTAGCGTACTCACCGTCCGCCGCCATCTTCTTTTCGACTCCCCTTAACCTTTTTAAGGCGTTCGGATAACTGTCGGGCAGCACGCTGTTCTCGTCTCGCCACGGCAGACCCACTTGCCACCTGCCGTCAACAAAGGTCGCCGTGCGGTCTAACTGGGCTATGGCACGAACATCCTCACTGTTTTGACGAGGCTTGCTACACACACCTAAGGAGTCAATTAAAAAGAAACGTCTTACTTCCTCGTGAAGATCGTGGAGCGCTATGTCGTGAGCGCTCGGGTGCGGATCCATCGCCAGGAGCAGGCTGGTGTGGGCAGCCTGAGCGCGGCCGCCGCCGCCGCCGCCGGGAGCGCGGACAACACCGTGCACGCACCAACCTAGGGGGGATCGCGTAGCGGACGGCTCATTAGGTTTACCTACACATATTTCTAGTGGCATAAGTAAATTATAATTATCCTGCCCAATTAATACTTCAGGAGTACATGAACTCGCATCTAACATTAATTTATCCTTTAACTTTTGCAAATGGGCATATTTATTACAATCGATTGACCTTGAGTTTTGTTCGGGAAGTTTCAAAGTATCTACACCTCGCACATTTATATTAAAAACATTACTATCGTTATAGCCAGACACATTTATAGACATAACCATAGACGTACATACAATATCGCTCTCGCTCCACGCACCGCTTACGCGCATGGTCTCAGTGCGCCCGCGCAGACCGGCGCGTTCGGCGAGTGATTTACTAATTAGGCTAACACTCGATCCGTCGTCTAATAGTGCTGTTGACGTAATAATACCTTTAGGTCCATGTATATTTATCGGCACTACCTTTAGCAATACTTTACGCGCACTTAAGTTTATATGCGTTACTGTTTCGGCAGAAGGGCTGGACTCGACTTCTTCCCGCACGTCGTGAGATCCCGGAGTAGTATCCTTATCGAGATTGCGATCTTGTAGGTAATGCAGCAACCGATGGTGGGCTTCACCACACCCGTCCTTATCGCAGGCCGGCGCGGAACAGGTTTCACGGTCGTGGCGCGACACTAAACACTTGAAGCAAACTCCGTGGCGCTTGACATGCCGCCAGCGGTCCTTTCGCAACGCTTTTTTAAACGACTTGCACTCAGTTAGCATATGATTTGCCCCTCGGCAAAATAAACACCTATTATTGTCACTGCGCGCCGATTGCACTAAAACTGTCTGTTGGCGGTGAGTGTTATTATTATCACTTTTGTTTCTCGGGTGATACTGATAACCGACGTTGCGCGGGTCCGTAGCGTGAATGTTTGCTGTTGTTGTGATTTTAACTGCTTCATTGTTCAAAAAGTCACCGAGTATTTCTAGACGTGATTTCTTGCCTTCAGTTATTATAGGGAAACTGTAGTCAGACCATTTTGATATTATGACTGCTGGTAGTTTAGTTAAAATAATATTGGCCATGTTTATGTCGTGTAGGTATTCGTGGCGGCCGACAGCATGTACGGCTGCGATGAAGTTCTGCACCTTTACTGAAAATGACACGATGTCTTTGCTGTACTCATTTGGCATAGGTGGAAGTCTTCGTAATCCTTGCATGAGCCGGTTCAGAATGCTTTCAGCATTGCCACATACTAGTGCTAAGGTTTTCATCACTATGTCGGGAGATGTGGCACTAACCATTAGGGCTGAAACTGCTTCTCTCGCCGGTCCGTGGAGACACTTCCTCAGTCTCCATAAGTTCTCCTTCGGGCTGAATCCGCACACCTCGGTGGACTCCTCATAAGCCTGCTTAAATTGTAGCCAGTCCAACGGGTCTCCAGAGTAATTTGGCAAGTCTCTGGGAGTACATAATCGGCTAAGCAGGTTTTTTTCGTTTCTTTGATTAGTAGAACTTGCGGTTAGATTCTGAAGTGCACTCGCGAGCATTTGAACCGTTCCATTACAGGTACCGGGGTCGACGACCTCCGGCGGGCACGGCATGCCCAGCTGATTACCATGATCGGGGGCTTGCTGTACGGCGGATTCAAGTTCACGCTGGCTTTGTTCCAACCACTTCTCCACTTCACTGTGATTTTCGGTGTGGGCGTCTTCATGCGGACTGTATTCCTTTTGTTCCTCTTCCAAGTTGGCTAAATCAGCCTCAAGCTTTTTGTCGATGAGGTCTATTTGGATACGCGCTTTCTCTTGAGCCGCTTCTAGTTCCAGCTGTTTCCTTCGAGCCAGCACAGACGATGATGTAGACTTGGACTTTGCCCCCGTTAGCGAAGCGGGCATACGTGGCTGGCGGAACTCCGACTTTACGCTACTACCCGATATTTTAAACGCGGGGATAATAATCTGCGTTTCATCCTTGGTCTCCTTGTTCTGCGTAATTCCATCAGTTGGCTGAGAAGGTCCTGGTTGCTGGATTTGTCTATCCTGTTTCTCTTTGTTCTCGAGCTCCTTGCGCGCAGTGCTCCGAGTTTTCATTATATTCTTCGGCGTGTGGAACTTAAGATCCGTTCGAAGTGACCACTGGGGAAACAGTGAGGAATCCTTAAGAGACATCTTTAAAAGCAATAAAATTTTAACGCTGACATGTATCTACATACTGGAAATTTGTTTATTTGTTAAGGAACGGCACGATATTTTTAATAGTAAAAGTGACTCTAAATTAAAAATTAGATCGCAATATAAATATGATATGTGTACAGTTAGGCCTTCTAGTTACATAATTAGCCAGAGTTCCTATGCTACTGGAATCAAAATCTTTAATAACTTACCTGTATATATTAAGTCATTAGATAATAATAATAAGTTCAACAAGGAGCTGAAGAAATGGCTAGCAGATAAATGCTTTTACAATCTGAATGAATATTTCGTTTAAGTACCGTCTACAAATTATTAAGTTTAATTTTAAGTTCAATAACATTGTACGCTCGAAAAGGGCAAACTGTTGATACCTTCCAATGTCTGAAATGAGATCTTATGTACACAGTTTTAACAATAAATTACATCTATCTATCTATCTATCTAATAATAATAATAAAATTACGACGTGGGTTGCGGCCATGGTAGCAGAAGTCCCAGGAAAAGTAATCGTTTAAAAATGTGTTCAAAGCTTCCTAAAAGGAAATTTTGGCAGAGCCTAAAAGTAGGTATATTGAAGTAATAGTAATAGATGATTTTTTTTTTCGATCCTACATTATTATTATCTTGCTTTACTCGGAAATCAGAGGAAGTGGTTTGAAACCAAAAATGCCAATTTTACTTGGGATCGGTGATATTTTCCGGACCTAAACCACGAAAATCCTGCAGCGTCCATGTAACTATGTTAACCACACTGTTGCATGCTTTATCTCTTGTTTGCCAAAGCTTTATCGAGCTGTGAGACCAATTTATATGCTAACCTAGCTTTGTGTGCTGTTTGCTATGTGCGCCGCAATTTTCGGCTCAAAGTTGTCATCATTAACACGTTCTGCGTTATGCGCGGATGGAGCCGCGCGGACAGCTAGCGTAAAATACTTACGTGTTTGTTCTATGTAGTAGATTGTATTAAGGGGTATACATAGACCTTATATAAATTGTTTGTTATTTTTTAATTTAATTCTACTTCTCGCTTTTTTGAATTTACAGGTTGGATTTTTAAAACAGTGAACAATCTCACTGATGTTGCCCAGATTTGTCAGTCTGCTGTCAGTATTATATTTGCGCAGTAGTATTATGCTACGTGGAAGCGTTTTGTACGTACGTTAGGTAGATTTTTAGATTTCTACAGAAATGACAGTTTTGGTATAGAAAAATGAGATTCCAATTGTCGTAACGCTCGTTCGAAAAGTTACATAATTACCCCTCAGTACCGTACTCTACGTTTTTTTTAATCGTTTAGAAGATCTCTTAATACGCATAGATATATAGAATTAACTTACAAAAACCTCTTCAACAATCTTTACCCACATAAAATACATCAAAACGAAATCCACGAAACAAAATAGCCAAAGGGCATCCAATTGAAATAATTTAAGTGTACGAGTATCACGGTTTAATCTTTGGTGGGGGCGTTCGGAAAATGCCGAGGGGGGCCAGGAATGCGGGGGAGGCCCCTCCAAGGCTTTAATGGGCTAAATATCTTGAGCTCAGATAATTCGTGGATGGAGCGTCGGCAGAGGCAGATTTTCTCAAGGTTTTTGGAGGTATTTTTGACGACCGGTTTAGCCCCCTTCGAAGATGGACCTAGCTTCGAATCCAGGGAAGGGCAAATAAAATGTTTCTGATTTTTTGAGGTTTCCTTTGTAGATATGATTGAGATTTATTAATGTGACCAACGTTTTATAAACCTTTCATTTGAATTGGAATCTTCTACATTGGATGGTTGAGTTGTTTTTAATCGACTTCAAAAAAGGAAGAGGTTTTCAATTCGTTTGTTTTTTTTTGTGTGTTTTGTTACGTGATAACTCCGTAATTTATGAATCGATTTGAAAAATTCTTTCTTTGTTTGAAAGCATTTACTTCCAGATTGGTCCCGTTGTCACCAAACTCCAGTTCTGATGATGGGATCCTGGAGATCTCGAGGGAACTCTTCAAATTTTATAGGCAAACTTGAAGCAATTTGGTTAAAACTTTGTTTTTAAAGTAATTTATTTTAATAGACTACTTTGATGCAATTCGGCCAACTCAAGTAATCTCTTGTAAACGTATATAATGTACTTAAAAAACACAAACCTCAATAAGTTTACCCTAAGGTTAGATCGATTTGTCTAAGAGAGTATTTAATTATTTATGATGGTCTAAGAATATTAGGTAGGTACCTATTTGATCGATTATAATATTTTTCATGTGGCCCGGGCCACATGATAAGAAATAAGAGAGAGAATTGATCTAAACTAGTCACGGAATGGTATCGAAGAGATGGGAAAAGGAAGAGAGGCAGACCATTGCGAAGATGGGAAGATGACATAAAGGCAGTTGCAGGACCGACTTGGAGACAGACTGCATCAGATAGAAACGAATGGAAGATTTTAGGCAAGAGGCAAATCGACCACACTACCGATGTCAGTGTATAATTTTAAGTTTAATATTTAACTCTGTAAAGGTGGAGAATAAAAGACTCTTTTATATTATCCTATTACTATTATAAATGTGAAAATTTAGATGTTTGGATGTCTGGATGTTTGTAACTCAATCACGCTTAAACGGCTGAACCGATATGGATGAAATTTTGCACAAAGATAGTTTGTAGCCTGGATTAAAATATGGAATAATCCTAAAATCAAAAAACCTGAACTCTACAACGCGGTTGTGATTCTTCTGGAGACGTAAGCGTCTATAGGCTGCGGTGTCTTTATTACGCTGGCCTACTGCTTGTTTGCCACTGTTATAAAAAAACCAGCCAAACTTCAAGTGTTTTTAACACTGATTCTACCGTTCTTGCTGACGCTACCGCAGCTAAAGTATTAGCAAAGAAGATTGGCCGTAAGTCGTGCCATTAGCCTCCGATTCACAATAACGACACGCGACAAGGGTAGTTTCACTTTTCAATACACCAGGGAAATATACAGGGTGGGTTACTGGCAATGGTCGATTTGTCACAAACAGATGAAAAATGCAAATGCATGCAAATGTTTCATCTCCCGCGCACAATGTTTTTTCTTACACGCTATAAAGTCGTATATGGGGTGCCTGGATTCCTTTTAGGACTATAGAAATACAGCATATTTTTTTGGTGCTCCCTTGTTAGCCCGAACGACTTAAGCCCTAAATGCTTCATTTGACATAATGTCTAATTAGACCTAATACATTTTATATAGTAAACTTTATAGGATTATTGCAAAACAAACCTAACCTAATGACTTCTATTTGAGGACCCAAAAAGTTCACTGTTTCAAAGAAATATGCATTAGGACTAGTAAAACATTAGGACAAAAGTTAGTAGGTCAAGTGACAGGACCCCCGTTTTTTTAAAACCACGTCGGTGGCAAACAGCCTTACGACCCACCCAGCGGTAAGCAGTTACAGTAGCCAATGGATACTCGCAACTCTAGGGGAATCGCATGCGCGCCAACCTTTTAAAAATGTGGTAGTTTTATTTCTAGACCGGTAGGCTTTTGATAAAAAGCCTATGATAGAGTCTCCCATAGTATTCTATTGAAAAAAACTATTTAACTATGGAATTAGAGGTATAGTGTACGACTGGTATATCCTATCTGAACAATCGCATCCAATACGTTCAAATCGAGTATTATAATTCCGCTATAAACGAAATAGAGCACACACACTCTGTAAAACGTGTACTGAATATCCATTCACCGAGCACACTTCCCTGTGGTATGGGGGTCCATACCGCAGGGAAGTGTGCTCGGTTGTGTGCTATTTCTGTTACATGTATATTAATGACCTTCCGAAAATCCTCTGCTTGAAGAACCTTAATACTATAAACCCTTGGGAAAACAAAGGCAACAAAAACATCAATTAAGAGATATGTAGGTACTTATTATAAATATTATAATATATTAGGAAATGTTTATTCTTTTTTTTGTATCAACTGCTTGCTCCTAACTGTAAGCTTTTCTGTTTAGTCCTGCGGTTGACTGGCAGATAATGCCTTAAGGCAGGGGTCGTCAACCTTTTAGCAACCAAGGGCTACATAGTAGATTACGAAATTGACGCGGACCGCACTTCTTAATCGTTTGTAACTTTATCAGGTAATTTCTCAATCCTGAATTCAGCGACCTTTACATTAAAAAATAGCCAGGAAGGCTCGCGGGCCGTTAAATAACGGTTGCCAACCCCTTCCTTAAAGCATTAAGTCCACCTTTTGTACTTTTTGTTTGATGTAAAGTTTCAATAAATAAATAAATAAGAGAAAATACCGCCCAAGTGCGAGTTGGACTCGCGCACGAAGGGTTCCGTACCATTATCTATAAAAACAGCAATAAAATCACGTTGGTTGTATGGGAGCCATCCTTAAAAAAAAAAATTGTTTTTAGTATTTGTTGTTATAGCGGCAACAGAAATACATAATCTGTGAAAATTTCAACTCTCTAGCTATCACGGTTCTTGAGATACAGCCTGGTGACAGACAGACGGACGGACGGGCGGACGGACAGCGAAGTCTTAGTAATAGGGTCCCGTTTTACTCTTTGAGTACGGAACCCTAAAAACACATGTTGTATTATATAAACTGTTTGTTATTTTCGATAGCCCTGTCCAATATAGCCTCTAGGCAACAAATTTACGAAATTCGTAAAATTTGCAAACATTTACAAACTTTCACAGCAAAAAAGAGCTACGCGATCGCGTCGCGTTGTCACAAACAAACTTTTACATGTCATTTCACTGAAATGTAATTACTCGCGTGCAGGACAGGCGGACAACATTCTATATATTAATATATGGAAGCATAGCGGACCAGGTAACAGCAGGCAAAATTGACATTTATAATTGGAAAGATTGAATTAGAAACCCTAAGCTAAGCCTAAATTTTGACAAATAATGAACGTGAATAAGGAATGGCTCAGTTAAATGCTCCATTATCTAATTCAATCAATAACTCTTTTATGCATCACTGCGTGAACATCTATCAATAGGCACAGTAATGGAAGAACTCCGAGACATTTCCTTTATATACAGAGTGTTATAAAAATCCCCGTAAAGCAAAAAGAGTCAATTTACAAAATTTGAAATCCGGAGTATCGCAGTATGACTTAGACGCAGTATCAATAAAAAAAAAGAACTAGAACATTTTTACAGGGTGTTTTGTAACACGTTGTATAAGCAGCGACTAATTAACCATCCCAATAAATAAGCACAACAACTGACCGTCCAGAACCATAGGTACGAGTATAAGACGACTGAAACGATAAAACATCCTGGAGCTACAAAATAGAGAGTAGCCCCAAATTTAAAAAATGAGGAGATGCTCTCGCTAGAGAGCACACTCGACGTACGAGTCTGTACTAATCCACCCATCGACATAGTCTTCGAACTGATTGCCGATTAGAAGAGAACAGAAAAAAAAAACTTTTTTAAAGTGCAACGGTGGTGCGTGTCCGACATAGATAACATCCGCGCGCTATCCCCGTGGCGCGGAGGTTTCCATAAGGGATTTTCCTCGCCAATCCCATCACATTAAACAAAAGGTACCACCCCAGTTGGGTTGCTCATCAGATCAGCAAGATGTCATTTCGCTATGCCCTACCTTTATGAAGTATACATTTTGTTACCGTGTTTGTACACACGAAATTTTCGCTACCTACCTATAGAAAAAAAATCGAGTAGGTAGATTGCGTAACGTTCCGTATCCATTTACGGTCGTGTAAGTCAGGTGCATGCATTTCTTTGTAAAGGATAATGAAAGTTGAATTATAACGCTCGGTTCGAATAGCTACCCAATAACCCCTCCGGTCATATACCTACGGAAATACCTCGCCTACTGCCCGCATATGCACCAAACAGGGCACAACATCGTTTTTAAGGTACACTCCGACACGGGTCGCATAATTACGGCAATTAGGGCCCGGACAAAATGGCGAATTGATAAAATCGCTATTAATTACCTATTCCTGGGATTCCCGGTCCGTGACCGGATATCCGGATAGGAAATTATGTTGGCTTTTGAATGGGTTTTTTGAGTTCGGTTTAGTAAACGGACTCATAATTATTAATATAATTATCAGAGTTCTCCTCCTCAATCGGTCCCTCATATTCTTTTCCAGGAGTTTCGGTCAGCTGCCAACAGGAGTGCTGCATTAACCTGCATGATGCTGCATTTTAAGATGCTCCGACACCTGGTTGAGCACACGTTTGGGAATTTGGCCTCTTGGTCTTCTGCCTTCTTCTCCCACCAATTTCTCCAAATTATTGGGATCCCGGCGAGCTATGTGGCCAAAATATAAGAGTAGGGTGAAGAATTCCGCGATGGGAAGCGAAAAGCGGAGAGTTTTTGTAAGTCAGAACTTGCACTCGTTCGTCTTGCTTGTGAAACAGTGCGGGGGGGGGGGGGGGGGGTGTCCGCGTGGGCTCGCCCTTCGGGCCTTCGGCCCTCGGGCTCGCGTAGAGAGCGAGCTCTGAAGGGACGCTTCGGGCCTTCGGCAGATTTTATCTGATCTGTCCATCGCATGCGCGATCTGCCTCGTGGTCTTGTGTCTTCTCTACCTAAAACATAAGTTTTTGAAAACCGAGTGGTACGAGCCACGGTTCACACCCACAACCTCCAAAATTAACGTTGCGTGCCTTACCGTTCCGCTGCCACTGTAGCTTCCAGAGATTTCAGTGAATACTTAACTTATATATTGTCAGCACTATAACAGGCTCAGAGCAGCAGTCATCAGTCGTTCTGAAGGCTATTGTTGTTGTCGAGAGCTCAGGCCATTGCATGGTGATACTGTTGCGGATATTCCTTTTAATAAACCTACCTGGTGTCTTTCGTACCTAATGGTACGGAAGACGTCAGTCATATTTATAATTTGAAAATTATTCCTTGACGTATCAGAGAAAACACTATCATCATCATCATCATCATCATATCAGCCGAAAGACGTCCACTGCTGGACATAGGCTTCACCCAAGGAGTGCCAAAGTGACCGGTCCTGCGCCACCCGCATCCAGCGGACTCCCGCGACCTTTACCAATTCATCAGTCCTCCTTGTGGGGAGCCTACCCACGCCGCGCCCTCCGGTACGTGGTCGCCATTCTAGAATATTTCCGCCCCAATGGCCATCGGCAACGTGGTCACTTACTATGGGCCTCATAAGAAGGCTCAAAGTCACCCAAAGGGCAATGGAGAGGGCTATGTTGGGAGTTTCTCTGCGTGATCGCATCAGAAATGAGGAAACTCTAAGCCGCCCCGGGTGACATATAAAAGGTCTAGCACAGCGGAATGTCATCTTGCTGATGCTGATAGACTTGAGCAATGCCACTTCTAATGAGCATTCTAGCGATGCTCGTAAAATAAACAGGAGTGTTTAAGCGAACATTCTAGCGAGAATTCTAGCGAAATGACAGTAAAGGAGTCTGAGTAAAAGCGTTGTAATTTATTTGATGAGCGGCCACTCGTAAAAGTCGTAGATTATGATAAATCTAGTAGATCTATTCAAAACAAACATATTTTGTTACGAAATTTTATACCCTAAACAGCATCGGAGCCGCTATATTATTAATATATATTTCCACAGGTCATCTCCACTTATAATAAATCTCTAAATTAAAAAAAGAATCAGCCAGTTTGAAACCAAGCTTTGCGCGGTACGAATGTTCTCAGCATCCCATGAACGGAAAAATATGAAACATTTTATATAGGTACATTATTATTCTAGCTGCAACTTAGGATAATTTTTATCCGACTGCGACAGTTAATTAATTTTCCGAAATATACGACTTCATTTAATTTTTCATTTATTTTTATTGAAATCAAACGCTGCTCCAACTGTCAGCTATAAGAAACGTCAAATTTTCGTCAAAATGGCGGAATTGCTTTGCCTTTCACTTATTAATAATTTAAATCCCGTCTACGATAGACCTTTACGAGACAAATGCTAAAATATAAACCATAAAAAAATATTCGATTCTGATATGAGAACTTATATGCGCAAATGTCGTTTTATGTCGTAATTTCAATAAATGAAATCAACAAATTTGAACAATATAATTAACACGAATTTGTTTTTTTTGAATGACAATGGCACGAGCTCGGCGCATTCAGCCAAAGTACCTGGGGACCGATTTTTGACTTTCGAGCGCTCGACTCTTTCACTCGAAAACTGTCAGAAACGATGAAATACTATTTTTGAAATCCGAGCGATAGAAAATTCAAAAACGAGTGGTATTGACCACTCGTATTCAATTCTATCGGTAGAAAATAAGTGCCGACAATTTGGACACTTCACTTGTATTTAATTTTGGACTGACAATGAACTTAGAAAGAGATAAATAAAGATTAATATATTTTATATTATTTTTCTACCGAATTTTGTGAACTTAGTCTTTTGGCGGGTTTGTTTTAAAATCAAATAATTTAACTTGTCTGTCTCTCTCTCTCTCTCTCTCTTTGCACAGGTTAAAAAGAGACAGAGATATAGTAATATGTAAAGGCCTGGCAATGATTCACAACAACTCGCTATACTTAGAATGAAAAGTATGAATTGCTGTCTCATTCTAACTAAAGAAAGTTGTTGTGACAAATTGTATCATTTGTAATTTGTATTAAGCCGGGTCCGCTGCACCAATGTTTTCCATGTTTTTAAACAACTAACATGTTTCCGTCAGTTTCGGCAAACAAATAGGGTATTATTTTGATTGGCAAAACATGTTTGACGTTTAAAAACCACGAAAACATGGCGCAGCGGACGCGGCTTTACTTTTATAACAGACGGGAAACGAAACGTTTCGTTTACTAGGTATTATTTACTACGTTCTTAGTTTTTTCTGTTATGTAACGCATAAAACACAAAAAAAACACTTAAACATTAATATTATAGCCTAAAATAGACCTTCTAATGATATTTTATTTTTATTCCATGTGTAGAATACAATTTTAAATAACCAGTACTTATCGAATTTCTGCGTACAACGAAGCGCAAAAGTATAAATAGCCAAACCACTAGCTTTCGAGTGATGAATGTCAAAAATACCTATTATTGGGTTCATGCGAAAATAATCGTGACAAATTTTCGCATGCGATTATTTTCTACCGCTCGCTTTTGATTTCGAGCGCTCGAAAGTCAAAAATCGGTCCCCTGCGGCGCTACCACGAAAACCGATACTCAATGTTCATATATTTGCATCCCTGTCACTCGAGTATGGTTAGTGCGATAGAGATAGAGATACCCGAATATTTTCGAATTCCGAAGTTCGTGGTTATAGCTCAGGAATCGAAAATATGGTAAATAATCATAATGTATTTTCTCGAAAAAGAATTTAAAATAAATATAGTCAAATGAAGAAAAAAACAAAGCAAGAAGTTATATAGGTAATGATTAAGTTATAAGAGTCCAAAGTTTTAAGAGGGGGTATGTTCTGTCCCTTTTCCGCAAAACGCACCTTCATATGAAACGATTATTTTTTACTATGACGCTCGAGTATATTGACGTCACAGTCCCTCATCGTTTTCTCACTCTAACAAGCGACATTAAAACGGATGTAGCTTCATAATTTTTTGAGATATTTGAATGGGAGTTTCATTATCTTCTATCTATTTATACATAATAAATGCCTATGTCCTGACTGACTTATTCACTCACTCACTCACTCATCAACGCACAGCCGAAACTACTAATCTTAGAGAGTTGATTTTTGCAGAGTATGTTGCTTTTATAACGTGGGCTAGGGATAAAAAGGGATTTTTGAAAATTCTACCCCTAAGGGGGTAAAATAGGGGTACAAAGTTTGTATGGGAGAACCTTTTTTTTTGAGCTATAGACTTAAACTTTGTAGAAAAATTAGTTATTAGAATACAAATGAAACACTTTCAGCGTTTTGGAAAATTCCACCCCTACGGGGGTAAAATAGGGGTGCAAGGTTTGTATGGGGGAAACATTTTTTTTTTAAATAGAGACTTAAAACTTTGTAGAAAGATCAGTCATTAGAATACAAATAAAGAACTTTCAGGGTTTTAGAAAATTCTACCCCTAAAGCGGTAAAATAGAGTGCAAAGTTTGTATGGGAAAAACTACTTTTTTTTAAATAGAGACTTAAAACTTTGTAGAGAAATTATTCATTAGAATACAAATAAAGTACCTAGATTCAGTGTTTTAAAAAAATCTACCCCTAAGGGGGTAAAATAGGGGTGCAAATTTTGTATGGGGGAAACAATATTTTTTTTAAATAGAGACTTAAAACTTTGTAGAAAGATTAGTCATCAGAATACAAATTAAGTACTTTCAGCGTTTTAGAAAATTCTACCCCTAAAAATAGGGGGCTAAAATAGGGGTGCAAAGTTTGTATGTGTGAAACTATTTTTTTTAGCTAGAGTCCTAAAACTTTGTAGTAAGATTATTTAAATACAAATAAAGTACTTTCATCGTTTTGGAAAATTTCACCCCTAAGGGGGTAAAATAGGGTGCAAAGTTTGTATGGGAAAAACATATTTTTTTTTAATAGAGACTTAAAATTTTTAAGAAAAATTACTTATTAGAACATGAAAAATACTACATTCGGCGTTTTACAAAAATCATTCCCTAAGGGGGTTAAAAAAGGGTGCAAGGTTTGTATGGGGAACACTTTTTCTGAGCTAGACACTTAAAACTTTGTAGAAAGATTACTTATAAAAATACAAAAAAAAAAACTTTTAGCGTTTTGAAAAAATCTATCCCTAAGGGGGATAAAAAGGGGTGCAAAGTTTTTATCAGGGAAAGTTTATGTTTTTGAGTTAGAGACTTGAAACTTTGTAGAAAGATTACTTATTAAAATACAAAAAAAGAACACAAATCGTTTTAGAAAATTCCACCCCTAATAGGGTTAAAAAGGAGAGCAAGCTTTGCATGGGCAACACTTTTTTTGAGTTAGACTTAAAACTTTGCAAAAAGATTACTTATTAGAATACTAAAAAAGAACTTTCAGCGTTTTAGAAAACTCCATCCCTAAGGGGATCCTTAAGATCCTTAAGAAGGGTAGCCAGTGTTGTGTGGGAAAAACTTTTATTTTTACTAGACTTAAAACTATTCGAAATGTTACTTATTAAAATTAATAATAAAGTACTTTCAGAGTTTTAGAAAATTCCACCCCTAAGGGGGTTAAGAAAGTTTTGTATGGGCAACACTTTTTTTGAGCTTAAAAGTTTACGAAAAAAGTTCTTTCAGCGATTAGAAAAATTCAACCTCTAAGGGGGTTTAAAAGGGGGTTCAAATTTTAAATGGCGAGCAATAAAATTTTAAAGTGTGAGTAAGAGATTTTTAACTTCGGTCTTATTCTGTACGTTAAAAGACTACAAAACTGATTTCAGAGTTTTTCCAAATTCATCCCCTAAGAGTGTTAAAATTGGTTCAAAGTTTGAGTATTTCAAGGCATTTTTAAAGTATGAGATTTTTAACTTTGGTTTTAGACTGTTTGTTCACAAACTAGAAAATGAACATCAACTTTTTTTTTAATTATCCCCTAAAAGAGGGTTCAAATTTTGTATTGAGAGAAATCATTTTCTAAGACGATAAAAAGTTCTACGCGGACGAAGTCGCGGGCAACAGCTAGTATTGAAAAGTTATAAACCAAGCTTAAAACTTAAACGAATCGGCTCCGATATTGTTTAACGCGTTTAATTTTATATATCTATGCGTATTATAAGGTCCTCTAAACGATTATTAAAAAAAACGTCATCCATAGGCTATAGCTGCTAAGCGCAGGCCGGGTACTTGTTTGCTAGTATAAAAAAATTGTGTCGTATCCACACTAGCGCGATTGTCGACGGCGGTAAAGCAATTAAACGGGCGTGGAACGAATAAAAACAAATTGTAACGCGACCTATGCGCGGTGTATACAAATAAATTTATACACTGAGAACTAGGTACATAGTTTTTATACCATATAGCGTGGGTACACCCCACTCAACCCACAAGGTGGACTGATGACCTGGTAAAGGTCGTGGGAGTCCGCTAAATGTGGGTGGCGCAGGACAGGTCATTCAGGACACACCTATGTCCAGCAGTGGTGAGAGGCCTATGTCCAGCAGTGGACGTCTTTGGGCTGATATGATGAAGTGGGCCTCTATTTCTACTCGTACGTACGTTAGGTAGATATTCATGTCATTTCCTGTACGGGAAAATGTCAGTTGGTTTGTCCTAATTCTAACTCTTCTTCGTAGGTATACTTACGTTATTGTTATTATCCCTTTGATAATAAATACAATAAATATACGTAACACGTTCCACAAATACACACATTAAAGGACCACAGGAGGTAAACACATAACACATAACTCATATTGTCGGGTAATTTCACATGTTTTCATATTTCGGTGGAATAAAAGAATTCATACAAACAGTATGTAATAACAATATTTGTGAGATGTTGTACGGAATTGTGCAATTTGGACGCCTGACGACGTCTGTGTAGGGTTGTCGCTCACAGCTGTTTTTAATTTTATTTTTTTTGTATCTTTAAATTAATACGTAATAAGTTTTATTCATGCGTAGGAATCGTGGAAAATGTAGACAATATTTCGTTGAGGATAATGAATAATTTAGGATTTGAAAAGTCACGGTTATAAAACAATAATTTTCGATTATTATATAGAGCGAGAGGATTTGCTGCATCTCGTTATCTCGTGCGACGACATAAAATGTATCTCTTACATGGGGGCGTGGTTTATAAGAATTGAGGCAGCCCATTAAATAGTAGGTACGTACAGTGTAAGAGTAAGAGAGTGATATATGTTAAATTATTTATTGATTTATTTTGAAATTATTTATTTGCCCAGACAGGGATGTTCAAATATATTATGGTAATGTATCTAGCTTGCATGCAAGCGCTCTCTTCATGTATCTAGCTTGCATGCAAATTTTTTGGCACTTCTCACATCATCATATCAGCCGAAAGAAATCCACTGCCTCCCCCAAAGAGTGCCAAAGTGACCGGTCCTGTGCCACTCGCATCCAGCGGACTCTCGCGACCTTTACCAGCACGGCTATCACAAGACGGCGCGCGAGCTCTCTCGATTTTTCTCGATTTTGGTCTACCCACGCTGCGCCTTCCAGTACTCTTCACATACGTCCTAAAAATCAAAATTAAGGAAAAATGCCGTTGAAATTCGTTTATATCCCCTGTCACATTAACATATTTTGTATCGATGACAGAGGGACTTGTTAACTTTGATAAATAGATTGCAGTTTTGGTAACGAGTTCCTATAGGTTATATGTGGCGATTCAGCGCCCGACAATCAGAGTAGATGGGCAACCTATTCGCATGGAGTGACGTGGGGCAGGTCATTTGATACTTTTGGCCGTATTCACAAACTTTCGACAAGCCTATTTTAGCTACAATCCACTTATAATTTGTTTGTCTTCTGTCAAAGTCAAAGTGATTTATTCTTCAATTAAAGGATGACTCACGCTAGGCCGTGTCCTGTCCGGGCCGTTTTCTAAGAAAAACGACGGCGTTTTTGCGCGGCCGTGCCATATCCAAGCCCAGCCGAGCCACTGCCGAGGCTCGGAAGCGGCCCGGTGCCGGTACGGCCCGGCCGTGGATCGGCTGGCTTGGGTATGGCTCGGCCGCGCAAAAGCGCCGTCGTTTTTCTTAGAAAACGGCCCGGGCCGGACACGGCCCGTTCTAGCGTGAGTCATCCTTAAGGCAAATTATATGCACTACGAAAAACGATAAACTACCACCGATTCGGAAAGAAAACCTCTGCCTCGGGAAGAACCGGCGTAAAAACACGGCGAGGTATCATTTTTTTCAAAACAGTATACAATAATTATATAATTTCTGTATCAAAGTAATAAATAATTACCTACATTGCTACAACAGTAGAAAGCTTATTTCTTTATTTTGCGATAGATTTCTTGTGCAGGACTTTATCACTGCCAAATATCCCTATCCATGATATAATCGTCTATCTTATAATATGCTTTTGAAATAAGTGCCTGTTTTACGACAGATTTGAATTAAGAGTCAGTAAGTTCGGTAATGTGTTTTGGAATTTGATTGTAGAACTGTCACTTTGTTTTGTGTCTTGTTGTTGTTTGTTGTTGTGTTTGTTGGTTGTACGAAATGGTCAACACAACACATTTTGTTTATCAGAGGCATTTTAAGTTTAATGAATAAGGCTGTTTGTGTTTACGTTTAGCTTAGTTTAATTTTAGTTTCAGATATTGTATTGTACTCGCACCATTCGTATTTTGTTTTTAATTCAATACAGTTTCGAATGAAAAGTTATTTAAACATCAAAACACCCGGCGCGTTGGCAACCCTAGCACCGTGTAATATCAGGAATGAATTCGCGCGCCTGATTAGGCTATCGAGAGCGATTGCGGGCCCTATTTATTTCAGCCCTGTTTAACAACCCCGCTGCGAGCTGTTTGAGCGGTGATGACACTGGATCATTTGTTGAAAATTATAGTGAAATCTCAGAGCATAGAATACTAGAGAGAGGACAAGCCGCCGGCGGCCGTGTCGCAGCTGTATGCTCAATGGGCATACACTGCCATACTGTGCACGCGTGCTGATCGCAGAGAATATTACGTTTTTTCCCAAAATGCCTGATATGATGCGCGTTTATTGTAAAATAAGCGTGTAGGTATACAAGTGTGTGTGTTTTAGATGTGTGCGTGCTTTGTCTTGTCAATTACTTGGGCGTTGTGTGGGTTAATGTACTTGCGACAGGCTCACTCTATACAAATCGGCTGCCATGTCCGATCTCCTTATATTCATCTGTGAGTGAAATAATGACATTATACATACAGGATGAAATTAAATTCGTGATACAAAATAGCAGAATGTAACTCTATCCATGATTCTGAGCAACTTTTACTAAGGGACCAACTTTTTGTTATGCCAAAAAATTCCAACTGTTTCATAGACTTTGCTCATTTTAGACTGACGAAAATGTATGAACAGGTGTTTTGTTTTTGCATAACCCAATGTTGGTCCCATAATAAAAGTTGTTCAGAATCATGGATAGATTCACATTTTGCTAAGTTGTAGGTATCACGAATCATCCTATATTTAATATTACCGGGAACTATAACGCTTTATTGATTTTAGGACTGTGTGATAAAGACAAATTCAGTTACCCCCTGATCGATCACGTAACGCATTGTACGCGCGTCAGGTAGATCTAAATGTCAATTTTTATATGGAAACATTACAGTTAAATTGTCCTAACGCGCGTTCGGAACGTTATGTGTATAACCCTCAGCACCCTTAGCGTGGGATTGAAGTGAGTCGCGTTTACTTCAGACGCTACCGCCTATCGTCAAGATTTAGTATGAAAAGTCTATACACTGCCCCTGGTGATGGACTGAAAATGGTGATGATTAAATAAAAGTAAATATAATTGATTTTATTCAGGCAAAAACCAATATTTTAACATTAAGAACAAATTTTTAATTAGAAAATAATAATAATAAAGCGACATAAATAATTAATATTACATACTTATTTGCGACACTGGGCAAAGATCATTACTTTATTTGGCCAGTGATGATCTTTAGCCAGTGTTTTGTCATCGGGCAGTTCAGACGCTCAGCAAACATATTCAGGATGGTGTTAGAACTGCCGCGCACTCTGCTCAACAGAGACGCAACGAGAGGCGTGGAAGCCGTCAGTGTGCGCCTCTGCGAACATACCCGACGCGCTACAGCGTCGCAGCGCAGCAGTTTCATCAGTATCCTGAATATTTTATTATATTGGACCCTGAGCGTATTGTACGTGCGCTGCGTATGACTCACCCTCAGGCTGCTGATGTAGAAGGTCTGGCAATAAGCCCTATATAACGTGACTTTAACTTCTTTCGTGCACCGAGCAAACCTGCGGGCTATCATGTTGCCTCGCACGGCCAAGGCCCTCTTCTCTCTCTCTCTCTCTCTCTATATCCGTATCATCTCTCAAGTCCGGCGTGACCATATGCCCCAGATATTTAAACTGGTCTGCCACCTTTAGAGCAACGCCACCCAACACTACCGGAGGCACAACTGTCGGGTTATATTTACTTGTTTTAAATATAACAACTTCACTCTTTGTAGAGTTGTAATATAATCATGTAAATACAGGGTGACTGGTAATTCGACCTATTCCTTGAAAGGGGTTATACTAGAGCTAATTTGCAACAATTTATGTCCAGTCAACCAGGGGTCGAAACTCGCTGGTTTCCGAGATATTCGAGTTTTTAGTTTGTATGAAAAAAAATCTCCTTGCAGCCTTAAGCTGGTGATTGTGACAAAAATACTTCCATTTGGATGGTAAAAAAACATTTTTGTTACAATCAGCACTTTAAGGCTGCAAGGCGATTTTTTTTCAAACAAACTAAAAACTCGAAAAATTAAAAAAAAATCGTGTTTTGACCTGGTTGACTGGACATAAATTGTTGCAAATTAACTCTAGTATAACTCCTTTCAAGGAATAGGTCGAATTACCAGTCACCCTGTATATATGCGACCTACTCATAGCGTATGCAGTATAAATCCAATTACTAAATGGAGAGGGCTCGCTGCGCTCATTTTTGCACGTTGTTTTTTTTCAATTCAATTAAAAAATGAGCGAGCGCATGATATTTACTCGGCTGAAAAAAGGTTTTTTGTACGGAGTTATTTGGCCACGAGTTTTTAAGTTTTTAGTACCTACAATAAAATTTCCAAGAAACTCAATTTGATAATGATTCAACCCCATAAGTGACGTAGGGTAGGTAGGTATATTGTTTTGAAACTAGACCTTATGCAGAGTATAAACTGGACATCGATTTAATCCCTAAATAGAATATAGTACATTACTTACCTAGGACGGTAAAACAAAGGATGTCTCAGGTACTTGACGCCCGAGCTGAAGGCAAGGGCGATACATATGCGATCTGAGGCTTTTTAGGGTTCCGTACTCAAAGAGTAAAACGGGACCCTATTACTGAGACTTCGCTGTCCGTCCGTCTATCTGTCACCAGGCTGTATCTCAAGAACCGTGATAGCTAGAGAGTTGAAATTTTCACAGATTATGTATTTCTGCTGCCGCTATTACAACAAATACTAAAAACAAAATAAAATATTTTTTTGATGGGGGCTCCCATACAAAAAACGTGGTTTTTTTTGCCGTTTTTATAGATAATCTGTCACCAGGCTGTATCTCAAGAATCGTGATAGCTAGAGAGTTAAAATTTTCACAGATTATGTATTTCTGTTGCCGTTATAACAACAAATACTAAAAACAAAATAAAATATTTTTTTA
This sequence comes from Epinotia brunnichana, assembly GCA_963854355.1. Classification (NCBI taxonomy): domain Eukaryota; kingdom Metazoa; phylum Arthropoda; class Insecta; order Lepidoptera; family Tortricidae; genus Epinotia; species Epinotia brunnichana. The sequence goes on along the minus strand of OY977960.1, from coordinate 11,041,328 downwards.
AGCGGGGCTCCCAAACAAAAAACGTGATTTTTTTGCCGTTTTTATAGATAATGGTACGGAACCCTTCGTGCGCGAGTCCAACTCGCACTTGACCGGTTTTTTTTATTACCGCCTGTGGTGAGTAGGTACTTACAACATTTAACATTTCTCCCTGGCTAGGAAGTGGGATATCCCGCAGGCGTGGCGGTAACTGCGACTTCATGGCCAGGTATATTTTGCGATTAAATTAGGCATGTTTTGCGGAGCACGGACGGACGATTTCCCACCAATCATGCGCAAAAAGATCGTGTCCCTGCTGGGGCGAGTTAGACGCGTTCTAAGTGTGTTTGCCAATAGGTTTGACAGGTCAATCCTCAAATATTGGGTTGAACTTATTAAAGGAGTAGCCCTAAACCCCGGCTGAAAAGTATTTTTATTTGTATTTAATTTAATTAAGTTACCTTGTATTGTACTTAACACTAAAATAGTTTTAATATAATTTCTTGTTTTTTTGTGTTTTTAGAGTTCCGTACTCAAAGAGTAAAACGGGTTACTAAGACTTCGCTGTCCGTCCATCCGTCCGTCCGTCCCTCCATCCGTCCGTCCGTCCGTCCGTCTGTCTGTCACCAGGCTGTATCGCAAGAACCGTGATAGCTAGAGAGTTGAAATTTCCACAGATTATGTATTTCTGTTGTCGCTATAACAACAAATACTAAAAACAAAATAAAATAAATATTCAAGGGGGGCTCCCATACAACAAACCTGATTTTTTTACCATTTTTATAGATAATGGTACGGAACCCTCCGTGCGCGAGTCCGACTCGCACTTAGCCGGTTTTTATGTTACTAACAACTATGGGGAGTTTTGTATTCCGGAATAAATTTTTTTTGTTATTATGTATGTCTTTGCCATATCTCGGGACCATGGGGTCCCGGACCGTTGGAAGGCATGCGTGGGGCCGAAGCCAACAGCGCAGAGGCCCTTTAAGACAACAATAATTTAACGCAAGGGATACACACGGCGGATACCATCTTCGAGCGCACAACATTGTACACGTGATGGTTCCCGCCAGGTGCAAAGACTAACGCAGTGCAGCACTGTGACTGCGATGGGAATTAATTAAGGTCTTGGGCTATTGAGTTGAGTGTTGGATGGACTGGATAATGGGTTATTGGAGGAGACTAGCGGACACCTGCCGTGACAATCAATCTCAAAATTGTATAAAGGCAGGCGGTGACTCGCCAACTCGCTAAGTGGGCCCCACAAAACAGTCGCACGCACAGTGCGACAATGGAGCAACACGTCTGAGCGGCTGTGAGGTTGTCGAGAGGTAAGTCTGCGGTGCGCCAGATCCCGGTGTTCCGTTCAAGGGCCGCCGGCGTTATGACATTTTACACTTCCAACCTGGAGCATAGGTTCCGCTCTTGCGACTCCACTCTGGCCGGCCGGTTAAGGCAAGCATAGAGGCGAGGGCCAGATCAAATGGGCCCTCTGGACATTAGGGGTCCGCGGTGTCGCCACTCACCGTCAGCTCGCCACAAGCTGCCCCCGCGGGCTTATTATTATTATTATTATAACGTAAAATAATAAAAGGTCGTAGCACAATTTTGAAATTCAAAATGACGATGCACGTCCTTTTGAATTTCAAAATCCAAACAAGTAACGATTGTAAAATCCTTAAAATATGCTAAAAATATGTGTTCTAATGATTTTTTCTTCGGAACGCAAGGCGATATTTTTAGCAATTTTGGGCGATTGTTAGGCTGACTGAACATTATTATAGTATTTTGAAGTTAGGTAGAACATTTGAACTTACATACATACTGTTAGTTATAAGCAAATTATGATTCAATGTATTCGAATGAACTTCAAATGTTTACAAATGATGACACTGGGCGTCAGTATTGCCATGATTAAATTATTCTGAAAGTGTGCAACTTCATTTTATATGTGTTGCCAGAACGTAAACGAGCCGCCAGTGTCATCATTCAATCATTCGTTCAGCAAATTGTTCGTTCTCAAATGTTATAAAAGTAGCGGGAGCGTTAAACCGCTCTCTTTTCTCTTGTGAAACTGGAATGAATAAACAACTAATCCTACTTCGAGTATTATTTAAATTTTCTTAATTAATAATTCAGAAGTGTTCGATATATTCATTTTCACGCGCTAATGCCGCTTCGTATCCTTAAATGAGTGGTCGATCTTAACGACTGAGGACCGGGCGACGACGAACCCTGGAAAGTGAAGAAGATAAGCAACGCGGCGCATTCTAAGAGCTCTCGCAAATCACGTGGGCCAAACAACAAAGAACGTTTGGATCGGTTGGAGAATATGCTGCAACAAATTCTCGAACAAGGAATGAGCATCGCACATTATTCTGTAATTGCAGGTACGTCTATAGATTTCACTTTTAACTCTCCACCTGTTACTGAGTCGGCACCTGCACCGTGCCAACCGGCTGGTGCGCCTGGTACCGAAATTGCCACGTGCTAACCGTGTGCAGCGTGTGCAGCTCCAAACAACACTGTGGCGCAAACCACGTGGGCAACTCCTTCACCGCCGCAGCACACCCAAAGTAGTGCTTGTGTTCAATATCTTTTTTTTCTGTTCACATATGGTTACATCGCCTGGAGTCACTCGCAAATGTATAATGTCTACGGCTGGAACGAGAAGACCCTTATCTAATTTAATTTTTTTTATTTCATGTGACTGCGAGTTTGGAAGCCTCCTGTGGTTCGGGCATCAACAAGACGTCAACATTTCCTGAGCGGATTGGAAGAAAACGCTGATAGAATACTTCCCGGCTGAACGGGGTCTCGCTGCCTAACTACATGACTTCGTGACCGTCGCCAAGCGTAAGGATGAGCATGTAATAGACTTTTATTATAAAAAAAATTGTCGCTGGGTAAATTATGCAAACATAACGATGATATGATATGTTATAATCTTTACCTTAGGGGACCCATTGTTAAAGGCAGCAGCTCGTGGTTAAGATTGCAGAGATAAGCGTAGCTTGTTAAGTAATTTGATTGATTCAGATGTTGATTCTCCACCCCCTACCAAAAATGTAGATCTAATTAATGAAAACAGACCTAAATGTTTTACGTGTGGTCGTAGAGGTCATACCTCGTCACAGGGTAAGTATAACCTTCGATGTGGTACTTGTAGTATATTGCAGAATGTCTAAAAAGTGTTCTCATGGTAGCAAAGTAGGTCACGTTAGAGACGAATGTTACAACCTGTAGTTTCACAACAAGTAATGGTAATGTAAAATAGATCAAACTACCAATCAACATACTTACTAAACCGTAATCCCCATTTTCTGATGGCAATTTCAAAAAACGCTTCAATTGAACTATCTTGCAGTCTCTTATAGCTTACACGGGTGAAAATAATGGTGACTAGGAAGAGTGCGTACCACAAGTCGAAAGAGGAACGAATACCTCAATTAATTCTAGTACACAAAAAAAGTCCCTTTGAATTGGTTTACGGGTTTAAACCTAAATTTGAAATTGACTTACCCGACAAACAAAAAGCGACTGTAAAATACCTGAACTACGAGCTTAAGCCCAAAATTGCACTGTAGAAGCCTCTCGATAAAGTAAGGCTAGGCACGATACCAATAGATTACCTAGTTAACTATGAGACAGGAGAATTGGTACAAGTACAGCGTAAAATAATAAAGAAAGGACTTACAAGTGGCAAACTTGTTGATAAGTATGCTGGTCCATATAAGTTTTTTTTAAAGTTTATGATATTTTTAATGATCGCTGCAGAGTAACATCTTCATATAAGCATGGTAGAAAGTACAACAACGTCATTGCAGCAGACAAAATGAGGAAGTTTGTTGTATAGTCTATGAGCGATGATGAAGACTAACTCTAAAATAATTACTTACAGTTGGTCACATTGGTTATCATAATAAAAATAGCAACAAAATACTTCGTTGTAGGTACATTGATTTATATTTGTACAGTGTAACAATAAAATTGCATGATTATTTTTTCAAATTTTTTATGTACACAACTAATGTAAATAACAAATAATAATAACTAATGTTAATGTACTACCATTTTAGCATGTATTCTCCAAAATACAAGAGTATCGTATGGTATCTTCTCTTGTAATCCTTACGAAGTCTTTATACAATTAGACACGTCGAGCATAGACCTGTAAATAAGATAATAAAAAATTAATCGTTATATATCATGTAAATATGTCGCAATAATGACTATAAATTTAATAACAAAAAAAAGTACAATTGCATTCACTTACATATGTAATTATCACATTCGGGTGTGTCCCATTACGTAAACATTAACTGAGTGTCCTGTAATGATTACGTAAGAATTAATAAAACATACATATATCTAATGGCATAATCTGAGCCAGATTCTCAGTTATCCAATGGTTATATCACATTTGGGTGTGTCCCATTACGTAAACATTAACTGAGTGTGTCCTGTAATGATTACGTAAGAATTAATAAAACATACATATATCTAATGGCATAATCTGAGCCAGATTCTCAGTTATCCAATGGTTATATCACATTCGGGTGTGTCCCATTACGTAAACATTAACTGAGTGTGTCCTGTAATGATTACGTAAGAATTAATAAAACATACATATATCTAATGGCATAAACTGAGCCAGATTCTCAGTTATCCAATGGTTATATCACATTCGGGTGTGTCCCATTACGTAAACATTAACTGAGTGTGTCCTGTAATGGTTACGTAAGAATTAATAAAACATACATATATCTAATGGCATAAACTGAGCCAGATTCTTAGTTATCCAATGGTTATATCACATTCGGGTGTGTCCCATTACGTAAACATTAACTGAGTATGCCCTGTAATGATTACGTAAGAATTACAACTACTAAACTACGAGGTCGTAAGTTCGGTCAGGAAAGGCCGGACTGTCAATACATTTTGTGACAATGTTTCACTTTCGTCATTATTGCATCATATTTCACTAACACTTAGTTTAGTTGCGGTAATTATGTATCATCACAAAATTCGTATATTGGATAAGGTTATTTTACGTTATAACGCTTAACAATGTTGTACTTCTATATCATCAGGTATAAATTATTATGATTGTTTAAATCTACCCTAATTAATTAATGTTTTCAAGTAAGTGGATTACTTACCCCCAATAGTTTTATGATGATTTTGTACCTGCGGAGTAATCACTAATAATCTTTTCTTTTCGGAAATTACGAGGGCGTAATCCGCTGTCAGGATAAGCCGAGTGTTAGTTATAAGCAAATTATGATTCAATGTATTCGAATGAACTTCAAATGTTTACAAATGATGACACTGGGCGTCAGTATTGCCATGATTAAATTATTCTGAAAGTGTGCAACTTCATTTTATATGTGTTGCCAGAACGTAAACGAGCCGCCAGTGTCATCATTCAATCATTCGTTCAGCAAATTGTTCGTTCTCAAATGTTATAAAAGTAGCGGGAGCGTTAAACCGCTCTCTTTTCTCTTGGGTAACTGGAATGAATAAACAACTAATCCTACTTCGAGTATTATTTAAATTTTCTTAATTAATAATACATACATACATACCATCACGCCTTTATCCCTAAAAGGGGTAGGCACAGCACATGAAACTTGTGTTCCAGTGCCACTTTTAGCATAAATGTGGGTATAAAAGATCGACAAAATGTGATGTTGCAGTGATAGGTTGCTAGCCCATTTGAACTTAGAACGACATAATTAGGAATTTCATACATTAGCAAAAAATGCAACAAAATACAAACGTAATTTTCGAAGTGTTGTCTGGGATTTCGTAGGTGTTGTGAAAACATATGCACTTATCTACTACATACCCAGAATAAAAGAAGCGTTCAAAAATGTAATAATGTACTTTAAAAACAAAGTTTTAACCGAATTCAATTCAGTACCCCGCCAAGACACATGAACATTACAACATTTATTTTGCAATTTACCACATGAACTGATTTCCGAGAGCAAATGCGTTGATTATTAGAGAAAAAAACCAAAACACTGTATGTGAGCCGACAATATTTGAGGACTTCCGTCGATTCCTCAAGTATCTCAGAATTACCCTTGGCACTTCATTGTTTGCTATTTCAACGCAATCATATCAGAATCGGTCACGTACTTTTATAGTTTGAAGAAGGTACATCATTGAGAAGTTCCACAAGCCATCTGTGGTCTTCATCACTTCCACCATCACCAAATCTATTATTTCCGGGTGTAAATACACGAGTTATAATAGAAAATACCGAAATTACTACACGCGTGCCTAATATATTTGAGGAGTTCCCTCAATTCCTCATGGTTCCCATCATCCATCTGGGGTTTTGAAAACAATGGGACCAATCTGGAAGCATATACTTTCAATTAAAAAAATAATTGTACAAATGACGGAGTTCTGAGGTAACAAACATTAAAAAAAAATACATCCGAATTGAGACCTCCTTCTTTTTTTTAAATTCGGTTAAAAACACATCAATATTTTTGGATTTGTCATTTTATAATAGCATATTTTTACATCACAGTAAATTAAAAACCTAATTCCTCACAAACTGCCATAAAACACGAGTCAACAATAAATAAATAAAATCTGATGCAATAATCAAGAATAATTACCTACTTACGACAGTTTAGCGCAAGAATTGGTCATAAATAAAAAAAGATGGCGGACGATTTAAAAGTTGCGCAGTTAGGGCCGCTTTAAAATTTATTATTAACTGGCGGGTCGCTTTCGCATGCAGGGTAAGTGTGGAACATCAGTTTCTGGATGTTTAATGATTCAGGAGTTTGTTCTAGATTTGGGGTCCGCTTAAGAAAGTGAAAGTGCAAGTTGGACTCAGACTCAAGCGTTGTGCATTATAAAAAAAGAAGCTTTTGTCAGCGACTTCGTCATCGTATACTCGGTAATCGCAGGGAACTTGCATGTTTTTATTTTATTACGAAAATCAAAAGTATAAGCCAGCATTAAAACAATTGGACGTATTTATGCAGAAGGGAACCAACCCACACATCACTCAAATTTGAGTTAGGTATGCAGAAGGCTTTAAAAATGCACCTTACACCCCCTACAAAAAGATCAAAGTCGTAGGATCATTGGACATATAAAAAGATTTTGTTCACAAAGTTATCAAACCACATTATCATTGTTACATAAAACTTTTAAAAGATTCATGCTGTATGGAACTTGCTAATTAAACATAATATTTATTTGAAAAGATCCATGTCACGTGGTTCACCATTATACAGGGTGGAATTTCATAAACTGTACAAAATAAAAGGAGAAAAATTTCAGCCAATTTCATCGGTGAAACGGTGTTTTTTTTTTTTTCTAGACTTGATAGACTTTCTAGAGAGAAGGATGCAGTCCTTCCTTCTTCAAAATTTTCCAGACAGAGAATTTTGAGATTCCGTGCCTCAATGCCAAGCGTCTTAGACTCGTGGTTGGGTCCGCGTACAAGTCTCTGAGAACTGCTTCTTCTATGGCAACATCAATTATGTTTCCTGGCTCTCGGCGATCTCGGCCACCGTATCCCAGGCCAATATTGCACAACCGGCGATGAACTTCTTGAAAGTGGCGAGCAGCAGGTCTTGGAACGTCATTAGGATACTGCTCCAAATAGGCGATACACGCAGCTCTTGCAGATCCATGGCACAATCCATAATAATAGTGCATGTTGGCTATTTGTAACGGCGAAAACTCTCGTAAGCGGGGCATGATGATTCAAACTGAACAAGTACTGGAGTAATCAAAGAAGTGGCGAGCAAAGACAAGCAATTGCGATTTGCGAGCGACTGAATAGTTGACCTATTGCCCAATGCCTTTATACCCCTCATGTTATCTCCACCTTCAACCCAAAAACACCCTTCAACTACCTGGGAACAAGCGGTCATTAAGGATTTTAAGAGGATTAAAATTAATAAAATTATGGTTTGATTTACGTACCCATTAGCGTGGTATTTTTCAAAGTCTGAGACAGTTTAAAAACAGTTTTAGAATCGGCATTAAGTGAGGTTTAATACTAAGCAAAAAAAATGGTAACTAAATCTGCGTTTTTTTCAGAAAATTGTGTTTTTCTTTTAAAATTCGTAATTTTTGTAGCCATTTTTCAAAAACAATAATTTTTTTTGCGGATTTTCTCTTCTAGTTGGTTTTTTATTGTTATTAAGAATTATTAACCTGTCCCTTGGTAATACTCTGCATTTTTTATTTTCATTTTAGGACCATTGGATCAAAAGTTATACCGTCTGAATTAGGTGTATTACCCGAGTTTTTACAAAAATTTTCAAAATTCTGTAAAAAAAAAACTAATGACTAGAAAAAAAAAAAAAACACCGTTTCACCGATGAAATTGGCTGAAATTTTTCTCCTTTTATTTTGTACAGTTTATGAAATTCCACCCTGTATTATCGTTTCATTAAATTCATAAGAGTTCATGCGGGTTGGTTCCTGTTTGCATAATAAAAACTGCAAAAGTTAACACTTTCAAAAAGATCCACATCACGAAGTTCCTGTTTAAAATAAATTAGTTTATATAACGTAAGGAACCAAGTTCATTGAATCTGGTTTGCATAATCAAAATTAGACGTATTTGTGCATAATGGGACCAACCCACTCATTACCCAAATTTGAGTTACGTGCAGAAAGTTTTAAAATGCACCTTATACCCCCTACAAAAAGATCAAAGTGGTAGGTTCATATTGACATATAAAAACATTTCGTTGACAAAGTTATCAAACCACATTATTATGGTTTTCATAAAAATTTAAAAAGATCCATGCTGTATGGTAACTTTCTAATTTAACATAATATTTGTTTGAAAAGGTCCATGTCACATGGTTCCTTATTACAGTAAATATCGTTTCATTTATTTCATAAGAGTCCATGCGGGTTGGTTCCCTTTTGCATTAAAAACGGCAAAAGTTAACACTTGCACAAAGATCCACATCATATGGTTCCTGGTTAAAATAAATTTGTTTATATTAACTAAGAAACCAAGTTCATTGAATCTGGTTTGCATTATCGAAATTAGCTTGTGTATAATTTTCACAAAGGTCCATATTACATGGTTCTTTATAAAATTAATTATATGAAAAGAAATTGGAGAACCGTGTATCTTGAATCTTTGTAATGTAAAAACTTCTCGTCAAAATAATTTCCTATAAAACATTATTATTAATGTGAGTGTGAGATAATAGACAAAATTAAGCAATTGTCACTGGTGACAAGTAAACTTTAGTGTCAAAACAAATATGTATGTCGTCTTTACTGTGGCAACTATTTACAAGTAGCAACATTATACCGACGACATCCCGGACATCAACCTGTACGAGATAAGAATGGCCCTGAAACATCTTTAGAACAGCAAGGCACCCGGTGAAGACGAAATTACAGCCGAACTCCTGAAGGCGGGTGGAAAACCGATCCTTACGGCCCTTCAGAAGTGGTTCGACACCGTCTGACTGGAAGGAAGAACGCCAAAGGCGTGGAACACAAGTGAAGTGGTGCTATTCTTCAAAAAAGGTGACAACACCCTGCTGAAGAACTACCGACCCATCTCACTTCTGAGCCATGTCAATAAGCTGTTTTCAAGAGTCATTACGAATCGTCTCGCACGCAGGCTTGATGACTTCCAGCCTCCCGAACAAGCCGGTTTCCGAATAGGCTTTAGTACCGTAGACCACATCCACACGCTCCGCCAGGTTATATTGAAGACTGAGGAGTATAGCCTTTTTTTTTTTTTTTTTTTTTACGGAGTGGAAATGCTCTTACGCATCCCCCAGCCTAGGGTAAGCTATAATGGGGGGTATGTGGGACTCTCACCCTCCAGCCAACTCTATTTGAAGAGAAGGGGGAGGGAGTCTACCCACTAAAACCACTCCGGCGTTTCCGTCCCTGCCATTAATGGGGGTGCAGTGGGATCGCGAGCATTCTACCACAACGCCCCCTGGGAGGAGTATAGCCTGCCCCCTCTGTTTAGCGTTCGTGGACTACGAGAAAGCCTTCGATTCGGTTGAAACCTGGGCTGCATTACAGTCTCTCCAGCGGTGCCAAGTAGACTGCCGCTATATCGAAGTACTTGTAAGTGTTTGTACGAAAACGCCACTATGTCAGCCCGACTCCAGGATCGGAGCTCGAAGCCTATGCCGCTGCAGCGGGGTGTAAGCAAGGCGATGTTATCTCCCTAAATCTGTTCAGCGCTGCACTGGAAGACGTTTTCAAGACTCTAGAATGGAGAAGGCTAGGCATCAACATCAACGGCGAGTATATCACTCATCTGCGGTTTGCTGATGATATAGTAGTCTTGGCTGAGACCATGGAGGACTTGAGTACTATGCTCGATGACCTCAGTAAAGCCTCCGAGCGAGTTGGTCTAAGGTTGAACATGGATAAGACGAAGATCATGTCAAACGTCCATGTAGTACCAACTCCCGTTTCAATCGGACACTTTACGCTCGAATTTGTAGACGATTATGTATACCTAGGACAGACTGTCCAGTTAGGTAGGTCCAACTTTGAGAAAGAGGTCAATCGTCGAATCCGACTCGACTGGGCAGCATTCGGGAAGCTATGGCACATCTTTTCGTCCAATATTCCGCAGTGTCTCAAGACGAGAGTCTTTGACCAGTGTGTGTTGCCAGTGATGACATATGGAACGGAAAAGTGGTCGCTCGCTTCGCTGTGGTTGGGCCTCATGAGAAGGCTCAAAGTCACTCAAAGGGCGATGGAGAGGGCTATGCTGGGAGTTTCTCTGCACGATCGCATCAGAAATGAGGTTATCCGCAGCAGAACCACCGATAAAGCCCTCCGAATCGCTAAACTTAAGTAGCAGTGGGCGGGGCACATTGCACGTAGAACCGATGGCCGTTGGGGTGGAAAGGTTCTTGAGTGGCGACCACGTACCGGAAGGCGCGGCGTGGGTAGGCTCCCACAAGGTGGACTGATGACCTGGTAAAGGTCGCGGGAGTCCGCTGGATGCGGGTGGCGCAGGACCGGCCATTGTGGCACTCTTTTGAGTGGGGGGCTATGTCCAGCAGTGGACGTCTTTCGGCTGATATGATGATGATGATGATGATGATGATATCAGTATGTAGAGACATGTTTGTTAAAACCTTTCAAACGTCGTCAAAAATAATAAATACGTCGCTTTGTAAGATGCGGTCTGAAGATGTTATTGCAGATAAACGTGGTTCACAAAACAGTCTCGATAAACTAGACCCTGAATGCGTGCAGTTCATAATAGACTTTTTTAAAAGATTGCCGACATATATATCCCACTACCGACGAGGACAATGTAATGGGGTTAAGTTTCTAAGATCTCACATGACACTTTCCAAAATTTTCGAACTGTATAAAGAGGAAGCAAGTGCAGCTGTAATGAGAAAAGTTTCATGTGCAAAACTTAACCAAATATTTTTACCAATTTTTAACATGCGCACCAAGCCTTTAAAAAAAGATACATGTAATAGAAAAAAATACACAGATGGAACGAAAGTGTCACAGCTGACCACAAAAGAGATAGAGCTTAGAAAACATGAAATGTTTAAAATTTACATGAGATCTAACTTCGTTGAAGAATTTAAGGGAGTAGCTATTATAAAAAAAAGTACTCGGGGAGGGGCATCATCAAGTATTACCAAGCAGTTAATGGAGCCACTATGGCCATCAGGAAGGCCTGTTGCCGACGCAAAGTTAAAAGATCTGAAGAGCCTTCTTCATCTGATTCCACAGGTCCATTACGATTTTTACATTCGGTAAATTCCCGACGAAAGCATCGAGGATGATCTGGAGGGCTTTTCGGGTAAACCTGACTTTGAAATGGAAGATGAAACTAGCGAGAACTAAGAAAGCTTTGTGTTAAAATCTTTCCTTACATTTTTAATTAAAGTATTTGATGTTTGGAGATGGTTAGATTACAGAATAATATTTTAGAATATTGTAGAACTTTTGTATGTGTACAATGTTTACAACATTTTGTTAATAAAGTACATTCAAACTAGTTTGTATTTTTTTTGTATACATGTGTTTAGTTCCCTATTAAATCAACAAGGAACCAACCCTCATTTGAATGTTTTTGCTAAAAGGAACCGTTGCCTTTTTAAGAGAAAACTACACTTAAAACTACATTTTCTTGGCATATTTATGTATACAAATATAAACAAAACCATGTTGTAACGCTTGGCAATCCACCTTTATTAAAATACATGAAGAAAAAAAGCGTACACACTTTTTTAACAAAACCCGCTTTTTCTCAAAACTATCATTGTGTGGGTTGGCTCCCTTGTGCATAAATACGTCCAATTGTAGCATTAAAACTTTCTTATTATTAATTTTTCTGATGTTATATGCATTTAAAATCTGCACGCACCGGCACCCCCTGAAAACGCTCTATACTAAACGGGCTTATGCTATGACGTCACAGCATATATTCTCGGCGCGTTTACTATGGAGTAAGTCATTAATTTGCAATTATCTCCACAAAATGTGCGTTTAAGTCTATACTTGTCATACAATATATCATTTATAGTTCAATATTCTATGTAACTGTTATGTTATTTTATCGTCATTGTAACGTGAGATAGAACTAATACAATAGTTTATTTTTATTTTTATTTTGATTTGTATGATATCTCTACGTATATCCGCATCGATTGAGTGCAATTTATTCGAAATTTAAGTTCCATGCAAGCTTCCCATTAATACAACTTCGGTACAAACCCTAATAATAACTGCCATGTGGGATGTTGATTCGACGATCAAGACAAGAGCCCGTTCACGAGCTAGAAAATTTAACGATACCTAGATATTTGAAAAAGTAGACCGCTACACACTGTATTTTGTATTTAAGTACCTTGTGAATATATCATAATAGTTTGAAACTCTGAAAGTGCGCCTTTATATGGTTCAATATAAACACGGGAAGCCGGCACGGCGGTGCCAGGCGGGACCAGCCCGTTCGGGAATGGATTTCAGGCTAATATTCCCTCCCACACACGTGCGAGAATGAGATTCCATGACAATTAAGATTTCACTTTTTATGTAGGTACATTTTTTTATTTCCTTGCATGATGCATTGTAAAATGTTGTATGATACACGTGCGGATAGGTAATTCCCCACTTGTATCATAAATTAGGTACGAAGATTTTAAAGGAATAAAGAAAATATGCTATTAAACTTTCCACAGGCGCAGCATCAATTATTGCAGTCCCATAGGAACTTTAACACCCCTTTTCACTTTTCACCCCTTTAGGGCCTAAAATAAAATAAAAATCATTTATTTCAGACTCATAGAATCCATAAGTTTGTTAGTAAATAAAATAATTTTAAAGCTAAAATGTTAGTAGGCAAAACAGAAAAGAAAAGAAAAGTATAATTTGTACGCTGAGAGGCACTGTGTCGTTCAGGGCAAAACTCAGAGTTATTTTACCTTCCCCGTCACAATACCAACCCAGTGCCCTAACATAGGGCAATCCCAACGTCCTTCCAATATCCTCAGAATGCTGTTCTCACTTCCTCGCACTCGTCTGAGCAGCGAGGCGACCCTCTTGCGTATGATGGCATGGAAGCCATCAGTGTGCGCTTCGGCAAACATGCCTGACGCACTGCAGTGACGAGGCAGCTTGAACATCATCCTGAAGATATTGTTGAATTGCACACGTAACGCATTGTAGGCTCGCTTTGTATACCTCATCCATAGACTGCACGTGTAAAAAGACGTACAATAGGCTTTAAAGAGTGTCAGCTTGACTTCCCTTGTACACCGTGCAAATCTACGGATGAGCATGTTGCCCCTGATTGCTAAGGCTCTTCTCTCCCTTTCGATATCCAGGTCATCATTCATATTCTCGGTTACTAACTACCTAAACCTGCAATCGCCCAACTGCTAAGCATTATATAGGTCTCTCGAATACGCTGTTCATCCAGTAGGCTCGTTGTCAGTTTATTTCAGACCAATGGTCCATAGGGTGTTAGTAACAAATTTTGACTTAATGACTATGTTAATAGGTACATCAAATGCAAACAAAAAAAAACATAAATTAAATGAAATGAAAATAGGTACGAACCAACACGGCAAAGGCGTCCCGCGATCGTTCGCAGCCCCATCCTATTTGGCCCTGCCGATGGCCACTTCGACCCAGTATTTAAATATGGGGCAGTCCATACTCTCCGACAATACCCTGAGGAGGCTATTACCGCTGCCACGCACTCGCCTGAACAGTGATCCAACACGCTTGCGTCTGATTGCGAAAAAATCATCAGTTCGCGCTTCGGCAAACATGTTGGACGCACTACAGTGCTTCGGCATCCGCAACAGCGTCCTCAAAATATTGTTGTATACTAATACAAGTGGCTCTCAGAGCTGTAGAAATCGCGAACATGTCCTTTTACAAAAAAAAAATATTAGGTAATTTCGAAGTGTGTCTCGACAAAAAACTATATAATTAACGAACCTGCTCACAGACTTTCGAGATAATCGGTTGAGAAATGCGACCTGTAGAGGTGAACAGCCGGACAGCGTGACAGCGTGACAGAAACCGGACATAGGTACAGTCAAGGTCACCCATATGTATACACCACAAACTTACATAAATATGTATACAAACAGACCCTATTACTACGGAAGTAAGATTGTTGTATACATATTTTTGCCACTTTGGGTATAACATATTGGTGACCTTGACTGTACGAACGATTTACTGTACGTCACAAGCTAAAGCATAGAATTTCGTTCGTTTCGCGCGCTCGTTCGATTATAAAGTTAGCACTATTTGATGAACCTTCGGTACGGACATATTTATTCCGCAGCTAGTGTCAAATATAAAAAAAAACTATTATATACATTATGACCAATGAGCTGTGTGCCCCTACAAACAAATAAAATAAATAAATAAATAAATATTTACGGACAATCTTACACAAATCAACCTAGTCCCAAACTAAGCAAAGCTTGTAGGTAACTACTATGAGTACTAGACGACGAAACAGAATTCAATTTAGTATGACGTGGCTGGTTATTGAAGGGTGGCCAGTAATTGAAACCTTATACTAAAATGAATTCTATTATAGGTGAATAGAGTTTATTTTTACAACTGTTGTGACTTGCAATGTAATGTAAGTTGTCCGTCAAAATTTGCAATCCATTTTTCAGTCAATTCCCGCTATCCAATTGAGCTGAAATTTTGCAAGCATATGTATATCGCATGACAATGCAATATTATGGTGACTTGGAGCTGATCTGATGCTGGAGCTGGAAGGTGGCCATAGGAACTCCGCAATAAAACGACACAACCCCATCGAGATTGGGCTCGTTAGAACCGTCTCAATTAGTAGTTGATGATGGTATGCAGAAAAGTACAGTCGGTAATAAAAACTTGACCCAAAAATGTAATTTTTGACAGAAACTTATTAGTATGAGGTGGCCAGCTGCTAACGATTTACCGTATTATATTTCTAATAGCACTAACATCAACCACTGACATGTTCTATTCAGAGTTAACACGACTAATGTGGCACCAGCAACGCTATTCTGCCACTAACGACGATCGATTTATCAGATATCGATGCCATAATCGGTCTACATTATAGCGAATGCAAGCTGTGACAAACTTGTGTCATTTGCACGGAAAAGGAACCTTATTGTCGTTGGCGCTTACATAATTGAATATTCATGACATCAACATATTTGTTGTTCGTCGTTTTATTAACGATGCTATTTATTTAATTTATCGTATGGCGGTTACACACTGGTACACATACATATATGTATTCGTATCGATGTCGCTGATAGAGTTCCAGTGCGCTGCGAGGTTCAGAAGGAACAGTGCAGCCGATTACTCACAACGATGCTCAAATGCGATGATTCCCGTTTACTCTCAGTTGCGTACTTCTCGACTTCATTCAGTACATGGTTTTTTTTATAAATATTATTTTAGAAATTAATAACAGTTTTTTTTACAGACTGAAAACGTTTAATAACTGCACGGCTATCATAGGACGGCCTGCGAGCTGTGTTGCGGCGACGTAGAATATCCGTCTCTTTCTAACAGCTCTAATTGCAAAGAGAGATAGTCTATAGCCCCTGCTAGACGGTCGCCAACACGCCCCTCCGATTGAGCGATCTTGGTCGGCACCGACCGCTGTAGTATGAAATTTTGCTGCAAACAACTGTCTATACAGTCGGTGCGGACCAAGGTCGCTCGGTCGGAGGGGCGTGTTGGCGACCGTCTAGCAGTGACTTATCTCGCCGCTGAACAGCTCGGGGGCAGTTCAGCGCGGCTATCACAAGACGGCGCGCGAGCTCTCTCGATTTTTCACGCACTATACCTACGTCTCTTTCTAAATTTTGTAATAAGAGAGAGACGGATAGTGCGAGAAAAATCGAGAGAGCTCGCGCGCCGTCTTGTGATAGCAGTGCTTGTGATAGCAGTGCTTGTGATAGCAGTGCTTGTGATAGCAGTGCTTGTGATAGCCGTGCTTGTGATAGCAGTGCAGAACTTCAACAAGAGTTATGTGACGATATCCAAGAAAAATAAATAATAATACTAATAATAACAAATTCTCAACTACATACATACTCGTATGTACATAATTAAATTAATTAAAAACCTTTTTAGGTACTTACTCTAAGGAAATGATGCATGTGTAGTTTAGCTTTTTTTTTGCCATAACAAATTGCTACGCCCTTACAGGGTTCCCATGTAAGACTCTTAAGATTTCTACCACCTTATGTTACCATGGTTTTGCAATAAATATATATAAGAATATGAAAACTTAAAACTTGTTGGGGCTGTCAACGCCATCTGTGTTCAAGCCGACGAACAAACTACTAAAAATCTATGTTACACAACACAAGCATGCGATGACGTGATAACGCAACGAAAGTGTACAAGATGGCGCTAGTCATCTGTTTTAGATAGCTCTTACTAAGTAATTTATAGAGATGCGCCGAATATTCGGTAAATATTCGGTATTCGGCATATTCAGCACGTTTTTCAATGTTCGTTATTCGGCCGAATTATTCGGTTCAAATGCCGAATATTTACCGAATAATTTTGCAGGTTTTTTGTCTGCAAGTTGTAAGAATGTAACATTGTCATTGTCCTGTGAAATTATTATTCTAAAACGAATTCTTATTGTTATTTAACTACCTTTAGTATAAATGTTTCACTTAAAAGTCAACAAGATTTTACCACTGAAAAATGAGTCTGTTTTGGAACGGCTGATTAAGGCATAAGGCATTCCTTTGAACCGAATTATTCGGCCGAATATTCGGTTCGGCAAAAGCTGGACCGAAAATTCGGCCGAATATTCGTATTCGGTAAAACCCATATTCGGCGCATCTCTAGTAATTTATAGGTACTTTTGGACATGTAAATGAGCTTTTTTCCAAAATAACTGTAAGTACACGAACTTTACCCTTATTCCATTTTTATACACATACTAACACGGTAGTACCTAACGATCCTTTTACAGGAAAAAAACTCAGCTTTGATAATAAGTATATTTTTTTATTCCTGTACCTAAGTTACTTACCTACTGCCTTAAAAAACAAAAAATACTGCATTAAACATGGAGCATTTGGGACACATTTTATTATTGATTGTGCACCGTTATTTGGAAAGGAAAAACGTAAAAATCTAAAAAAAAGGTCATGTAAAGTGTATGTAATGTTTATGTATATGTAATTGTATGTATGTATTATGGTACTTTTTGAAAACAACCAGAAAGTCTCAGGCTTCAACATGAAAAATATAAGGTCAAACATCGGGCGCCAAAAATGTTGTTAGCTATATGTATGGCCATACTATTGAATATCCCACCAATAAAAGTTACCAAACATCAATTTACTTCTCCACTTGACATACCTACTGTCTTTTGTCTTAACTATAATAAGTACTGCGCCTGTTTGTAATGTCAATTACCTACACTAAAGTTTGGTTTGCGTGTAGTTAATAAAACTTAACCGACTAACCCGTAATCTAACTAAGTAATGTCTTACACTTACACCATCATCCGGCCATGCGTTTTATACATACAGGATTTAATAGGACATAGAAAGGCCAGTACAGTTACATCGTGAAGAAACCGGTCTAATCCCAATAAGGCCAAGGTCAGATCGCAGTCGCTTTTGTAAAACTAGTGCCTATGCCAAATCTTGGGATTAGGTGTCAATGCGGACCCTGAGCTCCTTTAGGGCACAGCCGGGAATAACGATAGGAGGAGGAGAAAGGGCAGTACAGTCGAGTTTATCGATTCATATAGGTAATATGCTCAGAGCATAGAATACTAGAGAGAGAACAAGCCGCCGGCGGCCGTGTCGCAGCTGTATGCTCAATGGGCATACACTGCCATACTGTGCACGGAATATTACGTTTTTTCCCAAAATGCCTGATATGATGCGCGTTTATTGTCAAATTAGCGTTTAGGTATACAAGTGTGTGTGTTTTAGATGTGTGCGTGCTTTGTCTTGTCAATTACTTGGGCGTTGTGTGGGTTAATGTACTTGCGACAGGCGTACTCTATACAAATCGGCCGCCATGTCCGATCTCCTTATATTCATACATCTGTGGTAATATGCGTTCCCAAAGGTTCAAAAATGTCTGAGCAACCTTATGCCCTTAATAGTTCAGGCAATTAACTGACAACTTGTATGGAGAAAATGTCAAATTTTGAAATAATTTATAATAGCTGATATTTTCTACGTAATGGATATACATATTAACAATTAAATAGTTACCTATTACCTAGCGACAAAATGCAACAACATTTCAAACATCAAAAAAATGATAACTTAACTAGCTTCTGAAAAGTCAGAAAAAATATTAATAGATAGTTTTATCTTTATTTTGGTTCATTTACATTTGCTCTATAATATTCAAAATAAATAATAATTAAAAACAATTCACGCTTTATTTAAATCTATATAAATACTTCCGGATATAAAGTTTGTTGGAATCTTAGAATAATGTTTTAAAAAGAAATAAAGAAAAAAAACGCTATTATAAATTAATGTTTTTCAAAACCGTATTTTGCCTGGAGTATAACTATAAAGTCGCGTTTACTTATTGTTGGTCCTTTATCCAAACCTGATTGTGTTTTAGGACCGGCGACGCGTGCGGCAACGCGACGCACGCGTTGGATGACGCGCAAGCGCTATAAACATAAAAAACTGTATACTTATTTTTATTATTTTTATTTTAGGTACCTATTTAGGTTCTTAGTGACAATATGACATTATTATTAATGACACTATAATTTAATTTTAGAGTACCTATTGAATTGGTTATCTATATATATAAAAGAAGACTTCCTGACAGATCATCAACGCACAGCCGAAACTACTGGAACTAGAAACTTGAAATTTACACCCATACTACCTTTTATAAAGTAGGCGACGGATAAGAAGGGATTTTTGGAAATTCCACCCCTAAAGGGGTTAAATAGGGGTGCAAAGTTTGTATAGAGGAAACTTTATTTTTTGAGCTGGAGTCTTCAAACTTTGTGGAAAGATTACTTTATAGAATACAAATAAAGTTCTTTCAGCGTTTTGGAAAATTCTACCCCTAAGGGGGCTAAAAAGGGTTGCAAAATTTGTATGGGGGAAACTCTTTTTAGAGATAGAAGCTTAAAAGTTTGTAGAAAGGTTACTTATTGAAATACAAAAAAACACCTTTCAGCGTTTTAGAAAATTCCACCCCTAAGGGGGTTAAAAGGGGGTGCAACATTTGTATGGAGGAAACATTTTTTTTTTAGCTAGAGAATTCAAACATTGTAGAAAGCTTACTTATTGGAATAAAAATAAAGTACTTTCGGCGTTTTGGAAAATTTTACCCCTAAGGGGGTTAAAAATCGTTGCAAAGTTTGTATGAGGGAAATTCTTTTTTGAGATACAAGGTTAAACATTGGTAGAGATAATACTTATTGAAATACAAAAAAGAACTTTCAGCGTTTGATAAAATTCCACCCCTAAGGGGGTTAAAAGGGAGTGCAACATTTGTATGGAGGCAACGTTTTTTTTAGCAAGAGACTTAAAACTTTGTAGAAAGCTTTCTTATTAGAATAAAAATAAAGGGCTTTCAGCGTTTTGGAAAATTTCATCCCTAAGGGGGTTCAAATACGTTGCATAGTTTGTATGAGGGAAATTCTTTTTTGAAATATAAGGTTAGTCGTTCGTGAAAAGATTACTTATTGAAATAAAAATAAAGTACTATAAGCGTTTTGGAAAATTCCACCCCTTAGGGGGTTAAAAATCGTTGCAAAATTTGTATGAGGGAAATTCTTTTTTGAGATACAAGGTTAAACATTTGTAGAAAGATAACTTATTGAAATACAAAAAAGAACTTTCAGCGTTTCAGAAAATTCCACTCCTAAGGGGGTTAGGAGTGCAACATTTGTATGGAGGCAACGTTTTTATTTAGCAAAAGACTTAAAAGTTTGTAAATAGCTTACTTATTAGAATAATATTAAAGTACTTTCAGCGTTTTGAAAAAATCTACCACCAAGGGGGTTAAAAAGGGTTGCAAAGTTTGTATGGGGGAAACTCTTTTTTGAGATAGATAGAAGCTTAAAAGTTTGGCGATTTAGAAAATTCCGCCCCTAAGGGGGTTAAAAGGGAGTGCAAAATTTATATGGAGGTAACATGTTTTTTTAGGTAGAGACTTAAAACTTTTTAGAAAGCTTATTTATTAGAACAAAAATAAAGCACTTTCAGCTTTTTGGAAGATTTTACCCTTAAGGGGGTTAAAATACGTTGCAAAGTTTTGTATGAGAGAAATTCTTTTTTGAGATAATAAGCTTAATCGTTTGTAGAAAGATTACTTATTGAAATACAAAAAAGTACTTTCAACGTTTTAGAAAATTCCACCCCTAAGGGGGTTAAAAGGGAGTGCAACATTTGTATGGAGGCAACGTTTAATAATAGTTCGTTAATAGGGGGTTCAAAGTTGGCATGGAGAGTCAGAAAATTTTAAAGTATGAGATTTGTATATTCAATCTTAGCCTGTTTATTAAAAGACTACAAAACTTATTTGAGCGTTTTTTTGAAATTCAACCTCCAAAAGGGATTATAAGGGTGTTCTAAGTTTGTATGGAGAGCAAGTAATTTATAAAGTAAGGGATTTGTAACTTCGGTTGTAGACTGTTTGCTGAAAGACTACAAAACTTATATCAGCGTTTTTTTTTTAATTTATCGCCAAAGAAGGTTAAAAGGGGGTTCAAAGTTTGTATAGAGAGCAAGATATTTTTATTAAAGTAAGAAATTTGTAAATACGGTTTCAGACTTATACTATGAGGGTTCAAAGAGGGTTCTAAGTTTGTATAGAGAGAAAGACATTTTGAAGGTAAGAGATTTGTAACTTCGGTTTTAAATTGTTTACTAAAAGACTACAAAACTAATTTCAATGTTTTGTTAAATTAATTACTTAAACAAACATTTAGATGATAACATGTTCTACGCGGTTCCTGATTGATCATCAACGCACAGCCGAAACTACTGGATCTAGAAACTTGAAATTTACACCTATACTACCTTTTATAACGTAGGCGACGGATAAGAAGGGATTTTGAGAAATTCTACCCCTAAAGGGGTTAAATAGGGGTGCAAAGTTTGTATGGGAGAAACTTAATTTTTTGAGCTGGAGTCTTCAAACTTTGTCTTAAGATTACTATATAGAATACTACTAAAGTACTTTAAGCGTTTTGGAAAATTCTACCCCACAGGGGGCTAAAAATCTTTTTTGAGATAGAAGCTTAAAAGTTTGTAGGAAGATTACTTTTTGAAATACAAAATAATAATTTTCAGCGTTTTAGAAAATTCCACCTCTAAGGGGGTTAAAAGGGGGTGCAACATTTGTAAAGAGGAAACGTGTTTTTTTAGCTAGAGAATTAAACCTTTGTAGAAAGCTTACTTATTAGAATAAAAATAAAGTACTTCCAGCGTTTTGGAAAATTCTACCCCTAAGGGGGTTAAAAATCATTGCAAAGTTTGTATGAGGGAAATTCTTTTTTGAGATACAAGGTTAAACGTTTGTAGAAAGATTAAATATTGAAATACAAAAAAGAAATTTCAGTGTTTTGAAAAATTCCACCCCTAAGAGGGCTAAAACGGGTTGCAAGGTTTGTATCACGGAAACTTTTTTTTGAGATAGTATCTTAAAAGTTTGTAGAAAGAAGACTTTCTGAAATAAAAAAAATACTTTCAGCGGTTTAGAAAATTCCGCCCCTAAGGGGGTTAAAAGGGGGTGCAACATTTGTATCGAGGCAACGTTTTTTTTAGCAAGAGACTGAAAACTTTGTAAATAGCTTACTTATTAGAATATTATTAAAGTACTTTCAGCGTTTTGAAAAATACAATTTAAGAAAACTCCTCCCTCAATGGGGTTAAAAGGGGGTGCAACATTTGTAAAGAGGAACATGTTGTTTTAGCTAGAGACTTAAACCTTTGTAGAAAGCTTACTTATTAGAATAAAAATAAAGTACTTCCAGCGTTTTGGAAAATTCCACCCCTAAGGGGGTTAAAAATCATTGCAAAGTTTGTATGAGGGAAATTCTTTTTTGAGATACAAGGTTAAACGTTTGTAGAAAGATTACATATTGAAATACAAAAAAAACTTTAAGTGTTTTGGAAAATTCTATCCCTAAGAGGGCTAAAAAGGGTTGCAAGGTTTGTATGAGGGAAACTTTTTTTTGAGATAGAAGCTTAAAAGTTTGTAGAAAGATTACTTATTGAAATACAAAAAAACCACTTTTAGCGTTTTAGAAAATTCCACCCCTAAGGGCTTAAAAGGAACATTTGTATGGAGGAAACATGTTTTTTTAGCTAGAGACTTAAACCTGTGGAGAAAGCTTACTTATTAGAATAAAAATAAAAAAAATCCAGCGTTTTGGAAAACTCAACCCCTAAGTGGGTTAAAAATCATTGCAAAGTTTGTATGAGGGAAATTATTTTTTGAGATACAAGGTTAAACGTTTGTAAAAAGATTACTTATTGAAATACAAAAAAGAAATTTCAGTGTTTTAGAAAATTCCACCCCTAAGGGGGTTAAAAGGGAGTGCAACATTTGTATCGAGGCAACGTTTTTTTAGCAAGAGACTTAAACCTTTGTGGAAAGCTTACTAACCAGAATAAAAATAAAGAACTTTCAGCGTTTTGGAAAATTCCACCCCTAATGGGTTAAAAACGGTTGCAAAGTTTGTATGAGAGAAATTTTTTTTTTGAGATAGAAGCTTAAAAGTTGTAGAAAGATTACTTATTGAAATAAAAAAAACACTTTCAGCGTTTTGAAAAAAATCCACCCCTAAGGGGGTTAACATAGGTTTCTAAGTTTGTACCAGGGAAACTTTTTTTTGAGATAGAAGCTTAAAAGTTTGTAGAAAGATGACTTTCTGAAATAAAAAATCACTTTTAGCGGTTTAGAAAATTCCGCGCCTAAGGGGGTTAAAAGGGGGTGCAACATTTGTATGGAGAAGGTTACATGTTTTTTTAGCTAGATACTTAAAACTTTGTAGAGAGCTTACTTAGAATAAAAATAAAGTGCTTTCAGCGTTTTGGAAAATTCCACCCCTAAGGGTTGTTAAAATCGTTGCCAAGTTTGTATGAGGGAAATTATTTTTGGAGCTACAAGGTTAAACGTTTAGAGAAAAATTACCTACTTATTGAAATACAAAAAAGAACTTTCAGCGTTTTAGAAAATTCCACCCCTAAGTAAGAGTTAAAAGGGAGTGCAACATTTGTATGGAGGCAACGTTCTTTTTTAGCAAGAGACTTTAAACTTTGTAGATAGCTAATAAGTATATTGGAATATAAATAAAGTACTTTCAGCGTGTTGATAAATTCCACCCCTGAGGGGGTTACTAAGGGTTGCAAAGTTTGTATGAGGGAAACTCTTTTTTGAGATAGAAGCTTAAAACTTTGTAGAAAGCTTACAAATAAAGTACTTCCAGCGTTTTGGAAAATTCCACCCCTTAAGGAATTAAAAAGGGTGCAAGATTCGTATGGGAAACACTTTAATTGAGCTTAGATACTTGATAGTTTGTAGAAAAAATGCTTATTACAATAATAAAACTCTTCTACTTATTTTTTCCTTGAAAGGTTCAAAGTTGGTATGGAGAGTCAGAAGATTTTAAAGTATGAGGTTTGTAACTTCGATCCTAGCCTGTTTGTTAAAAGACTACAAAACTAATTTCAGCGTTTTTTTTTTAATAAAACCTCCAAAGGGGATTCCAAGTTTGTATGGAGAGCAAGTAATTTTTAATGTACCCTTACATTAAAAATTATTTGTAACTTCGGTTGTAGACTGTTTACTGAAAGACTACAAAACTTATTTCAGCGTTTTTTTTTTTAATTTATCGCCTAAGAAGGTTAAAAGGGGGTTCGAAGTTTATGTAGAGAGCAAGACATTTTTAAAGTAAGAAATTTGTAACTACGGTTTCAGACTTATACTATGAGGGTTCAAAGAGGGTTCTAAGTTTCTATAGAGAGCAAGACATTTTGAAGGTAAGATATTTGTAACTTCGGTTTTAGACTGTTTACTAAAAGACTACAAAACTAATTTCAATGTTTTTTTTTTATTCATTCCTTAAACAAATATTTAGACGATAACATGTTCTACGCGGACGAAGTCGCGGGCAACAGCTAGTGACATTATAATTTAATTTCCGGCTACTTTTGTTTTGATGTGTTTAGGTACTTTTTTTTTTAGATTCTGCACGCCAGTTGCTGGTGTAATGTGTTTTAAACTTATTTATTCGATGATACCGTCTTATGTACTCGTACTACCACATTTATGCAGAGTAAAGATATTTGTATTTGTATTTATAAGAAATAATCTTATAATTTAATAATTCATTTTTAAAAGAGAATGTTTGAATTATAATAGGACATTTATTTATTACTTGATGCCTAAATAGAGGCTAATAAATACCAACTATATAAAAAAAAAACTCAAATCTTACTTTATCGATATTATCATTCCTTTTGGCAAAATGATTTTTTTTCAAACGTTCTGTGATACAGTGCTAATATTAACGAGCGAGACATTTTGAGGGCCACATACGCCTTAATGTATATTATCTTGCAATTTAGCTGAATGCATATAGGTACGTGTTGTCTTTTCCAGAGACTCCGCAAGTTGGGGCCCAAACATGGCGACTTGTCCAACTTAAATTAATTACTCTATAGTAGTCGGGACATTTTAACTGACACAGCGACAAGTAAAATCAAAAGATTTTTCAAGAAACCCTAACTTTTTTTAAATATTAGCCTACCTATGTCAATCCATTGCACGTAGAACCGACAATGGCCGTTGGGGCGAAAAGGTTTTTGAGTGGCGACCACGCACCGGAAGACGCAGCGTCGGTAGACCCCCGACAAGGTGAACTGATGACCTGGTTAATTCGAAAGGCGCAAGACCGTTCACTTTGGCACTCTTTGGGGGAGGTCTATGTCCAGCAGTGGATGTTTTTCGGCTGAAATGATGATGATGATGAAACTAAACTAAATATTAATATAGAATTATGTTTACGTGGGAACGTTTATTTGTAATCTAGCTTGTAAGTAACTATACTAACTATTAAGTACATTTAACTCTATTTGTTCTCCAATAAATAATATAAAATAAAATGATTTCACTCCCTCGATTATGAGGGATCCAACGACACATCATATCTCAAAATTCATGAAATACCTCAATTACCAAAATAATGGGAATCACACTTGAGTTGTCCTAACACTCGATCGAATAGTTACGCTATTAACCCTCTGGAAATAACACTTAAATCACGACCCTGATGTCGGAATTGCCATCTAATCTGCGGAGGTCTCATACTCATTTATTTAAATACTTTAAACGTCAAAAAGTTCATATTAGATTCAATTGAATTAATTCGAATTGATTTCAAAAGTCAAAAGGTACAATTATTTCAAAAACGTATACCTACACATGCCACATAAAATAAAATTGATAATAATGTCATACTTAGAATTTCATAATGAGGTACAATATATTTAAATGTTAATAGTCAAAGAGCAGACGATGGATGCGGGTGGCGCAGGACCGGCCATTGTGGCACTCTTTGGGGGAGGCTTATGTCCAGCAGTGGACGTCTTTCGGCTGATATGATGATGATGATGAGTCAAAGATAATTCAAAATCAAAGTTAAATCGAACTACAAATGCACGACAGTGTACGAGCAACCAATTTGACGTTGAACCGTAAGGGCGTTGTCTTCACATACTTGTAGGGGTGTAATTGTTCGCGCCAACCCTAGGTCAGTAGGGTTGCCACCAAACTAATAAGAAACTCTGTAACGGCCGCTGTGATTATAGTGTTAATCTTTGGACAAAGGAAATATATTTTAGAGTTTTGAAACTATGAGAAACTTTTCTACATTAAAATAATAAACATATACCGCAGATTAATTGTACTAATGCAATGACGTGACACACACATGACATTTACTTATTAATCTGTGATATCAATATCAGACTAATACAAAACCAATAACTGTTTTATCATGACATTGAAGTACATTTTCTTACCCACTCAATTGTAAGCCTGTCACAAACTGACGCGGCCTGCGGTGGCGGCCAGTTGTATACTATGATAATCCTATCATCAGACACACGCGGCCTCGATTATGATAGTAACAACTGACCGCCACCGCAGGCCGCGCCCGTTGTGACAGGCTTGAAAATGAGTAGGCAAGCGCTTGCACCCACACAGCGACAGTTACAAGCGCACGCATACATAATGGTTGTGATTATTAAATGTGGCCGAAATTTTATAAAACTGTCGTTGAAATGAAAACCTTGGACGGTAGAGTTGATTTTCGAATGGATTACTTTAATGCAATTTGGCCAACTCCAATGATGTCAACTATACAGCCGCGCGCAATGAGTTGAATTATAAATGCGAAAGTTTGGATGTTGCCCCGTAGCATGGATGGCGTTATCACGCGATAAGTGATAGGATAAGCGCGTCGTCTCGTTCTATCGAACGGTGTCAGCCAGGGACGGATGCTCTATCCTGTCACTTTCGCGTGATAAGGCCATCCATGCTACGGGGCCAGGATGTTTAGATGTTTGGATGTTTTTTACTCGATCACGCCCAAACGGCCCGACCGATCTGGATGAAATTTTGCATGAAAATTGTTCATAGCCCGGACCAAAATATGAGAGAGTTTTTAGCACCACCCCAAGCAGATAAAGTCGCGGGCGGGAGCTAGTATAAAATAGATGGCATGCAGCTTTCGGTTGGCGATATTCAATTTGTCGATGCGATCTGATTTATGTTGATGTTGGTCGTAATTGACAGATATTGCTGCTTTGGTACGCTAATCAAAGCTAGTAGATTTGTATTGTGGCATTATTGTTCCGGAGTTAAGTCTATTGGTTGAACCGACGTTGTTAGTTTAAACTACTGGAATATGATTTTCAGTGATATTCGTGTTTCAAGTAATTGATCGTTAGGTACTTTGTGAAAGTCCACGAGAACAATATGCCTTTTGTATTCCGCTAAAAACAAGCAGGTCTGATGATGAGATTTTGAGGGGTACGAAGCAAAAGTATGACTCAGTACCGGCAATTAAAGAAAAAAAATTTTTTTTTCTTCGTTAATCGGCGATCGGTCGCGAGACTATAAGCTGATTTGTTGACAACAAGTGATTTAGTGACTTGTAGGCGTAGTGGCCAGTGCCTCTACTGTCCTTTCACAAAAACTTTTTTGTGTTTTAACACAATTTTTAAGACGTAGGTACTCACATATTATGTTTGTCCAATTTGCCTGCATAGTAAATTTTTACCCCGACTTCTACTCCAAGTCCTACATTTTTTCTACAAACACACAGGATGACACTAATTTACCTACAAACCGATTTTCCATACAAAACTAGTTACTACTTTCAAGTTATACCAGTACCTACTATTAGATCATTTACACCTAGAAAATAACCACATTAGTTTTTAATGCTGTAATTAATAAAAACAACGACATCCGCTGTACATATGAATACAAACATATAAATATGCCTGTCCGTCAATTTGTTACGAGTTAAAAAAAGCATAATGTTACACCTTTATTATTGCCTGACTTATGAATGAATCTCACGGTGGCGGCAATCACACCGATGCTTGAAATCGAATTTTTGGATTTTTTTCGTTCAGAAGTAGTATTTACTTTACAGTAGGTACGTGAGTTCTTAGAACAGTCTTCAGGGTCAGTTGGAATTTGGTTTGCCATACGTCAGGATTTGTCCTGACATGTCAGGATTGACCCTTTGCCAGGATTGCGGCCGGATTTGGCAAGTGTCAGGATTTTTAGAAATCACCTCATAAAATACAAAATGTCTCTTTTTATATATTTTTTTATGATACATTTATTACAAATTTTCCACAGTTTTAATGAATGAAATGATACAACTCTAGAAATGTCAGGACTTTTAGGGTGATGTCAGGATTTTTATCAGGACAGGCAACACTAGTTGGAATCGCTTACTTTGGCATAAGAACGTATATGAGCAAGCGAGAGAGAAATAGTGTCCTGAAAACTGTTTTGTTTTTCAAATGTGACCTTAAGCGACAAGTTTTATTTGAAAGCATCTTAACTAGCGGTTACAATTAATGGTAAAGTAATATTTATGTGGTATCTATCGTAACTGGTTACTAACTTGCGGTTTCGTACGCGACCGAAGGGGTAATTTCTACTAGGTATTTACTTGGCGACTTTCAATCTTAAGGTCGTGGCTTTGAACATCAGGTCGTATGTACCGCTGGGCTGAACAAAAAAACTCTGTACGAAATATCATTTTCTGTTTAACAATAGATTTTCCTTGAAATAAACCGTATTAAGGAAACCGGTCTAAACCCAACAAGGACTCGTTTTCCCTCTATCTATATTGGAAGGTCAGATGGTAGTCGCTTTCGTAAAACTAGTGCCTACGCCAAATCTTGGGATTAGATGCCATAGCGGACCTGAAGCTCCCTAAGGGTACAACCGGGATGATAATTTGAGTGGTCATTTCATGTGTAGTAATTCCAATGGACCCCAACATAATTTTTTTTTTTCAACAAAAGACAGCACAACATTGTAGAGTGGTAATATCGGTGTGAGCGGCGCCGCGGACCGCCTGCTTCCTCTCCATTCACAATTTCGTTCTCGTATCGACAACAACCGGTTTACGAGCGACGTGGTACAAACCATAAGAACTCATTCATTCAGTCGGTCCCTCAATACTGACGATTGTGACCGCTATGTCACTGTAGGTGAGTGCAGATAATTAATAATAATAAAAACTCTTTGTTGTAACTACAATGTACATGATACGATCCTGACAAACCACTTTCGCTTCACTCACTTTCATAAAATTTCTCATACATACTCGTCGGTTTAGGGTACTTTTGACCTGGCCTTTTTGTAAGATTTCTCCAATTTGATCGGAGAAAGTTCGCCTAGGTCTTCCCCTTCCACTCTTTTTATTTACACTCTCTTCGTTAATCTTCTTTCATCCATCCTCTCTACATGCCCAAACCACCTTAACATACTTATTCAAATGGAGATCCGTGATCTCTGCCTACCCCTCTGGGAAAGAGGCGTATGTATGTATGTATGTACATGATAAGTTAAAACTCTGGCTCTCAAACTAGGTTTCCCTGTGTCTCGAGAGCCTTGAAAATCGAGATGACTCGCCAATGGCTCCGGTGTCGCGCTGCATGCAGCGCCTAGTGTTCTCGTAGTCCGGTGAGCTTTGTGACTTCATCACTCCATATGGCTGGTGGTCTGCCACGAGCTCGTTTACCCTCCACCTTTCCCGTCAAAATGATGTATTCGAGGCTACTGGGATGACGCGCTATATACAAACCATAAGAACTATAGCTACATTATTGACCACTCTAGGCCTCATCTGCTCAGTCGTTTCACTCTTGTCAGGGTGGTCATGATCAACATGTAGCGCTGTTGCTCGCCTCACGATATCACACAATTTTTCTTTATAGATTATCCTCTATTATCATGCACAGGCCCGTCATCGCCTTTATTTGATCAGTCCATCGTCTACGCGATGTAGTGCCCTCCACTCCACTTTGACTATGGACCTTTTTTATCACGATAGCAGCTCACAGGCCTATTTGGCCGCTGGCGCCTATTTAACTGAATTGCCAGCTGTCACCTTCTTCTTCTTCTCGTGTCGATGGCTTCAGATTGTGCGGGACCAGAATGTGGCGACGCTTATCGCCCTGTCTGTCGCGTCTCGAAGGTCTTGCTTAGAGCAGGCGTGCGGGCACGCTGGGCAAGACAGCATGTGCTCCATCGTTTGTGGGACCTCACCACACGGACATTGGGCGTCTGAGCTACTTAGGGCGCCCCACTTCAGCATGTTCTCCTTGCTGCGACCGACCTGGGAACGCAATCTGTTTAAGGATTTCCAGATCGGCCATGGGTGCTTATGCCCGGCAGGAAGCTTCTCAGCGGGGAGAACATAATCTTCAGGGGGGCCTCGAGTATTTTGCCAGTGTTTAAGCCGTTTCTGGGACTGCGGACTCTTGATAGCGGCGGTGTACCGCATAAAGCTCCTGCGGCTCTTTAGGCGGGACGGTGGTAGTTTATGGCCGTGAAGAGGGTGCCTTGGGTCTTGTTCCTGCTTCAGCTTTTCGACGCTGCACGACACCTCTATGCGGGCCTCTGGCGGCGCAATTCCCGCTAGAGGGTATAGCTTATTGAGCGGAGTGGGTTTGAGGCATCCGGTTATTATTCGGCAAGTGTCGTTGAGTGCCGAGGTAACGTGGCCCGCGTGGGCGGAGCGGTGCCAAACCGGGCACGCGTATTCGCCCGCTGAATAGCAGAGCGCCAGGCCAGTAGTGCGGAGTGTGTGGGCGGAAGCACCCCACTGGGTTGATGTGAGTTTTCTTAGCAGGCTATTACGCGAACCAACCTTTTGACGTGTTTTTACACAATGGTTCTTAAAAGACAGCGTTCTATCAAGGGTTATCCCAAGGTATCTAGGGTATGGACAGTGATCAATAGCAACGTCATTCCAGATAACATTGAGCTGCCTATTCGCATCCCGGTTTCGTAGGTGGAAAGCGCACGACTGTGTTTTCAAGGGATTCGGTTTCAGGCAGTTCATCTCATAGTATCTCGCGAGGCCCTCCAAGGCATTTGATAGTGATCGTTCTGTGTCCTCGAAGTTATTACTTTGGGCCGTTAGTGCTAGGTCATCTGCGTACGCGAATCGGTGAGTTTTGTGCATGGCTGGCTGATCGTTGGTGTATATGTTAAACAACATCGGGGCAAGCACACTACCCTGTGGGAGACCATTTTTCTGTAGGCGCCAGCGGCTTTTTTCCGTTTGTAGGTGGACCTGGAATCTGCGGTTGTGGAGGAGCTCGCGGAGGATGTTCATAAACCCAGCGTCTCCTGTCATTCTGCCAACCTTAGAGAGCAACCGCTGTATATTTACTGTGTCGTATGCAGCTGTTAAATCCACGAAGACTACGCCTGTGATCATGCCGAGCTCGAAACCGTCCTCTATATGTTGTGTTAGCTTTAGCGTTTGACTCGTGCAGGACTTTCCCGGACGGAAACCCACTTGTTCTGGAATTAGCTGTGGTTCAACGATCGGGACGAGCCGGTTCAGGAGAAGTCGCTCCATTAGCTTATAAGTGTGGCACAGAAGGGATATGGGGCGGTAACTCTTCGCATCCGAGGGGTCCTTTCCAGGTTTGAGAAGTGCGATTACTTTGGACTTACGCCATGCTTTTGGTATTTTGAGCGACGACAGACAGGTGTTATATAATTCCAGGAGCCAGTTCCTGGCTTTCGGCCCAAGATGCTTAATTTGTTCCACGGTCAGATGTTGATGTTCATGTTCAGCTGTCACCTGGTATTAGTAGAGCAACAAGAGAGGTTAAGGCATATGCCTGATCTTTTGGAGTTAAAATGCCACAACGTTCGTTCTTAACGCTATGCAATTACCCTGCCGTTAGCGTATGAACTTGCCGATAACTGTTGCTTGGCAGGCTACATAGAAACGTGTAGGCTCGAACCAAAGAAGGGCTAGACTCTCCCGCTCCTGTCATACAAGGTGACTAAATGGGGTCATCGGGGTTGCAAGTATTCCACGTGGCGTTGGGCCAGGGTACTCGTCTAAAATAGTAGGCAGGCGAATAAAATATTTTCACACTATTCCCTTTCGATCCAAATGTGGTGAGGTGCGAGGGGCTCCAGTGCGTTCAGTATGAGATCCGCCGTGGATTTTTTAGTGTTTAGATATACCACATCACACCCTGGATCCTACTCAGTCAAACAACTAGTTTGCAGGTTTTCTCCACGACAAAAAAGACAGGTTACACAAGTAGGCAGATGTTAATTAATTTTTATTGTTTTGAAATGCTATAAACTTCGCTCATATTGTATCTCACTTGGGTTCTCACGAACCACGCTCGGTTCTTGTGGCTCACTCGAGCCAGCCCAAACCGGTCCAGGGCCATAATAAAACCGAGACCACTTCCGCGCTATCTGCCCGCGGTGCATAATACTGACTTGGGCCATTTTGTTGATCGATTAGCTTGAGATGGGCTAACAGAATAAGTCGTTTTTTTATTAATAGAAAGTTTGATCCGGAAATATGGGCCGTCACAGCCTTGACTCTCTATACGAACGTATTAGTTTGGTTCTCATTATTAAACGACATGCTAGAATATCATAAACTTTGTATCCCTACGCAACTTATTGCTTATTAATTACTTTGGTAACAGCTACCCGCAACCAAAGGAATTTAAGGTGCTTCCGGTGAACTTCATCATCCGTTTTGTGGAAATGATGGAGCAAGCCTGGGAGCAGGCATAAAGGAGAGGGCAAATGCACAAAAGATCCCACTGGGTCGAAGTGCATCCGCAAGGGCCCTCATCTAGATAAGATAAGACAAGATACCTACGCAATTGGATACGCCATATCTTGGTCAGAAACTAGTTTTTGTTGCTAGAAATTAAATTAACTACACACACTACACATAGTTGTGTGTGTATGTAGCTGTCGTTAGGTTTTCTCCTTAAAAAAAACAGTTAGATTTTAAATTCATCTTACCCATTATGTAGTTTATAAGAAACATTTTGAATAAGGTTACTAATCAAATAAAACTGGCCAAGCATTAAGGGATGAAGAAACCGGCATTTAATCCTTCAACTAACCGGCCTGGAAATTAACCGGTTTATCCGGGGAAGGTTACAAGAGAATATGCTAATCTGGTTGGTATCAAAAATAACATTAAATTTAAACATGGTAATTGCTTACACGCAATGGAACAAATGATAGAAAAATACCGAGAATTCAACAGACCTCTGTATGTGGCTTTCATAGACTACTGTAAAGCTTTCGACAGCATTAGTCACCATTCGATTTGGAAAGCACTAAAACGATCAAATGTCGACCAAAAGTACATAAATATATTAAAACATATATATGAAAATACTACAAGCAGGGTTAAACTAGAAACCAGAGGCGAAGAAATAAAGGTAAAGAGGGGGGTAAGGCAGGGCGACACTTTGTCGCCCAAACTCTTTATCGCAGTGCTCGAAGATGTATTCCAAAACCTAGACTGGACAGGGAAAGGCATTCTCGTAAACGGACGATATTTAACTCACCTCAGATTCGCGGACGACATTGTCATAATAGCTGAAACCCCCAAAGACCTTGAAGAAATGATGACATCACTAGATACAGCAAGTTTAAAAGTTGGTTTGGAAATGAACGCAGAAAAAACTAAAATAATGACAAACAGCCACAGAAGACCAATCACAATCAACGGTAAAAACATAGAATTTGTTAATGTTTATAAATATCTGGGAAAAGAAATATCCTTTAAGCAGTCCAGTAACGAAGAAGAAGTAACACGAAGAACGAATGTCACTTGGAACAAATTCTGGTCTTTGAAGGAAATACTGAAAGGCAATTACGACCTGAAAATGAAAAGAATAGTGTTTGACACATGCCTCTTGCCTTGTCTTTTGTATAGTTGTCAAACCTGGGTTTTCACCAACAAAATCAAGCAAACGATTCAATGTACACAAAGGGCAATGGAGAGAAGCATGCTAAAAGTTAGAAAAATACAAAAAATAAAAAGCGAACACATCCGGCAACAAACAAAAATCTGTGACGCGCTAAAACATGCGCTCCAGTTAAAATGGAAGTGGGCTGGACATATCTCGCGTTATACTAACAACAGGTGGACCTTAGAAACAACAAAATGGAAAGGTCCACAGGGAAGAAGGAAAACCGGTAGACCAAAAAAACGGTGGACTGATGATATCATTGAGATAGCAGGAAGAAACTGGACGAAAGCAGGCACAGACAGGGAACAGTGGAAAAAGCTGGAGGAGGCCTTTACCCAAAAGGGATCCATATTTCAAGCATGAAATTAAAACTATTTACTAACCATACTAACATTATAATAAACAACCAAATATACCTTAACTAATATTAGAATAAGTAGCATAATAACATTAGAATGTAAACATACGAAATATGGAATAAACGGCTTAATTATTATTATTATGTTTTTGTTTTTATTTGTTTTTCTCTCCAAAGGAGGGTATTTTACTTCCATACCCGCGGGCTTTTGGCCAAACGAATATAGAAGATAGGTATGTTACCTAAGGACTACCTAATGTTGTTCTAAAGCTAAAAATTTGCGTACTATTCTGCATGTGTTCATAATTACAGCTTTTTGTAGGAGGATGTATGTAAGTGGATGGACACCGAGGGTTTTGAGGCTGGTGTGGAGGGTGCGTGGAATAACACCTGTAGATGAAATTACGATTGGAATTGTCTTCACCGTATTTACTCGCCATTGGTTTTTTATTTCTACGGACAAGTCAGTGTACTTGCTGATCTTTTCAGTGTGAGTAGACGCTAGATTGTGGGTATTGGGTATGGCTACGTCAATCAGATACACAGTTTTTGCAGGTTTGTCGTGAAGTATAATGTCAGGTCTATTGTAATGCACGGTTTTGTCGGTGATGATAGTTCTGTCCCAGTATAGTTTGTGATTGGATGACTCTAAAACAATTTGCGGTGTATATTTATAGTAAGGGGTTCTGTTTTCAATAAGGCGGTGTTTAAATGCAAGGTATTGGTGGATGATGGCTGCTACTTGGTCATGACGGTGTTTATAATCTGTCTGGGTTATGGATCGGCACGCTCCTGTTATATGTTGTATTGTCTCTGAGGCACCATGACAGCGTCGACATAAGTCAGTAGTTAAGTTACGATCGCGGATGATATATTTTCTATAATTCCTGGTGTCTATGATTTGATCTTGGATGGCGATCATAAAACCTTCAGTTTCGGGGAACAACTCACCTCTCTTAAGCCACATGTTGGATGCCAGCTTGTCAACGTTGGGATTAGTCAAATCCAGTCGGTGTCTGCCGTGGAGCGCCTTTTGTATCCATGCTTCTTGTTTTTGTTGAGGCTCTGTGATCGATTCATTCTTTTGTTTTATATGGTCATTCAAATTTAGCGGAGTAAATTTTCGATCAGCGCTTACAACAGCCTCGTGCATTTGGGACCGAGAAGCTTGGTTGTGAAAAAACTTTCTAATTGTACTTACCTGTTTGTTGTGGAGATTCTTAATATCTATTAAGCCTCTTCCACCTTCTGCTTTCGGTAGAGTCAGCCTCTGGGTGCAGCTCCGCGGGTGGTGCTTACGGTATTTGGTCAATAGAGTATTAATCATTCTTTGAAGGTTACACAAATCCGTTTGCGACCACTGTATGATACCAAAAGAATAAGTTAGGACTGGAACCGCAAATGTATTAATTGCCTTGATTGTGTTGCGTGCGTTGAGGTGGCTGTTCAAAATTTTGTGAAGTCTATCTGTAAATTTCTGTCGAAGTATAGTTTTCGTTACTTTATGGTGAATTTGCTGCGTCTGTTGATATCCGAGGTACTTATAGCCAGCATCTTCATCTACAGGGTCTATTTGCTGTCCAGTGTTGAGAGTGTAATTATTGCATTCCACTTTACCTTTTCGAATCGACTGGATTTTGCATTTGTCGATGCCAAATTCCATGTGTATATCTGATGAAAACGCTTGCGTGATGTCTGCTAGATTGTGAATGTCAGTTAAACTATTACCGTAGAGTTTGATGTCGTCCATGTACATTAAGTGAGATACTGTTTGCGAGGTGTTACCATATTTCAGTTCAAATCCAGATATGCTTTTGTTCAGCAAATTAGAGAGTGGATTGAGTGCTAGACAAAACCAAAGCGAACTAAGAGAGTCTCCTTGAAATATACCTCTGCGGATGTTGATTGGTTCCGTTACAATATTGGTATCGCTGCTGGAAATTTTAAGAACTGTTGTCCATTGTGACATTGTGTTTTGTAAAAACTGTATGATGGTTTGGTGAATTTTGTAATGCTTAAGAATATGAATAAGCCAGGTGTGTGGTACGGAGTCAAATGCTTTTTTGTAGTCGACGTACATGGTGTAGATATCTCTTTTATTACTGAGTGCTTGCTTGGAAATAACGGCATCTATAGTAAGCTGTTCTTTACAGCCTTGACTCTTCTGTCGGCATCCCTTCTGCTGCTCAGCTAAAATGTTGTGGGTGTCAATGTGTCTATATATAAGTTTGCTAATACATGATGTTATGATTTTGTAGATGTTCTGAAGGCAGGTAATAGGTCTATATTTGGCCGGGTTACTTTTGTCGGTTTTATCTTTACGCAACATATATGTTGTGCCTTGCGTAAGATATGGCGGTAATGTTTCAGGATTATGGATGAATGCATTAATATGTCTAAGCAAAATCGGATGCAAATAGGTGAATTTCTTAAGCCAGTAGTTGTGGATGTTATCGGAGCCAGTTGCTTTCCAGTTATGAGTCTTCCGTATGACTGTTTGCAGTAGATCAAGGCTGATTTGTTCAAATGTCATGTCAGGTACGGAACCAAGTGATTGTTTGTCTGTCTCAATCAATTCAGAGTTCCGATGTTCCACTGGTTTAGACCATATTGCGGACCAGAAGTGGTGCAATTGTTCCGCATTGGGAGATTCAGAGTTGCTATTGGGGTCTTGTCCCGCTTCACGGGTATTATTGAGAGAATTTTGTAATGTCCTGTAAAATACTTTTTCATTATTAACAAATTGCATATTCTGTGTTTTGCGGAGGGTCGTGAGTTTATACCTACGGAGTCTGTTAGTTAGTGCGCTAAGTTTTTGTTTGAGGGTATCGAGGAAATGTGTTAGTTCCGTATTTTCCGGTTCATGTCGGGAGTGAAGTTTATACTGTCTTTTGATTGCATTTATATGTCTCGTCAGTCTTGGGCTAGGATTTCCGTTAATAAATTCTGTTAGTCGGCCTATCTTAGTTCTTAAATCTGTTATTCTGTCATGTAGTCTCTTTTGCCAGAGGGGGGGTTGGTTGTTATATTGGTGGGTGTATTGCGATTCTCTAATCTTAGAACCATTTTGGACAGCTGCCGTAAATGCAGCGCAATAAAGAATAGTTTGTGTGCTTTCAAAATTTAAGTCTGGAGCTAGATATTTTGGAAGAATAGCGCTGTTAATAAAGTGAACTATAGAGGCAAGGTTTTTAGACGGCTTTTGTTTAGGTATAAAGGGTCTATTAGAGGGGACAGAGTTGCAAAATTGATCCTGAGCGGCTAGAAACGCTTGTTCAATCTCCTTTTGTTTTGAGATGGGGAGATAGCTCAGTAGTGGTACATTTTCAGTGGCACTTAAATTGTCAGGTTGAGTTTCGTAGTTGCTTACAGGGTTGTTATTTATTGTAGGATATTCATCCAATAAATCAGTTTCCGGGCCTAAGGTCACTGTGTCGGTATGGGGTAAGTTATCTGTAGTTTGAGTAGTGTCATCTAACGCTAGCTCACGCGAAATTTCAAGTTTAATATCCTGCAGTCTTTGTTCGCTCACGTATTTATTATTAATGATAGCTCTTCGTTGGTCTGCTATCCTCTGCTCAGATACGTGTGAAAACTGGGGGTGCTTTGCGATAATTGTTTGATAAAGAGGTTTTCTGTATGCTGTTATGTTTGTTTCTAGTAGTGTTATTTTGTAGTATTCTCTTATTATAGACTCGTTAATCTCATTTGTCCAGATCATTCGTTGGTCCCTGTTTTGTGTGGCTGATTGGGGTTGATGGCGGGGATACGTTGAATCTTTAAGATCATTTTCTGCTAGTTTTCTAATTTCTGTAATATCTGCATCAGATAATAGGTTATTCCGTACAATGACCCTACGTTGGTCCCCTAGGCGCTGTTTGCTGACTTTAAATAAAGGGAACTTTTGGCTAAATTCCTCGTGTAGTTGTGATAAATATTTTCTGGTTTCGGTTTCAAGAGCAGTGATTCTAAAGTACGTGCGCAAGATAAAGATGTTCATTTCGCGAGACCATTTCTTGCGCACATTTGGATCAGCCGTGGCGGGTGCAGGTTGGTTGGCAGTGCTTGCCTCCTGCACAACGTCCTCGGCCGTACTAATTAAGTTAGGAGATGGTGTACACGCTGACGACGCGCTCTCGGAATCAGAATAGTTCAAGTAAGAAGCTGGTGATGACGGAACTGAAGAAAACAAAGAAACTGACGACGCAGGAATTGAGGGGCACAACGATGTAGGGGAAGATGCACGGGTCGAGGGGTTTTCGGCTGTAGTATATTTTTCGATGGAAACCCGCCTGCTCAGCTCCTCATCGCCGCTGGTTCGCATGCTGTGGCACCCAGCAACGGCTCCAGATGCGCCCCGACGATTGCCCTCGGGCAGCGGCCCGACTGCGGCTGTAACAGATTGTTCGATGGGAGCCCGCCTGTTCAACTCCGCATCGCCGTTGGTTCGCATGCTGTGGCACCCAGCAACGGCTCCAGATGCGCCCCGACGATTGCCCTCGGGCAGCGGCCCGACTGCGGCTGTAACAGATTGTTCGATGGGAGCCCGCCTGTTCAACTCCGCATCGCCGTTGGTTCGCATGCTGTGGCACCCAGCAACGGCTCCAGATGCGCCCCGACGATTGCCCTCGGGCAGCGGCCCTGGACGTAAACTTCTCGATCGTAGCTGCATAATTACTCTATAAGGGAAGAAGAAGAAAGGATAGGAAAGAGGAAGGATTGGGATCTTAGTTTGGGAAGGGTTGCCTAGCTGATATTGGCAAATGTTATAGTATCTCCCATACTGGGGTGTGGTCTAGATCTTTTGACCTTGGTAGTGTCACCAACCCGTAAGCCCCCCCACCACGGCAAGGTGATCCCTTTGGGGGGGTTATTATTATTATTATTATTGCTTTTAAAATTTAGACGTTTAGATTACGACACACAAAACGACCGATTAGCCTAGTCGGTACTCGGTAGTGACGGTGCCTACGAAGCTGAACCCAGGACGTTCGAATCCCGGTAAGGACAAATAGGTGTTCGTTTCTGAGTCTTGGCTGCTTTCTATGTATTTAAGTATTCATATCTATTAAGGTTCATATCTTTTTATATATGAATGCCTTCCATTAAAATATTAATAATTAATTCCAATGTACAAGTAAACATTGAAAATTAAATCTAAATAAATAAAATTAAGCTAGCCTAAAATAGTAGTGAGTAAAAAATTAACTACAAACATAATACCTACACAAAAGTAAAATAAAATAAAACAAATAAAGATAACATCACAAATAGAAAACTTGGCCCAGATCGGCGCCAGGCGGCAGGGTGCCCAGAAGGCTGGCGGCATTGCCACGTTGTATGGCAATACTAATACGCTGGGCTAGGTATGCGCCATTAAGTATGTCGTCTAGTTCAGTCAGAGGTATGCATACTTAGGTACAGTCGCCATAACATACATCGGAGCAAACAAGCACGTCACAAACATCGGAACACACCTCTATTTTCAAGGCATTAGGGTGCATGTGCCGATATTTTTGAACACCTATAGTGTACCTACGTATGTGATGGCGACTGTACATAAATAAGGACATAATAAATATGAATGAAAATTTTTATTTCCTGTTGAATTCAAATTTTCCTCGTATAGGTAGAAGGATGAGAAGGTGTGAAAAACTGCATGTGCCACTCGGTTGCCAAATTATGTTATGACAGTCTTGGGCGTAAACACTATAATCTCTCGTTACGCTCACGTTTCAATAATGATCTTCTCTCCTTGAGACACAATCTGCTATTACTAAACTCAAAGGCCAAATAATGTTTACGATTAAATAAATAAATTACTAAGCTCTATCGCTTTTATTCAGCTAGCTCCATGGTGGACTCTCTGCGGTGGCCATATACTAGTATGTATAGAGGCAGTGCCTAAATGGTCGTTTAGGCAAAAAATGTATATTTCTTAATGGGGAATGGATGAAAAATGTATAAGTGCCTGATTATTTTTTTGTTGATAGGAAAGTGTCTCATTCGCCGTCCTAAACCCAAAACGTAAGTGAGGAAACTGTTTTTATTTTTCAAAAATAATTGACGCTGCTGAAAAGTCTTCAACTTTTTTCTGGTGTTAAGAAAGGTTATTCCTATCACCAAAAAAATAATCAGGCACTTCTAATATTTTCATCCATTCCCAATTATAACCCTACATTTAAATTACAAAAACTAGCTTCTTTATCGCTTCTATTCAGCTAGGTCCGTGGTCGACTCTCTGCGGTGGCCATATATCGAGGCAGGGCCCAGTGGTCGTATAGGTGTTTTGTTACGGTCGTATTATAGTCTCATTACGCTGCTGGTGGCTATTACACAGCTAATATTTTGAGAATATAGTTAGGTGTTAGTTTAAAATGATGAAGTGGCGTTGTTACGTTGTTAGTTAATTAAGAAGGAAGCTGTGTGAGATGGTTAGGTACAATAGGGTAGATTGGTTAGTTGTAAAACTAAAATGTTTTAAATATGCTTAATCTTAGATAGCAGAGTGGTTCGGGAGTGTAACATTCAGAAGAGGGTATGTTTGACTAGGACCGATAAGTTTAAAATTATTTACTGTCTTTAGGCACAAATGGAAAATGGAAAAATGGGCCAAAACTAATAAAGAGAATTATACAAAACATTTAGCATTG
Source organism: Epinotia brunnichana (assembly GCA_963854355.1). Lineage (NCBI taxonomy): Eukaryota > Metazoa > Arthropoda > Insecta > Lepidoptera > Tortricidae > Epinotia > Epinotia brunnichana. The sequence goes on along the minus strand of OY977960.1, from coordinate 11,000,277 downwards.
TTTATTGGTTCTGTTTCTTGTTTAAAGCCTTTTACAATATAGTAATGTGTTTCTTGTTTTGTTTCATTAAGGTAAAATGTAATTGTGTCGAAACATAAGGAACCATTTTTTTTAAATTGTCGACAGCAGTATTTTTTGCATTTTTCAGGCTGTATAAATTTCCATGTAAATATTTTTTGTTTTTTCGATTTCCATCTGTGCTGAATGACAGTAAATCGAAACTACGTTAGTAATATATTAATAAACCCTCGTTAATCGTCATGCGATTTCAAGGATAAGAATATTTCCATTGCTATCCCAGATTAACGAAGAAGCCGAGGCGAATTTGACCGTTAAATTTTGTATCATCATCATCATCATCATATCAGCCGAAAGACGTCCACTGCTGGACATAGGCCTCCCCCAAAGATTGCCACAATGGCCGGTCCTGCGCCATCCGCAGACTCCGATGGCCGTTGGGGCGTGGGTAGGAAGGTGGACTGATTACCTGGTCATTTTTTTATTAAAAAAAATAATTAAATCGAACAATCCCCATTGTAAGCTCAATAAAGACTTGTGTTATGGGTATTAGGCGACGATATATAACAAGTAGTTTATGTGACTGTACATAATGAATGGTTTATGAAACGAGCCGAAGGCGAGTTTCATAATAACATCACACGAGTGTCTTAATGCCTAATTATGTACAGTTACATACACTACTGTATCTATCCACATATCATAAGCCTCCACGATGCATTCAGGAGCCGCATATTATGACCGGCATCGCGGCGTTGTTTTCTGGCAGCTGTCATAGTTTTTTCTTAATTCAGAGACAAACTAGAGTCGGATCCTACGGTCACATCGTTCGATATCTTACTAACGTGCGACATTTGTCAAATTTGTATGCAAATTGACAATTCATTTCGAACTAAACGTCATCTCGACTGATATTAGAATAGAGGTCAAATCAAATTTCGTTGATTTCAGAGATGTTCGAAATTTGAATGAAATAATATTATCGAAATCGATGTTATTATTTAGCAATAATAACATTTTCACAGATAAGAAATTTGTTCTAAGAAAACAGTCTATTTTTATGGTGGCCATAATGTGCGGTTCTTGAACGCTTCATGGAGGGTTCATGATATTTGGATAGATAAAATGATATAAATACTTAAATACATAGAAAACATCCAATACTCAGAAACAAATATTCATGCTCACCACACACATATATGGCGTTACCGGGATTCAAACTCAGGACCTACAGCTTCATAGGCAGCATCACTACCCACTAGGCTAATAGGTCGTCCAATGTTATCTGTGGAGGTCGATCACGTAACGCATTGTACGCGCGTCAGGTAGTAGATCTAAATGTCACTTTTAGTATGGAAAAATTACAGTTGAGTTATCCTAAAGTTACGTGGTCACCCCTCTGGAATGAGTTATAAATACTTATATTATAAAACAACATATGGTTAGTTACCTAATTTGATTAATGTGTAGTTTAAGTTAACTGAATAAATATATGAATGAATGAATGAACTTGTGTAACGTCTAATGACGTCTAGGAAGAAAGAGCAATCAGCGTAATTGCCTAACGACTACCGGACGTCTGTGGGCGGGGGTCAAGAGTCGTGTTGCCTCATATGTTTGGTAGCTGTCTTAGCAACCCAATTTGCATAAGCCGTATTAACTTTACTCGTAAATGACAAACAAGTTTACGACTTGCTGATAATAAATAAATACAATAAATACAATCGATACAATACAAATATTATTTTTATACTCGTCGATTTGAATGTTTGAATAAAGAATTTTTACACCAAACTATAATCACATCCTTTTTTCTAGGGAGCTCCCAACTCAACTATAATAAATTATTATACAACTGTTTCGACACGTAAAATTAATTTGACCAATCACCTGGCGCCTTAACTGAACTAAAATTATATTTACCAATAGAACGTCGTCTTCGTTATAGAATAAAAGACATCAACGAAACGCTGAGCCGGTGGGCTGCGCTTCGTTTCAGCAGATTAGTCATTAAGTGACAATCAATCGCATGGTGTTGGTTTGGCCTTAAAATTAAAAGATAACTTTACACGGGTCTAACGCGATATTCGTTAACCTTTATTGTATTCTGACGTTTAAAAAATCAAGTTAAAATCGCGTTACACCCATATCAAGTGCACATTGCACATAGAACCGATGGTCGTTGGGGCGGAAAGGTTCTCGAGCGGCGACCACGTACCGGAAGGCGCGGCTTGCCCACAAGGGGACTGATGACCTGGTAAAGGTCGCGAAAGTCCGCTGGATACGGGTGGCGCAGGACCGGTCACTTTGACACTCTTTGGGGGAAGCCTGTTTCGTCTTTCGGTTGATGATGATGATGAAAGTAATATACCCGAAACTCACTGGGCTCATATAGGCGCTTTCCATTACAAACGGGTTTTAGCATGTTATCGACTACGAGCCACTACGAAACCGTTGGCACTGAATATGTTAATTATTTGCGAGAGCTTAATGTTGACCTTATATTATCTAGAAACTTAAATCCCATATGCTGCCAAAATGAAGCCATTTTTTTTTATTTTTTTTTTATTTATTACATATATAAAAGAAAATACATTTGGTTAAATCTAACAGTGTCGTTAAACCCTATCGGGTTTGTATCGACACAGCAATTCGTGAACAGTAATAAGATTCGACAAACGAAAATGGGCTTGTGACCTTACATTTGTTTACGATGCCATTCGAACCAGTTTTTGTAGATGAACAAATGTTTGTATGGAAGCAACTACATTTAAAGGACATTAATACCCAAAAAATCGAGTTAAAGACGGACCTCGCTGACAGCAGCCGAAACGCTTCATACTGATTGGCTTTAAAGTATGACGTCACACCGTGCAATTTGTACTAACCGTTGCATGGAAAATGAAGTAAATTGCTGTTTCGGTCGCGAAATACTGCGTTTAGGTCCATAGTTGTCATACAAATTTGTTTGTATAAAAGCGTAAGGATTCTATTGGTACCTTTAAATTTACTCTTGGACAATAAATAAAAAAACTTTTTTTTCAAGGTTCATATCTTTTTATGATTTGAATTATATTTTGTAATTTATACTTTATTACAATCACTTGATGGTTTACTCCAAGATGGTTTAATCACTTGATCCATTTAGCAACACGACGATATCAATTTTAACACCACGCAACAAACCTATTATCTTCATTAACCAACTTACAAAACAGGCTTGAAAATTTCACTTCTCGATGACGTCACGCGTGGGCGAGCGAGACGGACGTTATACCCATTCTCTCGAAGTTCATTCATAAAAATCATCCAAGGTTTTGCCCGAGAGATAGTAAGGATAGATTCGGCGTTTGGTAGGATGAATTTTGAACGTTTTGACCAATTTCATTGCTTTTTGTGAAATAGGGAACATTACGCAAAACTCTTCGTGGGTGGCGACACTAGCAACGTTGACATTGTATCTCGTTCCCACTTGCGGTATTGTCTATGCAAGCATCCTTGTCACTCATTTGACAATCAATTGTGCATGTGTGTGTGTGAATCCCTATATTTCTATACTGGTTTACTATTAGTGGTAGTGCTGCCTCTGGCGGCAGAACATTGCAGTAATGTTCCCTATTCTCGCAGTTCATGCATAAAAATCATCGAAGGTTTTACCCAATAGTTACTTAGTATGGATAGATTCGGCGTTAGGCCGAATTTTTGACTGATATTTGCGTTTGGTCGAAAATTTCATTTAAATTTGTAAACTTCCACTTTAATTAAATGCAGAAGTGGCCTTATTAGATCAATTATAAAATTCTTTCGATTAAAAAAATAACTGAGTCAAATCGGCTAATACGTTTGGGAGCTACGATGCCCAAGACAAAAACGCACAGATAGATAGATAGATAAAACTTTATTAGCGTATAGGCAATGACAAAACTTAGATAGATAGATAGAAAAGTTTATTTCTCCGAATATGGTACAATTTTTGGTATGTCTTACAAATTTCAGTTTCACATATCCTGCCGATATCGGCGTAGAAATATTATTGAATTTAAGTAGGTAAATCATAATTATCATAAACATTCAAATTATCAAGACATAAAAATTAATTGAATACAACATACAATACGACAAATTAATAATAAAAGTAATAACTAGAAAATTAATAATTTAAAAATTAATTTACGGAATAAAAGCAAATGTCAAGCAGCCAGTTAAATAATTTCTTGTCAAATTGAATATTTGGTAAACATTTTAATTTTTGAGAAATTTGCAACTGTGTAATAAAATTTTAAGAGTAAAATAAAAGTATATACCTGATACAACTGTTTATTTTATACATAGGATACCTATGTTTTGTTAAACTTATTCACACACATATTTTTTTCGTCGAGTGTTAAATATACCCGAAACTCTAATTCCCAAAATCAATTTATTTATCGTATGGCGGTTGCACACTGGAACATAATATATATATATGTATTCGTATTGATGTCGCTGATAGAATTTCAGTGTGCGCTGCGAGGTTCAGAAGGAACAGTGCAGCTGCCGAGTTTGTTGTTCTTTTAGCACCAACCGGAGGTCACGTGTAGGGTTTCTAGGGTTATTCCTACAAAATCAATAATTTCCTTTTAAGTCGTCGTGTCTGTCGTAATCTAAACGTTCTATATCTTTGAATGTTTCTTATAGAAAATCACAATAAAATAGAATGAACCAAGCAATAATGGACACAAAGTTACTAGTATTAAGAGCTATGACAAATAATGTATCACAGTGATCTTGCTAAAACAGTTTAAGAATGATACTTACGAGTTTAATTTATGCTAATAATCGAAGATAACTAGTTAGAATATTATATGGTTGAATGAACCTGTGGTTTTATTTTGTCTATTAATACATAAGACCACGGGCGGTCAGCTCTAGTTAGTCAAGCAACTTCTTTTTGTAATATAGGTACCTACAGATACGGATAAAAATAGAGCCCATAGCTTAGAAAATGATACACTCTGTCAATACAATACCCCTCCCCTTAATAGACTGACTTCTACAACGTTAATGAATTACTTTTAAGCAGTATAATATTGTGTATGATTACCTACTTTATATCCTGACATTAATTTACAATGTGTTTTATCAGTATAGTTCAGATTCAGATTCTAATTACTTTGACATAGGTGTCCAGACTGTCCTGTTAAATTCACTAATTTTGAAATACTGGGATCGATGTAGGATAACTGCGGATAGTCTATGGAATCATCCTTTAAATTTTTGGTCCTGTCATACGGATGCGTCTCATAACGTGTAAAAACTTTTGATATAAACCGAACGTTAGATATATTTAATGTAACGTTAGAATGCAATTTATTCAGTAACTGTATTTTGTGTCTGATTTTTTGCCGAGACCTATATAAGGTTAGGTTAGGTTTGTTTTAAAATAATCGTGAAAATTAGTAGTTTCCGCAAAAAATCGCGTTATATCAAACGTTCATTTATAGATATTAGATGTTACGTTATATCAAAAGTTTCATTACTTACCCCTGTCACACCCCGTATAGACGTTTGTTTGGGTCAAATCTTACAAGTGAATTTCAAAGCAGTTTATCAATATTAGGTAACCAACGGAGCTGAAATTTCGGCATACTGAAGTTCGGTGATATGATAACGCAATATTATGGCACCATCGAGCAGCTGGTGATGACGATGGAGAGATGGCCAGTGCAACACAAGTACTAGGTACACAAGAGAAACTCGTCGTGTTTGGATTTTGGGCTCATTGAAACCCTTTCCACGAGTAGTATAAGATTGCAATATTAAGTAAAGTCGGCAACAGAAGCTCATAGGTACTAAAAATTATTTTTGTGTCAGAAACATCAACATTGTTATAAAAAAATTACATGTACATATGAAACTTAAATGTTTATAATAAGTCAATTCTATATAATATTATACACAGTTAGGTCGGTCGGACTGAACTTTAAGAGCATTTCTGGAGCTTTTAATATCCCTATTTGGTTACCATTGTTTTCTATAATACAATGACCAATGAAATGTATTACTATTTTTGATATTTGAGGTTAGAACTGTCTTAGAAATCACAGAAAACATGGTAACTATAAAGGACAAACTTCATGCCTTTTTACATATTTAATTGGTACAGACTATTCTAAAAACGCTCTTCAGATGTTTTCCACATCAAAAACAATAGCAGTTCATTTACAACGGGCCAAAATGATTCACTTACCCAATGCAAACGTCAACACAAATAAACAAACGAACAGTGTTATGGCAGCCTCATTAATTCCGTATTGTGACAGTCGGTATTAGACCTCTTGTTTGTGGTGCAAATGAGAAGATAATTTTGGCGGTTCGGGCGGCGTTTGTTTGTGTGTGACTTTGAAATACAGTAATTAATTACAACATTACCATTCTTTTCTATAACCCGTACATTACCCGTATATACAGCATGTCTCTGACCTTGGGGCTTTAAATGAAAATATCGATTATGGTCCTGAAACTGAACAACTTTTGTTCCGCAACTGTTATCCCGGTTGTTAAAGGATCCACTTTGGCACCGAATCCCAAGATTAGGCGTTGGCATTCGTTTTACCCGGAGAGAAAACGAGACCTTATTGGGATAAAACCGGGACTTACGATGTTTTCCCTCACAGAACAGCAACTGTTGTTATTAAATGATACGATAATTGACAACAGTAAAAATAATTTTGGCATAAACTGGGAATTTCCGCACGGAAAATTTCACTTCCTGGTCAGGGAGAGTCGTAAAATGTTGAACTCAGCAACTCGACCCTTGCCTTCGGCTCGGGCGTCAATTACCTGCGATCTGAGATGTTCTTTGTTTTACCGCCCTAAGTAAGTAACTAATGTACCTACTCATTCTTGCGTTATACAAACAATATATTTAAACTGGATTCAAATATCAATGACAGTTTTATAAAATGTCGGTCACCTAAAATGATTTTAACCATAGTGTACAAAGAAAACTTGCGGAAATACAAAACCAATTGAGCTCGAGAGCTCCTGATGTCCAGTTTTAGAAGGTTCAATTACACTATCTACTATTATGTATATCTATATCTATTTGGGAGAAAATCGGGCTGATATCAATATATTGTTGTTTTTGTGCATTTGAGTAAATTGAAATTGTCATTCAACTAATGAACATTTTCTGAATGGACCCGTTTATAAGATATGCTTATCATGATCAACGAACAACATAAAATAACCATTTAGCAAAGACGATAACATACTTTACATTTTATGATTATTCTTTCCGTTATCTACATGGTAACAGGTTTTGCAAGAGCATCTTTCTCTAGTCCCACGCGTTTTAATCATTATATATTAACCTATGCCTATATTCGTACCCAGAGATAAACCTTACACAGCCTTCTGCAAGATAAGTAAAATTACTGTACTTTTCTAAAGAATCCAAACAAATATTTGTAACCTATGTATGTATAGAATGGACTTTCTTGATGGACCTTTTCCCATGGGTTATAGTTAGGAAGGTTAAGACTTAGATTTTTTAGAATTCGAGGATGGAATCGCGTGGGAAGCCGGGTTAAGCCCTGCAAGAAAAGGTTCCACAGGACTGTAGGCGCTCGCCTAGCTGGCGCCCTTGTAATGTCTTCGGTCTTTTACCCTGTCGGCTACCCGCCGGGACGTACGCAGGTTGAATGAACGTTGGGGGACTGCTTTGGCGCACCGTCCACCCGGTCAGGGGGGACCGGGCGGGTGTGTGGGTCTCCCGGACTGAAGGCCTGGATTACCCACTAAACCCCCAAAGATTGTCAAACCATGTCGCTGCCAAGGAGGGCCAAAGGTTCACTTGACGCATTCCACTTTGACCCTCGCGCCTGGCCCGTTTGTGCGGGCACGGCCTGGGAGAGCGCCCCGGGACAATTTCGGAGCGCTACCATCCCGTGGGTTTATCGGATGGCTAGGGTCCCCCGACCCTATAGTTTGCCGGCCGTGCTCACTTCCATATCTGCCCTCCATCTCAAGAGAAGGGCGGTCACTGCTGCATCCCGAAGCCCTTCTATATCCTTTTGGTTAGGATGCTTTCCCCTGGCCCTCAGTTCTACACGGTATGCGGCATCCCCTTTCAAGGCCGAGCCGAATCTCGTTGGTGGTTTTACATGGTAGTCCACGGTTTTGTGGTTTCGTTAAGTCCGTCATACCCGTCCTGCCTCTCCGGACAGGGCGGGATGCGTAAACGCATTTCCACAACGTCAATATAAAGGGTCGATATTCCAGTAGCCTTGATCAAAAAAAAAAAAAAAGAAATATTAATTGACACTCTTACAGAAATCGAACTAGTCCTATAGAATATAGTAAGCTCAATATTATAAGGCTTGTGTTATGGGGACTAGACGACAATATATTTAATAGATATAAGTACTTTCATACTACATAGAAAACATCCAAGACTCAGAAACAAATATTCATGCTTATCACAGAAATATTTGCCCTAACTGGGACTCGAACCCTGAACCTTCAGCTTCATAGGCAGCGTCACTACCCGAACCCACTAGCTAGTAACCGGTAGTCTAGTGAAGAAACAATTTGAATGTCAAATCAGACTCTTGTTTTATTGTGGATGTCACATAAGACATGTAAAACGTCAATACCAGACACACCTGACCACCCCACGCCAGTCGTGATACAAGACGTTGCCAAATTATTAGGCTACCTCATTTCTACCATCCTCACCAAACGAATTCATACTCTAATGGTGAGGTAATACGGTTGATATTCGCTTGGGAGGTTGTTGTATTGTTTGGGACTGAATACGCCGCCCACGGGCACCCACGACCAAATGTAACGTTTTAATAATACCGTTAGAGGTTACGGGTTTTATTACGTTTGGCGTATTTCTATTGAATGTCAATTTAACTAAATGAGAATAACATATTTTTTAAGCGACTGCAAGCAAAATTATACTTGGTTTTTTACTAACTAAACGCTCTTTGTTTAGAAAAAGATAATAATGTTGCACTCAAGTAATAATTGGTATTTTGAATGTATTCAAGTAATTACATGGGTATTTTTCTATGTGATACCTATCATACACTCGTATATCTTTTATAAAAAAATAAATACGACGTTCTTATACTAAAAGATTTGTTTTATTTGGGACTTGCTCTTATTCAAAAATAATCCCTTTATTTTATTGAAATACCTACCTTAGTTTAAGTATTATGTTAGGAATTAGACAAACGTAACAAAGCATTTGAACTCTGTCTTGATTAAAGACTCAAACCTCGATCAGACGTGCTTGCGTTGCCATCTCACAACATAATGCGTTTACATGGCCCGTGGGTTGCCTGGGCCGCGATTCGACTCGTTTTAATTTCAATAAGTGACATAGCAATTACATGACTTATTATGTGAAAAGTCGCGATTTCGACTTGTCAGATATTGATATGTAGCGTGAAGTTATAGAAAATTTAAATAGATATGCATATATATTGAATCCTCCATCTCATCTTGGCTAACCCGGTTGAATCGTATAAGAACTAAAGTCCGCCATTTGTAAAATCTCGGCTGTCACAAGATTGGCTCTAGAGTGTTCTACCGTGAAATCTTCGTGAAATCAAGTCGAATTTTGCTCGAAGTTTTGACAATTGGGGGTGGGTTGAACCAAACCGTCTATAATAGTAAGCAGTGTTCGTTAAAATCTGAATGTATGGAATGTTTGACAAGTTTCTATAGAATGACAGCTGCCGGCGCTATAATTAACGACGTTGGTCTGTAACCGTAAATTGGTGCTACTCGCACTTTTTTTTTTACGGAGTGGAAATGCTCTTACGCATTCCCCCGGCCTAGTGTACTTAAGCTATAATGGGGGTATGTGGGACTCTCATCCTCCAGCCAACTCTTTAAAGAGAAAGGGGAAGGGAGTCTACCCACTAAAACCACTCCAGCGTTTCCGTCCCTGCTATTAATGGGGGCGCAGTGGGATCGCGAGCATTCTACCGCGACGCCCCGCGAGGTGGTGCAACTCACCCTAAGTGAATCATTTTTTAACGGCAAAAACATCAATATTAAAACAGCGAGTTTTTAATTTGACTGTAAGAGTGGTCGGAACCATTAAATACCACTACTACGGGGCAAAACTTTCAAAATTTCGTAAAACATTCTAATTCATCACTGCACTGGAATTTTCTTCGAACTAGGTACACATTCACTTCAGTGTCTCTAGTTGGATTCAAACGCCTAGGTACAGTCGCCTCATAAGTTATGATAATAATAAATAAATAATGAAATCGTTTATTTCCAAAAATGGTACAGCACAGCAGGTATTTGTGAAGCCTCTAACTTCTGAGCTAGGTTGGTGCCTGTGTTACAGAAGACAGTGTCCTCTCCCAGTTGCTGAACACCTAACTACCTTGCAGTGGCGGTGCGTGACAATTTTCACTGGACAACCCGGAGCAATAAAAGGGGCTGTTTTTGATGATTTACGAGCTTGGTAATATATAACAAGAAACTTTAGGAAAGCCGGAGGGAATCGGCTTGTATGGGCGCTCCGCCACTGCTACCTTGTCGTTTTCACTCGTTTGACAACTTCATAATTATGGCAGTTTAACATGACGTTTAATCCGACACGGTACAAATGTGTTAAGCCCCTTGTGAGGCTGACCCACAGATGTATGAATATAAGGAGATCGGACATGCCGGCCGATTTGTATTGAGTACGTCTGTCGCAAGTACATTAACCCACACAAAGCCCAAGTAATTGACAAGACAAAGCACGCACACATCTTAAACACACACACTTGTGTACCTACGCTCTTATTGGACAATACACGCGCATCATATCAGGCATTTTGGGAAGAAACGTAATATTCTCTGCAATCAGCACGCGTGCACAGTATGACAGAGTATGCCCATTGAGCTAACACCTGCGACGCAGCCGCCAGCGGCTTGTCCTCTCTCTAGTATTCTATACTCTGAGGGCTGACCGTACCTACCTACCTATCATACAAAATATACAATATAAGAATAACACATAAAATGATAACTCCATCCAAATTTCAATCATGCATCAAACAAAAACCGTATTTTAAAATAACATTTCTAAGAATTTGTTTTAAAATTTTATAAACGTGACCACCCATATTGTTTATATATATTATATTAATACAATATTTTTATCACGGCTTGTCAGTTTACGATGAAACTGATACATGTGCGTTTGTTTATTGTTTCAGATTTTGGGGTAGGTTTTTATTTGGGTAGCGGAAGGTCAGTGAATCGTCATTACGTATACTAGTTATTCCAAAAACTATAAGCTGGGAAAGATCCCTCATAGGGATAAGTTTGCCTTGTGTGATATGTAGGTATATGTTTTAACCTGCTATTATGTACAATGTACAATACAACGCATATATAATTTTTGTTTTATTGCCGATAGTAATTGTTGCACCAACGTTAATGTATAGTCAATATTTGACTATGGCTGTAAGTTTGTGTAAGGTGTTGTAGTACTTCCCCAGTTGTATACCTACTGTTTTGAAAAAATGATACTTCGCCGAGTTTTTTATGCCGCTTCTTCTCGAGGCAGAATTTTTTTTTTCGGGCCTGTGGTAATTTATCGACATTCATAGATGCATATGATATGCCTAAATTGAAGAATACCTGAATAACTTTGACTTCAAATATGAGCCAGATTCCATCGCAAGTTATGGAGTCCGTATCCATTATTATGAGCGCGCCTGTAAATTTAAATAGAAAACATTTTCCAACTAATAAAATTAGACCGTTTTAATTTCAAATTAAGAACTCAATCGTACCCCAAATTCGAAAAAAGATGCGTTCAAACCAGCGTCATCGCATTTACCCACGATCTTTTTAATACTCTTTTCAATTTTAGCGAATGCATCCAATAAATCTAAACTGGTTTTCTCTGCCCATAAACGCAACTGACTTTACAAAATAATCATACATACGAAACAGACGAATGTATACCTTATTTAAAGGTATTAAGACAGTTTAAGAATGCACAGATGATGTGGGAAATTAATAACGCCGAGTCTAAAAATGCAACTGGCAATTCTCACGTTGAAATAAAAAGATTAAAAGTATTAAAGACATTTTGTTGCCCATATTTATGTTTTAGCGTACTCGTGTTAGTGTGCTGGTTTGCTCGCTTTTTATTTAAATTTATTTATGTTATTGAGTGTTTAACACTGAATTCATGTTAATGAAGATTTAAAATCAAGCGCTGTCCGCGGTTCTCCATCGAGAGTTAACAATGCTACAGTTTAAAAAGTAACCGGTGTAGAGGTATGAACCGGTGAGGAGGTAGAGGAACCAGTGAGGAGGTAATAAAACTGTTCAAATGGGAATATAACCGGTAAGGTGCAAAATAAAAGTTAGGAGGGAAAGATTACCAAGGTGTTTGTTTGCTAAATAAAACTAAAAATGGTAATCCACTACACGAGGAGTACGAATAATCTTCATATTCTCGAAGCGAACGAAGTCCTCTGCTTCAGCTTGGGCCAAATTTATTTCGCATGTCCGTTTGTCCATCGTCCAGCAGCTATTCTTCTCTACAAGTCGCATATCTCGACATTCTCGACCGATTCTCGTGAAATTATTGTGAACAGGATCTATAAATAGACTTTCTTTTCGATTCAAACAGATTACAGACTTCCTTGTTCTACAGCTCTAAGATGCACTAGTATTCATTATTTAGGAAAAAGTTATGATCAACACTCGGACAATAAATAGACATTCAAATGATTCTAATATTTATTTATTGAAAATTATTTGTATGAAAGGGTTTATTTTATACAAAAATATGTATTCAATTAAAACAGGTAGTGATAGGTAATATGCCATCAATAAAGACCAAACTACAAGGACGAATCATAACAAAAACTTAAAACATGCAGTTTTACTCCCGGATCATGTAGTTGTCAAATGTATCTTTTATTCTAGGTAATAAATTATCGAAGGACGTAAATGTATTCCATGCAGCCCATGCAGGCAACATAAAACTTGATAAAACCAATACTTAGTTCCCTAGGAAGAAAAGAAAACCAATAAAATACGTGCATCGGACGGACTATCATTTCCAATTCGGTAATTTTGAAATTCCGTTGCATAGGTATACTGAGTGCTATGAAACATTTAAGTAAAACTTTTTGATAGATGAGAGGAATAAAGTTTTAAGGTTTTCTAGAGTGGCATTAAAAATGTTCTGCTACTTTTTATTCAATTTCGTAAAGGGGGTAGTTTTTAAGGTAAATAATGAATAGCGTTTAACATTTTTGCACGATTTAGTTAAAATAAAATACTTGCAAAATAAAACTTACAGAATAACAAAAGCACAATAATACTCGTAACACGCAACTGTTTCAATACATCACATATTAAAACTTATAACAAATTTAAAAAGACTGACTATGATCAAAAGCTGGTAAATTATGAAACAGAAATGTAACACAAAACCTTTTCTTATTTTTACTTTTATCATTATACTTTTAAAAAGATACTTAATCAAGAAATCAAGACAAATGAAATCAAGTGTGGACTGCAAATAGTCCGTTAATCAGCGCTGCGCATCAAAACAAACACACAAACTTACATCTGCCGTCACGGAAACCTAACTCAAACAAATTCCCTACAAACTAAAACAGTAGCACTAAAACGACTGCATTATATAACTTTGTAATGGACCCGTGGAGCGCACACGACTCCCAACGGTTACAAACTTACATTTTGCCGCCATCGCTGTCGCTACTGTTAAACAAACATCCGCATTCATTACGACGTTTCAACTTTCCTCATTTTGCCACTGGTTTTGGTAACTTTGTCGACATCTTCGGGAATCTTCGCCACTCGGCACGCGACGCTTCGGGTATGATCGGGGGAAATCGGGAGCGGTCGGGACAACCTGTTTTGGTCCTTGACCTATGTTCGTGATTCAAATTGCACCGTTTAGCTTCTGTTTTGTTTTCGTTCGAATTTCAAAGCTGGCGCGGTTGTTTTGTTTTTGGTTAGGTGTTAAGGAATTCGTGTAGGTAAGAAGTTTTGCTTTAAAATTTTACGTTATCTTTTGAAGTTTTCAAAACTCGTCTAATTAGGTAGTTCGATACTTATAAGCTAGTAGGTTTATTTTTACGTCTACGCGTGCGGAAAATCCCACTTCCTTGCCAAGGGAAAATTGTGCACTCACCAGGGGCCGTACAGAAAGCCTCAGATCGCTTATTTTCCGCCCTTGCCTTCGGTTCGGGTGTCAAATACCTGCGACCTGAAACATTCTTAGGTGTGATGTATTATTTAATAGTAGGTAGGTACTTGATAATAACTTCAATTTACATATTTAAGCTCTGGGGCACAGACCCCTTATTCATAAAACTTAACGAACTTCTGTTAGCTAAAATATGTTCGTCCCTTTCTCAGCAATAGAGTTGCAAGCGACCATAGGCTACACTCTACAGTGCCAGCTTACCATCATGCGGGCCGCATCCTTATTTGTGGTTGTGGTATAAAAATATGTAATACTAGCGACACGCCCCGGCTTCGCACGGGTGCCATGCTGATACTAAATATAAATGTATTATACCTACTTCAACACCTTTCTCAAAAATCACTCTATTAAAAAAAAACCGCATCAAAATCCGTTGCTTACTTTTAAAGATCTAAGCATACATAGGGAGAGACAGACTTTTTTTTTATATACTAATGTAGTGACAAAAATGTTATAGACATAGACAAGCTGTGAATGGGAGAGCAGTGGGCGGAATTGTCGATATGTCACAATGCGCCCACCCAAAGGTTTGCAATAGTTTGCTATTGACGACTGGCTTTTACTGTCATTATCTCAGTAACTCGAAGGTAATGACGATTTGTAAGAACTTTATATGACCGGCTATTCAATTAAAACGAAATAAGGTCATATTTTTGTGCCCACTCAATATCAGTAATACATTTTATAATTAGATGTAGACATATACTTACATCATTTATGGGTACCTAATGTACCTATTAATGGTAAAAATATAACATAATTTAGATTTTTAGTTACAACTAAGGTAAATGTCCCAGTGCTCGACACCTTAATGCCTAATAGTTGACACCTATTGTTCACCTCTATTTTTTTGAAAGTGTCATGTTAGTCATGTATTAGGCCTCAGTGCAAGCTTTACCTTCTTATCGCTTCCAAAACGAGTTTATATACTTTATATATTATCTTACCTTCTCAAAAACCGCTCTAATAACTACTTATCTATTCAGTATCCGAAATCAAAGGCATCAATTGTACAAAGATTGCACGTGCTCGTTAGTAAAATTCATTACAGCCATTAGTATAAACACCCATTTATAGACATTTGGCATTTAATCGGACCCCTTATTGGCCTTTACGTCGCGGCCATAAAATGCAAATTTGAGGGTACCGTCCAACCGCGTTGGGACGTCCGCGACTCAATGAGGTAGTGTTTTACCTCAAAATATTTGCATACTAGCTTTTGCTACATAATTCGTGAAGCCAAGGCAACGCGACCCCGCTGGTTCGGCCACCTGGAGAGGATGGGAGGCGATCGTGCAGTGAAGATAGTGTATGTGGGTCGGTCCAATGGAAAACGTCCGGTGGGCCGGCCCAGGTCCCTCTGGAGTACTGAAGCCATCAAATATCTATCCACACTTGGGGCTTCTAACTGGCGGGAGGTGACGCAGAATAGGGAAGAGTGGCGTTCCCCTGGGTCAGAGGCCAAGATCCTCTTTGTGTCTTCGAGCCAGCGTAGTAAGTACCTAAAGTAAGCTTTTGCCCGCGAGACTTCATCCGCGTGGAACTCGTTTCTATACTGTACCTACCTCCATACAACTTCCGCCCTCCCATTTTATTCTCTTAGGGGATGGCTTCCGGTATAAAAAGTATTCTATGTTTGCTCCGAGATTAAAACTCTCCTTACCAATTTTTACCTCAATCGGATCAGCAGTTTATTGGTTGTAGGTATTCTTGAAAGGTGGAGGCAGCGCACCATCATCTTGAAGGTTAGGTTTCGCTTTGGCACTAGATTGCCATCTGACCTTCTAACCCAATTGGACCACGAGACTTTCTTGGGATATTAGACCAGTTTTCTCACGATGTGTTCCTTTATAATAATATCAAATTATATTTCAGATTTTGTGTTTAAATGATAGTGCCACTTCTAGAAATTGTAAGAAAATAGGAGAAAATGTGATATTGCAGGCGCATCGCCCACAACACACTGTAACCCTACCGTTGTCGATTAAAACGACCCCTACTACAATAATTTGAGTTGGGTTAGGTTAGGAGATTAAAAGGTTCGTATTATTTAATAGACTCAAAGCACTATTATTAAATAACCACGTGTACTACGTCTAATTGAATGTCAAAATACGTACCTTTTCACCACAAGAAAATACGGACCCAATTAGCTTAAAATAAAACTTAACCCACATAAAATTACCCGCCCCACTAAAAGCCATCCACGACTAAATTGCAAATTAGCTGCGGTTTTACCATTGACCTATTTTAAACGAACCTCGCATTGACCTAATTTAAAACTCACAATCATGGTCCATCCCTACGAGTATGGCGTCGCAAATGAATACAAATGGTATCCAAATAACGTTAAACATCGGTAATATGACCACCCATGTGGCGTCGTTCTACGTCTATGACAGGATGAGCCACGAAATAATGGAGGAAGCATACACAAAATACTAATCACATAACTGAACGAAGCGAGCGAAGCTCTTCGAGTTTACTGCAAACATATAGGTTACAAAATTGTTGATTATGTACATATCACTATTTGGTATAACCTAGAAGCTATACAAATTGCAAGCAGAATTTTACGTGTAGCAAGCTTATTCTACTACATTGTAATGTTATAAATAGTTCAAATAAATGTTTAAATAGTAACATTATGCGAAATTGTCCCATAATAAATTCGGCAATAGATTTACATTTAATTATTTCATAATATAAATTACACTAGGTAAATTACCTATATAAAAAAATACAAATTACAAATGACAGTAGGTATAGAAGTTCAGTCAAATAATAAGCGTTATTAGCAAGGAAAGCAAACAAGTGTTTTATTTAAATAAAAAATCTGGCGTTTTATGCATAATGTATCTGTGTGTTTGTTTAAATGTTTGTTCGACGATAACTGCAGTGCAGTATCGTTGGTAAAAACGTCTTGAATAGCAGGCGAATTAATGAGACAAAAATATTTTTTAAGTTCGAACATGAGCCAAATCGGTCTAGGAGATGTCATTCCAGTGTAGATAAGAAGTCTCGGACAAGAATAGGTCTACGGTCTCCCCCGCCTGTCGTAGAAGGCGACTACAGGGGTTCATCGGGGTCGCAGTGTTTCTGGCGGGGGCTGGGGCACTCGCCTAAAAACCCGAAGGAAGGCGACTAACATCTTTTCCACCCTAGGACGAGCCAAATGTGGCGAGGCGCGAGGGGGGCTCCAGTGCGTTCAGAATGAGATCCTCCAGGATCTCATTCCTCCGCATGAGAGCGCAGATGCCGGCCGCCGTGGAGATTTTAGTGTATAGAAAAACCACATAACATAACCCAGTCATCCCCCGATGATTGGGTACCTAGCTCGCAGGTTTTCTCCAAGAACAAAAAAAAGGTATCTCTCTAAAGACGCTGTTTTCATAGCTCAGTAGGTAACCATCTTCAGACAAAAGTGTCTGGTTACGATATAATAAGCTTTGATAACTGAGACGCATGGCGATTAACACTCAAGTTAATGTCATTACCTTCAAAGTGACTCTTTACAATGTAAGTGTGGAGTAATGTAAGGATTTAAATGCGAAGTGTGGGTTTTACGTTGATACGTGTTAGATAATTTCCCGCGTTGCGACAAGTTTACATTGGCAATCGTGTGTGTATAATTATGAGTAGCTTTTCTTAGAAATTTTTAAATAAGGTAATGTCTATATATAGACATATATTTAGAAGACTGGTTAGCCTAGTGGGTAGTGACGCTGCCTACGAAGCTGAAGGTCCTGGGTTCGAATCCCGGTTACGGCAAGTATTTGTGTGATGTGATGAGTATGAATATTGAGCTTACTATGTTTTTGTTGTCTAGTTTGATTTTAAGATTGTCCTCGATATTTATTTACTTATATTCCGACTTGCATATGCCCACGCATCTACACACGCACACACACACACACACACACGCAAACGCACTCACACTCATGATAGTTTGTATTTACCGAGCATGTTATTAAATTAGACTAATAATTTTAGTTCTGTTCTTAAATTACTTTGCGCTTACGTTCTTTTTCCAACCCAGATACTATTTAGGTACAGTCGCCATCACATACATAGGTACACTATAGGTGTTCAAAAATATCGGCACATGCACCCTAATGCCTTGAAAATAGAGGTGTGTTCCGATGTTTGTGCCGTGCTTGTTTGCTCCGATGTATGTGATGGCGACTGTACTACCGGGCGTTATAACGCCGCCATTCCGTTTTCAAAATTGAACTATAGATACGTAGAATAAAGTACAACAACATTGGCAAATCGAGCGCTCCCGGCGTATCCGGGTTTTCGGTGGACGTTTCTGTTATTTGCTATTAAGTTTTGTATTATTTTCCTGTAATGGCCCAAAAAAAAAAATAGACAAACAGATCCCTAACACTAGCAACATGATACATTTCGCACAATTGGCTCACTCGATCGGACCCAAATTACCCTTACTTCATTCACCCCAAGTTACCCTAAAGTTCACCAAACTGACCTTTATGAGGTACATTTAATCGTCCTTGTTTTTACACTTTGGTTTGAGTTTTAGCCGAATTGAGTGCGTGAAGTAGTTTTGATTTATGTTTGGTGAAGTTTGAGGTTTTATATTTAAACGACTTTGTGATGAAGACCAGAGAATCTTATATTTTATTGAGGGAGCCACTGCAAACGTAAGTTAGTTTTAGTTTTGATTTGTGTTTCGGGTAACGAACTCTTTTCTGTCGCTACTCGCTAGTTATTCAACGACCGAGAGTCTTATATTTTATTGAGAACTAAGTCTCCTCCCATAACCCATTTTCCAGACCACCCACCATTCAACCCATGACCTTAATTTCCATCGCAACACAGTATTGCACTGCAATAGTCTTTGCACCTAGCGGGGATCATCACCGGTAGTAAAATGTTGTGCGTTCGGAGATGGTATCCGCCATGCATGTGCATCCCTCGCTTTTGATTATTTTAATTTTAAAGGGCCTCTGCGCTGTTGGCTTTGGCCCCACGCATGCCTTCCTAAGGTCCGAGATATGGAAAAAATATCATAATCATCATCATCATCAAGTCAGCCGAAATACGTCCACTGGTGGACAAAGGCCTCCCTCCCCCAAAGAGTTCCAAAGTGACCGGTCCTGCGCCACCCGCATCCAGCGGACTCCCGCGACCTTTACCAGGTCATCAGTCCACCTTGTGGGGGGCCTACAAACGCCGCGCCTCCCTACCGGAACCACTCGAGAACCTTTCCGCCCCAACGGCCATACATAAAAAAAAAAACAGAAACTCACGTTCCCATGTACAGTCGCCATCACATACATCGGAGCAAACAAGCACGTCACAAACATCGGAACACACCTCTATTTTCAAGGCATTAGGGTGCATGTGCCGATAGTTTTGAACACCTATGGTGTACCTATGTATGTATGGGCTTACTCACTCCTACTGTCTAGTGCGATAATTTTAAACTCGGGAGAAATAGTTAAAACTCAGGAGCAACACTTTTAAAACTTTTATTCTCACTAACTTATTTTATAAAGTACAGCTTGTTTCACGGTCAGGCAAAGAATGTCGCAACTGGCCTCGTCCCGAAACTCCTAGCCGTTAAAATCCCCTCTAATTTCAAATCCTCCCCGACCGGTCAACAACTTAAAAACGTGGACCAATCATCGAACAGTATTTCCGCGCCATTTTAACATAGACAATTTGCTATTATTTTATGAAGAAGAATTAAAAACATTGAAGTTAAAACAGCTACAGACGAACCCTAACAATCGACCATCCTGATAACGTGTCCGCCCCGGCACACGTCTCCAGGTGGGAACCCTAACAATCGGAGTCTTGGCCAGTTGCACAAACTGCACAGCATCACAATTGACTGTGTTGTCTAGAAACAAATCATATATAATAAGTATTACCTACAAAAAGTATAATCTTATCCCTTCTTATTTAACTAAATGTTTAATTTTATCAATGAAGCTAGTTTTTCATTCTTATAGCATACATTATTTTTATAATTATCAAATTCTCAATTGAAAGCTAAGCATCAGAAATTATTCAATTATCCATCTGATATGTGAATGGTACCTAGTATAGAAAATACAAAACATTCCTCAATGTCCTCAATCAAGTTTGTCTCGATGACTTCGAAACTCAATCAAAAAATATTATGTCTCGATGACATTAAACATTGCAAATTCAATAAAATTAAGATTATCATACGATAACTAATAACAATCATTATGTTCAAAAGATAAACCAATACTTTAAATTCCATAAATAGGTACAACATCTTGCCGATCGATTTGCAAGAGTTTATTATGCAGTGGGTCCCCAACGATCGATTCATTGGGTGACCACTTAAAATCTAGGTTCCCGTCCAATCGACTAACGAAGAACCTATATAACGAATATCCCGATCGATCGATTATCGGGTTGCCTCACCGTTGGCCTGACGAGCCGATCGAATACTCGTAACAGGCGCGGAAGGACTTAATAACGAACATCCCGACCGATCGATTATCGGGTTGCCTCACCGTTGGCCTGCCGAGCCGATCGAATACTCGTGACAGGCGTGGAAGGACTTAATAACGAACTTCCCGACCGATCGATTCGATATCGGGTTGCCTCACCGTTGGCCTGCCGAGCCGATCGAATACTCGTGACAGGCGCGGAAGGACTTAATAACGAACATCCTGACCGATCGATTATCAGGTTGCCTCACCGTTGGCCTGCCGAGCCGATCGAATACTCGTGACAGGCGCGGAAGGACTTAATAACGAACATCCCGACCGATCGATTATCGGGTTGCCTCACCGTTGGCCCGACGAGCCGATCGACTACTCGTGACGGGCGCGGGAGGACTTCGTGAGTCATCGCAGCATCAAAACACAAGCCGATCGATTGCTGTGTTTTGATCTGAAACAATATGAAACATTCTGTAGTTACACCTAGTAACACGTTAGTAAGAAAATTTGAATAAACATGTACAATCACTATTTTAATCTAATTAAGGACTTTTAAAGTCCTAGATAGAGTAAGTACTTCATAATATTGCTGTGCCCTAACGGGGTTTATCTATGCTGGAACATGTAATTATTTATAAAATCTTGTAAAACCCATAAATGCAATAAATCAATATGAATCAGTATCGTCACCTTTACTGCTACTCGTTTTACTTTTTTTTTTTTTTTTTTTTTTTCTCTGGCCGGCGTTGTTAAAGCAAGTCTTCGTTATTCTGACGCGCAGCCCTTCACCATACAATACAATCTTCATAATTATCTTTCTGCTTGCTCTGTTCTTTATCTATCCTAGCCTGCTTTTCATCAAATTCAGTATGCCCACATACATTTTTGGCGTCTTGGACAACTTTATGTACTACGTCAACCTGTTCTGCACGGCAAAAACAGTTCCAGGCAGAATTTGGCAAGATCTTGCACAAGGCGCCACCAATGCATGCATGTATACGACCCTTAACAGAGCTATGAAGACCAGCGCCAATGACATATTGTTGGTTAGGTTTACCAGCTAACTATATATAATGTTTTATAAGAACACTGCCATCAAATGCCGATTTAGTCTCAACCCTAACTGTGGCAACACCATGAAGCTGAACAACACTCGGAGTAGGTAAGGTACTCTATCGGACACTCATCCCATAAAGGCCTAAACCACATCAGCGCAGGTTAATTCATTGCCAATATTAAAGAACTGTAAGTTGTTCACATCTCTGTATTTACATACACTCGTACACTGATATATGAGGCCGCTCAGTGAATGACTGCCCTACCAAAACGGGAATCTCTAATAAATTGTCATTCACGACTCTAAAAGTGACCGTTGCTCCTACAAAGTGGCTGGGAAGATTTAACTGCATGGTTTTCAGCAAATGGCTTATCGCTGAACCAAGATAAATGCTATTATATGATTTTTAGGCGTGCATTTAACTCTGAAGATTGTACTCTGAATCTACCATTTAAGAAATCTGACTCCATCCGTTTTCTTGGTATAGAACTGGATCCTCACATGAAGTGGCATGATCACATACACTACGTAGTAAAAAGATTGGGGAGTGCATGTTACTCACTTAAATCAATGGCAAATTAAGTGACAAGCAAACTTTAAAAACCATTTACTTTTCTTATGTTGAGAGTATTATTCGCTATGGTATTGAAGTGTGGGGCAATAGTTCCATCGCTAGCAAAATCTTACTGAAATTAAAATTTATTGAATGTTATTTCCCCGAAACTCATCGGCATCTATTTACAAAAAATAATATATATACAGTCACCGCACTGTATATCTATCAAATATGTGTGTACATGTATAAAAATTTAAGTTCGTATAAAACTAAACCAGCATGTGAAAGATACCCATTACGTCGCATCTTAGGTCTTGCATTGCCTGAATCTCATTTTGCTAACTATAGAAAGTGCTTTAATTATATTAGTATAAAAATCTACAATAATCTGGAACCGGACATTAAGAACTCTGCCAATATAAAAGAATTTAGTGCTAATTTGAAAATGTACTTAAAATGTAGGCCATTCTATAATCTTGATGAATTTTTTTGGTAAAATATTTGACTGAATGAGACTGTAATGAAATTAATGATATAATTAATTTAATAATATAGGCATACTGACATTGTTATTTTAATGATTCTGATTTAATCTATTTTAATTTGTTATTTTAATGGTTCTTGTTTAATTTATTTGGTTACTGTTTACTTAATGATTTTGTTTATTTTTCGTACCTGAATGATTGTGTGTTTGATTACTTTGTTTATTTTAATTCTTTTTTTTATTACATACAAAAATGTTATTTACTTTGTTAACTGATGAGTGATGACCTACTTACTATGATTCTTCTTCTTATTACTATTATTTTGACACATCTGATCTTAATATTGTTCTTGATTATTATTTTAAAATGTTTGTTTTTATTATTGTACCTACATATATGTATTACTGCATGGATTTACTCCTTAATGGCAATAAAGAAACTGAATACTGAATACACCATCAACAGAGAGATCAAGCGGCGTACTGCCTAGCGACTGAATTACATCATTTCCGAAACCCTTCATAAGTGTTAGAGTTTGGTCGTGTGAAATACCTAATTCCTTAGCAGTAGATACCCTGATTAACGTGACGTCACTTCCAAAATCAATAAACGCCCTATAGGCACTACCGTGTACTACAATTTAGAACTTGGGGATGAGGCAATATTATCTCCCAGTTTGGTATGACAGTTATCCGCTATGTGCCCTACCCTATTACACTGGGTGCATTTTATGACCGGTTTAGTACAATATAGGTAGCTATGCCCCTCCTGCTTGCAATTATATCATCCTATTGTTTGTCCTAGTTTGAAATAAGGTTTAAACTGCACGTTACTATTGTTCCCAACGTGAGCGGCATCAGTGTTGTTTCTATTCCTGACATGGAAACGATCTGAACTGATCTGATTAGACTCTTTGTAACTCATTAGGTAAGGCAGTAATTGATCCGGGTGAGCGCAACGCAACGCTAAAGCACCAGACCTAAGCGTTCGATCAGTAAGGCCGTGTATTATGCAGTCTGCGGCACGTTTCCCTATTATATCACACTGATTAATAAGACTCAATTTTTCATAATAGTATACTTCTATAGGTTCATTAAACTTGCTTTTTCTTTTGATCATGTCTTCCAAGACCTGGCCGTAGTTTTGGTCACAAGGAAACGCGTCTAATAATTTAGTCTGCCACTCCTGCCAGGCAAATAGGATCGTGCTGAGACTCTCGTACCAAGTCTTGGCCAGACCTTGCAATTTTTGCATGGCAAAGTGAGTAGTAGTCCTCTCATCCCAACCATACACAGCCGCGCATTCATTGACCTTCTTCAACCAAATATCCATGCGTTGATTTTTGGTGGAAGGGTCAAAATTGGGTAGTATGTTCTTGTGGTCTATTTTCTGCAAGGGCTGTTGCGCGTTCTGTGCAGGTGGTTGCGACGTTAGGCTATCCCTCAATTGTTTAAAAATATCAAAAAAAAGTCCTTTTTAGAAAAAGAAGGACTACGTGACCTTATTTTTCGTCCAGCGTAGTCGCGTCGCTCAGCACGATGTTCTGCCTGTTGCTCTGCATGACGCCAGTCGTGATGCTCGGCGAGGTGCCGACCGTAGGGGGGCCCGCTCCGATGACTCCGGCTCGTTGTCCGCCACTCGCGGTCTCTTCGACAGGAGCGTCGCCGGCCCTCGGCGTTCCGCAGTTCTCGTTCTCTTCGTAGTTCCCGTTCCAGCATGTGAAGTCGCGCGTTGTCATCCTCTGGTCCCCGACGAGGGTGAAGTACAGGGCTGCGACTTCGACTGCGCGTGGCTGCACGGCGCTCACCTCGGCCGGGAGTCGCGAGCCTCCGGTTACTTGCACCCCGATCCGGAGGTTCCGATGAAGCCATTATTCCTTAAACTCGAGACAAAATATATGTGAATAAATTATAAAAATTAAATTTAACCAAATCAGCGGTATAGTTTTTGCTAAGGACTAAAATACAATAGTATTTTATTTATAGCTTGAGTTAACTAGTTCATTGTTGTGTTAAGTTCTGGCCCGATAGCCATTTAAGGGATTCAGTTGATATTTCTAAGCGTACACTTTCAATTCATTGATCACATGCATTACAATTTAAAATTGCAGTAGGTACTGATACTTAAGTATAGTCGATTAGTAAAGAAGATCAGATTATACTGAAATGACTAATTGATTAGCTATTCAATCAAAGCAGCACAGATTTTTAGAGTAATCTTTTGCAATGAAACTGAGACATGCTACGCTACCGCGGCTATATAAAGCTTAATAACAAATTAAATAACAAAGCACTTAAAGTCACTCGCGAACCTGATCGACGTCACGTTTTATGGTATCAGAAAGAAATGAATTTCACAAACGCACATTATCAAACAGAAGCGTAATTTATTTAAAGACGGGTAAAATAATATACGGAAATAAGAGACTGGTGAAGCTACACAGCTGTACGTAGTGTTCGTTTTATACAAAGCAAAAATATGAATACTTAATTTCAAAAATACGCTCATTCGTAATTGCGCAATGAATCATTATTGCCGATCTCATTAAAATCGCAGCATAAAACTAACTGCTTGGCACAAAACATTAATTGAGCATCTGCCTAAAAAAAAACTGGAATCGTTTGAAATGTTCCCGTAAGTAGTGAGAACTAAAATAGATTTTGAACTTCCTTGCAAACTAAGGATGAAGGCTATTTATTCGTTTTATGACTAGCAGCAGGGTTAAAGATAGAGGCTACAGAATCTACAACTATTTTAAATATAACAAATTTGAATATGGGCGTGAACTTACGTTTTGGTTGCGAAATCCCACTTGCTGAAATATGGGCTTACTCACTCCTACTGTCTAGTGCGATAATTTTAAACTCGGGAGAAATAGTTAAAACTCAGGAGCAACACTTTTAAAACTTTTATTCTCACTAACTTATTTTATAAAGTACAGCTTGTTTCACGGTCAGGCAAAGAATGTCGCAACTGGCCTCGTCCCGAAACTCCTAGCCGTTAAAATCCCCTCTAATTTCAAATCCTCCCCGACCGGTCAACAACTTAAAAACGTGGACCAATCATCGAACAGTATTTCCGCGCCATTTTAACATAGACAATTTGCTATTATTTTATGAAGAAGAATTAAAAACATTGAAGTTAAAACAGCTACAGACGAACCCTAACATATGTGATGGCAACTGTACATTCTGTACTTACGGGTGCAGTTCGCTATATCGTGACGTCACAAAGGTATATCAATTAGTACGGAACGTTTGCAACGGAGGGAATATGACTTTGACTCTCATTTCTAACTTTTCTACTGCTCTAATTGCAGTTGGCACGTAACGCTCGCAATGTACAATCAGAGGTATTAAAATACGTACATAAATAAAGACATAAATATCTGTTCACGCCTTTATGAGATAAAAAAAAGAGTAGTGTACAGATATTTATGTCCTTATTTATGTACGTATATATGTACAGAGTGGGTAGGAGTATACCGACATATTTTAACCATGGATTCCTGAGGTTATTAGGAGTAAAAAATGTAAAATGAACTCAAGTCAAATTCAGCAAGTAAAAAAAACTAGTTATGTCGGTTTTTGTAAATAAAAACTGGATAACTATCGCTTCTCTATGAAAATTATCCCTTTTAATAAAATGGTAAAGATTATTTTTCCAAAAAAGGATGAATTTAGTGAGTGGTAGCTATCACTTTGATGTCTGTGAATAGCGACGCGAAACTTGGCAACATCGGTGGCAACGTCGCAATAAAAAGAGCTTAATGCACTTTAGTAATCACAACAAATAGTTTACATGAAAATTGATAATATCTTCAAAACTACGCCGGATTTGACTGGGGTTAATCTAACATTTTATGCTCCTAATGACCTCGGGAATCCATGGTTAAAATTTGTCGGTATACTCCTGCCCAACCTGTATACCCTGACTGTACAGTAGGTAGGTATCTGTAACATAAAAATACAATATCTCATAAAAAATGTCTAAACCCTTTTCCTTTCCTTTTCCTATAAGCTAGAAAAATCGTACGTTAAACGTCATGCGATTTCTAGAACCTGTTGAAACGCAAAAAATGAGAAGTGGTATGTTTGAAAAGCACTTAATGATCGAACTAAATAAGTAAAACCAGTACAATATTTGATATCTTAGATAAACAGATACGTAGATGAATTTTTCCGTTAAAATTCTAATGTTATATGGAATGAGGTAGAGGTATAAAATAAAAAATAAAAAAAATATCTTTATTTCAGATCATTGGTTTGATCCATATGATGTTAGTAACAGTGGTGACTTATGAACTATGTTAATGACAATAATGATAATAACTTAATGCTACTTAAATGACAAATTACATATTATACAACATTATACAAAGCATACATGGTGACAGACAGACAGCGGGAAGCGACTTTGTTTTATACTATGTAGTGCAGAATAACTGAATAACTGGTTCTGGTATACACGATGATTTTTAATCCGTGATCAGGAGTCGGAAAATATTGATAAACAGCCAAACGGATTTCAAAATCACTGTTTAGTTACTTTTTAATGACAATGTTAACACTAATGTCCACTGAAACTTTGGTCACCGTATGTGAAATACACCATAAGTACGTCAAATTTTCGCAAACTGACGTAAGGGTGTCAATGATTTTGAATTATACTCCAGGCAAAAATACGGTTTTGAAAAACATAATTTTTAAAAATCGGATGGCGACTGTACCCACCTTTAGGGAAAAACTGTGAAAACGCTAGAAAGATGATGATTTTCGGAAACTCATTGTAACCTTACTAACCCACAGGAACACAACATAACCTACCTATTGATTAAATAGGCGTGTTATCATGTCGAACCTTATGAACCTTTAGCATAGTCAAACCCGACCGGCTAATTGTCAATATTGTCCTCAACTATACCGAGCAGTTGAAACCAAACATCACAATTTAATAACAATTCGTTGGCGGTTACGCCATTTTGAAAAGGGGAGTGGTTTAATCGAGTAGCGTTACAACAATGTGTCGGTATTGAGGGATTTACCGTGAAGATACCAGATTATAAAGACGGGGATTGTTTTGGTAGCGATGGCAAACAAAGATGCAATTATATTTCAGGCCTAGGCCATAGATTCTCGTAAACCACAACCCCGTGTAGAGACCTTTATGAGTTCAGCGTACAAGAGAATCACGTAACACTCTTCGGGAATGGCTTTTTGGACTTTTTAGGGTTCCGTACTCAAAGAGTTAAGTGTGTAGAGGCCTTAAAACGGCACCCTATTACTAAGACTCCGCTGTCCGTCTGTCTGTCTGTCTGTATGTCTGTCTCTCTGTCTTTTTGTCTGTCTCCAGGCTGTATCTCACTGATACCGTGATAGTTACAGTTGAAATTTTCACAGATGATGTATTTCTGTTGCCACTATAACAACAAATACTAAAAACAGAATAAAATAATTATTTTTATAGATAATGGTACGGAACCGTTCGTGCGCGAGTCCGACTCGCACTTGGCCGGTTTTTATTTTTCGTAGTCGTCTTTTTAATTTTTTCATCGTCGTGTTCGGCTTGAGGGAGTTTTATTGGGCAAATGTCGATATTTCAATCTTCAAACAGTTATGATTCCATATCATACGTACCTATAACATATCCCATTAAAAAATTCAGTATTTCATTGTTTATTATTGAATGTAAAATAGATCGATTTCGAATAAGGTGGTCTTAACAACAACAAGAGCAGAACACGTGTGGAATGGTCCATATCTGTTTGAAGACTGATCGTGGTATTATCACGACACAGCACCCTAGGAAAACACGATGCTACGCGGCGCCGTAAACTCACGGCGAGGCGCCGCAAAACGGAATTCCTGCGACGCCGCAACGTGACTTACTGCGTTGTGGCGCCGCATCGCAGACATGTGGCTGGGCCCTAACTGGCGAAGTGGACCCTGGGTTCCTTTAGGATACCCGGGAAAAAAAAGGAGGATAATGAATGTTGATCTAAACTCTATACTAATATTATAGCCTATTGCTATGAGTGCCTGGTATTGCGGCTCTAATTATGTAACACCAAATGAGATGGTGCGGCCACATCGTCGTGCACATGGACGACAAAAGGCTGCCCAAAGCAGTGTTCTACTCGGAACTCTCTAGTTGAAAACGGAGACAGGAGGGTCAGTACCTGTGGCATAAATACAACCTCAAACGCCGCATGACCGCCTGCAGTATACAGAGTGATCACTGGGAGGAAAGTGCACAACGTCGTTGTGAATGACGCTCTACTGTTCACAGAAAAAAAGACCAATATGATTAGCGGCGTCTAGAAGACCTGCAGGTCGATTACGTAACGTATTGTACGCGAACCAGGTAGATCTAAATGTCACTTTTTGTATGGAAAAATGACAGTTGAGTTGTCGTTCGAAACGTTACGTGATCAACCCTCTGGAAACTGAAAGGCACATCACAAAAAACTCGGCTAAAGCCCTCCCACACAAACACCTATAACCATAATTGCGCACCGTGTGACCGCCTTTAACGCCACACCAACACCTATAACCAAGCTGGACAACTTAATTGCACACCGTGTGACCCCCGACTGAAAAAGAGGGGTGTTATAAGTTTGACGTGCCTGTGTGTATGTGTGTCTGTCTATGTGTCTGTGTGTGTGTGTGTGTGTGTGTGTGTGTGTGTGTCTGTCTGTGGAATCGTAGCTCCTAAACGATTTGAATGCGGTTTTTTTATCCGAAAGCTGACGTGATCGAGATGGTTTTTAGCTACGTTTTAACAAAATCGGTTCAGCCGTTTTTGAGATATTGAACTTTGAAATGAAAATGTCGGGGGTTTTTCCACTTTTCTTACTAAGTCGTAGTTATTAAAACAAAGTTTGGTTTTGCGAGCCACATTAGAGCGTTCCGTAATCCAAATGTATAAGTCATTGACGGAGTCGCTGTCGCCGGACACGGCGTGGAGGACTATATAAATATATATATATATATATGAGTTGTTTAGAAATCTACGTAAATTGTGTCTGACTAATCAAACACATCTCTGTACTTAAACAATAACGGATCATTTGGAAACAAACTTCGACTTCCGAACTGCAAAAAAATATTGCCCAAAAATACTCATTTGTACCTAAAACAAAGAAGGAACTTAAACATTTGACCGGTACTGTGTATATATCCTACTTAATATTATAAATGCGAAAGTTTGGATGGATGGATGGATGGATGGATGTACGTTCCATTAAATCTCAAAAACTACTGGACGAATTTTTATGAAACTTTCCAGTAATGTACCTTATATAGCAGAATAGGACATAGGCTATAATTTATGTAAAATTTCATCCCTTTTAGGGACGAAAAAGGGGATGAAACTTTGTATGGAGACCAAATATTTTTATGTTGCGAGAGCGGCGTTCGTTATTGTTGCCATGGTAACGTCATTGTCAACAAATTAGAAAATGGTTCTAGAAAGAGTAAGTGAAATGAAGATTCTATGCGTAAGGAAATTGATTTATCCATGATTTATCCTATTTGTTACTCAATCACGCAATAACGGCAAAACAGATTAAGACATATTTTGGTATACAAATACTTCATACCCTATATAGCATACTTTTTTCCTGGAAAACATCTCTCAAAGGGATAAAATCTGAGGTGGAAGTAGGGTCCATGAATCGGAGTGATTCCCATCAATGTATTATATTTAAAATTAAGAGAATAATATATAATAGAATATTATATTTATAATGAAGCTTATTAAACATATTCTTTATTCGTTTCCTTAGTCCACACAGCGTGAAAATGAGCTATTCCAAATGTAATATATCTATTAGTCACTAGATGGCGATAGATGTACTTCCTAATTCGTTTTTAGGGTTCCGTAGCCAAATGGCAAAAAACGGAACCCTTATAGATTCGTCATGTCCGTCCGTCTGTCTGTCTGTCTGTCTGTCCGTCCGTATGTCACAGCCATTTTTTTCCGAAACCATAAGAGCTATACTGTTGAAACTTGGTATGTAGATGTATTTTGTGAACCGCATTAAGATTTTTACACAAAAATTGAAAAAAAAACATTAAGTTTTAGGGGTCCCCATATACAAAACTGAAACTCAAAAATTTTTTTTTCATCAAACCCATACGTGTGGGGTATCATTGGATAGGTCTTCAAAAATGATATTAAGGTTTCTAAGATATTTTTTTCTAAACTGAATAGTTCGCGCGAGAGACACTTCCAAAGTGGTAAAATGTGTGTGTCCCCCCCCTGTAACTTCTAAAATAAGAGAATGATAAAACTCAAAAAAATATATGATGTACATTACCATGCAAACTTCCACCGAAAATTAGTTTGAACGAGATCTGGTAAGTAGTTTTCTTTTAATACGTCATAAATCGTAAACTGCAATTTATTTAACGGAACCCTTCATGTGCGAGTCCGACTCGCACTTGGCCGCTTTTTTATACGTAATGGCTTCAATTATTTCGATTGATTTACCACGTTCACTGCATTACGGGGTATATCGAAGTAAGGGTAACTATAATACAATCAGCAATCCAGCAATACGAACAGTTAAACCTTTAAAAATGAAAATATGCAGTAAGGTACGTAACGTACGTACGTATTGTAGTTTTATTATATTTGTAACTAATAAAATTATAATTAACGTTTAAGCAGTGCTACCAGTGACTTTGTGATACAATTCTTGCGTTAGATATAGTTTTTCGAAGACAATGATTTAGTTACATATTGTTGCAATAAATGGCGCTTTTCACATTCCACACATTCCTACTTCGCGCTGTTAAGATTTTTCCTGGTTTAATAGGGTCACGTATGCTAATGCATCTACAAAAACAATTATCAATTAATAAATAAATATAACAAATAAATAAAAAAATGGGTTTCTTTCGTTCCAGTTCTTTGGTAGTTGTCGTGTCGGTTGTCGTTGCTTGGTTGGGTCGTTGGGTTTTCGTAAATACTAAAATTGGTTCAAATAAATAAAATAATACACTGGTCTGGTCGGTGATTGGCTTGGCTTGGTCGTTCGGTTATTCTTGGGTTCTGAAATTTAATAAAATCTGGTGACTTAGAAGTCGATTATCTAATCTAAATAACAAACGTTTACCACCACTACGATGATCCGTGAAGTAATTAACATACACGGCGTTACGACTCCTCACGTCGTTATTAAAATTATCGGTGACGGAGCATGTCTATTCAGAGGTCTCTCCTACCTTTTGTATGCCACTCAAGTCAGGGATAGAGAGATACGAGAGAAAGTCGTAGCTTACGTCGTTCAAAATTGGGAGCAATATTCCATCATGACGCATGACCCGAGTGGCAATAATTACTCGAGCGCAGAGGTGTACAACAGGGAAATGTTACATCCTAATACTTATGGCGGCCTATGTGAATTATATGCGGCAGCCGAAATTTATAACCATGTATTCGAAGTCTATCGAAATGGTACACTTTATGTGAGCTCAGGTCAAGAAGGCAACCCCATAGGTCGTCTACGGTTTTCAAATAATTTATCAAGTGGTCACTTTGACGTTTATTTGCCGTGTGCTGAACCAGATTTTTCCTCTCCGACATACACGGATCCTACTTCACCGATACACACGGATCCTACCTCACCGACATACATGGACTTAACGTCACTGACATACACAGCCTCTGATCACGCTATCCCCATTCATATAAACTCAACATCATGCTCACCGCCGAGTATGACACAAAAAGAATTGATCCAATTGCCTTCATCGTCTTCCGTTATTTTTCATTCCCCAACATGCACACAGTTTAGTGATTCGAACTCACTTTCGGATTCCTCTGCCCCTCAACACCAAAAAAGGAAAATAAAAACAAATAACAAAATATCGCGAAAACGTAAATCAAATCTTTCACGGATTTCTGGTAAAGCTAGAGCTGTGAAAGTGGCTAGAAAATTAAATGAGAAAATTTTTCCACGAGCCGAACTGAGCAGGATTAAAGACGCAATGCGTGTGGCAGCACATTGAGCTACTGAGACTCCAGAAGAGTCCGAAGCTCGGCGTCGCCAGCACGTGGAGTATTTGGCATCTCAAAGGGCTGCTGAGACTCCGGAAGACTCCCAAGCTCGGCGTCGCCAGCACGCGGAGTATTTGGCATCTCAAAGGGCTGCTGAGACTCCGGAAGACTCCCAAGCTCGGCGTCGCCAGCACGCGGAGTATTTGGCATCTCAAAGGGCTGCTGAGACTCCGGAAGACTCCCAAGCTCGGCGTCGCCAGCACGCGGAGTATTTGGCATCTCAAAGGGCTGCTGAGACTCCGGAAGACTCCCAAGCTCGGCGTCGCCAGCACGCGGAGTATTTGGCATCTCAAAGGGCTGTTGAGACTCCGGAAGAGTCCCAAGCTCGGCGTCGTCATCATGCTGAGTATTTGGCGTCTCAAAGAGCCACAGAAACAGCTGAAGCAACAGAATCTCGCAGACGCGCTGTTGCCGAAAGGGCAGCACATCGACGTCAAATATTCACTAAAAACACTTGGGGGGTATTTGATAAAGCTGCCTTCGAATACGACGAAACTCTAAACTATGCCAGTCACATTCTCATAAAAGTAGAAGCAATGTGCAAAGAATGCAGATTTTGCAACGCTCTTAAATGGAAAGAGGAGTCACCGGGTATGTGTTGTTCGGGAGGGAAAATATCAATTCCTTTATTAGATGAGCCAGTTGAACCACTAAAGGAACTTTTCTGCTGTGAAACTGATGAATCTCATCGTTTTTTGAAGAATACAAGAAAGTACAATACCTGTTTTCATATGACATCTTTTGGTGCAGACAAAGTGGTCTCAATGCCTGGATTTTCCCGACTTTCACAGTCCAAGGACAAATATATCACCGAATTGGTTCTTTGCTTCCTGCGTCTAATATGCAACCGCAATTCTTGCAAGTTTATTTCTTGGGTGATGAACAAGCAGAAGTTAATAGGCGTACTGACTACGTACAAAATGTAGAAAGAACCATTGTTCAAAAAATACAACGAGTTTTACACGATCACAATATTTTGGTCCATGAATTTAAAACGGCTAAGGATAGAATTTCCAACAATGACTACAAATTCGTAATCCATCCTGATCGTGTACCACGTGGTCAACACGAGAGGAGGTTCAATGCTCCAACTACAAATGAAATAGCTGCCGTAGTAGTAAGTGGTGAGCAAACTTCATCTCGAGATATAGTTATACAAGCGCACGATGGCACGCTCTCAAGAGTCCCAGATACGCATAGATTTTATGACGCTCTTGAGTACCCAATTATATTTTGGAAAGGACAAGAGGGCTACAATTTGGACATTCCTCAGACAAATCCTATAACCAAAATACCAAGTCCAAATAAAAAAGTGTCATGTAAAGACTTTTATTCCTACCACTTAATGATCCGTCGCAACAATTTCAATTTATTGCTTCGATGTAGACTCCTTCTGCATCAATTTTTGGTGGATATGTATGTAAAAATGGAAAATGAGCGTTTGCGATTTATTTCTTTAAACCAAAAAAACTGCGAACGGAAAAATATATTCATTTGCAAGACGCAATAAGGAAGGATGTGGACGTGGATCCAAATAATTTGGGTCAGATGGTGATTCTTCCGTCATCATTTGTGAATAGCCCGAGGTACCTTCACGAATACGCACAGGATGGGTTCACATACGTACGTAATCACGGCAGACCCGATTTGTTTATTACACTGACATGCAACCCCACCTGGCCGGAAATAACCAACGAGCTTATGCCTGGCCAAAAATCAACGGATAATAGACATGATTTAACAGCCAGAGTATTTAGAATAAAAGTGCAAAAGTTAGTTGCTCTACTTACAAAAGGAAAGGTATTTGGTGACATGAAATGTTTCATGTATTCAATTGAATGGCAAAAACGAGGTTTACCTCATTTACATTTACTCTTGTGGCTGAAGGAAAAATTGTGTCCTAACCAAATTGATGAAGTCATAAGTGCAGAGATACCAAACCCGGAAACAGACCCACAACTTTATGACACGGTGACTAAAAACATGATTCATGGACCCTGTGGTACATTAAATCCTTCATCGTCGTGTATGAAGGAGGGAAAATGTACCAAGAAGTATCCTAAGTCGCTTTTAAAAGATACTCAAACCAACGATAAAGGCTATCCCATGTACAGGCGTAGATCCCCAGATGATGGTGGACGTACAGCGCCAATAAAAGCTCGAAGTGGAATTCGAGAAATCTTGGTGGATAATAGCTGGGTAGTGCCATATTCTCCCTTTCTTTCTAAATTGTTTAATTGCCATATAAATGCAGAATTCTGTAATACCGTGCAAACGATAAAATATATCTTAAAATATATAAATAAAGGGAGCGACCAGGCCATATTTAACATCCGACAGCAAGGGCATGAAAATATAGACCCGAGAGATGAAGTCCAAACTTTTAGAGCAGGTCGATATGTTAGTAGTAACGAAGCAGCGTGGTGAATCTTGGGATTACCTGTACACGAGCGATACCCCACAGTCACTCATCTCGCAGTACATTTGCCTAATGGAGAGCGGGTGTACTTTAATGAAAATAATTTAAGCGACAGATTAGCGGTACCACCTAAAACGACACTTACTGCATTTTTTATACTGTGTCAACATGACGCCTTTGCAAAGACATTACTTTACATTGATGTACCTATACCTGGCACGCGTCACAAAAAGAATGGCGACGTCGTTTACAAGGAAAACCTGTTGACGACTGGCCAGGAGTGAAGGAGTCGGACGCTCTTGGCCGAATGTACACTGTGCACATTAGCTACTTTGAGTGTTATTGTCTGCGATTGCTGTTGAATGTAATTCGGGGACCCACTGACTATTTGGATCTAAAAACAGTTGACGGCCAAGAACTTGCCACTTTTCAACAGGTGTGTGAGAAGTTGGGATTGTTAGAAGATGACAACCACTGGGATGCCACAATAGAAGAAGCTGTGCTATGTCGCTCACCAGCGCAAATAAGAGAGTTATTTGCCATAATGATATGTACATGCGGTCTATCAAATCCTTTAGAACTGTGGGAAAAGTACAAAACAGCCTTATCAGAGGATATATTGCATAGATTTGAAGGGATGCGCCAAGTCAACAATGATCTTTGCTTCAATGAGGCACTGTTTCTTATTGAGGATAAAATAATTTCAATTTCCGGGAAAAAGTTGTCCGATTTCGGTATGCCCACGCCACAGCACAGAGGACAGCTGACAAATGAATTGATCCGCGAGCTAAGCTACAATACCACCATATTAAATGCTCACATAAGTGAAACTGAGCCACGTCTACTACCCGAGCAAAACGAAATTTACTACAAAATTGTACAACGAGTCGAGAGTGGTAAAGGCGGCCTTTTCTTTCTTGATGCCCCGGGAGGCACAGGCAAGACTTTTTTGCTTCATTTGCTGCTAGCTAAAATTCGCAGTAACCAAAACGTTGCATTAGCCGTGGCTTCCTCTGGAATTGCTGCAACGTTGTTAAATGGTGGGCGAACGGCACACTCAGTTTTTAAGTTACCTCTTAATTTGGCAAGCGAAGAAACTCCAACATGCAATATTAGTAAGAATAGCACTCGCGGCGCCCTTTTGCAACAATGCAAACGAATCGTATGGGACGAATGTACAATGTCACATAAACGAGCTAGGTATTGAGGCACTTGATCGCTGTCTACAAGACATGCACAGTAATCAATCATTGATGGGTGGTGTGGTAGTGTTACTGGCTGGTGATTTCAGACAGACTTTGCCAGTTATCGTGCGAGGCACTCCAGCAGACGAGATAAACGCATGCCTGAAATCATCTTATGTGTGGAGCAAAGTTGAAAAGCTGCATCTGACCACATACATGCGAGTCCAGCTATTTAACGATGCAGAGTCAGGTGCATATGCTCAGAAACTGCTCGAGATAGGTGACGGTCGGTTAGAAACTGACGAAGACGGTATGATTCTATTCACTAATGAATTTTGTCATATTGTGAAATCGGAAGATGAGCTTATAGCTCAAGTTTTTCCTGATTTAGAACAAAATATTCATGACGAAAATTGGCTGTGTGAAAGAACCATATTGGCTCCAAAAAATGATATTGTTTTCAAAATCAACAAAAAAATCTTGAACAAAATAAGTTCTACGCAAACAAAAAATTATAACTCCGTCGACACTGTCATGTCCGCTGATGACACCACAACTTACCCCGTTGAATTTTTGAATTCTTTGGAGCTATCCGGGGTGCCATCCCATATGCTTGAACTGAAGGTAGGCGTACCAGTTTTGTTAATGCGCAACTTAGACGCACCCAAATTATGCAACGGCACTAGATTGATAATCACCAAATTAGGGAAGTACATTGTGAAGGGCACGATTTTAACGGGAGAAGCCAAGGGAGAAAGTGTACTTATACCACGTATTCCAATTACACCGAACAATTTACCATTTAATTTTAAACGTTTACAGTTTCCATTAAAAGTAGCATTCTCTATGACCATTAATAAATCACAGGGGCAAACGTTAAAAGTAGCAGGAATACATCTGGGCACACCATGTTTTTCTCATGGACAGTTGTATGTAGCTTGCTCACGATTTTCCAAATCAAATAATTTGCATGTTTTTGCTGATCGATATAAATCATTTAATATAGTTTATAGAAGTATACTTCAATAAAATAAATTGTAAAAAAAAATTAAATAAAAAAATAATAATAATAGATAGTATTAACTATTATGTACTGATTCCATAATAATAATATGACAACATTGTTTGGTATATACAAACATACCTTTTTCGTCAGTTGATTATCGACTGTCACCATCTCAAGCTATTTCTGAGCTTAACTCATTGAATATAATGGAACGTAGCCTCGGATACCTCCAAAAATATTAATTCAGTAGTACAACCTTGGTGATTTGCACCCAATAGCCTAGAACAGCATTTAGATTCTATACGACTATTGAATACATAAGTCAATTCTTTTCTAATTATCATGTCTAGGCAATTAACGAGTTCTACGCGGACGAAGTCGCGGGCAGAAGCTAGTATATATATATATCATCATCATCATCATCGGCCTTATACATCTATAAAAAGATGATTTAAACAGCGTCCATATTAGAGTTGCGGCACTTACGTACGTGGCTCGTCAGGCCGATACGGGAGCGACAGCCACGACCACATAATTGGCAAGTAAATGTCCTGCCCGGAGATGAAAGAGGAAGAGCAGCGCGTTGGTGCCTTAATTCGCGTCTATAGGATAAGAGATCGAACCAAGCTTTATCGTGTTCCACCACTCCATTACCTAGGGTCTCCCTCCAATGGTCTCGATCTTGGGAATGTTCTTCATGAATATATATATCAATATTATAAATAGTTAAAGCCTGTGAGAGTCTGTAAGTTTGTATAATTGGGTACCTAATCTCCGGAACCGCGTATCCGATTTCAACAATTCTTTCTGCATGGTTATAGGCTATATATTTTATACCGCGGGTTTGCCTGCGTTCCTAGCGATACGCGGTCGAAGCTGCGCGGGCTGCTTTTATATAAATCAGGTCGTAGTAAAGCTAATTTTCATGAATTAAACTGCGGACGGTACCAGAGCTATAACCACGAACTTCGAATGTCGAAGTTCGGGTATCTCCATCTCTATCGCACTTATATTACTCGAGTGACAAGGATGCAAGTATACGAACTGCGAGTTTCGATTTTCGTGGTAGCGCCGCAGGTGATTTACTGGGCATCCGTCGGCTTACCCGGGCGGCTTCAGCTGCACTATGAGATGTTTATGACCTCTCATTGTATAGACTAATACATAGGTTATAAGTGTTATAACAGTTTAAACTCTCGCGCATTGTACACATATTTAAATAATTAACTACCCCAGATGACTGAAACCATGACTGGTGAAACCAGTTTTGAAACGTCAGAAATATAAAGGTGAAATATAAATCGCGTAATACCCGCGTAAATTAATCATTCAAACATAGCATAGTGTGGACGACGCGTGGCGCCGACGTGGTCGATGTGCGACAGGCCTGGGTTTGACCTTCGCGACCTCACAGTCACCTAACAAGGGGCGTTTAAAAACCGCGGCGGGCGAACCGCGCGTTTCAACCGCGGTGGGTGAACCGCGGCGGTTGAACCGCTCAGCGTGTTTTTAAACGGCCGTAACGCGCTTTGATAGCGCAGGTGCTCTAGGGGAGCACTAATCCCGCAGACTGAGCTGCACTGTTGAAGAATGGGGTGGGGGTGACGATAAAATAATACTTGGCGAAATATAAATGAAACGGTATAATAAAATAATGAGACACAAACTACTGGTTAAACTTTCCCTATCACAATTTCCTACTTCCTATCACAATTTCCCTACTTCTTCCTTTCTTCTTCTTCCTAGGAGCTCCCACTGGTGGGGCTGAGCGAACACAAATATATCCGGCGATTATAGCCTCTTTTATACCCCTAAGACATCAAAAGTGGTGGGGATACAATTTTAAAGACCTCGCCCACTTTCACTATGGAAAAGCTAGTTTTTATGTTTTCCTGATTTTCAGGGGAACCTTAAGGGTTTTTACACATTTTCCTTTAAAAGAACTATTTGTGGGCTATACATTACAATGTCTATTAGTTTTCCTACTTTTCCCGTTTAAATTGGGAAAATCGATATTTACGTAAAATTATTAAGTTTGGTAACATGAAATGGCTTTGCCAGGCCCTAGTGGCTTTAATTAACATTGATTATCAAAAGTGAGTATACATACGTAAGGGCATTTACCTTACCTTTCTAATGATATCTTAATTGCTTTCGTACCTTATCTGGTTACGAAGATATGGCCGGGTGAGACCGTCAATTTTCACATTTACAGTAACGTGGTAGCATAAGTTTGACTTTGCTCCCGTCTTTTTAGCCAATCAGAGAAATCAACCTGAACCTTGACCATTCTTGCACCATAATATGCAATAAAACTCTATGCATACGTAGTGTACATTTTTATTTCACATTTTTCGCGACTCTAGTTACCGATGTCCCTTGTTGACGGACTAGATCGGGATATAGTCTCAAGTTGGTTTCTTTACAAATAATTTGGCTGTCTCTCCCTCAATTATCGGGGGTTCTCCCTTTATCGATCTTTATGAAATAATTACTGGAGGTACCTGGTACCTTTATCTTTACTTTAAGCTATTTTCTTCGTCTGTACTTATGGTACTTAGGTCCTAAATAAATTGCGCGCTTCTTATATGAGCCGTTTGCTTTAGGAGCTTAATCTGGGCACAATTGCCGTCCTTATGTGAAGGAATTATAATTACACATCCTCTCTCTTCGTGGCCCGTAGGCCTTATCGTTCACATACTATACAACACCCTTTCTCTTCGTGACCCGTAGGTCCTACATTTCACAAACTACATTCTGTCGCCCACAGCATAGGTTTAGACGCGTAGCCAGATTATTTTGACTGGTAAGCGACTTTTCGTTGTACCGGACCTACGCGCTGCGTCACCATAGAATTTCCTCTGGTGCGCGGCGGGTTTTTACATGAAATCTATGTCGTTTAAAAAAGCAAGTGTAGGTACTTTTGGAACTGATAATTAAAAGTATTGATTGTAAGTAAGTAGTCCACCAATAATTTCTAGAGACGGGCAAAGTTAACTAAGCAAAGCGATGCACCGGATTATAGTTTAACTCGCGAGCACACTACTGTATTATGAGTATGAGATGTGTGGTTTATGTCTGTTTTAATTGGACAGTCAAGGAAAGAAAAACGTTCGCCCATTTTCGAGTTAACCTCCTAAGGCCCCGCGTACAAAATTTTGTACAAATTTCAAAATCAAGTTTGAACTTTTGTTAAATGTCAAAAAGTTCCTAATTCAATGACACAACATCGTAGTCTGGGCCCTAGGAGGTTAATTTCAATGCCGTTACGAACCTTTCCTTATCCTTTTTATTTCCCGACTGTTCATGATAGGTAAGTAAATACATGTTTATATGGGTGGCAGCTTACGCATAATAAATTATTCAATAAAATAACAATTGTTTTACGTAACACCACACACACTAAGTAAGTATTCAAGTGTTAATGATGAATTTGTCTGCGGTTGCGTGACGTTGTTTCCTGTTTTGTATTGGAGAGTGACGTGTCAAAGTCAATAATAGCCTGACAAATACTTATATGACGTAGTACCTACTCTCTGATGCGCAATGGCGCTTGACGTAAAATGAGCCGTTACGTCAGCTCATCTCACACTAATCCGTTGGCTCGGCGACCCAAAGTGAGTCAAGCCTCCGACACGAGTGTTTGCCACTCTTCTCGGTTCTGCGCTAGCTCTTGCCAATTGGTAACTTCGAGTTCACGCAGCTCCGCCTGTTCTATGACGCTCCAGCGATCGATACCTAGGACGCCCAAGAGAGCGTCGTCTTCAAATCAGTATGCATCTTCTTCTTTATCTGCCATGCCTTATCGGGCGTCGGTGACCACCTTTGCATCATCATCATCATCATCATCACATCAGCCGAAAGACGTCCAATGCTGGACATAGGCCTACAAAGAGTGCCAAAGTGACCGGTCCTGCGCCACCCGCAACAAGCGGACTCCCGCGACCTTTACCAGTCCATGTTATGATACTATCGAGCCAGTTAATCTTCCTCTTCCTCTGTATTATGCATCAGATGAGTGTTATAACTGCAGTAAGTGTATTTAACTGATAACGTCCTGTCGCGGGATGTCAGACGTCTGATAAGTATGATTCCGCCTTAGCGATACCTAAAATTATTTTAGCACAAAAACATGAAACGAATTTCCACAAATGCCAATCAGAAGATAATTTGCTATTTGAGTATAAACGTTTAAAACCAGTGGCTCTGTGAGCTGTAGAATTCACGAGCCCGTCTAAAAAAAAATATCTTAAGCGATAGGTATAAATTTAAATATATGTACAGTCAGCATCAAAAGTAGATACGCAAACGAAAACGTCAAAAGTGTTTATTAAAAGGGGATAAGAACTTTTGACGTCTTCGATTTAGTAGCTACTTTTGATGCTGACTGTACAAAGCGCGAGAGTTTAAAGTGTTATATTGAATACCTTCAATCAAATATACTCCAAATTAACCTGGAATTATACGCTAATCTGTTTGCAAACGGAACTTACAAAATTTTTAGTGTACCTACTAGCAATTAGCACCTAAAGCGTGAACGCACTTAGTGTTTGCTTATTGGTTATTACCGGTTATGAAATGAGAACTTTGTAGATCATATTAATGTCTGGCATGTGATTTATTGAATTTCTTCAAATATTTCATGCATGTTTAAATAGTCATGTATTCTCAAAAGAGGCGGGCAGAGCACATTAAATAAAATCCCACTACTATGCAAATAATAATAACATGCACGTATTAAACGTATAAACCTTCCTCTTGAATCACTCTATCTATAAAAAAAACCGCATCAAAATCCGTTGCGTAGTTTTAATGATCTAAGCATACATAGGGACAGACAGACAGACGGATTAGATGACTCACGCTAGAACGCACGGTTTATAATTTAAGTGTGTTTTTGTTAAATAAATACATTTTATTATTTATTTATTTATTTAGAACGGGCCGTGTACGGGCCGGCTGTTTTCTACGCCTACGCCGTCGTTTTTCTTAAAAAACGGCCCGGGCCGGACACGGCCCGTACTAACGGTATATAAACGACTTCCACGCGGACGAAGTCGCGGGCAAAAGCTAGTGTTGAAAGAAAACAACATAACCTTACTTTCCAAACATTCCTTTCTCTACCTATTTATTCACTAGTTAATTACTAGGTGTTTGTAAAACGAGCCAAGTTCTGGAATTTAGAGCGCGCAGTGCAGCGAAATTATAAAGATTCCCCACTGTTGGCATTTCCGGGCTTCGCTAGGGTCACCACCTACTCTAGATATACTTACCAATAAACTTACTGCTGTTGCGTAACCGTCTTGAATGATGAACGACACAAAAAACCGCAATACTTAGTTCAATACTCACTCCAATGCCATGCTGTAAACTACTAAATAAAAATTCTAATAATCATCAACCTACTTCGAAAAGATTGCTCATCTATAAGAGAATCTCTTAATTTTTTGGGACTTATTTGCAAAAAATAATAAATAGTGAAATACAATTGTTGCGAAATTATCAATTTATAATTCAAATAGAAAATAGTATGCAACAGAACAAAATTGAGAGGTATAGTGCAACGTGTGATAAAAGGCAGCGACACTGGACACGACATGCGTGGTTGGAGAGGTACCATCGAGTACTATGGGAAAAATCCAGCGGAAACCTTCCGGTTTAAACACTGGAATACTCTTCGAGTTTGCTCTACAGTGAGATTAGTTGAACGGTCTCAACCGAATCTGGGGTGTGAATGGTAGTACTGGGAGTTTTATTACTGGTTTACTAAACCTAGCCTAGCTGAGAAGGTCCAGCAAGAAACTGAGCTAGGCCCGATTTGATGTGGACTGAAACTTGGTCCGGCTGGAGTCGGACTGAACGATATACAGGAATGAATAAAACCACTAAAAAGAGAAGAGGGAATACGCAACGTTCGACGGGATAGTCTCCAAATACAAAATTTTCGTTTTTATTTGTCGTGCAAGAAGGCCTCAAGGGGTTTTTTACATTTCAGTGCTTACAAATACAAGTAGATAATCAACAATGGTATCATTAAGTGACATAAATAGCAACGCAACGAGGAAAACATAGAGAAATACCTATACAACAAATACCATTTGCCGATAGATGTACCCATTATCTCCACTTATAATAAATCTCTAAATTAAAAAAAGAATCAGCCAGTTTGAAACTAAGCTTTGCGCGGTTCGAATGTTCTCAGCATCCCATGAGCGGAAAAATATGAAACATTTTATATAGGTACATTATTATTCTAGCTGCAACTTAGGATACTTTTTATCCGACTGCGACAGTTAATTAATTTTCCGAAATATACGACTTCATTTAATTTTTCATTTATTTTTATTGAAATCAAACGCTGCTCCAACTGTCAGCTATAAGAACCGTCAAATTTTCGTCAAAATGGCGGAATTGCTTTGCCTTTCACTTATTAATAATTTAAATCCCGTCTACGATAGACCTTTACGAGACAAATGCTAAAATATAAACCATAAAAAAATATTCGATTCTGATATGAGAACTTATATGCGCAAATGTCGTTTTATGTCGTAATTTCAATAAATGAAATCAACAAATTTGAACAATATAATTAACACGAATTTGTTTTTTTTGAATGACAATGGCACGCGCTCGGCGCATTCAGCCAAAGTACCTGCGGCGCTACT
This sequence comes from Epinotia brunnichana, assembly GCA_963854355.1. Classification (NCBI taxonomy): domain Eukaryota; kingdom Metazoa; phylum Arthropoda; class Insecta; order Lepidoptera; family Tortricidae; genus Epinotia; species Epinotia brunnichana. The sequence continues at coordinate 10,956,104 of OY977960.1, read as the reverse complement.
ACGAAAACCGATACTCAATGTTCATATATTTGCATCCCTGTCACTCGAGTATGGTTAGTGCGATAGAGATAGAGATACCCGAATATTTTCGAATAGGGAACATTACTGCAATGTTCTGCCGCCAGAGTGCAGCACTAACACAATTAGTAAACAGTTTTTTTGACAACTTTGACAAGTCCTTCAAAGCTCTGGATCAAATAGTGAAGAAAATATTTCAATGAATAAAATGCATCAGTGCCGCGTAATTGGATGCAAGAATGAAGGGCATCATTCATTTCCGAAGGAAACGATGATATGAAAACTATGGGAAGCGGCAATACGTCGTAAAGCAAAAAAAAGCCCTCATCCACCTTTAAATGGCTATAGGATGCCATTTTAATATCACAGTACAGGTATTTTACACACGAATGATAATAAAACGATTGTAGTTTAACGCGTTTTCATCAATTATTCGTTATTGTTTGTTAGGTAAATAAATATGACATTGTACGTCATGGCGGTTTGTTGGTGCCGGTTAATGTACGGCCCGATAATACACGTCCATATATCGTTATCTCTCTCTTTTTGTATAAGTTAAAAAGAGACATAGATATAGAGGATGCCAATTATTGGGCCGTACATTAACCGGCACCGGTTTGTTTACGGGTTGTGTTAGTGTCGCCCCCTACGCAGAGCTTTGCGTAATGTTCCCTATTCCGAAGTTCGTGGTTATAGCTCAGGAATCGAAAATATGGTAAATAATCATAATATATTTTCTCGATAAAGAATTTAAAATAAATATAGTCAAATGGAGAAAAAAACAAAGCAAGAGGTTATATAGGTAATGATTAAGTTATAATTATAAGAGTCCAAAGTTTTAAGAGGGGGTATGTTCTGTCCCTTTTCCGCAAAACGCACCTTCATATGAAACGACTGTTTTTTACTATGACGCTCGAGTATATTGACGTCACAGTCCCTCATCGTTTTCTCACTCTAACAAGCGACATTAAAACGGATGTAGCTTCATAATTTTTTGAGATATTTGAATGGGAGTTTCATCATCTTCTATCTATTTATACATAATAAATGCCTATGTCCTGACTGACTTATTCACTCACTCACTCACTCATCAACGCACAGCCGAAACTACTAATCTTAGAGAGTTGATTTTTGCACAGTATGTTGCTTTTATAACGTGGGCTAGGGACAAAAAGGGATTTTTGAAAATTCTACCCCTAAGGGGTAAAATAGGGGTGCAAAGTTTGTATGGGAGAACCTTTTTTTTTTGAGCTATAGACTTATACATTTTGTAGAAAAAATTGTTATTAGAATACAAATGAAACACTTTCAGCGTTTTGGAAAATTCCACCCCTACGGGGGTAAAATAGGGGTGCAAGGTTTGTATGGGGAAAACATTTTTTTTTTAAATAGAGACTTAAAACTTTGTAGAAAGATCAGTCATTAGAATACAAATAAAGAACTTTCAGGGTTTTAGAAAATTCTACCCCTAAAGGGGTAAAATAGAGTGCAAAGTTTGTATGGGAAAAACTACTTTTTTTTAAATAGAGACTTAAAACTTTGTAGAGAAATTATTCATTAGAATAAAAATAAAGTACCTAGATTCAGTGTTTTAAAAAAATCTACCCCTAAGGGGGTGAAATAAAGGTGCAAATTTTGTATGGGGGAAACAATATTTTTTTTAAATAGAGACTTAACACTTTGTAGAAAGATTAGTCATCAGAATACAAATTAAGTACTTTCAGCGTTTTAGAAAATTCTACCCCTAAAAATAGGGGGCTAAAATAGGGGTGCAAAGTTTGTATGTGGGAAACTATTTTTTTTAGCTAGAGTCCTAAAACTTTGTAGAAAGATTATTTAAATACAAAGAAAGTACTTTCAGCGTTTTGGAAAATTTCACCCCTAAGGGGGTAAAATAGGGCGCAAAGTTTGTATGGGAAAAACATATTTTTTTTTAATAGAGACTTAAAATTTTGTCGAAAAATTACTTATTAGAACATGAAAAATACTACATTCGGCGTTTTACAAAAATCATTCCCGAAGGGGGTTAAAAAAGGGTGCAAGGTTTGTATGGGGAACACTTTTTTTGAGCTAGACACTTAAAACTTTGTAGAAAGATTACTTATAAAAATACAAAAAAAATACTTTCAGCGTTTTGAAAAAATCTATCCCTAAGGGGGATAAAAAGGGGTGCAAAGTTTTTATCAGGGAAAGTTTATGTTTTTGAGTTAGAGACTTGAAACTTTGTAGAAAGATTACTTATTAAAAAACAAAAAAAGAACACAAATCGTTTTAGAAAATTCCACCCCTAATAGGGTTAAAAAGGAGAGCAAGCTTTGCATGGGCAACACTTTTTTTGAGTTAGACTTAAAACTTTGCAAAAAGATTACTTATTAGAATACTAGAAAAGAACTTTCAGCGTTTTAGAAAACTCCATTCCTAAGGGGATCCTTAAGATCCGTAAGAAGGGTAGCCAGTGTTGTGTGGGAAAAACTTTTTTTTTTGCTAGACTTAAATCTATTCGAAATGTTACTTATTAAAATTAATAATAAAGTACTTTCAGAGTTTTAGAAAATTCCACCCCTAAGGGGGTTAAGAAAGCTTTGTATGGGCAACACTTTTTTTGAGCTAGAGACTTAAAAGTTTACGAAAAAAGTTCTTTCAGCGATTAGAAAAATTCAACCTCTAAGGGGGTTTAAAAGGGGGTTCAAATTTTAAATTGCGAGCAATAAAATTTTAAAGTGTTAAGAGATTTTTAACTTCGGTCTTATTCTGTACGTTAAAAGACTACAAAACTGATTTCAGAGTTTTTCCAAATTCATCCCCTAAGAGTGTTAAAATTGGTTCAAAGTTTGAGTATTTCAAGGCATTTTTAAAGTATGAGATTTTTAACTTTGGTTTTAGACTGTTTGTTCACAAACTAGAAAATGAACATCAACGTTTTTTTTTAATTATCCCCTAAAAGAGGGTTCAAATTTTGTATTGAGAGAAATCATTTTCTAAGACGATAAAAAGTTCTACGCGGACGAAGTCGCGGGCAACAGCTAGTATTACAATAATCTTATAAAGCGGTGATAACCATCTTCCAACCTATCCAACCTAAGTAACATATGAAACCCGGTTGGATTGGTTGGAAGATGGGAATCACCCTAATAAAGATATGTATCCTAACAACCTACAAATATCTAATGCAAAAGCGGACAATCCAGCTCTTGAATTTGACCTGTAAATGAAATCACACTTATACACCTGCATTTCATCATACTTACCTTAGACCATTTGTAAACTTACTTAGCTCTGAATTAATTAATTGCGCAGCGACCTCTCCCTCTCATTCATTAGGTTTTGTTACGTATAAGTTATATTATTTTAAGACCTCTCTGGGTGCCCTGAAAACCAGCGCCTTTAGCATATATTGCTGCTGGCATATGCTGAGTGGTATCCATTTTGGTGCATTTGAGTTTATGAAACACACATGTGAAATTTCTTTGTGATACCAAATAAATATATTTCTTTCTTTCTTTCTAAAGTCTCCAGCGTCAAAATCAAATAAAAAATAATGGAGATGTAAAGAATCCTTATAGTCAAATGTGTTTAGTGTTTTAGAGATGGAAAAGGTCTCAGCGTCAAAGCAAAAGTATAAGAAATAAAAAAAATCACGTCTCATTCCAAAGGAAAAAAAAAACTTCTCGACGAAATTGAATGCGTGTGACATCCCTAAGATACAAGACCTAACTCACACAAAGGACTACACAACAGGTAAATACCATCTTAGCGTAGTATTGTTAGACATATGTTTAATACTAGGTACACACAGAACAGTGGTACAGTCACCGGCATAAATATATGATGGAACAAAGGCCGCAAAAATATCTGATGACAACTTTATTCCTAGAGCCGTAAGAGCGTGTCAGATATTTTTGCGGCTTTTGATTCATCATATATTTGCCGGTGACTGTACATATATCGCTGTACTACTCGTATCTTGCTTCAAAGGGTTTACCACGTAACTTTTCGAAATTATGACAACGCATTAAACTCCCGCGCTTTGAACACATATTTAAATTACTGTTTTACATGGGTCTAACGCAATATTTATTTACCTTTATTTCTGATGATTCGCCACCATCTGCGACCATTACCGGTGCAACCCGTGTCGAAACGTCAAATATAAAGGTACATATCGCGTTAGACCCGTGTAAAACAGTAATTTAAATACGTTACGACAATTCAACTGTCATTTTCCCACACATAAAGAGACATTTAGATCTACCCATCATGACAGAAAAACAAGGTATGTCAATCCCGCGTGCAATAGCTCGTGACGTCAGCGTAACCTGCCTACGTCATCAGCATCTCAAAAATGGCGGACTGTCAGAGTGTTACCACTGTGTGAAAGTAAAATACGCGAGTAAATTGCATTACTTCACTTACGTGCATTTCATTATTTACGCTAAACTACTAGTTTTCTTTTCACCCCTTAAAAAATTGTAGATTGTACAACAAGTGCATAAAACGAGCCATTTAAACCGGACGTTTATATCCACCCGAGCCACCGGCGAGGGTGTATTAGTTAAGTCAAGGGGTTAAATGGCTAATTTATGCCCTAGTTATACACACTGCTTTTCACTTCAATTGCAAGAAATTAACAAATAATTGCAAAATTAAATTAAATAATAGCTCAATCCCGTCACTTAACTTTTTAAAGTTTTTGTTTAATTTTCGACACGTGATATTAGACTTAGGTACTTCTTACTGCCAAGTCATTTAATGGTTCAATACGTTTTAAAATAATAATTGACTCCCTATTTTATCTGGTTTTATTAATTTAGTAATGGGAAACACAAATGTGAAGTTTATTAATGCAAATCAAATCAAATGACAAGTTTATTCTACGAAGTTTTATTGTGTGTTGCAAGTGAGTGGCTGTTAGGCCCGATTATCTTAGTCTTTAAAACAATTTTATTTTGTGCACTAGAGCATAAAAGTGGCATTTTGTGCAGCATACATCCAGCACAAAGGCGAACTTTGCGAGCATGAGAAGTGAAAAACATTTTTTTAAATACTAATAATGGATTTAAAAAAAAGCCGTATATGTCGCTACTTTATTTTTATTCATTGTCATCGTTTTGGATTTTAAGAAATATTTTACTCTTTATAGCTTTTACCTCGCCATACCTATAATATGGCGATGCTGCCAGCCAGTGCCTGGCAGCGATCTAGGGCAATTTTTTACCTTTGGTTTTAGTTTTTTTTTGGTTGATTACTTAGGTATAATATATATTTTTTTGATGTGAAAATTCTGATTTTTAATACATTTTACGATGATTTACTGACAATAGCTGGTCATAACGGATGTAACTTACGGATAATGACGGTTTATGACAACCACTAATCAATTATAATATAGACACGTCACTAGCTTACTTGTTATGGCCATATAAGGTAAATACTCAGTTTATGGTTGGTGCCGATATTGTTTTGTTTTCAATGATGTATTTTGTCTACGTCGTATGTACATACATACATACGTACGTATGTGTTTAATTTGGTGTTTGTGGTTTTAAAATGACTAGCTACACGCGTAAACAAAGAATAACTGTTGGACTTTTTATTTAAGGTGTGATCTATTTTTACACAGTTTTGGACAATAAATGAATCTTATCTTATCTTATCTTATCTTATAAAAATATAGCACATACTTAATCTTGTAGGTCCATTCTACATATAACCTACTGAAGAAAGGGCTTTTCGAATAGGATGGGTATAGTTTCTGAGATTACCCCCAACATACAAACTTACATTTCACAGACATTACTTACACCTGTTTATTATTAGTATCGGCACAGATCAAATACATAATACTGAATCGGGGACCGTTAATGGTTTAAAATAATATTTTACCGGTTATAGTTGCATTTGACTATTTATACCGCTAAATATTTTAATAGGTAGGTACTAATAATAAATATAGTTTAATAGGTAGTAGTTAGGTTTATGTTTTCCAGTATTTAAGTCATATCGGTTTGACAAATTACAAATTATGAATAACCTGCCTGTAATCGAAATTTATAATTATCTGAACCTGAAATAATTTGGATGGTTAGAATACCATCCAAATTATTTTGTGTCAGGTCAACAAAGTCGCCAATGGAACCCGAAAAGAAAATTTTGTACTTAATCAAGTTTCGTTTTCTACATCGTTATAGGTACCTACTGGAAATTAGTCGAGCCTATTGGCGCCTACGGCATTGTGCTAGACTAGACCTCATTCTTCTCCCAACATTTCGAATACGGGAAAATAAACAAAGTAAACAAATACATGGCAAATAATACTGACGTCTCTATGTCAATAAAAAAAATAATCCACAGTTGACATTTTTGTAAATATTGTTTATAGGAGACCTTACATTTTAAATTTTCTTAATTTCCTTAAGTAGTGTTGTAGTTTCCATAATGTGGCCAACTCAACATTTGTAATTTTTCATGCTGAAGAACTTACTGCAGGTTTAAGTTAAATTCTTGTATGTTTATTTACATTGTAATCTCAAGTCAAACCAGGATTACGTCACGTGATGTCACGCAGCCAAAGTAACGTGGTCAGCGCACTGTAGTTTTTTTTATTAAAATTTTAGTACCCTACCGTTAAAATATTAAAAAACGAAGACCTTATTGCAAATCTGCAGCATGAGACGAATCGAATGACATATCATTTATCAAAATCGGACCATAACTGTAGATCTGATGGCATGTACAAAAATCGGCCTCGCGTAATAATAATTATAGATAGATAGATAAGTGACAGTAATTAAATTATGGTGGGTATTTTAAACATTTTGTTACGTCAAAAATTCAAATTCAAATATTTATTCGTGACAATAAAAAAACACATACCTACAAAAAAATAACGTCAGTGAGGGATATACCACAAGGAATGTAACACAAGCTTTTCAATTATAATAAATAACAGTTTTTTTTGTAAAATTTCTAAAATCCAATTGACAAAAATTCTTTAATTATCCAACCTGCTCACAAAATTTCACGAGATACGGTTGAGCAATGCGCCCTGCAGAGAATATTAGCTGGCCAGACATTAGCTCGCCCATTCAAAGTTAAGGTTGTCGCCTTTTGTGTTACACAGTGACGACGCCCGTCGCGATATATGAACGTGAGTTGCGGCTGACACCGCAATATAGTGATATATTGCGGTGTCAGCCGCGTTTGGGTTAATTTGCACCTTGGAGGTGAGTGGGAGCTGTGCTTAGCAGAAATAGCCAGAGGACCTGACCTCATCACTTCAGCCGAAAGACGTCCACTGCTGGACATAAGCCACCCCCAAAGAGCGCCATAATGACCACTCCCGCGACCTATACCAGGTCATCAGTCCCACCTTGTGGGGGCCCACGGTGCGCCTCCCGGTATGTGGTGGCCAATCGCGGACCTTTCCGCCTCAACTACGTGGCATCATGTAAATCCGTCAGCGCCTACGCTAGCTGACGTGGTTTGCACGGAGCGGGTGGACGCCTATTGAATAATAGTATGGGTAGCGCTAATTAACCCACGGCGGGTAAATCGAGCGGGCACCCGCGCAGGAGGTATAATGTACTTACGTACTAGAAAAGACAATCCGAACACACTCTTGTATACATACACGCTTATTTGACAATAAACGCGCATCATATCAGGCATTTTGGGAAAAAACGTAATAATCTCTGCGATCAGCACGCGTGCACAGTATGGCAGTGTATGCCCATTGAGCATACAGCTGCGACACGGCCGCCGGCGGCTTGTCCTCTCTCTAGTATTCTATGCTCTGAGGTTAGTACATTATATTATACCTCAATGGCGCTCGGTCCGTTGTTAAGGGTAAACAGATCCTTTTTTAAACCGGCAAAACTTTTACTGTAGTTTCAACCAACAAAGGCAAGTAATAGCGAAACTTGTAATGCAGATCTGTGTGTTCCGTCAGTATGGGGTATAAGTTAAATTACTTATAAAACTTACCAGGAAAACACTGGCAGTGAACGGGAGAAAAACTTTACTCAGTTGAGATTACTTAATGTGGCCGAGTTTTATAAAACTGTCATAGGAATTGCAACCTTCTGCCTTGGATAGTAGAGTTGTTTTTTGAATGGACTATTTTGATGCATTCAGCCAACTCAAATAATTTCAAGTATGCGTTCGTTGGTTATTTTATGTTAGAAGAAGGTTAATCATGTGTCATATAGACTCGTACCTAATAGTCCATAAGCCCACTATCAATACGCCTAAGTCCCATGGCAACACGATAAAATGCATGGCAGCAGGTCGATAAAGTTGGGATGAGCAATAATCAGAAGAAGCAATAATATGTACATCAAAGACATATGTATGTTTACGTCATACCTGGCCATAAAGTAGGAATTACCGCACGCCATGCGTGCGGAAAACCCCACTTCCTGGCCAGATAGAGACGTAAAATTTTGTACTTACCACGGGCGGTAATAAAGAAAGCCTCAGAGCGCATATTTATCGCCCTTGCTTTCGGCTCGGGCGTCAAATACCTGCGATCTGAGACATTCTTTGCTTAACCGCCCTAGGTAAGTAATGTACTATTGTGAAATTACATCCGGAACTATTTAAACTGCAGACAGATGTCTCGAATCGCCCTACAAGGTATAAACACAAACTTACTCACCGTTGTATCGATTCAACTATTGTAAGAGGAATGTGTTCTGCATGTGCATCCTCATTTATAATAAGTTACCATCTACATTTAAGGAAATGCTACCATCAATATTTAAAAGGAGGATCACAAAATGGCTGTTGGATAAATGCTTTTACACAGTTGACGAATATTTAAATAGTAATGAAATTTGACATCCTCACTCAAACTTGCATTATGTATTGACTTTATCTTTTTACAATTTTATGAATCTGAATTTACCTGCATCTTTTATTTCTTTTATTTTATTTTGACTGTATTTGCTAAATTATGATTTATATTATTTATTTGACATGTAACTTTATTTACCAGCTCTATTTCTATTTCTACGCCTGTGTGGGCAGAATATGTTGTACATGTAATATCCTTTAACATCAAAATTGTAATTACCATATTCTATGAAATAAATAATTTTGACTTTGACTTTGACTTTGAAGATTATCGCACCTAAAATTGGCCGATTGAAAATCCTTCACTTCAGGTCAAAATTGTAAGGGTAGGTATATTTACGTCAGTCCCTGGGCAACCGAGCTCTGCTCGGGTGAAAATAAAGAAAACACAGTGAAAATGAATTTTCCCAGACATGAGACCTAGCTAGATCGGTTTTTTTCCCCCGTTAACCCCTTTATTCCAAATTTTATCGAAATCGTTAGAGCCGTTTCCGAGAATGTGATTGCAAATATTGCTCATTTAATAGTATCGGATGTGCCAACAGTACGAGACATGTGGCATCATTTAGCCCTTTAATCATAGAGAGGCCAAACCTAAGTCTGTCAGTCCTGAAATGGCCGGAAGTATTTAGCAGACAGTGTCAAAGGTGGCCAACTTTGGCTTTTCCTTATCGTGTTGTCATGAGACGTAGGCGTATTTGGAGTGCGCTTACGGACTATAAGGTAAAGAATTTGATAGTTTACTCATGTTAAAATTGATATCACAATAAATTATAGTGGTTTTGTGTTTTTTTAATAATACATTTAATACGTACATAATATAACATTCAATTAAATAAATCGTAAGTCAGTAGTTAATTTAAAAGTTTAAGTTATTATCAATATTATTGTCAAAAGTCACATATTTAAAAATATAATTAATATTCATAATTCATAAGATGTCTAATTTTAATTTAATTCAATGTCAATTATTAGTTACAAAAAATATCACAGTCGTAAAAGGCCGAAACGAACTGAAAGCGGTGACGGTGCGGCGCGGTGGGTGGCGGAGGCGGTGCCGGTTGTAATGTTCGAGCTAATATGAAAGGGTCCGCACAGAATACCGCGGCGGGACGCGGCGCGGTATTCTGTGCGGACCCTTTCATATTAGCTCGAACATTGCAACCGGTACCGCCTCCGCACCGCACCGCAACGTGCCGCCACCGCTGTCTGTGCATTTCGACCTAAAAAGATATTAAATCATAATTTAATGTATTATTAACAATTGGACTCTTATGTTCTAACGATAAAGAAATTGTAAAAGACTTCAAGGCGGAGAATATAAATTTACTGTTCTTTACCACAGTAAAGTAAAGTACCTACGTAGGTACAGTCGCCATCACATACATCGGAGCAAACAAGCACGTCACAAACATCGGAACACACCTCTATTTTCAAGGCATTAGGGTGCATGTGCCGATATTTTTGAGCACCTATAGTGTACCTATGTATGTGATGGCGACTGTACTGATAGATAGGTATGAACCTCACTTTTCGCCCACAAATATATCTTGACGCCGCGATTCATAGTAACTAAGCGAATCATCTTGTCTGTTACATATATTTGTATTTGTATATATGTATGATTGTGTATGTATATTTATATATTGAGCTATTTATGTAAATGTCTTTATACAATTATTTAGATTTTTGGTTAATTTTAATCTATGCACCTACTGCATAAGCTAGTTTTATTTCTTTCTCCTATACCCAAACGTTGTCTGGAAGAGATCGCTCTTCAGCGATAAGACCGCCTGTTGTCTGTTACCCACATGTTTTTATATAGTCTCTCTTTGTAACTGCTTTTTTTGTGTGAGGTGTGCAATAATAGTACATTGTTTAACAGGGGGCGTATGAGGAATATTGCAAACGAGAGTCTATCAGAAGCCCGACGCCGTATGGTGGAGGATTATGACGCCCGTGTTATACACAATGTTTTTCATCACATTTGCGAGGAAATAAATAACCACAAGAGACAGAAAAACCTATGTTTTATACAAGCGCATCAATCAAATGTTGACGAAATTGACAACTCACTTCTAGATCAGAGCGAGTGGAGGGCGTAGCTTCAATATTTCAACCAATCACAGAGCATGGAGCATGTGGTTCTTGCAGGACATGGCCTGCTCGATTTTATTTTCCAACCAATCACAGAGCAGAATTCTTGCCGTCCAGATTTGCTTAACCAATCCGATCACACACAAGCTCATTACTCCCTTGGGACCATTATTTCCCGCGGGAACAATTTAGGCCATTGACCTTCTGTATACAGGCGAGGAATAACACCATTTATGAGCAAGTGTGATATAAAGAATATTTATATCGTATTGTATTGTATGAGAGTTGACAAGTGAGGTGCCGGTTGAGGTGATCAGTGAGGAAGGCGTGTGACGTGGTCACAAAAACGAGAATTGCACTCTAGAGGTCTGGTTTCGTTGGACGTAACGGGTGAGGCGCATCTGTTCCGATTAACAGCCCTGCTATATTAAAGCACAAGATAACAACCTTAATCTACCATACCAAGCGTGACTAACTTAACTATACGTTATCTTCAAAGCACTATTACACCTAACAGCCCTATTAAAAATCCGCTTCGTGAAAAACGGACCAAGTCCCTATTTTCGGGCGCTATCAACTTAAATAACTCGCGTCTAGGGTATAATTAAAAGCTAGGTTCTAGCTTAAAGCTTGGTGCTTGCTGCATTGTTAGGAGAAGGATTAATAGTTTGTTTAAGCGACTTTTGGAGACGGTTTCATTATACGAGCATTGGGAGGGTTTTGAAGTTTTTGAGATAGGATCAAGTGTTTTCTGAATACAAGGAGTCTTGATAGTATTAAGGGGTTCGTGTTTGTCAAACGATCTTAGTCTTAAGGATTCACAAACATATGTACAGACGTACAGTGCATTTTCAGTACTCGCGGCACGCGTTTTAGAAAAAAAAAACCCGACCAAAGCCGCGGGATGAAATGTTTGTATGTATGGCTGTTTGTGTCCGACCGAAACATGTTTTTTTGCCGAAACCGAAGGTTCGGCTGTGGCTCTAGTTTTGGCGGAAATCGAAACTTTTGTAGACTTGTTCAAATCGTTGAAAAAATGGCACGCCGCAAAATTTTGCGTTGCGGCGCCGCACCGCAGACATGTGGCGGCCCTATTTATATTTGGCCGTTTTTTGGCTGAAACCGAAACTACGGCCGAAACATGATTATGTGGCTGAAACGGGCCGAAACCATAACCGAATCTTCGGTTGGACACTAATGGCTGTATGTCATTGGAAGTCTGTGAATTGAAACGTCATTTCAGTAAGTGATGCCTTATTGGCGAGACAAATATCAGTAATCTTAGATTTTATTTTACGCGTGCGTAATGTACCTAATATTGTTTAACAAAACCGACTACTTACTGAAATTTACAAAGTCAATATTTTTCTTTTCTAAAGCTAAATATGCTTTACTCGTATAACCTCATATTTTAGACGGTCCACATATTGAACTCCCATAAATTATATCGCGAGGCAAGACCTATAAATTATTTGCTAAACAAATTGCTCCATACTTACCATATTTGTTTTTATTTGACAGCAATATAGAAAACATTGAACAACTTTTAAGTATTGTATTATTGCAAGCAACAGTTGATAATGGTTGGTGTAGATTTCAAGCTCTTTATAGGCCAGGAGTATTATCAACAAAAAAGTGAAAAAGAATCTGGAATCGTCAAATCTCCAGCGCAAAAAAAATATCTTGATAGATAATAGTTAATTATGATACAAGTGCGGAAAGTAGATAATTCCCAACGAGTGGCGATGACCTAAACACGACCGTTAGGGGGTGTTTTTGATCGACACGAGTAGGGAATTACCTACCCGCACGTGTATCATACAACAACAAAAAAAGCCTTAAACTCGAATGAAGAAAAATCCTCTTACTTATTTAACCGATATTGCTTTAACATAATGTGTCTAACACTAGTGCAACGTCGAAAGACAAAGCCGTTAACTTTATATTTTATAATAGGTATATATAAATACTTATGTAAATACGAACATGAAACACTCCGAAACAAATTCATACTTACTCAAACATCACACAAATAAGTATTTGCCCTTACCGGGATTCGAGCCCAGGGCCATCACCTTAGTCACTAGTCACTACTACTAAAGCGGTATTTGATTGTTGGCTTGTTTGTCGACGATAATAGCAAACAAATTTACAACCCACCTGTTGGTAAGAAGTCACCATAGCCTATGGACGCCTGAAACTGCAGACGAGTTACATTTATTCATAACTAGCGAACCGCTCCGGCTTTGCACGGGTTTATATCTATAATACATGCGTGTATTATACGTCTAAACCTTCCTCTTGGATTATTTTATTTATGAAAAAAACTGAATCAAAATCCGTTTCGTAGTTTTAAAGATCTATACATACACATGGACAGACCGACAGCGAGAAGCGACTTTGTTTTATACTATGTAGTGAGACGTTTCTTTGTATAAGTGTCTAATTTGTATTTGTATTTTGGGTAACGATTCGCCTGTGAATAAATGATTTATTTATTTATTTTGTTTTGGAATCGATGGTAGGCATTATAATTTGTTGTATTATACTCTTAATTATAAACGTACCTAAATCCAACCTGTTTTAGTAACTTTTGCTTAAATACATAATTATGTTGACAATATTATTCGATTGTAGATTACTAACCGTTCCTGCATGGTGTAAAAAGAAAGTATGATTTTTCTAAGCAAAAATACTAGTTTTTTATTGAAAATCATCAACATCATAAATATGAGCCGAAAGACGTCCACTGCTGGCACATAGGCCTCCCCCAGAGTGCGCCATAATGACCGGTTCTGAGCCATCCGCATCCAGCGGACTCCCGCGACCTTTACCAGGTCATCAGATCCACCTGGTGAGGGTCTGCATACGCTGGACTTTCCGGTACGTGGTCGTCATTCGAGAAACGTTTCATCCCAACGGTCATCGGTCCTACAGTTCAATGTGGCGTGCCCTGACCACTTAGTTTTAGCGATTCGGAGAGCTATACTTATAACCTTGGTTCTGCTGTAAATAGCCTAATATCTGATGCGATCACGCAGATAAACTCCGAGCATAAACTTCTCCTTTGGTCTTTCTCATTCAGTGTCATTGAGAGAGAATTAAAGGACCAGTGATTCAGAAACTGAAATCTCGTATATCTTCGGATCTGTGCGCGGATACTGTAAGTGTTGTGTGCCGTGCCCTAGACAATTACCATTAAAATGGATGGGTAGTGGACTTATTTCGGGTGTACCCTCCATGTTTTTATCGACTTTTGGAGGGTAGGGAAATATTGTAAACCCATATCTCTGTTGACAACTTGCTGAGACGACAGTTATCTGCGACCATGACCGGTGCAACCCGTGTCGAAACGTCAGAAATAAAGGTAAATAAATATCGCGTTAGACCCGGATTAAACAGTATTTAAATAGAGAATTAAAGGTTATTATTTGATTTAAAAAAATTACACTTAGCTCCTAGACTATAACCAACAAAGCGTCACACTCGACCGCCCGAACAACTTAGACCCAGAGCTGATAAATTTTATTGCGGAAATGCACAATCACAGGCATTGATTGATTTACGTGACTTTTATGACCCATTAACGTATAAGTAGGAAATAATGGTCACTGGCATTATTTCCTTAAGATTTTTACAAAGGCCATGCCAGGATAAGCTAAGTGAATCTGCCCCCAGCGAGTTTTGGCTTGTAATTTTTTTCGATGATGTGGCTGTGTATTGGTATAAAGTGTGCAAAATTTGAGCAAATTTTTTATAGTTTTAAAATATAAAATAAAAAACTAAATATGATTTTTTTTTAATTTTTTTATAGACAGCCGATTTTGACGTGCGTGATGTATAATATGCACATAATAAAGACAATTATATGACATTAATTATAGGATATATTGCCATACAAAAAAGAAAAAAAAAACATTACTTACAAAAAACAAAATTATTACTTTCTCGTCAGCGACACTTCCAAATTTTCACCAAAGCTAGCCTTTTCAATAAGTTACAAAATTTATGTATTTACTTAATTTTATCTGTGGTAATACAAGGTGTTTTTAGGGTTCCGTTGCCAAATGGCAAAAAACGGAACCCTTATAGATTCGTCATGTCTGTCTGTCTGTCTGTCTGTCTGTCTGTCTGTCTGTCCGTCCGTATGTCACAGCCACTTTTTTCCGAAACTATACGAGCTATACTGTTGAAACTTGGTGGGTAGATGTATTCTGTAAACCGCATTAAGATTTTCACACAAAAATATACAAAAAACAATAAATTATAATGTCATATAATTGTATTTACTATTTGCACATTATACGTGACGCACGTCAAAATCGGCTGGCTAGAAAAAAAAACGATTGAAAAAAGATCATATTTCGTTTTTATTTTTTAATTTAAAACTACAAAAAATTGGGGGCTCAAATTTTGCATACTTATAACCAATACAAAGCCACATCATCGAATAAAATGACAAGCAAAAACTCGCTGGGGGCAGATTCACTTAGCTTATCCTGGCATGGCCTGGCATTATTGTTATGTTTTGATATCTATGTAATCGTTTATAGTGGCTACCTCTCCATACAACGTGGTTGTTTTACTGATATTATAATATTACTGTTTTACACAGCTCTAAAGTGATATTTATTTACCTTTATTACAAAGCGCGAGTTTAAAGTGTTATATTGTAATATTTGTTAAGTAATAAAATCGACTGGGGGGTCTATTTTGTCGCACAAAGGCCTCTAACTTGACTTAATGTCTGCTGGCATAGACAAAAACTGGTATCTTTGGCTCAGTTTCTAAACACGGTATAGTCACCAGCATTAACATGCCACAACAAAGTGACGTACAACGAACCTTTGTATTGTAGGATGTGTAGTTTAGATGACGAAAAGTACTTAAAACTAGAAATACAACGGATTTCCAACCACTATCTGGTATCCGGCCAATCCGGCCACAATTTTACCATCCGGCCGAATACCGAATACTGCCGAGATATCGCGCTGGATATCGAATAGTGATTAATACTTATAAAACCAACCATTACCGACGTCTTTTGTTTATTAACCCATGACGCAAAAAGTTTGACGTGTCTGTGTGTTTGTGTAACTGTGTGTCTGTCTGTGGCATCGTAGCTCCTAAACGAATAAACCGATTTTAGTGCGGTTGTTTTTATTTGAAAGCTGACGTGATCGAGATGGTTCTTAGCTTAATTTCAACAAAATCGATTAAACCAGTTTTGAGATATTGAACATTGAAATGAAAATGTCGGGGGATTTCAACTTTTCTAAGATGTAAATTATTTGTTATTTTCAAGTAAGGTTGTAAAATAAATACGCATAAACAATAGAACACACAGTAGCTACTCCAGATACACGAGCCACACTTCGGTCAGTTTTAACTGCTTTAAGACGTATCTTAGTTATTTTATCCTTTCATATTTAGCAACAAATGAAGTTGTAAAATCCCACGTTAAGTGCATTTTCCTAATTTTAAAAACATTCAAACCCACAAAGCTAACAGACTTTTCCTCTTTATATAATTTTAGTACCTATAGAAGATAAAACACGCATTACCACAATTGTTATTTATAATATCTACTTACTGTAAATACAATTTTTGTGGTTTACTGAATAATGTACGTAAGCCCTCACGTACTATATAAACACGTATTCAGGACTATTAAAACAGTATAACATCATGTATCTCATAG
Organism: Epinotia brunnichana; assembly: GCA_963854355.1. NCBI lineage: Eukaryota > Metazoa > Arthropoda > Insecta > Lepidoptera > Tortricidae > Epinotia > Epinotia brunnichana. The sequence continues at coordinate 10,939,435 of OY977960.1, read as the reverse complement.
GACAGTAGTGTCCACGTTTGAAACTTTAATCCAGATTCGAATTGTTTTGCAGTTTAGCTGTCATTGTGACGAGTATTAAGAATATTGGTGGTCTGTCTACAATCAATACTTTTTCGTCGAAACCTCATAACGAAGGGACCATCGCTTAAGACTGCAGTGCTCTCCTCATCAGGCTTGAAGTTTCAAGAGTGTCATCAGCATCATCGATCGAGCTAGAAGACGTCCACTGCTAGACTAAGGCCTCCCAGGACTGCTTCCAGAACAACTGGGCCAGTACCGCATCCAACGTTATTGACTGTCCGTGTTTTAACTACTGGTGTGCTGCAAATCGAGTTTTAGAGACTGTATCCCTATTTTTTTACGGTAAAATGGGATCAGGCAACACCAAAGAACAAACAGTTATAAACACCCAAGTATCGCAACACGGAAATGCATTCGCCCACAATAATTTGGACAATAGAGAAACCACATCAAACGACACGGCAGCCACAATGAAGTATCAAGGCATGTTAGATATGGGCTTTCTAGGCAGCAAAACGAATATGATGTTGCTTGCTATTTTAATAATGGTGTCTTTAATTTTGTTGTATGGGATATTTAAAATATGCATACAATGCACTAAGACGATGCTTAAATCAGAAATGTCGGAACCAATCAAAGTGATGTACAGACGATCTATCGGGTTTGTTCGGAAACCCTCGCCTCGAGAGCAGCAGTTCGATCACGTAAGGGATTATACGTACGACAATCACATCTAAATGACACTTTTTGTAAATTCCGTGATCAGCTGTGGTAATTTTAATCAACACACAGTCCGAGAGCTCTTAGAAAAGTATTCGGGCTCAATATAAAACAAGATTATACAATATAAAATAACAAAGCAAATTATGTAGCCAGTTGCAACAACTGTTTGACAACCCTGCGTACTTTGGCTGCGAATTATGCTAATACGTCATAGCATGATGAAGAGTGGCGGTAGTGTGGTACGTACGAGAGGCTATAAAATGTGTATAGTTGTTATTTTCTAAGCCGTCCGTTCCGCACTAAAGAACGCCGCACTGCAGAACGGACGGCTTAGAAAATAACAACTATACAGTACAAGCCATGTGGTTTAAAAAAATGTGTGCGTGCGTAAGTACATGGCGGGAGTGGCAAAATGAAGTGCTAAGATTTTTGTTTTATTGTATCAGATATTAAAAAAGTATCGTTTTTGTATCTTATCTTCTCTTTGTATTTTTTATATTATCTTAGCTTTGTTTCAAAGTTGTGTGTGTAACTAAGTATATTTAAAAAAATATATCATATCGAAACGTGAATTCCTGTAATTGGCTCTGTATCTCTTATTAAGCTGCAATCTGTGTAGTATTTGACAGCTGTTGGTTCTCCTCATATAAATAAATAAAAATATAATATATCAAATAAGGTATTTTCTTTACGAATCTATACCAAAGAATAACAATCCTAAATGGATAACAAACGGGGTGAAAAAGAGTTCTAAAACAAAGAGATCTATCTCTAAGACACTATTTTATGAACAAAACGCTAGAAAACAAAAGTCGGGTACAAACGTATTCAAAAATCTTACGTCGGTGTATAAATAGTCTACAGAGATCTTGCAACCGGCAATACATACTAAACTCAGAAAATAAAGCAAAGGCCTCGTGGAGACTAGTCAAACAAAAGTTTGGCGTTCGCGATACCACCAACCATATAGTCGAGTTAAAGGGTGAAAAAGATGAGTGTGTACGTGATGGTGAGGACATGGCAAACATGTTCAATAATTTTTTTATCGGCCATTCACAAATAATATTGGGACCAACGACCAAAGCGTTTCATCCAATAAATTAATAAGCGTTCCTCAAAGTATATTTTTACGACCAACAACTCCACTACACAGGGTTATAATGTCACTAAAAAATAAAAAATCTACTGGTTACGATAGCTTAACAACAGACTGCTTAAAATCTGAAGCCTCAAATATTGCTGCCCCCCTATCACACATTATCAACCTGTCTTTCGAGAATGGCGGTTTTCCAGAAAGGCTTAAGAAGTCAATTATAAAACCACTGTACAAAATGTGATAAAAATAACTACAGACCCATCGCCCTTGTTCCTATACTATCAAAAATATTTGAAAGAATCCTGTACAATCGCATGTCGGAATTTTTTGATAAACACAAGGTACTTATTCCACAACAGTTTGGATGTAGACGTAATAAATTTAAATCAATTCTGAATAATTTAAATGATAAAAAGTTGACATCGTGTTTGTTCCTAGATTTAAGTAAAGCATTTGACTTTGTGGACCATGCCATCTTACTTAAAAAGCTTCATACGTATGGTATAAGAGGTCAGGCGCATGACTGACTTAGCGAATTTTTACGAAATAGGAAACAAATAACAAGTGTAACCAAGATAGACGCAATGTCAAACACAATAAAAGAGTTTGATTCGATCGCTGGGCTAGTCATTAGGGGAGTGCCACAAGTCAGTATTCTTGCACCATTACTTTTTCTGGTATATGTGAACGATCTACCACGAACGACAGAACAAAACTGTATTTTGTTCGCTGATGATGCAACGATAATGTTCGAAGGCAATGAATTCGATTCATACAAAATAAATAAATATAAGGTTTACGACACCTTTTAAGGCAGTGTTTATGTTTATGTTGGCTTTCAGACAATAAATTGCAAATTAATATCAACAAAATCAAATTAGTCCATTTTTCAGCAAGTCGAAATAGTACTCCGGCTTTAAACATAACATAATTATGATAACCAAAGCATAGAGCAAGTAGACAGCACCGTTTTCTTAGGCATTCATATAGATGAACACTTAACATGGAACAACCATATAGATGCGTAAGAATGCGTAAGAATGCGTAAGAAACTACATAGAGCTATTTACGCACTAAAAACTATACAAAATACTAGCTCAATAGCGACAGCCATCTCGGTTTATCACGCCTATATTTGCTCCCAAATACGATATGGGATCGTACTATGGGGAAATTGCTCTGAAGCAAATAGAGTATTCATTGCCCAAAAGAAATGCCTAAGAGCAATCTGGGGTCTGAGAAATGTAGACTCATGCAGACAAATCTTTATAAAAAATAAGTTTATGACAGCGCCTAGCATATATATTTTTGAAACTGCCAAATTAGTAAAGTCCAATATGTTGTCACTATTCAAATTAAATGACAACTCCCACCGTAGAGCAGTTACGCATACGGTCTTGTCTATGCCAGCTCCAAGACTAGAAATTTACCGCAAAAACTGCTACTACATGGCTTGCTTAATTTATAACTCCATACCGAAAGAAATTTCGGACATGGTTTATATACTTTATAATAGTTTCTGTAGGAAATTGAGCGCCTGGTTGACCGAAAATTGCTTTTATTCGGTCCAAGATTTCCTTAAAACAACAAGTTGTAGGTATACTAAGTACGCACAGTAAATGTTAAGTAAAATTCGTTTTGATAGTAGGTACCTATTAATATAATGAAACAATGACAATGGAATTATTTTAGTTATTATTATACTGGACTTTGTTATTATGTTGAATATTATTGAGTTGTAAATGTTGTAATGTATGTGACGATTTTTTTAAAATATTTGCACGCCATCAGCCGGCAGAATTGTGCTGGACTATAAAATTGAAATGTAACACTTATAAAGACCATGATTCAAGCAAATAAACGATCTATCTATCTATATAATATCATAAAGAGGAGTCTGTGAGTATGTCTGTATGTAGGGGGTATTCACCGGTACCACTTAGGTATTTGGTTTGAAAAATTCTTTCACCTGCATTTTGAATGGACTTTCTGAAAGGGCGTAGGCTATATTTAATCCCGCGGGTTTGTCTGATTTTTTTGTGATTCGCGGTCGAAGCCACGCGGGCAGCAAGTCTTTAATAACCTGTGAGTGTGACATTGTAGCATAGTAAAATAAAAAAACCGTGCAAAATAAAAAAACCGGCCAAGTGCGAGTCGGACTCGCGCACGAAGGGTTCCGTACCATTGTCAATAAAAATATTTATTTTATTTTGTTTTTAGTTTTTGTTGTTATAGCGGCAACAGAAATACATAATCTGTGAAAATTTCAACTCTCTAGCTATCACCGTTCTTGAGATACAGCCTGGTGACAGACAGACGGACGGACGGACGGACGGACAGCGAAGTCTTAGTAATAGGGTCCCGTTTTACTCATTGAGTACGGAACCCTAAAAATGGACTTTTTAGATGGTTATAGGCTATATTTTATTCCGCAGGTTTGTGTGCGTTCTTTGCAATACCACGCAATACTAAGACGAAGCCACACGGGAGCTAGCAAATGATTAAGTACGCCACTGCGTAATATTGTTATCATTCTCATTACCCAAGCGTCAGTTGCTACCCAAATCGCCGTGGAAACGGTGTTACGAACGAAAACAAATGTCATGCGATGGTAAAAGGTAAATTACATATCTTAACCAGAAATAGGATACATAGTACCTACTGATAATACGTCTGAAATGTAGAGGTTATACTTACTGTCGCTCTCTCCGATAATGCCCAGCACGTACTAGTAGTACCAACTCCCATCACACTCGGACTCTTTACACTCGAAGTTGTAGACGTTTATGTATACCTAGGACAGACTGTCCAGTTAGGTAGGTCCAACTTCGAGATAGAGGTCAGTCGTCGAATCCGACTCGGCTGGGCAGCGTTCGGGAAGCAACGGCACATCTCTTCGTCCAATAATCCACAGTGACTCAAGACGAGAGTCTTTGACCAGTGTGTGTTGCCAGTGATATGACATATGGCACTGAAACGTGGTCGCTTACAAATTCAGACGTATTATCAGTACAATGTATCCTATTTATTTCTGGTTAGGGTATGTAATTTACCTTTTACCATCGCATGACATTCGTTTTTGTTCGTAACACCGTTTCCACGGCGATTTGGGTAGCAACTGACGCTTGGGTAATGAGAATGATAACAATATTTTCTTAGAACTATCAAAAAAGTCATGAAGTAGGTACTTACAGCCGGGGTAAGAAAAGGTTCGTCACCTTATAGTCGATATTTGCTTGCACCAAGGCAATTATCAGCCCTGCCAACGTTTCATTTCAAACGAAACAGAAATATCGCATTGACGTTTGCATTGCAATAACAGGCTAATCTCAGAGTACTCCAGAGCAAAGAGAATTATTCAGATTTAAAGATATTTCGCTTACCTATGTTATAGCCAGCTTCATGATCTGCAATAATTGCAGCTCTTTCATGGATATTTAAGTTCCTCGGCATTATCAAATTAAATACGACGCAGAGTTAATTAGTGATCGCAAAAATTACAAGAGAAAATATTGACACTGACAAACACTGACAATTAAATAGAATATATTTGATTGGTACACTTACAAAGCTGTCCTTTTCGTTGGGCAGTCGTGTAAAAAGTTTGATGTTGATACGAAACTAAATACCCGTAGGTCACAGGTGTAAACTATTTAGATCCTTATTATCATATCAAGTAAGTATCAGTATCATGTTATATGCACTTGTCTGCTTAGTACTTTGCGTACAAAAGGTACTAAGAGTCACTGACTTTATATAGGAAAGAATTTATTTTAAATTTCCATAAACTAAATCGACAAAAAACCATATAATTATCAAACCGGCTCTCAGAATTTCACGAGGATCGGTTGAGAGATGCGTCCACTGCTGGACATAGGCCTCCCCCAAAGAGTGCCAAAGTGACCGGTTCTGCGCTACCCGCATCCAGCGGACTCCCGCGACCTTTACCAGGTCATCAGTCCAATTGTGGGGTCCTACCCGCGACGCGCCTTCCAGTACGTGGTCGCCACTCAAGAACCTTTCCGCCCCAACGGCCATCGGTTCTACGTGCAATAAAAAAGATTCCGACCCCCAAATATAAGAATAGACGTACCTACCTACTCAAATACAGTGTCTTTAGTGTAAGAAAAGCGCGCGAAATCGCTTGTTTTCGTTCCATTTTTCTCAGAGCTTCGGGAATCAAACAACTTTACTGATTAGAGCACATTTGGAAGAATAGAGTTGTGAATCGAATAGACGCCGCTTTTGCAAAAAGGCGGGTTATAAGCTCCGAAAAAAATGGACTGATTTTTTTATCCAAAAGCTGACGTGATCGAATAGTTTTTAGCTACGTTTAAACAAAATCGGTGTAGCCGTTTTTGAGATAATGAACTTTGAAATGAAAATATTTCACGGAGTTTTTCAACTTTTCCAAGTTTTTTTTTTTATACTACGACGGTGGCAAACAAGCTTACGGCCTGCCTGATGTTAAGCTGGTACCGTCGCCTATGGACACTTGTGACTCCAGAAGAATCACAAGCGTGTTGCCGACCCTTTATTCACTTGAGGTTTCGCTGTGTTGGCAGATAGAGACATGCAGGTCCCTCACTCCCAACACAGCGCACCATAGGGAGCTCTGGCGACCTTACTCACCACCAGGAACACAACACCACATACTTCATAGCATTCAATAATATAGCAACACTACAAAGTAGTGCTTCGGTCTTCTGTAAGGTGGAGGTACTTCCCCAGTTAGGCTGCTCCACATACGAGCGAGATGACATTCCGCTGTGCCCTACCTCTCTTAAAAATAATAGTTGTTTAAGAATAACTTAAATACGATTATGCTTCTTTTTTACCATGTTGGTGGCAAAAATCTGGTTGAATCTTGACATAGGATAGGTTAGGAGTCAAACTAATTGTAATCTGTTTTTATTTTTATTTTCACAATTAATTGGTGCATGCTGTGTCCTTCTGTAATGAATAAGGTACTTGGCTTTAATTTGTGCTTGTGCTATATTATGTAATGGTATGCTTATTATTGAAGGTCCTTCCTTAAGGTGGTTCGATTGCCATACAAAACGTTATTTGACATTCGTAGGCTAACGGCGTGATATTTTAAGAAACTTATGTAACAAACTTTCATAAATTGGCTTCCCATTTGCGCCAAATTCCCCCTTTCCTAGAATAAACTTGTATAAACTAGATTAATTTGAGAAATTAGTTTGTCACGTGATATTTTGGGAAAACTATTTTTCTCAAATTAATCTAGTTTATACAAGTTTATTCTAGGAAAGGGGGAATTTGGCGCAAATGGGAAGCCAATTGATGAAAGTTTGTTACATACGTTTCTTAAAATATCACGCCGTTAGCCTGCGAATGTCAAATAACGCTTTGTATGGCAATCGAACCACCTTAATAAATAAACAACAAAAAACGTACCTACGGACTGCGATATGATGTTCTGTTATCGGAAACATTGAACAAATTGAGAATGAAAACCTGTCGCTATAATTTTTTTTTCAACTGGTAATATAGTTAGGTAGTCAGTAGTCACCGAGCCTTGCAAAAAGTTCGCAATATCCAGTGACGAACTTAAATTTGGGACCCACTTAAAGTTGACAGTCCTGTCATATTGTATACGAATTATAAAAATATTAAGTATTTTAATCATCATCATCCTCCTAGCGTTATTATTCCCGGTTGTGCCCCTAAAGGAGCCCGGGGTCCGCTTTGACACCTAATCCCAAGATTTGGCATAGGCACTAATTTTACGAAAGCGACTGCCATCTGACCTTCCAACCCAGAGGGAAAACTAGACCTTATTGGGATTAGACCGGTTTCCTCACGATGTTTTCCTTCACCGAAAAGCTAACGGTAAATATTCCGTACATAAGTTCCGAAAAACTCATTGGTACGAGCCGGGATTCGAACCCACGACCGCCGCTTTTAATGGAGTCATAAATTAAAGAACGCAACCGCGTAGTGCACGTAGGTAGTATTTAAATACTACCTAATTTAGCTATTGGAATCAAGAAAATATCACATCACTCAAAAAGGCGAGGGTTGGGCGAGGGGTAATCACGTAACATTCCGAACGCTTGTTAGGACAATCCAACTGTCATTTTTTCATATAAAATTTGAGATTTAGATTTACCTAACGTTCGTAAAATGCATTACGTGATCGACGTGCGAACAACGAACAGTGCCAATTATAGACCCAAACATCGCAACGAACATTTTCATGATCATTCTAGCGAACGCTGGCCTACTATGGTCATACTTAGTTGGAAATGTATGTCAAACAAGCAAGTAGTAGAACTCTGGAAACCAGATCATATTAAAAAGAGACCAGCAATTTCTAGGATAGAAGCTAATAATAAAAGCTATCGTAATGGCGAAAAATACATACCTATTTATGACAATTTTCAGTCGTAAAGGAACGCCTGCACATTGAAAAAAATTTTTTTTTGAAACGTGTATGGAAATGGTCGCACCTTTTTCGGAAAACTAAAACGAGAAGTGCCTAATGTTCTTCCGCCCAAAGAAAAGTTAAAATTCTTCCCCTTCTAGTAGTATAATAATCCTACCAAAATCCTTTATTTCGCTCTGAGTTTACCTTTTAAAAATCCTGATAGTCAATGAGGAATACATCGCATTCACGCAAATAAAAATCAAGATTGCCTGACTCGTCTCTTGGCAGGAAACTCTACATTCCGCACCTCGGCAATAATGTAAATTTTTTTTAAGCCACTTCTGTATGCCCGTAGCTCTGAATCACGAAGAAAATGGAAAACATTATATTAACGAGTAGGCAGTGTCGTCGTTTGGGAGCTATAACTACTATGGAGACACGCACACTGCCAACTGATGTATAATGAAATCACACATATGTGATATACTATTGTTTTTCGGCGACTTCGTTGTTGGTTAATGGAATCTAAAGGAATCAGGTTATTTCAGCTTGGCCATATTTCTTTTCTCACCATCTGCCCGGCTGTAATGTTCTCCACTACAGGTCGCATTTCACAGCCGCTTCTCGTGCAATTTTGTGAGCGGGTTCAATAATTACATTGATAGTTTTTTATATTGGATCCAGTTTTTCGAAATACAATAAAATCAAAAAAGACTGGTTCGCAATTTCTACAGCACACAGATCCACTAGGTTTATTATTGGGTGATGATGGATTAATGGCTGGGCTGTTGGATGAGATATCGAACGCCACCCTAGTTAATACTATTGTATCACTTTTTATCTCCGGTAGAGCTCCATACTATCAATTACTTAAGAGCCTTGCTCTTGTTGGTGGAGTAGCCGCTACTTTTCTCTGTCCATTGCCAACCTCTTGACTTCCTCATATGACTCGACATCAGCTTTATCCTTTACTTGGCTAAAATATGCTAGCCTAGGCCTTCCTCTGCCTCTCTTGCCCTCATATTTACCTTCTAGGATGTTTAAGAAGAAGCTGTCGTGCCGTATCAGGTGGCCCACCATCTTGCCTCTCCTATTTCTAATAGGCACATCCATCCTAGCAAACATCTCTTCGCTCTTACTATTCTTAAAACCTCTTCGCTCGTCTTTCTCTATACTATATGAACCCAATAAAGTCATAAACTCATCATCCACCTAGTGCCAGAAAGGAGTCCGGGGTCCGCTTTGGCCCCTAATCGCAAGATTTAGCATAGGCATGCATTTTACGAAACCGGCCATCTGACCTTCCAACCCCCTCTGGGTTGGAAGGTCAGATGGCCGGAAAACTAAAACTTATTGGGATTAGACCGGTTCCTCACGATGTTTTACTTCACTAAAAAGCCACTGTTAAAATGTGAATATCTTAGTTTTAGAAGAACCCTGTACTGTACGGTCGGCCAAGAAAGTGGTCTACCAGATTTTCCCAAAAAGGGTTCATCAGATAGCATCACATCAGGATAAGTATGAAACCGGTTTATTCTTTCACTAGGTGCCACAGAAAGCAAGCATACCCGCCGGATAAAACATAGTCCATATAACCATCCAGAAAGCCCATTCTACACGCAGGTGATTCTTAATCGGATAAACAGTTCCGGGTATTATCCAACACATTCAAGCTTACAAAGCTCACAGACTTTTCCTCTTCCTAATTTTAGTATAGGTCGATCACGTAACGCATTGTATGAACGTCGGGTAGGTCTAACTGTCACTTTTTATATGACAAATTGACAGTTCAATTGTACCGACGCGCGTCCGGAACGTTACGTGTTTACCCCCCAGATGACACACCACCCCGATACGTGACACAAACACGAATTACCACAATTGTTATTCATATATCTACTTACTGTTAATATAATTATTATCTACCATTTTTGTGGTTTACTGAATAATGTACGTAAGCCCTCATGCACTATATAAACACATATTCAGGAATATTAAAACAGAAATACATCATACATCTCATACGATAGTAGTGTGCGAGTTTGAAACTATAATCCAGATTCGGCTTGTTTTACAAACTTAGCTGTCATTGCCGTATAAAGAATATTGGTGGACTACTTAGGTATCTACAATCAATACTTTTTCGTCAAAACCTCATAACTAAGGGACCATTAAGACTGCAGTGCTCTCCTCATCAGCTTTGAAGTTTCAAGAGTGTCATTAGCATCATCGTTCCAGCTAGAAGACATCCACTGCTAGACTGAAGCCTCCCAGGACTACTTTCCAGAACAACTGGTCCAGCACTGCATCCAACGATATTGACTGTCCGTGCTTCAACTACTGGTGTGCTGCAAATCGAATCTTCGAGACTGTATCCCTACTTTTTACGGTAAAATGGGATCAAGCAATAACAAACCACAAACAGTTATCAACACCCAAATATCGCAACACGGGGATGCATACGCCCGCAATAAATTGGACAATGGAGAAATCACATCGAACGACCTGGCAGCATCAATGAAGTATCAGGGCACGTTAGATATGGGCTTTCTAGGCAGCAAAACGAATATGATGTTGCTTGCTATTTTAATAATGGTGTCTTTAATTTTGTTGTATGGGCTGTTTAAAATATGCATACAATGCACTAAGACGATGCTTAAATCAGAAATGTCGGAACCAATCAAAGTGATGTACAGACGATCTATCGGGTTAGTACGGAAACCCTCGCCTCGAGGACAGCAGGTCGATCACGTAAGGGATTATACGTACGCCAATCACATCTAAATTACATTTTTTGTAAGGGGAAATAACAATTGAGTTATCCTAACGTGAGTTCCAAAAGTTCCGTGATCACCCCTCAGGTGTGGTAATTTTAAACAACACACAGTCCCACAGCTCTTTGAATAGTATTTGGGTTCCATATAATAAATACAACAAAGAGATAACAATATAAAATAACAAAGTAAATGTGTAGCCAGTTGCAACTACCATTTGACAACCCTGCGTACTTTGGCTGCGAATATCTAAGCGCCAATAGCGTCATAGCATGATGGTGAGTGGCGGTCGTGTGGTACGTACGAGAGGCTATAAAATGTGTAAGCCATGTGGTTTAATGGTACATTGTGATACAAGTGAGCTATGTTGATCATTACATCAGAGGCGGATTTGTCACGCGAACCGCAGGTGAGCGTGATAAGAGAGCCGAGGATGTAATCATCAAAGCTCACGCGTGTCATACGACGTTTTTCAACACATTTGCGAGGAAATAATCCTTTTCATAAAATGAAAATGTTACAGGCATATAAGTACAACAGGTTTTTACTCACATACATTTTTACATCTCCAAGAATGTACAGTGGCGTCAATTCTATTGATCACTTTTCTATTCACCACGAGTCAACATTTTTAATAATAACCAAACACGCATCATCATTGTTTACAAATATTTGGGAAATTACTTATAATGGCGCGCAACTGTTTTTTATTCGTGAAGTTCGCGCAGTGGGCCCGCAGCGAGGCTAAGATGAAATCTCTAAACAGCCAATACTATTTATAATAAAATAAATATTTTCTTACTCAATATAAATTCATGTAAAATGTTATCAAAAGTAAAGAGTTTTACTAAATAAAATCTTTCTATATCATATCCAAGATGAAATAATCAATTAATTCACAAGAAGGATTTAATTTGTTTAGTCGAGTAAGAATCCATTTGCCGAGAATTAAAACAAACCTGTATACTCGTGACTCGGTCAATTTAATAATGCGCCGAGTCCATACATACACCTTGCTGCAAGGTGCTAACGTGTCTTAATCGGGATATAAACATAACTACACGAGTGTCGTAATGTTATAAAATAAAACACGCGTGTTTAATACCCAGGATTATGAGCCTAAAAGCGACACAATAAGAGGCACGTTACGAGCAAATGTGTTGAAAAAAATGTTTGCGTGCGTAAGTACATGGCGGAGTGGCATAATGAGGTACAAATCATTTTTTTTCATCTTACTATATTGTAACAAATATTCAATAATTATATATATTGTATCGTTTTAGTATCTTATTTTCTCTTTGTTGGTTTTAGTATTAATATATTAGCGTTATTGTAAAGTTGTGCGTGTAACTTACTATATGTTTTTTTTTATATTATTTTTAAACGTGAATTCCTGTAATTGGCTCTGTATCTCTAATTAAGCTGCAATCTGTGTAATTATAGCACTTGGTGTATTAATTACAACTGTTGCTTCTCCTCATACCATCATCATCATCATATCAGCCGAAAGACGTCCACTGCTGGACATAGGCCTCCCCCAAAAAGTTCCAAAGTGACCGGTCCTGCGTCACCCGCATCCATCATATAAATAAATAAAAAATATAATATATCAAAAAGGTATTTTCTTAACGAATCAATACCAATCTCATAGAGAGCATAAGTCCGTGAGTCTGTCTGTATGTAGGGTATATTCTCCGGTACCACTTATTCGGTTTCAAAAACTCATTCACCTGCATTTTGAGTGAACTTTCTGAAAGGGCATAGGCTATATTTAATCCCGCGGGTTTGTCTCGTTTTTTTGTGATACGCGGTCGAAGCCACGCGGGCAGCTACTTTATACTAATCTGTGAAATTTGTAAAATGTAAGTTTGTATACTTTGGTTAATCGCCGGAGCCGATTATCCGAATTCAAAAATTAATTCACCTGCGTTTAAAATGAACTTTCTATATGGTTATAGGCTACATTTAATTCCGCAGGTTTGTCTGCGTTCTTTGCAATACGTAGACGAAGCCGCACTGGTAGCTAGCAAATGATAAAGTACGCAGTGTAACCTCTCCATTTCAGTCGTATTATCAGTACAATATATCTTATTTCTGGTAAAGAAATGTAATTTACCTGTTACCATCGCATGACACGTGTTTTGTTCGTAACACCGTTTCCACGGCGATTCGCCAACCCGACGCTTGGGTAATGAGAATGATAACAATATTTTCCTAGAACTATCACAAAAGACATAAAGTAGTGTACCGTGGTTTGGGGTTAATTTGATCAATTTCAGAATGAAAACGTCTGTATCTCCCTGGACAGTTATCCAAAAAAATAAGGAAAATAAATGCAAATATCGGTTTTTGGCCCTCTATTGACTGCACCAACAAAAAAGGTATGCGAGATATTAGAAAAAAAAATTAAGTCAAAGATCAACTTTTTACTGATATAGGGCTTACTTTTAAGCTGGGGAGCTTAAAAGTAAGCCCTACCTATATCAGTAAAAAGTTGATCTTTAACTTATATTTTTTTCTAATAAATGGATTATGATAGTAGGTATTAGGAAAAAAACAATAGAACATTTAAAAAAAAAACCGTTGTCAGGCTTCGGATTCATGAAGGTTTACGTGCCTTTGGGGTTACCTTGACAAATAAAAAAAAGGGTATTTATTTTATATTAAATAAGGGTATCAGTGATCAAAGTAATTCCTCAGAAGTCAGAAGTGATCAATGACACCCAACCCAATGCTACAAATATCGAAAAAATTAAATGGCCGTCAAGTTTGTTATTTGCAACTGTCTTTGATCTTATGCCTGATTCAGTGCATAACATCATATTAATGTACCTACCTATTTACTATAAATAAATTCAGTTTTGTTTGCAAAAAAATAAATAAAAAAATGGATAAAGTAGGTACATTATACGTCAATAAAAATACTGATACTACAAATACATTTGATTATTAAAATAAATTAATTTACTATACCGAAATACCTTACTGTTGTATTGTACCTCAGAAGTTATACAAGCTATTAAAAGGCCGTAAATTTAGTACTCACGTATTTAATTTTTTTCATCGGTCGGCGTGCCAGGAGGACCGGCTTTTATTTATTTAATCGTATGGCGATCTTTCGGTGTGTGGAGGCCTTAAAGACACACTGGCAGTGACGTTCAAGGCCTCCACACACCGGTCGCGGGCGCGGGTCAGGCGCGGGCCCGCACCCGACCCGCGCCCGCGCCCGGTGTGTGGAGGCCTTTAATGCTGTCAATCGTAAAAAAAACCAAACGATGCGTTCAGAAAGCGTATCAAAGGACCTAGCCTGGCATTTTATTCGGATCATCTGTTTCTGGTTTCAATATGTTTCATGCCTGTTCTGATACGTCGATTCAGCATCACATTGATATGCGATTATTACCTTCACTGACGACCCAAAATATACCTGATTTTGTATAACGTTAACGCCGCATATTGAATAGTATTCCATGAAAGCATTCCCGTGACCCAGTTCGCAGATACTTTCCGAGGTTGTATTGAGTGTCAATGTCAGTTGAAAGGCATCTCGAATAGATAGTATAGATACCTATCTCGGCGAATTCAGCTCTGTTAAAAGGCGACGGCATAGAAGTCATATGATTTATATTAAACGCAATCTTGCGATGCTTGACGCATAAAAAATATTACTTGAATCAAGAATTAAATTACGAAGAGATTTAAACAAATATCCTCTTGGATTAAGTTGATTCTCTCGAACCAGCAGTGAACAATATTGGCTCAAGATAATTTTGTACTATCTAAATAATTTACCATCTTGCTAATTAGAGAGGTAGGGCACAGCGGAATGTTTAGAGAGGTAGGGCAAAGCGGAATGTCATCTCTCTCGCTCGTATGTGTAGCAGCCCAACTGGGGAAGTACCTTCACCTTACAGAAGACCGCAGCCATAATAGCACCACTGCTTTGTAGTGTTGCTATATTATTGCATGCTATGAAGTATGTGGTGTTGTGTTCCTGGTGGTGAGTAAGGTCGCCAGAGCTCCTTGGATGCGCTGTGTTGGGAGTGAAGGATCTGCATGTGTCTATCTGCCAACACAGCGAATCCTCAAGTGAATAAAGGGTCGGCAACGCGCTTGTGATTCTTCTGGAGCCACAAGTGTCCATATGCTACGCTACGGTATCTGCTTAACATCAGGCAGGCCGTAAGCTTGTTTGCCACCGTCGTTGTATACAAAAAAAACAGACTCTTGGTTCAAGTATACTATGTACGAGTACCTATGTAAGTATGTATGTTTTTCTGTGAACGATGTAATATATGTCTCCCTTCTTCTGAGTCGTTTTCACTGTTGGCATTGGCAGGATTAATGGCGGTGTGTTATTATATGTATAGTGCAGTGATAACTCCCTGCATTCGCTTTTATAGCGTTATCTGTGTTTTATTTTGTTCATTATTTTTTAGCAGAATCAAATCTCTTTGCTGCACGTCGTGTTGAGGGACTAGCTGATTTTTCGGCTATTATTTTTAAAGATTCAAATTTGAAATGCATAGAAGATTCTTCTCGAATCTTGTCAATCTTGTTAACAAATTGGTGACGGGTCATTCTTGATATAGAAGCCCAAGTGTTGGCTCGTATTTTGGTGGAAGAAGCTTTCCCTGATTTAAGAAGGAGCCCACCTTTTACAGTTACGACCAAAGTTGTTTAATCCAGTCCGTGATACAGGAGCTGTATTGTGTTTTTTTCATCGGCAATCTATTATAATTGAGCCCTAGTCGCCGGATGCACAGCTACTTCTCGGACGCCTCCAGAGGCTTACTTTTGATTTGTGCCAGTTTTATTGGATTTATTCCGTAAAAGGCCAGGCGCCTGATCGCGTTCTGGGTAAGTTGTGCTCGTTTATCTACGAATTTGGCTTGTTGTTACGTCAACCGCGCCTGGGTGTTTACTTTTTATGTATTTATTACCTCGTAGCTTCCTCGATCGGGCCACGAGCTACCCTGCCACGTCGTGTACTGCGCTTGATTCCGCTACCGCCAGTGCTGGAGCACAGAGGTGTGCGAAGGGCGGTTGCCGTTTATCCGGAAACTACCCCTGCGTCGGCTTGTGTGTGCAAGGACCCGCACCATAGGCATTCTCCACGTCGGATGCTGTTCTTCTAATTATCGTTACATTTAGGATTTCCCTATTTCTAGTTTTACTGCGTAGCGTTTCGGCTTAGCGACATTATTAGGATCACAACCCGCTAACGCGCTCTGTTTCCGTATTCCGCCAACCTCAAAATTTAGAAAGGCTTTTTGCTTGCCACCGTCTATATATTTTCGTTTTATGCCCTAGGTTTTTTTTACCGTCCTGAATCATTCACCCCGTCATCCATACCACGCATTCTTCATAAACTCATCCTTCACATCTACTTAAAAACCTGTGTGCCTAATCTTCGCGGCTTTCCGTATTCGCGGACTAGGACCAAGCGTATTGGCGGCTTGAAACCCCTACCTATTATTGCTTATAGGGTATATGTCCTACTCTTAATGTTTAACGTCACAGCTAGCCGTACGACGATACAACTGTTTTCCTTTTACCTGTTTAGCATTTTAAGGGCTTTATCGTAGGTAACTAACGAGGGAAGGGGAAATCCCACGAATATTCTCTGGTCAAACGGAGTGTTAAATTCTATAAATTTACTTTTAACCGAGTTCTGTTTAGGAAAGTAAATCAAATTAATATTGTGTTGTATTTACAGCGTAAAAGCCTACAATGTTTCTTTTAAGTATGTTCCGATATAAAAAATAAAATAAATTGCTATCGTGTTTGCAGAAGTGTGTGTTTGTTTTATTTACACTAGTTTTGCTGCAATAGGTAGGTAAGTACGTAATTATATTTATTTGTTGCCATCATGTTTCTTTATTTCAATGGATGTTAATTGTTTAATGTATTTATGATGTACCATAAGTCTCGAGTCACGCCAGATTAGAATTGTAAAAAAAACTCATTTTTATAGTTTTTTATTGATTCATAAAGTACTTACACAGTTGAGGGAAGTATAGAGTTGCTTGTTGAGCAAATGACCTCCACGTCTTTTGTAGAACGTACAGTTTCTTATGTAAATGTCCTCCTAGAGAAGAATTTGTTGATTAGTTTGTTTCAGTTAAAATGACGAAAATGTAGTTAACGTGGCCACGCGTGGTATTTTACAACTTTTATTGCTAAATATGAAAGGAAAAGATAACAAAGAGACGTCATAAAACTGCCTGAAGTACGGCAACTGTGCCTAACTGGAGTGATATAGCTGGGTCATTATTCTTTTAAACCTACAATTTCCTGTCCTCATTTTACCATACGTCATTAGAGTATTGATTATAAATAAATAAATAAATATTGAGGGACAATCTTACACAAATCAACCTAGGCCAGCGGTAAGCTCAGTAAGGCTTGTGTTGTGGGTACTAGGCGATGATATATATAATAGATACATACATATAGATACTTATATACATATATAACATCCATAACTCAGGATACACAAATAAATGCCCTGACCGGGATTCGAACCCGGGGCCTCCAGCTTCGTAGGCAGAGTCACTACCCACTGGGCTACATTATGATGTTTTAGTGTTTGAATACACGTCCATACATTTATTCATCTATAAGTACTAAATAATCTTTCACTTTCTCTATCCAGCGCTTTTTTTAACAAGTTTGTTTTTCATAGAATCGCGTCACAGGTCTCCGCTGAAAACGACCGCTCTGTCACAAACATATATTTTCTTAAAACCCACCATAAAGAAAAAAAAAAAGCAGCCAAGTGCGAGTCGGACTCGCGCACGAAGGGTTCCGTACCATTATCTATAAAAACTATTTTATTCCGTGTTTTTAGTATTTGTTGTTATAGCGGCTACAGAAATACATCATCTGTGAAAATTTCAGCTGGAACTATCACGGTATCAGTGACATACAGCCTGGTGACAGACAGACGGACAGCGGAGTCTTAGTAATAGGGTCCCGTTTTACTCTTTGAGAACCCTAAAAACATAATATCCACGGAAAGAATCATTAATTAGTCCCTTTAAAAAATACATGCAACGTTCATTAAAATCAAACGTTATAAAATCATAACTATGAAAATTTGAAAAACGCCAAAAACAGAAAAATTACGATTTATTGTAGGTAAAAAGAAGAACGGGCAAGCTACTGCTTGTTGTATTGATTATTAACATGCTTTGTGCCTGCCGACACACTTGCGTAATAGTTTTACAACCCTATTTGAAGATAACGATTAAACAATAATAATAAATAAATAATAAATAAATAAATAATAAATAAATAATAAATAAATGCATGCTTATCACTAGCTCTGCAGGCAGCTCTACCGACTGACCTGCTAAACCAGTCATATACTTTACCTAAGTATAACACAATTAACAAGATGTCAACCCTTCATTCACCCACGATCATCGATGTTCTTCTTCTTCTCTCTTTTTTTTTTGGCATTCTGGCCAACTGAGTCGGCTCAATTTTGCCTTCGATGTTCTAATAACGCTTAATCACCAATCAACCAATTTGATTCCTAAGGCCATCATAGAACCTTGCCGTTGTAAATATGTCAATACGGGTTACTAGGATTATTGCGTCGCTATGTAGCAGTTAAAATGGCAGGGTTCTACGGTGGCCTAGGAATCAGATTGGTTGACTGTAGTTGTATCGGGTCAGTAATTATAACGTCGGGTCAACTTCCCAGTTGTGGGAGCTGATGACCGGGCTATTGTGTAGAGTTGGAGTTGAGCACAGTACAAGATATGCTATAGAATGCGAAGAGACTAGCTACATACTCACCAATAGTTTGCTGGTGAGTATGTAAGCTGACAGTACACATTCTTTGGAGTACCCTTAAATTCAAAACTGTAAATTTAATAAGTAGCTAGATGTTAGTTTTTGGAGAAAATTAGGAAAAAAACTTTGTTACCTTAATAAGTTTATTTATTCAAATGGCCTGGTAAAGGTCGCGGGAGTCAGCTGGATGCGGGTGGCGCAGGACCGGTCACTTTGGCACTCCTTGGGGAGGCCTATGTCCAGCAGTGGACGTCTTTCGGCTGATATGATGATGATGATGATGTCAAAAATTTAATTTTTGGTACTGTAAACTCGGTTAACATTGACCCAAATGAAGGGTTACTTTGACCCACATTAAAAGCGCATATAGCAATGTCATGTAAAAAAGTAACAACATAAGCAGTTACCTGAAACTAAAAATAAGATGATTTGACCCTTTTTAATCTCATATAAAACCGGTGGACAAAGTAATTCACCCAAACCAAAGTTTTTTTTTTAATTAAGAATCAAAACAGTCGTTTACAAAAAAAAGTTATAAGATATTGATTACAACTAAACGTCCCGCCGCGGTATTCTGTGTGGACCCTTTCATATTAGCTCGAACATTACAACCGGCACCGCCTCCGCCACGCACCGCGCCGCACCGCCACCGCTTTCAGTGCGTTTCGGCCTTTAGACCTGGAGTTTCCTTATTTTAAATTAATAAATTAATAAAATAAAATAAAGCATTTAATTCTAGTATCTTGGACCCATCAGAATACGGGCTCGAGGGCCAAAGTAACCCGGGTGAACGGTAGTTACGTACCTACGTTTTTATTGCCGTCTGTACTTTTTGGTCACAGTCATCAACTAGGTACTCAGAGGGTTCCAATGAGCCGTAACACGACGGGTTCATCTTGTTTAGTTCAGGAGATACCTTCTATCTCCATTAGGTCAGCTCAGCGGTGACATAATGCCCATAACATTGCTTTGTCACCGAACTTATCTTATCTTATCTTATCTAGGTTGCATTTCTTTCTTTCGGATGCACTTCGACCCAGTGGGATCTTTTGGTCACCGAACTTACATGGGTATATGCAAAATTCAGCTCAATCGGTTGATGATAACTGAACAAGTAACCTTGTAACCTATTTGCAGAATATAGGTAAGTATAATAGATATTTTGGAATTGCTTTTAGAAATGAGTACCGAGGGCGGTAAAAAATCAGATCGCAGGTATTTGACATCTGTGCCGAAGGCAAGGGCGATAATCGGATCTAAGGTTTTCTTGAATACCACCCGTGGTTAGGATATTTTAATATATTTCGCTGTTCAGAATAATTAACAACTTAGAAAAGTTGAATAATCCTTGACATTTTCATTTCAAAGTTCAATATCTCAAAACCGGATACTGGTTTTGTTGAAATGTAGCTAAGAACCATCTCGACCACGTCCGCTTTCGGCCATTAAAAACCGCATTTAAATCAGTCCATTCATTTAGGAGCTACGATGTCACAGACCTTACACTCTTTTTGCGTCGGGGGTTAAAAAGGGATTTTCCGTTCGCGTTAGCGAGCGGTACTTGCCTCTTTATGACCGGGTCACAGAATAAGTAATAGCACTACGTACAGAAGGTTCTCTGTTAACAAATTCCCTGTTTAGGTACGCCAAACGTGCCTAAATGTGGCCATCCCTTTCTATCGCATGCAACGCGCTGCGACCCATGCGAGCGTCTCGTTCCAACGCGCGGCAGCTACTAATGGGCCGCCAATTTGGCGGCCGCCGGCATGTACTTGTAGCGGCGCGACGGAATCACAGAGTGAACCGCCCCTGACCGGGTGTGACACTGTAAAACATGTTTTTTATAAACCTAAAGTCGAATAGCGCGATTGAGACATCCTTTGCTTTACCACCTTACGGGTAATCACGTCACTTTTCCAACTAGCGTTAGGACAAATCAAATTTTCCCATCCAAAAAGTGACATTTAGTTTAGATCTACCTGACGCACGTACAATGCGTTACGTGATCGACCTGCCCCGCTATTCTTTAACTTATTTTAAGCTCACCTCAACGCTCACCACAAATATATCTTGACGCCGCGATTCGTAGTAACTAAGCGTAGGCAGAGGTCTAGTTTCGTTGGGCGTGACGGGGTGGGCGTGTAAAGAACAACAGCCCATCTGAGATGAATAAAAATCGTATAGCATTTTCTATAGACAAGCTTAATACTGATCCATTGTAATTCAAGTTTTCGGCCGACATGGGAACCGTCTAGAAAACGAACATTTCCTTCATTTACTAAGAACAATATACTCTTTATATTCGTTTACTAACCACCGGTTATTATTTATTATTGTTTGTATGGGATCTTTTTAATAGCTTTCACTTGAAGTAGGTAAAGGCGGCTGAATCAAATAGTTTCTCCTCTCCAAGGTAACTTTATTAACTGAGATTTTGACACTTTCACTGCCCGAAACCCGCCTAGTGGGCGCGTACACCGTCGCCGTCGCTTTCTTACGGGGAAAACCACGGGATCGGCTATTAATTATATTTATTCAAATACAGTTTTTTCCGGATCTAACGCGAGAGTTTAAAGTGTTATTAACATATGCGTATTGCCCGGGCTCCCCTACATATGAGGAAAACCACGGAATCTGCTACGAGTGAAGCGCGTAGCTATTCTTGGCAGTGAATGTGTAGGTTTAAATCCATCAAATGTGGGATTTTCATGCAACGTCTAACCCCTATTTTTATGGTCCATCTTTTAAGCTTAGAAGTCCATGTTGTAAAAAAAAACTCTGTAATACTAATATTGTCTTCTGGCTAACGGGACAGGCTAACAACAAGGATTCGTTGATTCGCCCAGGATTTCATTTAAAATTTAAAGAATACTACTAATGACAAATATTCGGGGACAATTTTACACAAATCGACCTAGTCCCAAACCGCGGTGTCATTGGTGTAAAGATTTACAACACCCTTCCGTATGATTTGATTAACACCGAAAGTGACGCTATACTCGTTTTCTCTAAAAAACTCAAAGAAATGTTAATTGACCTAGCTTAATACGAAATAAATTAATTTATGTTGAGGAAGACTGAGGACTAAAACAATAATATATGTGTTTCGAATGTTAAAATTGTTAAATGATGAATTGATGAAATAAGAGTTTTAGTAATTTTACTAAATTAAAATACTACCGTAATAGTACATTACTTACCTAAGGGCGGTTAAACAAAGAATGTCTCAGATCGCAGGTATTTGACGCCCGAGCCGAAGGCAAGGGCGATAAATATGCGCTCTGAGGCTTTCTTTATTACCGCCCGTGGTGAGTACAAAATTTAACGTCTCTATCTGGCCAGGAAGTGGGGTTTTCCGCACGCATAGCGTGCGGTAATTCCAGCTTTATGGTCGGGTATGACGTAAATTAATTTTCACCTCACTTGCTCGGAAAGGCCTTTTTGTATGTTTGATATCTACTGAGAAAATCGCTTTTTATCCACATGTGAAGAAAGTAGACGTAGAACGTTAAAAGTACTATGAGGTAGAACGTTAAATGTTTACATTTGGTTTTTTTGTATATTTTATGTGTCATATTTTATTTTTTACCTTTTTTACTTTTTTTTAACTTTTTTTTTTAACTTTTTTAAAAAAAAATTAAAGCTTTTTTTAACTTTTTTTTAATTAACCTTTTTATTTACTTTTTTTTTACCCTTCTTATTTTCCTCGCTGTAGTGAGGTGAAAAGATTTGTATTATACACGGGTGAAAAGTTATTTTACGTCTCGTGTGTTGAAACACTCGCTACGCTCAGGATTCTATTTTTGAACCACTCGCTTCGCTCGTGGTCAATCATAGTATCCTTTCGCTAGCTCGTGTTTTAAATGAACACTCGCAGGTAAAATACAACTTTCCCCCCTTGTATAACAAATAACTATTATAGAACTGACCAACTTATACTAATATTAATATAAAATAAAATGAACTAACCCTTACCTAACCTAACCTAACCTATAGTTTAATACCATCCTATGTAAAATGTTTGACATGTTGAATTATTTATGTATAATTTTACCAATAAATATCTCATTCTCTCATTGTCATTCTAAGCAAAGCTTATATAGATAAATAAATACTTAAATACATAAAAAACATCCATGACACAGGAACAAATATTCGTGCTCATCACACAAATAAATGCCCTTACCGGGATTTGAACCCGGGACATCCGGCTTCGTAGGCAGGGTCACTACCAACTAGGCTATAGAGGTATTTATTTACATATACTTGCTTTATGATTTACATACTTGTACGTCGAGTTCTCCAATATCTATTACAGACAGCTTTTCAAAAATATCTACACATGAGTCTTATGTCAGTAACAATAAAGACTGTGTATAGATATTTTTGAACGGTTGTCTGTACAGATATTGGAGAACTCGACGTATAGGTTAAAAATATCCAAGACTCAGGAACAAATAGCGGTAGGTACTTACGAAAAGTACGTAGTCAAAATAATCAAATATAAATTATGCCCTTACTGGGATTCTAACCTAGGACAACCGGTTATGCGGGCAGGGTCACTATATAACTGTATGACTTATTGTAATATGTAAGTGTTTTGGTTTTGTACTGTGAACTTGCATAATTATGTTTGGAATAAATAAATACGAACTAGACTAAAGAGGTCACCGTAAAAAAAAGGAAACGAAGTTGTTTTAATGGATGATCATCATTAGATCATTACGTATTCTAAACAAGCATAAAAAGCTCAAAAAACTGTATCACGACTACGAAAAACTGGGCTTTTTTTCATACCTAAGGTAGCCCATGTCACCCGAAGGATAATCACGTAACGTTCCGAACGCGCGTTAGAACAATTCAAAAAGTGACATTTAGATCTACCTGAAGCGCGTACAATGCGTTACGTGATCGACCTGCTGGAGCATAATTTTGAATCGATTGATACCTCATTCATGAAAATCGGTCCAGTATCTTAAACGCTACGGCGCGGTGGAACACACGTAAATACCATTGACTTACTATCACTACGTATAGACTGGCAACCCAGAACATTTTTCTTGACGTCTTGCAATCAGACGGCCATCTTGGAAACTCAAAGAGTATGTGAACGTGCAGTAGATGCGACAATTTTCTGAGTTAGGATTCAGATATAGCCATAGCGTGATTTAAAACTACTTATTCATTTAATCACCAACATTTGGTGTTTGTAATTTTTTATAAGTAGGTACTGGTATCTTTATAGTTCCCGAGGATGCACTGTATTGATGCATTTTTCTGCAATTTGTGTCAGATGTCGAAGTCATATTTAAGGTCCATGCGGATCCTCAGATATCGATTTTGAAAGCGATTGGAATTCTTCTTAATTGGTAATGGGCTCATTCATATTCGGAGACCCTACTCGCGTCGCGTTCATTATTTATATATAGGTATAAGAGAACTTACGATCTAAATAAGTAGCAACTAAACGTTGTCAATAATTCATCAACAATATTAATTAAATTTAAAAAAGCAAACGGTTGCTGCTGTTTTGGCGCAAGAATTAAGGTATTTAAAGCTTCAAATAGTCAGTGTATTAAGTTTAATGTTCCACTAATAAGGCAAAATAGTATTAGGACTTTGTCACCTCTACAATTTTTAATTTTTGAAATAATGGCTACCTTTATGGCGTATCTTATAAATTACAGAAAAATTAATGTTATTTAAAAAACCCTGAATTTACCGAAGAAAAGTGATTCCCGTGCTATTACTATATTGCTGTATTGGTGGTTGGTGCAATATTATAGCACAATGCACAAAAGCCATTTTTAAAAGTTTTAAGTCCATCTACACTCGAAAACTACCGCCATCAGTGCTCGCCATTGACTAACCCAACATACGCTCATGAGCGTATGTGCGCAAACTTTTGTTAGGTGATGTCTGCTCTAGTAATATAACTCAATGGTAAATACAATAAAAGCATAATTATACTCGTACTGCTAAAAACATATACCTTCCTTTCCGCTATGCCGTTGTCGGGCAAAAAGGCTTGTTAAACGTTTCTTAGCCAAACTAACCCTTTCAGTGCCAGGAATCCCACAAGATGTTTGCTCTGGCCATGGACACATTCCTCTACAAACGGTTTTCCGTATGTTATCTACGAGCGTAGCGCAACGAAATAAATGTGTTAAGCCGTAACCACAAACGTGATCCATAATAACATACACCGCAGCATATAACTCGCACAATACAAGCGATATAACTTAACTACGTACGTCCAAACTTAGGTCAAACACCAAGTTTACAAAGCTAACTCGTGCCGTTATCAAAACGATATGGAGAAGCAATTTCAAACTTAAACTGCTGATAACAGATGAAAACTTAACTTTGCAAAAACGTGGAAATTATCCGTTCGGCTCTAAAACATCTTAAGTACGCTCCCTTCAAGCGAAATAGTATTATACTCCTTAGAAGCTAAGATTCTTTTTGCTATGCAATTCTTGAAGGCTGTTCCGATTCACTTGGAAATTTAAATTTGTATCGACTTTTTGGCATATCAGAGTTGAATTTCGCATGATGTCTCTATTTTTGCATGCTTTCCGAAGTAAAAGTTAAATCAACACCGTAGCTGTCTGCAATATTGCTACTCGATTTTTGGGAACTTTTAAATGTTGTTATATAGTTTCTGCTTCGCCAAGTAGTTCGTAACTGTCAGAGTTACGATTAGTTTGACATATTCAGTTGACGTTTTCGCCGTTCACCCACTTTGGAGAATTTCAGTACAATACAGAAATGTTACACTAAAACTGTATGGCAGCATTCATTCAGTGGGTACAATTTGTTTTAAAACGTAAGAGTTGTACAAAAATATACAATTATGTTCCTAATGGGGCAGCGAGGAAAATTCTGATACTTTAAGAGATACGGAAAGTTTGAAATTTAGTTTAAGAAAAAATAAAAACTGTGTTCAAGACAAAAAAACTTCATATGCAACCGGAAATCGAACCCGGCCAAATCTGTCTTAAAATCGGAGTTCGATTTATCGTGGAACTAAAAATTGCTGTTTGTAAGGAACAATTGTTGCTATGGAACCCTGTATGGTGAGATCACATAATTACAATTCGATTTATGACTGTTTGCTATGGAATCCTGTATGGTGAGATCACATAATTACAATTAGATTTATGACTGGGGAATCATCCCTTAACGGGGTGAAAAGGGGAGAAGAAGTTTCTATGGGAGCCCGATAATCAATGCTGCGCTTCAGAAGTCGTAGCTATTTGCTATTCGATTTTTACAAATATAAGGTAGTATTCATGCTATAAGGAGATTATTGATTAAAACTACGTGAACGAAGTTGCGGGTAAAAGCTAGTGTAAGTATATAACACATCGTAAATTTTCCGTTTTATATGTTTTCCGAGTGTCAAATTAACGGTGATACTAAAACGGCAACAAATATATTGATTTCAATCTAATGTTTTCGTCACAAAAGTTCTTACAAAATATTTTTGTAACTGTGATAGTGCTGTTAACGACGAATTAAAATTGTTAACGACGAATTAAAATGTATAACGAGTATTATAAAGAATGTCTAAGTAGGATAAAATAGCTTATAAACTAGTAACTAAGTTGTATTAATAAAAGTTGCATTACGGGTCTCGTATTCATTACTAGGGCATCTGGCATACATTCGCTACTAGGTAAAAGTCGTCCCTGCCTATAGATAGAATAATAAAGGATAGACAAAAGGCATACGACAACGAATGTGCTCCGAGGGCGGCCTAGAAGAGAATGAGCGCTGCCTAAGGAAGCGCCGGTAGTTATATTTATAACCGCGGTGAGGCGGGGGGTATGCGAGAAGAGATTATGCCGCTGGAAGGGCCCAATTCTCGCATATCCTCCCCAATCCAAGTAGAATCCTGTAAGACTTAATAAGATGTACTAGATTAGAACAGTAGAATATAATAAATATGTATATGTAAAGAGATAGAGAGAAATAAATGAGTTTGCGCGGGAAGGGGGGTCGGTGCGGGATGGCGGGGGGAGAGGTGCTTAAATACGGGCGGGTATAAAGCGAGGGCCCGCGCCAAGTAAATTCACCGTGTTAGGAAGGCTTGGGCCGATGATCAACAAGTTTAGTAAAATGTCACTTAGAAATAAGCAGACACTCTACAAAACTTGTGTTCGTCCTATCATGACATATGCAAGTGTAGTATTTGCTCACGTGCCTATGTCATCGCTCAAACCGCTTCAGGTCATTCAGAATCGTTTCCTCCGTAGGGCGACTGGTGCCCCGTGGTACCAATCGAACCTCAGCCTGCACCACGACATAGGGATTAGCACCATGTATGGTTTCTTTAAGCAGGCTGCCAGACGTTATTTTGACAACGCTCCCCACCATAGGAATCCGTTAATTAGGAAGGCTGCTGACTACGTTCCCGTCCCTCCCCCCTCTGTCGTTACTCGGCGTTCACTGATTAGGGGCCGCACGGTCCGGCGTCCTAGGCACATACTCACGGATCCGGACGACGAAATCACAGAGTCCATCGAAAGATGGAAGGCTGCGCTTTCGGCGTCCAACTCAGCGCGTACACTACAGCGTTCCCGCCGGCGGGGACGTCCACCGCGTGATCGCGACAACACAGACACTTATAGTCCATATTCGTCCCGGTACCGCCGCATACCGGGTAGAGTCAGTCCGACAAACCCGACCGATGTCGGGCCTAGCTGAGTTTCTTGCTGGACTCTTCTCAGCTAGGGTAGGTTTTAGCGAACCAGCAATCCCAGTAGTTCATCACCACTCACACCTCAGATTCGGTTGAAACCGTTCAACCAATCTCACTGGAGCGCAAACTTTTAGAGTATTCCAGTGTTTACCCCTTCCCGCGTGGTCGTGCCGGAGATTCCCCTTGGATTTTCCCCAAGCTACCCTCCAACCACGCAGTTCGACTGCTATATTGGGTTCGTTAGTAAATTCACTCTACAAGAAGCAGCCGAACAGGAAACACCTCTCCTCGAAACAAGCCTCCAGCCCTCGCACCGCTCCAGCCTCGCCCAGCAACGTTCTACAGTCACCTGCGTTTGTTCTTACCCCTGCTGAAACCTATACAGTCCACTCCAAAGAAGAAGAAAAGAAACCCCGTTAGCACGTCACTAACAAGTGCCTTTATATATTTCTCTTTTATTATGAGTCATATCCAAATAGGTATGTGCCGAATAGCCACGCATCCAATTAATGACAGATGCATAAAGCGCTGTGGCAACACCACACAGACACTCACACAGAGACTAGAAGAGAAAAGTATATCGTGACAAACTGTCGCTCATCTCGGTCAGTAGATTTTAGTGAATTAGCATAAGCTTGGCGCAATGAGTCGTGCATCTCTTATTAATAACTGCAGCTGTATTATTCACGAGGATGTGTACCTCACCCAAAATGTTGACCCCGAAACTCAAACGAATCGGGAACGGTTAGAAAAACTTTTCAGCTGTTATTTTATGAAAAACTAAACCCAGGTTGAAATCCCAAGAAGCTCACGACGTAGATTGATGTACCAACAAGTTGAGGCTAATTAAATTAAAAAGAGTTTGGAGCGGATTTTCGAGACAGAATCTGTGTTTACAATGATTTGAAAACATGATAAGATTGTTATTTTTTTGCTCGTAATTCAGTTTGCATTGATAAAGTAACCGGCCAAGTGCGACGCAGACAAAATGATGGCGCGGTTTCTTAATTTATTTATTCATTTATTTCAATTATACTGCAAGTTAGGGCCAATGCATATTGCGTTTTTTAAGTGCGCCGTCGGCGCTTTTGTCGATTTACACGTGATTTGACACTGTACTGTCTGCCACGAACGCCGGCGCCGTAGATTACGTCCGGTGTCTGCTGGAAGCGCAAACTTCGATGGGCACGCGGAAGTGTTCATTCATGAATAAAATAATACATAAATAACGATTTTAAACAAACTTGTTTTTTTTTTATATTTCTTCTGAGGACCGGAGCCCTAAAATAAAGTAGGTACTTTAAAGTATACAATTTTTATTTTTATTGATAATAAAATTATTTAAATAAAATTCTGTTAAATTTAACTGATTCAATTAGTTATTCGTCTTGCTTGTTTGTAAATTTCACCATCTTGTATAGCAAAAATGCGACGTCCGTACCGCCAGAATGCTCCGAAATGACTGCGTATGCGGCGTACGTCCTATGGACGCCGCCGCGTCAGGCGTGTGAGAAAGACCACTATAGTACCTACATTTCCATAACAAGCATTCCTACGCTGCGTACAGCGTCACGCCGGACGCGACCTACGGCGTTTGTTGCAGACCACCGCCTAAACGCGCGTCACCGGCACTTACGCGCACGCACATATGTTGCGCAGATGTTGCAAGCGCACGGCGCGCAAATATGTTAAAAATAAACACCATAGCGTCGAAATCATACTATTATCAACTTTTAATATTACAACTTTCATTCCTTCTCAATCATTATCTTACATTCGCCGACCAGTTTATTGTGAGGATTATTGCGAGGAGCGTTTTTGTCAAATCACGTGTGATAAATGACACACAATGGGGTATTCGACAACAGTGAAAATATATTATTTTTTCATTAGCAACAGATAAACATTACGAAAATACTCGGACACTATCAAGCTTTCATTTATGTTTGCTATTTTAAGATTTTTATATTCA